>JAUJYP020001182.1:32500-1232500 GCA_030674075.2 Linum usitatissimum
GCCCTTTTCTTTCATTTTCACTTCTCCACGAGACCAAAAGGGAAAGGAGTTAGAACCTTCCCCGGTAGAGGGCCGCAACCACCTAGGAGCGAAGGCCACCGGCAAAGAAAAAAGACCAATAAAGATTCACTGAAGAACGCACCAAGGAAAGAGAAAGAAATTAAGGAACGGCCGAGCTAGGAAACCCTTGGGGCAGGTAGAGTTCGGCTAAGAGTTTCCAAAGAATTTTCTATTAGGGGACGGTTGAGGCGAACAAGAGAAGCTAGACCAGGAGTGCACTCTTGCCTCAGTCGAGTCGCAAGGAGTCAAAGTAGTGCCGGAACTTTATCTTGATTTGAACCCTAGCGAAAGAGAGAGCTCACTTCGGAAAGCAACTCTAACAGAAAGACTGTGAGAGGAGGTTTAACCATAAGAGCCAAAGGGATAAGAGAGGTCGAAGAAAAGGGGTGGGAAAGTGAAAACACCTATTCTAAGGAATTCCCCGCTGGGTTCAAAGACCAATGATGAGGCCCTCGAGTCGCGAAAGAAGCAGTGAAAAGAGCTCCCCCTATTCTTGAGAGTGGCTCAAGCAAAAAGACCAAAAGGTAGAGTGCGAGGAGTGAGTGTTAGGAAGCTCTTTCCCCGGGCAAAGAAGAACTAATTCATTCAGTCGAGTGACGGCGGGCGGAGGAACGAAGTCTCGACCGAAAGGGGGAGGAGAAGTTAGGAAGCTAGGAAGAGGCGCGCAACCGGACGGAGTTCAAACCACTCTTACTCTTTTCGCTAGTAAGTGAGAGGAGAAGAAGAAGCGCAACCGGACGGTTCATTTTCAATTGAATTTTCCCCGGCAGAGGAGAGGGAGGCACCTGCTCTAATTTCATCTTTTGCTCCAGCTGTCTTGAGAAAAAGGAAATAAAGACACTCAACCGAAAAGGGCCTATCCCACCTAAATGTTTGGAAGAGAAAGCTAGCTCGCCCGATAGGTTAGAATTCTACCGAAAGGAGAGGAAAGAAGTAGCTCGACCAATCCAAATAAAGGGGGGGCCTCACCGTCAAAGCCCTAAACAAATGAATAAGGAAGGAGAGCAGCGAAGGGAACTGCCTGGGAACGTTGCATGGCTCGCACGGGAGTTCCTGATGCAGACCGGCACTGTTCGATAAAATCAAAGCGGACCATGGGGGACTGACCTGAGCTATAGACAAAGAAGGACTTTGATAGATAGAATAAGGCACTCAGACATCAAAAAGAGGGCTACTTCACTATGAATGGTAACATATGAATTGAAACTAATGCGACGGATGTCAATTACCAAAAACGACTCGACCACTAACTCAGTCCCGCGGGACTTATAACACAAGACCGAAGATGGATGCGAAGAATATTGGAAACCACTCTCGAACCATCACACGGATTCCGATCCAACTGCCCACGATATGGCAAGAACGGAATAGAAAGGAAAAAAACTATTCTATGCGCAGACGTGAAAGTTTTCTCGATTCTAGCCTATTTTTATTTAGAGAGGAATGATTCCCTCGTCAGAGAACCTAATTCCTCCCCACTAAAAAGAGCGATTGATAATCTCGATAACCGCGCACAAAAATGCAGAAGTGAGCGTATCCCAAAGCTCTCCTCTTCTCCGAGAATCTTCGATTTCCTCTTTCTGTTCTATTAATCCTATCCATCCACAGCTAAGGAGTAAGGTAGGCTAGCTGGCTGAATGAAATGCCGCTGCTGACTCTGACTCCGGTTCGGTACCTACTCCATATCTGAAGAGATACCACAGCCGTCAGCCTTATCGCTTTAGACCTTTCACTTCCTGACTCACCTGCTCAAACGAGAGTTTAAGTTCCGGAACTAGTGCCTGCCCACTGCTTTTGCTGAAAGCTTGGTCTAAAAGTCTCAATCTTTCTTAAGAAGCCAGAGCAAGTGCATGTAAAAGTTTGCCTAATACTCGAATTGAGTTCTCCTTCCACTTTGACTTCGACTATTGCTACTTCCTCGCCCGAGATCTCGAATTCTTTTAACAGACAGAGACTGCCCGCCCTTAATTAGCTTGTTGAGGAACGGGCTTGACTATATAAGGCAGCCCCTTTCCAGTATTGGAGGAAGCACATGGCATGGAAAGCATGGTAAGTAGGACAGCCAATCTTTAAGAAAGTTATCTAACCGGTTAGTCGACCTAAGCTAAGCACTCTTCTTCCTTAGATTTTCTTTCCCTGCGGATGAACTTGACTCGTTTCCGTTTTCATTCGTTAATGTGATACTTTTGAAAGACCTTTCAAAAGCCTCTTAGTTACCCGGGACTGGGAGTTGAGGATGCTGCTCATAAAACCTAACCCCTGAAAACCAATCGGCCAAGATTACGTTAAATTCAGGATCGAATACATCTTTGGCTTATGAGTTATGCGTTTTCTCTTCTTGGCACTTTATGTCTGCTAGTGCATAATCATGCCTATGGGAATAGTGGAGGTTGAGCAGTTTCCCTGATGAAGAAGAAAAAAGTCTCCTTCTCTAAACAAGCTTGCCTGTGGGCGTCGAGTAAGAGCATCTGGGAATTGATCTTTTACGACAGCCCGGAGTTGGTCTCGTGGCTAGGTCTTTAACCGAACCGGTTCGGAATAGAAAGTCTCGGTCAATGAAGTGGAGTGGGCTGAAACATCGCCTGATGCTGAGGAATCAAGATATTTTCTTTCAAGAGAACCTGGATCCTTTGGTTCGGGAAAAGCTGCTTCACGCTCTTGCCTCGGTTGCTTCGCAAGCTTGCTTTGCTCTAAGTTGACCTCTTACCTTTTCAAGGTAAAAAAAAATCCTCGACCTATTCTTACTTTTGAAAGGATATTTAACCTTGTTTTACAAAAGATTTGTATTTGAGAAAGAAAATAAAGTCCAGTGCTTTCTTTCATTGTCTATCTCGCCTAAGGCTTCTGTTTTGGTCGACTCATAGGTTGAAACAGTAGGTGGTGCTGCGTCTTTATGATTCGGCTTTTTATGCCTCCGCTCAAGACTCACACTCCTTGGCGAACTGGAACTTAGTTGGAAAACTCAAAAGCTCTGGCTCGAGCTACGCTATGGCCCTTTAACTTAACGGCATTTGCTTGCCCAGTTGCTTCTGATTTGACTTCTTCTTTTGGCGATAGACCATATCCACACCCTTCTTGAAAGGGGAGGAATTCTTCTCCCACTTGTCACCCTTCCTTGTGCGCGGCATTGCGTGAGGGCGTTTGACCGCACCAGCTTTTCTTTCCCCACCCTCTGACCCGTGAATCTCCCCTTCAGATCTTACCACCGAACTGACCTTCCGCGCTCTTCGAAACCTTTTCCGATTCGACGGAATGGTAGTTTTCAATATCGTTTGAGTAGGTGAGAAGTATCAGGCTTTCACCCGATTTGTTATGGATTGGATGATGGAAAAACCAGCAAGTAGGGTCTTGCCGTCATTGAACATGCAACTAAAGGGCACCGCTATGTAAAGGCAGCTCCAGCCTATGAAAGGAAGGATGGTCCCAGACCTCTTTGACCTACCGTTCGCTTTGCTAAAGCAGTACTACCAGGATAAGGGCAGGTGGCATAACGCAGCCCTCACCGATGTGAGTGACTGTTCTTTCATGCAATGCATAACGGGCGGGCCTCCAACTCAATGAATGAAGGGAGGAGTATGAGGAAGGCCGGCTTTCTATATGAATCAAAAAAGAAAAAGAAATTTTCAAGCCTACCCTATTACCTTTACTTGGGACGGCTTAGCCCGTATTGCAAGTTCTTGGCAGGGTCTTAGGCTTGTCCTCCCCTTGCCTTAGCTCTGAAAAGTCTTTTAAATCCTTGATTGGAAATGAAAGTAAGCACTTGAAGCACACAGTTAAGAAAGAATGGACTTGCATTTTCCTTATCCGGTTAACATAGCTTACCGCTGTATTGCCTGCCTTTACTGACACAGGAGACTAAATAGACTTTAGTGCTCGGGGCTGAACAACAAGCAGCGGAGATGATCTGGGCATCTCAGAAAGTCCCATCACAGCCAATCCTTGTGGAGAAGACAGCTTTTAGCAAAAGTTACACGGTACGACCTCTCTTACTTTTTTGGATTGGTTGCGAAAAGGCATCCTTTTCTGGTCAAGGTATCCACGGGCCCTGTTCCGCTTCATCTAAGCTAATTTGAATCAGAAGCAGTGTAGGAGAGAGGACGCCATATTTAACTAACATTTTTTGTCTGGTGTAGGGATAACAGAGAAGGATGACGGCTTTCTATTGGGAACGTAGCGTAGAAAGGGTTCTCCGCAGTGAACCAAATGATGACGCCAATCATTCTCCTAACAGTCTAACGATTATCCAAGTTCGGTATTCTGGTTGTTCCTAGGTCATCTCGCAATTACTCCATTGAGAGTAAGATCTGTTCGATATGTAAGTGGTCTAGTCACTACCTGTAAGGCAAGCCCCACAGACACCTTACTACTTTATAAGCTTTCTCTCTTGTCTCGCCAATCTAGTAGTTCCGTATAAGAGAACTGTATTGCAAAATTCTGTTATTCAGAAAAGTTTAGCAGAGTTGGAAGATTGAAAAACTTTGCTTTTATTTTTCTTTTCTACTAGTACATATGATGATCCGAGAAAACAGACAACAGAATTGAATTCAAAAACTATATGCGAGATAGAAAAAACAGTAAAGATGAGGGAGTTTCAATTACATAAGAGTGGTTATTGATCAGGCCCAACCATGTTTTAAATCCCCATTTTCAGGCGGTAGAGGATTCCCTCATGTTTTCTGGACAGAGGAGCAACCCATAGATAGGTTTATCCAATAGCTTTAGAGGGCCCTCTTATAATAATAGTAGAGAATTTGGGCCATGCTATCTATTCTTCCTTCTTTTTTAGTCAAAAAATGAACCAGTGATCGACCTGAACAACAAAAAGAAAACAGAAAACCCAACCAAGTCCTAACTACATACCTACAAAAGGGCCATACGTATTCAGAATGTCAATAAAGTAACGACTGTCTGTGCCATGACTAATGAGATCTAAATAGATTTTGTTTAGTCCGAGAATTTGTTCTTGCAAAGACTCGTCTATAATAAAGACATTTTCTACTATGTGTTTGAAATAAAGTTCTTCAGGTAATTGTAGATTTCCATTTGTATCACTATAATCTTTCCAAAGCACCTCTAGTTTTGATTGGGTTTTTTGTTTCAATTTTATTTCGTTCCATAACCTGACCAGCTCTAACGGCACCAAAAATAGCTATCGAAAGAATGAGTGCGATCCCAAGTGTAGTGATGTTATCCGAAATAAATGTATCCATGTTTGTTTTTTTATTTTTCTTGTAGTTCTGCTTCTTGCTCTAAAAATGCAATAAAGACTTTTAGGAAATCGCCGGTGGTTTTTTCCACCAAGAAAGGCATGGGAGTCTTTGGACATTGCTTGAGATAAGTCAAGACTGACTATCTCTATATACGCAATATTTTGAAAGGCGAAGAGTTAGTACTTTTTCCTTCTCGTAGTTCTACTTGTTAATTAAAAAGAGCGATTGATAATCTCGATAACCGCGCACAAAAATGCAGAAGTGAGCGTATCCCAAAGCTCTCCTCTCTCCCCCTTTTTTAGCCAACCCCTTTTTTCAGGGTCAAAGCAAAAAATCTTCTGAATAGAAGGATAGGAGATCAGAAAGATAGGCGGACGACTTGACTATAAGTATAGGTCGAATGTTTTCGTGAGCAGTAAGCAGCAGATCTCCTCTTATTTTGGGAAAGCTGGTGGCATTCTTTCAAGGCAAGGGGCGGCCTGATTCGACATTGTTGTTTACTCTGATCTGGTCGAGGTGGTTTTCGTTTACCAGCGCGTAGGTGGTCTAAGTTCCTATGACCGAGTCTTTCTGGCCCCTGTGAACATCTTTTCTTAATGTATTAAAGAGGGCCTCTCTAACCGGTGAAAAGTGGTGGATGCCCACTAACGGCCATTCCTGGCTCGGCTCCGATAACGAAATTCCGGGAGGAGTCGGTAGTTGGGCACTGGATCCCTTCGGACCTGGAAAACGTGTGACGCTGGGTCGGGGTTTGGTGAACCAACTGGTCGCTCCTCTAGTTGAAGTATCGGGTCCCTTTTTCGTTGCCTAGGTTACACCTTCGGAATACCCCAAAAGGGAATTTATCTCTACTTCCCTCAATCTTCACTTTACGCCACGCCGACTCCCTTTTCGTCATAAGGCGTGGAATTAGACCAAGGGGATCCCCATAGGAACTAGTCCCTCTTCGCACGTATAAAATCGAGACACAGCCCCAAGGCTATGGGGAAAGATGTAGATTGATCGCCCGTCATATACAACTACATAGAGAGTCTCTACAAGTCTATCTATTCTTTGATTTCGTTCCCCCTGTAAGATCAATATCACAACCAATGGGGTCTGCAAGTTTCACATCTAAGTAATACCCGATCCGATAGTTTACGATATAGATAGGTACATATTTAACAACAACATTCGTTGAAAAGATATTAATAGATATCGGTAGTTGCCCGGTCGTACCCAAACAATAATATTCCAGAGGAAAATGCACCTAAGATCAAATATTTCGAGCCGGCTTCCGTGGAAAATTCAGACTTTCTTTTTGATGCTGCGATCACATAAAAACATAAACTTTGAGGCTCAATAGCTAAATACATGGCAATTGAATCATGAGCCGAGATCATAAAGAGCATACTGCGAGTAGAAAGTAGAATTAATACAATGAATTCAAAAGCATCAAACCTCTCTTGTTCGGAAGAATCGAAACACATCGAAATGGTACCAGCCGTACTTAATAATAGAAGGATTTGGCAGAAATATGTAAAATTGTCCCTCCTAAAAAGATTATTCCAGAATAAATGGGCAATAGTTAGGAGAGGTGCGCCAGCAGCGAGCAGAAGCAAGGTTATTAGATACCTCAGGAAAGCCCGGCCAGAACCACACGTGCAAGTTTCCCTGCATGTGGCTCGTCCGTGATAACTTCTTCGGATTTGCGTGAACTAACGGACCGATCACTAAGCGGGGATGCTCCCTTCAGTATGAGCGAACCTTTTCGGAACAGGTTAGGAATGGGCGCCACTATCCCAGCCAGGTTCTATTGATCATGTCCCCTTCCTAACAATTGTACCTTGTCTTGGGGCGTCTTTGGTTTTACGAGAGAAAGCCCGCCGAAGAAAAAAGTCTTTATCTTCCCGTCCCGGATCATATTCCGGAGCGTCCACAGAAAAGCAAATTGCAATGCATCTTGCTTAGCAGGCGTAGCTTGGAGTGGGAGTGTAGCGTGGGTAAGGTAAGGAAAGTGGCCGCCAGAGAGGAAGCCAAACCAACCGGCCTATTAAGCGCAGCTAAGCGAATATGCGCCGGAGAAAGCCAGGTGCCGGAGGTAAGCTTTATTCGGCCCGGAGCATTGATTCCCCATAACGAATAGACTAGCTCTATTTCTAAATTGCCTATCCTGTGCTCGATAAGGTCCCCCAGTTCCTCGGCCTCGAGGTGCATTTAGTTGTCTTACATGAGACTCGGGATCTTCCTCACTCCATGGCACCTTTCGCTCATCTATTCCGCCCGCTTTCAATAATAAATGTAAAGCCCGACGCGGCGCCCTTTTTCATTATCATCTACCGCCCTTTCTTTCCTCCCGGCTATTCATGCATAAAGATCGTCGTATGTATGCTCGACTTCGGTTGCCGATGCTATAATAGGTAGGAGTACATTATGGCAGAATCAGTCACCCGGGCAAACCAACCCTCCTCCAAGAAGAATTGTGCTATGCCCCCCGATCCCTATAGAGCGAAAGAGCTGCCTGGTGATCCCTAGGTTGCAGCACGCCCGGTCGTTAACTCTTCGCGCCGCTGCCGCCGTTTCTAGGACCGACCGACGCAATATATATGGTGGGTACCTACGTAGTGTAGTGTCGATCGCACATTCAACATAGCGTTCGGACTCATGTGCCTTCCAGAACCAGGGGTCTTCGAGCCTGCTGCGTACGATTAGCCAGCCTTGCGGCGGCAAAAGGATCAGACGTCCCCCATGCTACGGTTCCCTGCGGTCCAACCCCGGAACGCATTAGGTTAGGGGGCTGGGCGATAATCCTCTGCATCCCAAAGCGCGCTGCCCTCCTAGGCGCGCAACACTAAGTAATCCAAGCCAACCCACATTACTGACTAACGGCGGATAATCATATTTCTTAGAGGTACTAAATACAACTCCATGAATGAGCAAAATGGAGGTTGCATTAATGATAAAGATCTCTGGGGAAACCGCTAAAAAAAGATTGAACATGTGGGAGGATCCGAACGAATTCTGCTTTCATTTCCCCCGTATGGAGCACTGAGTTACTTACGTTAAGGTCTTCAGCAGGCAGGCTGCACTCCAGGCTAGGCTAGGGGGGATCACTAGACCAGCAGCCAGACTAAGAATTCATGTGTAATGATGGCGATTCCACACCAGGCTCAATAAAAAAAGAAATGTCGAAAAAAAAAGGGGGGGGGGTCCTAAACAAAAATGGAGTCCATAATCCCGCGTATAAGGAGAGGAACGAAGTCGAGACGTAGTCTCCCTATCCCACCTAGAATTCCAAACTTTTCAGTCGAGTATACCCATTACCAAAAAATGGACGTCACTTTGGGACACACGCAGATAGCCGCCCCGCGTGGCTAAAAGTAAGCCAAAAGAGCTCAAACTTTTTTTTATAGTTCCACTGAGAGACTCGAGTCTTATAAAAGACGCCACTCTACGGGTCGAGTCCTTGCGAGTTCATCCCAAACAAAGCGAACCCCTTCCGGGTCTTGGTCGAGAAGATGCAGATAAGACAAACGCCAATAGCCGGATGTCAGCTTCTACGGCATAAGCTTTAAAGAAAAGAGCTATCAACGCAATAAAAAATTTCATAAGAAAAAAATAAATTTTTAATCTCAATCGAAAAGGTATAGGTTAAATTTTTAACAGTCATTGAAATCTTTTTCTTCAAATTCTAGGTACTTCACTTTATCGATCAGGTTGAGAACGTGTGGAGGGAAGAACCTGCACGGCCGGGGATTTGCTGCATTCCGCCATAACTTCGAGAATGAATGAATTCGTTTTGTCGAAAGCTGCGCCCGCACACTCGATGCTTTTCTCCTGGAGATGAAGGCCCGTACTCCCTGTGCCGAGGAGAAGAGGAGTCCCTGGAGCGTAACGTAAGGATCTAATTGATTGCTCTTTTTTTCGATTGAGCTTTGATACATTTAGTGTATCTCTCAATTGGTGCGCTGCAACTGAGTCACTGCTCTTCAGGGCGCTTAGGTGGACAATTCCTAAACCCAGTTTCTGGGAAGACAACTATAGGAAAAAGACTAAGTCCCCCCCCTCTTCTAGCCTTCCTTTTCGAAGATTAGAGCAGAAAAAACTTCGTCACGGTGGAGAAGGGTTTCCCCTGGAATCCAAACAAACGATTTATCGTTTTTGTTCTATTATTTAAGATATTTCTAGTTAAGAGACTTTATCGAGAGATAAATTGACTCCGAAACATAAAGTAACAAGACCAGAACCCCGTGTAGACTATGAACCAACAAAAAGAAGAATGCCTTTGAGCTCTTGTTCAGGTTCTTCCTTGATGACCGGAAGGGGAAACAGAAGTATCAAATGCCCCTTGCCCCTGGGAGACTTCATCAAGAATCTGCCTCTCTTCCATTTTATGAAAAAAGTATCTTCTGTAGTCGATTCCGCCCTTTGTGAATTTCGTATTTTAGTATGTTGGTCCTGTAGATCGAGGTTCAGGGGTTCCGGTTGTTTAACCATTCCCAATTCTTGTTTCCTTTAGTGTACGCGAAACGTCGATAGTCTTATTACTAAGTGTGGTCAGTCTGATGTGTTGCATTCATTCCTGTCTCAGGTCATGCTGATTCGCATCATTATGCTCGATAAAAGGAATGAGGTAAGCATTCCGGTCTTAAGCCAATCAGCATGTCATGAGAAGTAAGGGTTCTAAACACAGTAGGGGAGAGCTAGAAAGCATACTTCTGACTTCGAGCTGAAGGCATTGGGCTGAAGATGATCAACTCTATTGTGGGGATCTGTAGCGGCTTACGAACAAACCGTCGGCCGGGAAGGAATTTTTTCTATTTATTTTTCCCCAAAAAGCTTTATTACTTTATACAAGGCAGATGGGCCTAATTCACCTATGTAAAGGGTTGGGGTCAGATCTCATGCCTGGCTTGCTTTAACCTACCTCTCCCACACCATGAATCTACGACCTCGATAGGCATTTTGACGACTCACTGAACTTACTAGAGCTGAGTTCTCTCTTCACTTAAGAAGATTGAGATCTCCGACAATGTATATCCTTTTTGCACTTTCTGCCTTTACTTTTACTCAATGATTCAATTTCATTTTTATCTTAGGGTAAAAGAGCGATGACAGCTGTCTCAGTCTTCCTAAGAAAGTGAGTTAGCCTAGGGCACGCCAACCGACTTAGATGCTTCGATCTTTCTCTCTTGTCCGATCTTTTTTCTTCCTTGCTGCTGACGTCTCGACTTTCATAGACCAGACGTCGATAAGGCTAGCAGGAATTCGATCAATCGCTATCAATGCCAGAACCCTGGGGATTACGAAATAACGAAAAAGTATAAAGACTTCCCAATCCTCCGCATCCCAAAGCTGGATGCCACGCGAAAGACTAATTATAGTAAGAAGAAGCGAAAAAGAAGTCATTGAGAGACCATTGGCGTTTGTTTAAACTCACACCGTTAGGTTATACAATATGCTCGACTGAAACTATCCCACCTAGGAGCGGAGGCCCTTTCTGTCCTTGACGGCTTACGCCTTCTAATCTAATCCTATCAGTTCAGTCATCGAATAAGCCTAAAAGGGCTTTCAGAAAGCAAGCATAGGTCAACCGAACCCCCGGGAATTTACCTTTCAAAGGATAAGAGTAAAGCCGCTAAGCCCTCATCCTACAAAGATCTATACCGCGCAAACCATTTGAACAAGGTAAACCGAAGCCAAAGTAAACCTCTCTGCAGAAAGCATAGCACCTACCCTTGCGTCAGGAGCTGGCTTAAGCCCGGTAAATAGAATTCCCTGTCGAAAATGAAGAAAAGAAGAGCTAGCCACAAAGGCTTAACCACCAAGAGATGCGGATGAATTAGCTCTCTAGCCTAGCACCCCCTCATCTGCACCTGAGAAAAGGCATCTTAGAACGAAAGCCTTAAGGCCCTTTTTTCGGGCAATGATTCTTGGCTGGACCCCACTCTATTAAATAAATAAGATTAAGCTTTTCCCACCCCTGTTGTATTCCTTTGGTTTTGGGCTTGGGATCAAATCAACAGCATTTGCGTAAGACTTGGTTCTTTGCTCTACGGGCTCTGAGGATCCACGGTGGCTTCCTGTCTTTGGATAGGTTCTGCTACGTCCTTTAGCAAGTAAGCTAATAAACAGGCCGTTAATAAAGCGGGGCTTCTTTCTTTGACTCTCTCTATACGCCAACAAGGAAATCAATCGCAGCTTGCGTCATCCTTGGCGAAGGTCACTCACGGTATGCTGGAACTATACCACAATCACAGGAATGGACCGGGATAAATGCTCCTAAGGCCTCGCTGGCAACTCTTTCTTTGGATATAGATATTCAAAGTCTACGTACGAAATATTGAACACAAGGTCGGGCCTTCGCCCAAAGCACTTTCCTAATGAATAATGAATAACTAACTGAAGCGGAGCGATTGACCATGTCATTGAGCTATTCCACTGGCTGCTCTTCTTAGCAAACTGACCGGGGAAGGGCTGGAGGGTGGGTTTAGCATAGTCTACTGAGATCTTCACTTCAATACCCAAAGTGGCCCTATACATTTAATGATAACCGAACCCAAGCAAGGAGCTTCAATCTTGTCTATTTCCTTGAATGGTCGGGTTGGAAAGTCTTTATTTTATGTATCGCCAAATCTCCACGACGAAATCCTTTGTTGGAAGGCTTGCTGATTCATGATTTACACCTCTCTCCGCCGCTTCTTAACAGTTGACTGCGAGATTAGCACTTTCTTCGTTACTAACAGATATATCTTTTCCGCGCGAGCTAGTTCAACAGTTCATTCTTGTAAGCCCCTTTGTCAGCCACACTAAGACTTCGGGTCATCATGCACTGACACAATCATTATCTGAGGGCCTATGATCATCCAAAAGCAGTACCAGGCATACTCCTATCAAAAGATTAAGCCGGATTCTACTTCTTGTGTACAAGCAGAGCATCAACAATCCTTTTCGTTACCAATTACAAATGGTATAAACTAATCGAGATGCTTCTACACGTCCATTCTTGACGGATAGTAATACCCGTCTTTTGCCTGACCCGGCCTGAACATCTTTTCAATCGGTCTAGTCCACGCGTGGACAGAGGAACGAAGTAGCTGACGCCCTTGCTTTCGTTTCGCGCTAGCTGCTTTCCCTTATGTTACGCTAATTGTGCTTCGTCACCTCTTTTTTATTTATGATGTAGTAGAGTAATAACACACGCGCTCGCACTTCGAGCAATTACGCGCTTCCCCGACCTCTTCGACGATACATCTCTTTTGGTTGGTTTGTGCTACAGAGAGGTACTCCGATCGACCAGGTTCTTATTTTGTAAATCGTGTAAATAAGGTCTGAAGAATCTCCTGTTGCGTGATATCTGATATCACATGGAGGAAGACAGCTGCCCACCTGCGCTGGTCTGCGTCTGACTACTGTTCCCTAACTGATATTCCATTCTCTGGACTTCTAACCTCTATTATGGATCTCCCTCTCCTTTCAGTCGAGTATATTCTAAACCTTCGGTCTCACATATTTTAGAACCTCTCCTTATTTGGTTAATAAATTATTTCCTTGCCAATTGCCTTCAGTTTCGGATCACTCATTTACCTAGCATCGTCTATAAGTTCTAGGCCGGACCACTTTCCTCTTTTGATGGAACCATATATTACGACTAAGTTGCCATCTCCCTTCGTTGATAGCTGTGGTTAGATCATGACTTCTTTTTTTTGTGGGTGAAAAATGGTCTTATCTTTTTTTTAGATCTCCTATGACTAAGCTTCAAGTGAAACAGAAAAATCTTTGACTAGGCCTAAATGAAAGATAAATAAAGCAGTCTAATTGTCTTTTGGATATCTTTCTCTTCAAATGAGGGCGGCCACAGAGGATGTTCAGGCCAGAGGCTAATCTTCAAGATAATTGGAATGACGATACTCTCGGCCAACTTAAGTCTTCTAAAAATAAAGGGAATGCGGAGGTTTAGAATATGTGAGACCGAAGGGCGAAGGGAAAATTCTTTAGGAAAAAGCTCGGCTTAAGTTAATACAGATGGAGATCGTAAGACAGCCTTTTTCCATGCAACTTTGAAGGCTTTCCCCCAATCTGCAGTATATATGAAGGACCGTGTCGAAAGTTAGTTAGATGCACATTTTGAAATGGGACGCCTGTGACGGGAAAGGAATGAGCTTTAGATTATTTACTCCCTCTCGCCTGACACAGTTTGACACGCGGTGATAGCCGATTGGCCCTTTATCTATATAGTGGTATAAATAATAGAAGGAGAATAGGCAGGCGGGAAAAGCAAGCGTCTGATCAGATCAATCAAGAGATAGGGCTTCGGTCTCACCTAGCTCGCCTAAGCAAGGACTAGGCTGTCGAGTGAGGATTGGCTGAGGGGCCCTTGGGCCTAAGGGAATAGATTGTAGCTGGGTACAAATAAGCCAGTAAAAAAAAGACAGGTAGAAGGCAGTTAAAGAGGAGTAGGCAGAGGACGACGAAGCCGGTGGGGTACGTAAACGAGGACAGATCACATGCTTTTGTACAGGTCAGCTTTGAGCTGTCGACTAAGGATTGCTCCAGCTCTTAATAAAGGGGCTTTGGAACCCAGCCTTATTAGACTATCACGGGGAGTACTCTCTGATGCACTATTATTGGCGCCTATTCCTTAGGGAGTGACCGGAATTAAGCCGCGTAGCCCGCGTGGGACTATTCGCTCTTTGGGGTCGGCCTTTCGTACTAAAATCCGTAGGGGGAAAGGACAATTATTCAGAGCACTAAAATATAGCAGGTTCAATATTAATTCAAAGCCAGGGCTAAAATGATTTAATTCAGGCTATAATCTTACTTAGAAAGAAATAATCAAGGCTTAAAGAATGGCCTCCTTCGCCTATAAATTAGAAAATGCAGTCGTAGCAAAGGGGGACATTGAAGTAAGCAAGAAAAAGCTTTGACTAGCTATGGATCCTGCTCTAAGACTCTCGCTTATTCCACAAGAAATATCTCAAGCGGAAGAGGAAAAGCTCGAATGTGAGCAATTGCTTGGTCTGTTCTGGGAGCATCCGCCTGCTATCAATCCGGAGGCCATAGCACAAGTTATGCAACAGATTCGGGACCAGATTCGCGGTCTCGAAGACCGGAAGAGGGCGCTCCTCGAAGAACAGCGTCAGCTCATTCTTCAGGGAGCAAGTGGTCACCTGGGAGAATAGAAGAGTCCACTCTTTCGTCAAGATTAAAATAAGTAGTCTGTCGACGCAAAGTAATCTGTTTTGGCTTTCTTTGTACTTCTTTGGTGGAGATTTCTAAGTCTCTTTGTTGTCGTGGAGGTGGTCTGACCCTTATCTTATGTGTTTTTAAATTAAAGAATTTCTGTCAGTCTTTAATCTAAGCCATGGTCTGAAGTCTAGCCCGAATAATGCTGTCATGTGTCTCTCACTTTCTTTTTTAATTTCTGATGTCGAGTCGGCCCTTGAGGCCAAAGAGTCTGTAATCAAGTTGTGGTTTGCAATGAAATAAAAGATAGATTTGCTACATATAAGCGGGAGGATTTATTTAAGAATAATGATCCCACTCAAACAAATAGCGGACCTTTCTATACGAAATTCAAGCTCAAAGAGTAACCGGGAACAAGAATCTTCACTCTTTCGACTCACTTAGAATTATATAGATAATGATCTTTCATCGAGCACTTCTTATTTCTTTCCTTACTTTCGTCCCTCAGTTTGGTTGCCAGTTCTTAGTTTAAGCAATAGGTCAGGCCGTCACCCGCGTCACAGGAGCTATGGACGCCCTTTGATCCCTTATGGCCGAGATCAATATGCCTGCCATCTACTAAGAAATTCTTTCTTTCCCTACCGAAGCCTAGTCAAAATAAGACCAATGAGTAGCTACAGCCTACTGTAAAAGCTCCCCGCGACTTATTGTTGTTATGTCTCTTATTAGCCTATTGATGATTGGTAGTTGGACTCCCTCTCGAAAGATGAGTTGCTCGCTTTCTAGCTCAGTCGGAGATGATATTACATGTCTTTATGGATGGAAGGATAGAGAGGAGCCCTGATAAGGGCATAGTACAGAGTGGCAGGCGTGAACGACTCTTTGTGCGATTTCTTGATAAAATCTCTTCTTGCATACCTGCTTTCGGATGTGATTGATTTGGTTACATTTTCTCCTGATCGTCACGGAAGATCTAAGCCCCGGGAACAGAAGTAGAAAAACATCAATAGATTTACAGTCTGTAACTTTCTCGCTCTCTCCCAACGAGGAAGTTCAAGTAATCGTAGCAGTCTTCCTTTTCCCTAAAACTGATCAACCGGATCGACCAGCAGGTATCATAGCTGGTCTAAAAGGCATGAAAGGTAGGCTTTACTTTATAGATTCTTTGGACCTAAGGTGATTCCTCTAGACTTATTCCAGTTCTGCGCCTCTGAGTTTGGTAGGGAATTGAGTCATGTTATGAGAGTTCACCATTAAATAGATAAGTCTGAGCATGGGAGGATATCCCCACTGAGAAATAGTAGAAAGGGCCTAGGGCTATAAGGAAGGAGTCTTTAATTCGTTCATCGTAGTTTTCAGCTAGCTTTAGCGCGATTCCCATGGTTAGTGGATTTATTGCTTAGGCTCTTTGCCATATCCTTTCCTTCCGCTTCTAGCTTTCTACTTAACTTAATAGATTGGTTTGCCCATCTCCAATAATTTCACCTTGGTATGCCAATGTTCAGTTAATCGGAGCTGCTTTTCCTTTTCTCAGTGAGTCTTCGTCCTCTTAGCTCTTAGCTTTCGCTGCGATCCCTTGTATAGTTCTTGGCAAAGCCTTTACCGCTGATCGGAATCTTTTAAATCTTCAGCGGATTCTTCCTCAACGTAGGCAGCAAAAGAAGTTTTAGTGGATTAGCCTCTAAAACTTTTACCATATTTTTTCTCCATTAGCTCCATGCTGTCTGGTGGTGTCATTTTGTCTCTCTGAATAGGTTAAGCCAATAGGATAGCACAAGCTCATCTTTCCTAAAGAAGGCTTTGAAGTGGCAGACTGAACAGATGACGCTTTTTCATACGGTTATTGCTTTCTTTGTAAGTGGGAATGAATCATAGAATGAAAGAAATTTCCAATCCTCAATGGAAGAAGGGGCGGAGAGAGCTGCCGAATGCTTATTAAATAAGGCTCTGTTTAGACGGGCCTTCCTTTTCCTCTTACCTTACTGAAATTTATTCCTCCTTTTGTAATTGCTCTTTATGGGCAGGGGAACTTCAAGGCAAGCAGCTTCACTCAAAGATCAACGCAAATAATGAAAGGAGGACAACGATGAGAATTCAACGACCAAGGGAGGGTATAAGGCACGTATTAAGAAGTCATTCATTCAAGCTAGACGAAGCCACTGCTTGATCCGAGATCTGTAAATGGGAGAACTATAGAATCGCAGGAAAGCGACATAATGTTTGGAATAGACCCGAATCATCTTTCTTAGCTGGAAGAGATGAACATCTTAGGAAAGGAAATAGCACTTCTACCCTCAACCTAAGTGATCTTTGGCCAACTATGGATTCGTCCAAGCCGGTCTTTTTTTAGTCAAGTAGATTTCTAGGCGGAACTCCGATTGAAAGATCAACAATTGGATCCATTAAGGCTAAACCATTGGCACGCAGATGCATAAATCAGTCTTTGATGTCAAGATGACCATCCCGGTAAAGAGAGAGAGCTATTGAGAACGCTAGGCCAGCTTTCCTTATCAGTCTATTTTACTACTTCTGTTGAGCCATAACAAGACTTTAGGGACCGACGTGGGTGATTATACATTAAGTAAGTTTCGAGTGCAAAAAAGGCCCTTTTCTTCTTTGCTTTCTCTAGTTGCGGTATTGCAGCTGGCAGCTTTGTTCAAAGGATGAAGCCTTTAGTGGGGCTAAGCTGTGGAAGAAGAGAGTTAATCAGTCTCCTTTTTGGTGCTCTTGCAAAAGAAAGATAGGGTCTTTTGGGACAAGAAAGACGCTTAATAGTAAAGTAGGGCAAGAAAAAGGACTGAGAGAAAGTGAGCTCCTTCTCTATTCAACCCGCGCACCCGCGGGGGCTTGGCTAAGTACTCAAGAAGAGATTAGCCCTTCTGTGTCGAAGATCGATCTCCCCCATCATATGCCATACGAAAATCTTACTATATATATAATTATTCATTGATCAAGTCAAGTTAAGATGAGAGTGAGAAAGAAAGTTAGACCCTTAGCCAGGAGTTTTAATCTGCTCACAACCAATCCCGGGAGGAGGAGGGCTATTGCCTCTAACTATGAATTGAGGTTCTTTCTCTCCTTATATATGCGAGCAACTTCACGAGCAGATTGCAAGAGTGTAATGGCTGGGATGGATGATTTTTGCTTACAGCCGCATTCGCTGCATATAATATACGAAATATAGAAGAAATTCTAAGGTGTGGACCCTTGTCTCGACTTGCTTGATTAGTGATAGGTATGACCTAAAAGGGAGCTCAAATTTCCGGGGAAGGGGAAATGCCTTCTTTACCCTCTTCTTTCATTCCATTATTCATCATAGCCTATTCCCTTGACTAAGGCCTTTGAGGCAACTTCCTTCCTTGATTGTCTTTATGTGATTTGAGCAAGCCGGTAACGGAGAGAAAGGTGGTAGGTAGATCCATGACGATCTCTCGACCTAAACGGTAGCTTTCCAAACGAAAGTAGTCTTGAATGTGTAACCACATTCATAGTGTGTACCGAGAATCCATCTTTTTTACTTCTTTCCGAGACTACCGATTGAAGAATCTCTAGTCGATCGACGAGCTGCCCGCCTTTCATAGCGAAAGGCTAGCCTTCACGATTGAGAATCTTTCCCCATTCCTATTATCCTGGCGATCTCCACATCCTTTCATCGGGCTTAGCTTTGACACGTGCCCCCTTGGTTTTAGGAATTTCGGTAGGTGACATCCACACATGGTTCAGCCCCTGTGTCCGCTTTCACGAGTTCTGCTAGCTTACATCACACTAGCCCTCGTCACTCTCTAAGAAGTGGTCTGATCCACCCTCCCTAAATACTTAACTCAATGATCTTCTACAAGCCCATTGTTTGGCCGAAAGATGGAAAGGAAGCAATGGGGATTGGCTTAAGTATTAAGGACAGTCCAGCCAGTGCTGGTCTCCGCTAGCCGTCTCGGTAGGAATCCAACTGCAAAGGCTGTCATGAAGCCCTTCACATCTTGTATTCTGTGCGCCTTTGCCTTTATTTATTATCTTAGAAGTGTATCAAAAAGGTGGTTTAGAGTCTTCCCGGGCTAGCTCGGTTATCAAAGTCTTCAAGTGCCTTGTATTGAAGTGACTTTGTCCTCTCTTAGCTCGCCTTTCAATCTGAAGTCAAGCAACGAATATGTATTAAGAAGAAGCTCTGGTGCCCGTGATCGGGAAACCTTCACGATCCTAATCCAGAATGCTGAAAGAGAGGGTTCTGAATAATAAGTAGGAGCTGCATAAGCAGACGTTGAAAGAGGGTATGCCATCCCAAAATCAACGGAAGAAGTCTGGCCAACAAGCATAGGAGTATGCTCAAGTGTAAGCGAGCGTTGTGTTCTATAAAAGAAAGAGAATAGGCACTTGACATTCTTTAATCAAATGCGGATATTGCCTAAAACCCGAAAGGTAAGCAGCCCTGGGATTAATTCTCGTAGAAATTTAAGGGGAACTTCTTCCGTAGAGGATACAAGTGATGCCGCTGTCTGTCTCCTCATCGCATCGGATTGGTACCGCATGATAATCTCGAATTGAATGTTGGTCTCTGATTCTCCTTATTCATTTCATGCTGAAATTGTCTCCAAAAAAAGGGGATACAATCTAGAAGTTACCACAGCTTGAGGTAATTTTTTAAGGGCATATAATATAAAAAACAAACGTATAGATCCTACGCTTATGGTAAGACGGTTGATGAATTCAGTAGAATTCCTTATATTCATAAATTAGTAAATGAAAACGACTTAACCGCTACGTGATTATTACAATATCTAGACTATGATATTGAATATGAGGATATTCAATCACTAAAAGATTCCCTTCTATCACGAACTTTTAGGTTTTCACCACTACAAGCTGTGAGTGGGTTTGACCACCCTATTCATGGTATAGAAACCGATACAACAGTTCAAGTGGACGATGTTGTCCTTGGTGCTCTTGAGCAGATCTTGAAAACAGAGTTGGTGAAATATTCCTATTTATCTAGCTCTTGCTACCTGAGCTATCAACCTCATAATTCATGTTCACATTGTCGAGATAGTGTTCTAGGGTGGAAGAATTTGGAAGGTCTTTGCAAACTCTCTTTTACTCATTTTAAGAATAACTTCTCTAGGGCCTAACTTATAGAAAAAGTACGCCCTATTATGAAGTATGATGAAGACTTAATGAATTTGCTAAGTGATGCTTGCAACATGCCCGTTCTTTATGGGCATGCCGACGTTAAGTTAACTTATAAGAATAGGATTCCTTCTATCCCTTATCTATCGTATATTCTATTCGATCTATATCTCAACTATGTAGATCGAAAGATTGAAAAGGAATTGCCAGACTTGCAGTATGCAAGATGTCATGATGAAATCTTATATCCCATATATAGGGATAAAATGGATTTGGATGAAGGAATTAAACAAGAATTGATTCGAATTAGCAAAGAATGCGAATTATGGTGGCCACTTTGTCGTAGAACCCGGTGATCATAAATGCAGTTTAGAGAGTCCTCTCTTTACCACTACTGTTAGGGGTGGAGAAGATCCTATCCATGTTCGTATGGGATCCATTTTCATTCAAAGAATTTCCATGTTCATTAACAATGATGGAAATTGTGAAATATGAAAAACGTTAAGATGAATCCCACTCGATATTTGGTGTTAAAGAGACATCCGCCTTTCTTTGATAAAAGAGAAGATTGCATGTGCACCTTCGTCCTAATACCTTAGGCCCCTATACATGAGTGAGTATCTGCTCTTGCCTTTTTCTGCAATCGATGATTAGACAATGTAGTTCAATCGTGAGCACGAAATATAGGAGATAGCAAGGACATTCTCTCAACGATACAACCTATGGTACCTCTTACGAGAAACCCCAGACGGGAGATATCCATAAGAAAGGGGAGTGGTAGGGGTAGGTTAGAATATACGAGACCGAAGGTTTAGAATATACTCGACTGGAAGGAGAGGGAAATCCATAATAGAGGTGAGAAAACCACTCGACCGATAGGGTTTGGTTCTATATCCCGGTGTGTAGTCTGTTTATCTATAACCCGAGGCATAGTGTATTGATCTATATCCCGAGGCTTGGGTTCTTTATCCCGGGCTGGGTTAGGTTCGATCCCCCGAGTCTCCGTGTTAGGTACGAAGTAGCTCGCCTAAAAGGAGAGGTACGAAGTAAGTCTCGAAAGAATGTGTTAGGAGTCAGGATCTGTCCCGTGTACACCGACGCATACCATTCAACATTGTTAGCATGGTCTGCCAAATGCATCTCGAAGAAGTTTCCTCCAGGACCTAAGAAGATCTCATAAAGTATCCTATAAACAAACTATATGCCGCAGTTAGATAAGAGAATAAGATGTTCCTACAACAATTTACATATAGTATAACAGAAGGAAGAAGTCAACATAGTCAATGGGATGTCTCAATCATAGGTTCTTATTCATCGCAAGCTATGAAGCTCATAAAGCGTAGTGAAGATATCCAAGCATAAGGGAGGTTTAGAAGATAGACTAGCCAGCCACGAATGAGGCTTAGGAGTGAATTGAAGGGTATTCAGCTTAGAGAATCATGCTTAGGGTATTCGTAGGGCGGTTATCCAGAGTTCATTCTGCTGTTGGTTAGTCGGGGTGAATTAGGCTTAGGTTATTCGGCTCGCGGGTATCCGGAGAGAATGAGGCTGAGGGTTAGGAAGGGTGAATTGGGTAAAATAGCTTTTTCTTGTGGTTGTAAAGCGCAGCTTTACAGTCTACCCATTGTCACGAGTCAGAGCCCACACCCTTTTCTTTCAACGATGATAGTGCAACCGAAATTTTGCTCGACCCGCACTTCTATCTTCTCGACCGGTTCTGGTGAAAGAAGTAAAGCCAGAAGTCACTAAAGAAGAGTGATTGAATCTCTCGGCTAAACTCTTTCTCTGGGGAGACTTTCTATTTTGAGGACGAAAATCCGAAAAGATTCCGGGGAAAAAAGTTTCGTCAGCAAGTGGATTCCGATTCTTCCGAAAATCTTTCCGCGGGAGAGAAATTCTTCTTCGATGATCGATTCAGCCCGCGAAGAAAGAAAACAACGACACGAGATTCTTTCCCGGGGGCCGTGTCCGGCTCGAAAGTAGACAATTGACGAGCGATTCATCCGGGAACGAGCCTAGATAAAATATCTGTTGGAATGCCTTTCATGGAGGAGGCTACTCGAGGAATCGCCAATCGGTCTTCCTTTTCTGTCGTTGGTTTGTCTTTCAGAGAGATAGGAAGTAGAGTCCGTAGGGGGGCAAGTGAAGGCGGATTCATCCCACCACTGGTCCTTCTTTCAAACTCGGTCAACAAGTTTGCGGGAAAGAGAAGATCATTGCACTACCCAGTTCACAATTTGGAGTTGGCGGCAGTAGCATTCTCGTTGAAGTTATGGAGGCACTATTTTTATGGTGAGACTTTTAGGATCACGACTGATCACAAGAGTCTCAAGTATTTGATGGAGTAGAAGGAATTGAATAGCAGGCAGAGACGTTAGGTGGAGCTGCTCAAGAACTATGACTGTGTGATAGATTATCACCTCAGGAAGGCCAACGTGGTGGCGGATGCCATGAGCAGGAAGAAGAGGTTGACAGAGCCTGTGGAGCTAAGGAGCCTAGGAATAAAACTGTAAGTGGACGCGGTCAAGGGGGTGTTGGCAATACTGGTGATGAGGCCCTTGCTTATGGATCAGATCAGGGAGGAGCAGGCCTTTGATGAGCTGATGTTCGAAACTCGGTGGAAGATGGAGGAGGGAGAGGTCACTGCGATAAGGTGTACGTGCCTCCTTGCTCCAATCTAAGGGAGGAAATCTGGCGTTGGGCGGGTTACTATGGTGTGCCGGAAGGAAACATTTGATCATCGGGCGTTGGGAGGGTTACTTCAACCTTTACCCATACTGGAGTGGAAGTTTGACGACATCACGATGGAATACGTCAGTTGTTACCGTCTTGTGAATGGGAAGGACGCAGTGTGGGTCATAGTGGACAGGCTGACCAAAGTGGCTCACTTCCTCCCTATTCGATTCAAACCCGATGTAACATCCCAGTTTTACATAATAAAACAAATGATAAATTTTCCTCGGGACGGACATCTAATATGTATACAACTATATACAAACGAAACTGGTAACATTTTTAGAAAAATGGGAATATTATGACCGACATCTTATTTGCGGAAGCTGGTAGTAAATGGCGATGGGCTCATCATCAAAACAAATCCCAAAGATACACAGTCTCAATCACGTCTCAACTTCAGTCTGGCGGCAGATGAACAGATACTTCATTAATTCTTTTAATCAAATCGGACCTATCAAGAACTGGTGGATGGCTTGGTGTCAGTCCTCCAAAATTATCATCAAAATACCAAATATTAAGTATTATCAGAAAGATGTTCACATAGTATACACAACAATTCTCCAGCAACTCAGACTCTTACTTTCAGATTTTAATTGGGATCTCGGCTCACATATACTGACTACCTATATGTTAGTGGCACCGAATTAGGATATTGAGAACTTAGCATGGCTCTGATCATGAACCATCTGCAAAAATTTAGTGTGGTGCTTACCAAGGCCCGTGGTAAACAGTAGCCAACATACGGTGATTAATAGGGAATTAATATTACATTTGTAATAGAACTTGTTCAACTGAACATTTATCATATAACGTATCAAATGAGAAATTTATCACTCATAATATATTAGAACAGTCGGTGGGTCATATATAAAATTGACCTATCACATTGTCCATTCAAAGCATTTAACCATTGTACTACTCATATAATTCAAAGAAGCATATAGAACACATTTATAGCACGTTAAAGCATCCTATAAATACATAATAAAAATGGAAGATATTACCCCCTTAAACTAACCCATCGAGAATTAAGCGGGTTGACTCGAAATACGGGTCAAACGTTTCGAGAACGGATAAATTAAAGGAGTTTTATATTATTCGGGCTAAATTGCACTAACTGGAAAGTATTGGGCCGCGTGTGGAAGAATTCAGAAGTTACAGACTACATAGACAGGACAGGAGTTAAGGTGTTATTTCTAAAACTATACAATTTCCAGGTTCCAGTGAACGCTAACTTAGCTCCGGCGAGCCTTAAATCACCACTAAAACTTGATCAAACTCGAATTGAAGGTCACGTGAAGCTTCATCTCAACAATAAGAAGTCAATCGAGGGACTTATGGGGTCATAGGATGGATGAAACTCGTAGACGATACTCAACGTTGGAGAAGAAGAGAAGAAGAAAAAGGATAATGGTTTCCGAATTCTCTGGAGTTCAATACTGGTGTAGAAAAGCTTTAAATAGCCAAATGATAACCCTTGGTGGTGGTTTTGGTCTTGATTCGTGGCCTATGATCACTGGAGGTTCACATCATCACTATAAACAAGCAAACGAAGGAGACGAGGCGCCATTTTGATTTCTAGGTGCAGATCTCGTGATATTGTCGGGGAAAGGATGGAGATCAAGTTTAGAGTCACAATCCCACTTAAAAGAGGCATTCAAGAGGCCATGGAGATCAAGTTTAGAGTCACAATCCGACTTAAAAGAGGCATTCAAGAGGCCATAGAAGGCACCAAAATCCTTATTTTTTTACTGTTGGATTCGTCATAAAAAACAAAGATGGAGAAGACATCCAGATTCACCTCTATTGAAAACGACATAGTTTAATAAGCTGAACGAAAATTGAATAAAATGGAGATGCTTAGCTAGGGACTCAAACTCGGGTCTAAATCCTGGCAATTTAAAACCCCATTCAGTTTTGCTATGGATTTAATGTGAACTACGCCACGATTGTGATGAAATCCAACAACAATCTAGATACTGAACACTTGAACTCGAAATCTTCGACAAGGGGCGGAAGTAAGATAGATAACCAGCCACACACGAGAGTGATTATCTCGCTGATACGGTAACGATCCTCCAAGCATGAATCGACACGCACCTAAATAAAACGAACCTCCAAGTATGAATCCCCACACACTCAAATAAATCAAATGAGTATAAAACTCAACACACGAAACTCAATTTTTATTCTCAATGGTCTATCCTCTATGTACAAAGAACTAGCCTTTATATAGGCTTTCAAATAATTATAACTTTAATTGAATATATCTCCTTCATTTCTTTGAATCTGATAGCCATAGTTTATGGATAGAAATGTATTTAATTATCTTTCCCACCCCGCTGACCTTGCACCAATCGGATTCCTGATGAGAGAGTAACAACTGAAATATTAAACTAGACTGAATCTACTTGGATTTCTATCAGGATGTGATCTTTAATTAATTTTACAAGCCTACTTTATTGTTCGTAATCAAACCTATCTAATTAATTCTAATCGTAATCCTACTTAGTATCTAATTAACCACAATTATTTATTAACACCGGTACTCGACAATACGCGTCTAGATCAAGTTCTTAATGAAGATACATAGAAACTCTTACATGAGCATTTTTATTCGAGGATGAGGGTATTATATTTTTCTCCTCCTTAAAAATATTTCGCCCTTGAAATGAAAATATAGCCTTACAAAGTTTTCAAACAAACAGAGACTAAAATAACACAATTTATTCAGGAAGAGAAACTACTTATCTGACACCATAAAATAGTTAGTCAAAAACAGAGATCAAGTTTTCCTTATGTAAACATCAAATTGACTTTTACTAGTAGGTTAAATCATAAGATTCTCTGGACATTGTTGCTCTTCTTGACAATTGAAGTGTTGGATGAAACAATATATGACCAAGATGAAGAAGATGGTCACAAGCAAAACAAATTCACTCTAATCAGGGCTTCAGAGAAAGCAGAGAAAACCATCTTGGAGAAAGAAAACCAAGGAAGAAATTTCCAAACTTAGATTTGGACAGAACAAAAACTAACTGGTTAGCAAGAAGAAACTAGAGAGGTTCAATAAATAACATCTCAGTTCCAAAGAAAGGAGGTGACGAGGATTGGGACAATTGCATGTGCACGTTAATACATCTCTAACCTTATCCTAGTGTTAGGAGCGTGAATGGTGAACAGAGAGATGAGACATGATTAATAGTAAATATCTATTAGGATTTACATGTCACTATCATGGGCGTGGCTATCGGCTCGCCACAGGCGTGGCTAGCTTTCAACCACTAGAGTGGTGAGTAATGTATATAAAACCCTCCACGATTAGACCTCTTTAGAATCTCAGAACCCTATTCCTTTCTTTCTATTTTCCTGACAAACAGCACTTCTTCTCAGAGTCTGAGTAATTGAAGGAGAAGACGGGAGTGGATCATTCCCCATTTGTGAGTAGAGATCTAGAGAGTAAAGAATTTCACCCCCCCCTAAGTCTTTGGAAGGTAATCGGATAACATCATCTTTTAATGTCTTGAGCTTTGGGTTACATGATATCCTAACAGTTTGAGTGAAATTTTTCCCCTTTGATCTATCAGGAAAAGAGATCCAAGCACTTGGACGACTACCTCGGTTCAGACCCTTCAGGAAAGCGAATAGAGGTTGGGGTTCAAGTTTAACTTTTCACCTTTTATCAAAGTAGAACTGTAGATAGATTTAGGGAACCTTTTATTTGGATTCTCGTGTGATGATTGTTGATGTGGAGCAAGGGCTCTTAAGGTTGTACAACAACGTGTGATCTACTATGCAGAAGATGCAATGATGTTGAGCATGAAGCTCTTAAGGACTAAATAGTGGTGTGTGATTCACTGTTCAGAATAAGATAAGATAAGTTTGGATCTATGAGATGTTGTTGTTTTCAATGCATCAGTCACCCACCCATGAATTGTGCAATCCCTTAGGAATGTAAAGGAAAGGTTAAGGATTTGTTGAGTATGCCTACATATGCTGCTCACACGGTTTAGGGTGGTTTCGTGGTATGATCCACTATGAGGTTATCTGCATGATATTAGGGGTGGCTGATGCTCGGTAGTATGATTACACAACCATCAGGGTCACATTATTAGACTAGAACCCTAGGATGATCTCTATGTTTGTCTGTTTGAGTTTCTTCTTTCCTTACCAGTAACTGTTTTGCACGATGATGGCTAGACACTCAGTGCATATCATTGACCACGTCTACCTATGTATGTATGTGCAATGCTGGTCCTACAAGAGCTTATGACCCCTAAGAAGACAAAGCGTGCGACGACAGTATCTCAACCAAAGGGCTCTAGGAGTCCATGAGAGATGTATTTAGAGAATGTTCGACCCGTTATTTTCATGATTTTTCTTTCTAATTTTCATACTGTTTTGAGGCTCCTTTATGTTTTGGGAGGAACCTCGTTAACATGTTTAGCCTTTTTATTGTTTTTATGGTTCACGTTGCTCATTGGGAGCTTTGGGATTTTTTTACTTCTAGTATTTACAAACAAACTGGAAGAGAGTTTGGTCTTGTGTTTTGCTGCCATGGATGTTTTAAATGTTTAGTTTAATGGATCGTCATGTTTAGTATGCATGGGATTTTGACCTAATTTTTTAGGGGCGGATTTCAAATTGATTGTATTAAATTGGATGAGAGTTGGTTATTTTCTTCCTTCATACTTTCCAGCAAATCTCCATTAAGTGAAAGAGCCTTATTTTATTTATGTTACCAATGTTTTATTGTGGCTTTAATGTACTGCTAAGTAACTAGTTATGACTGTGTACTGATTAGTGGCATTAGCAAAAGGTAGTAAGTAAAGCAAGCAACATATAACACACAAATAAAATTAAAGAATATGGTTGTGTTATGAATGTAGTGGCATGAGAGCGGAAGGAATAGATGTAAGCTGTGGAATACCTTACTTTTTAATGTGAAAGTTCTTCTTATTTTCAGGTGGTTTCTGACTTCTCCTCAACTCCTAGCTTTTAGGATATCTGTCCTCTCTTTCTTGGCGACTTCTATTTGGATTATGACAGAAAAGATTACTTTACTTTTGTATTTTTCGATATATTGTTGGGGTTTTGGTGGGATTAGCAAACTAGTCTGAACAATTTTTTAGGTTTTTTTTCCTGGTCAAGTGGGCAATTTGTTTATGACAAGAGAAGGATCTAGAATCCTTTTTTAATTTATATCCTCCGTTTGGGTCAATCTACTTATTCAATGGGCTGCAAAAGAAATAGAGTTCAAAGGAAATGTGATGCGAAACGAATTGAAGTAAAATACCAACAATTAATTGGCAATAGTTAGTTAACATTCAATTTCTAGATAACATGTTGTAGGCCTCGTTGATTCGATGCGATCGAAAATAATTTATTTACAACATTGTCTTAATAAGAAAGCTAAAAAAACTCAATTTATTCATAATTCTCGATTGTCTGACAATACACGCATGCCTTAGGCTTAAAAAACTTGTCCAGCAAGTCATACAGTTCCTACTCCTATGCGGCAACATTAACTATTAAGCTAATCATTCATAAGGAAAACATAAAATTACCAAATAATGAAACTCAAGCTAGATTTTAATCTCCCCTGTAAGGAGTAACGAAAACTTTAAAGAAAAAGGTAAAATAATGTCACTTTAAATCTCATCACGTGAACCAGAAACTAATAGACAAAACCAACTCAAAATTAAATCTTCTGCTAGAGTCAATAGGGTCGTTTGGCGGTAAGAATTGACACGTGCAGCAATATTTCCAGTCATGAACATTGACTGTGGCAGTACGTTCATCCACGTACGTAGTCATGTCATCATCCAAATGATACCAATTGAATACCTGTATATTATTTCCATTGTCTATTGGAGTAGAAACATGAGACATAAGAGATTGAAAATGCATATTCATCTTGAAAGAAGGAAGAAAATAGTCGTGATGCAGACCTTGAGAGAAATACAGAAGAAAAGATGCTATTTAAGAATAGAAAGTAATGTACCACTTCCGTCCCTATATTGAAGCGTACTGGTAGAACCTGCAAATGAAAAAAGTAATTCGACAATAACTATAAAGAATCTACTTTAGGTAGTGATGGACATACAACTCCAGCCTGACAATAACTATAACAAAAAAATTAAGTTATGGTGATGATTCAGACCAGCAAAACCAATGGGAGGGAAAGCATCATCACCTAATGCAAACAAAGCAAATGCTAGTCGTACTAGTTTAGAAGCTGAATCAACCTCTGAAGACCGCACTGTTAAGATATTACCTACAACATAAACAACAAACATGGAGATAAAAAGAAAGCAAGAAGATACGATTTAAGAATAGATGCAGACGATAAATAACAAAAATCGTACATCCATTCATCATCATCAAATTATCGATGGTCATAGTTTAAAAGTCATTAGTTATCATTATTATTATTATAACAAAAGAGACCAAGATCCTTATATTTCCCCACTTCCATCAAAGGATGATGTCCCTATTATCTCTCTAGCAGCTTTATGTAGAATTAATTAGCATTTTGATCATTGACGGTCATTTTTGACAATTGATTGCAAAATAGCCATTGGGGTGCCAAAATATCCTTTATTTTGAAAATATGTATTTAAATTATTTTGAAAATATTTTTCTTTTGTTAAGAAGATAAATGGAAACTAAAATAATGCCCTTTGACTATTGACTCCAACGCTACATACGGACGTCTGTTAGAAAATAACTGTTAAGAGCTAATTCGCATATCGTGGTGTTGTGCTGGGCCTAATAATAATAAAAGTGCGTTATTTTAGTTTCAATCTGTCTTTCTAAATTATTCATACTAAATCATGTCTATTAAAAAATGTTGATTTTGTTGTAACTTTATGGTTATGGGCTTCCCTATTTTAATTTTAATAATAGTAATAATACATTTAATTTAGTAAGACTTATTGAAGTCCGGTCTCTCAAATTTGCATGGCCTATCTTTTTAATCTTGTGGGCTTCCCTACATTATAATACTATTTTGTTTCTTGGTAAATTGTGACTTTCATCACCTGATATACTACATTTTTAGAACGGTCTGATAACATTTTTCGTCGCATACTACTTCTAGTTATATATATATATATATATGTTATGAAGATAATTGTAGTGAATGTCAAATTGTGTAACTCCTCATTCTATGATTAATGTATTTTATTCCCCTCCTTTATGTGTAAGGTTTAATGTATTTCATTCCCCTCTTTTATGTGTAATAATATTAGAGAGTGTAGGTTATGATTTTATGAGCCTATAAATAGAGCTCTCATTTGTAGCATTCCACACACCTCAATAAGAAAGTACTCCTCCTCTCATGTTCTTGTTCTCTTCTTTGTTCTTAGTTTTATAACACGTTATCAGCACGAGTGCTCTGCCTATTTTCTCGAAGTTTTCACGAAGGTTGTTATTTGCTATATCTTGTTTTCCAAAGTTATTATTATGATTTATCTTGTTCTTTTATTTGCTTATAAAATCTTCTTTTTCAAAATTAAAGTTAGAGAAAAGAATCCATTTCTATTTTTTTTATATGTAACAAATGGTGGTCTTTCTCATTTTACCGATTTCAAAAATGACTTTGTCATTTTTCTATTGATGACTATTATCAAACGTTTATATTGGTCAAATATCATGCCTTTATATGCTGGCCTAAACGTTTAGTTATCATCATGTATATTTTATAGTATATATTATTATGACCTATCATATTTTATATCTTCCGTTTCTTTCCATAGTGTTTTTTTGCTTGTATGTTGCCTTTTTAATTCATGATCAATTCTAAAATAGATATAGTTGCTATTTTATTATGGCATATGCATGAGTATCTCTTCGAGGCAACAATATTTATAAAATATTTTATGTATTTTTCTAAGTGAACTCACATTATATTGTTAGCATTTTTTCCATCTTATTTTAAATGATCATATTGATGTTTTTGTCACGTATATATGATATTTTAGCCGTTATACAAATATATTAAAATTTATCATCTCATTATAGTTATCATCTCATGAATACCTCTATTTTTTTTTGTTCCTACCCAAAAGAGAAAACCTTTATCACTATTTAAATGTCTATATAGTTATGTTTCAAGATGGGTATTATTATTATTATTATTATTATTTCTTTAAAGCATTCTTTATTTCTATGTTAATGAATGTTCCATTACTATTACTATTTTAATTATTATATCATTTTCATATGTTTTATTATTTGGCTTATAATATATTTGTAATTCAATTTGCTTCTTTTATAGCATGTCGAATATTTTCAAACTTGAGTTTGTGGCCCTTGACGTTTCGGGCAAAAATTACCTCTCGTGGGTCTTGGATGCTGACATCCATTTGCAAGCCAAAGGGTTGGGCGACACGATTAACGATGAAACTGAAACATATGCCCAAGACAAAGCCAAGGCTTTGATCTTTATTTGCCACCATCTTGACGAGGGCTTGAAAAACGAGTATCTCACCATCAAAGATCCTCTCGAATTGTGGAATAATCTCAAAGACCGATATGACCACCAGAGAACGGTGATTCTCCCTCGAGCTCGTGATAATTGGGTGCATTTACGCCTACAAGATTTCAAATCCGTGAGCGAGTATAATTCTGCCCTCTTCAAAATTTGCTCGCAGTTGTTGCTATGTAGCGAGAAAATCACTGATAAGGAAATGCTCGAGAAGACATTTTCCACTTTCCATGCTTCCAATATAGTTCTCCAACAACAATATCGGGAGAAGGGCTTCACCAAATATTTTGAATTAATATCATGTCTCTTAGTGGCCGAGCAAAACAATGACCTCTTATTGAAGAATCACCAATCACGCCCCACTGGTATGGCTCCATTTCCGGAAGCTAACGCGACAAATGGCCACCATTTTGATCAATATCGTGGCCGTGGTCATAACCGTGGTGGTGGATATGGTCGCAATAATGTCCATGGTCGTGGACGTGATTATGGTCACGGTCGCCTTCAGAGATTCAACCACTCTTCTCGTCCACATATCAAACGGGATGGGCGAATGAATAAGGAACGAGGTGGGCCTAGCAACAGAAACTTTCAAAATATGTGTACTAGATGTGGCGGCGATCATTGGACTCGCACTTATCGTACACCTAGACATCTTATCAATCTTTACCAAGAGTCAAGGAAAGACAAGAAGGTTGAAACCAATATGGTCATTGAGGAAGGTGTTTTGAACCATGGCCAATTTGACACCACTCATCTGGATGTTGCTGACTTCTTTCCTCCTCATGATGGAAATGTTGAGAATAAGATGGTTGTTGAGATATCTTTTATTACAAAATGGTGCCTTGATGTATGCACCTTATTATCGTTCTTATTTGATTTGTTTGAGTTTGTTTTTCTTGAAAGTGTTTTCTCATTTTTTTATATTTTTTTTTATTAATGAATTTCCCATCATAATTGTCCCTTCTAATATGGATTATCATTTTCGTGTTATAGCATGGATACTACTGCCATCCACGACAACATAAAAAATAAGGATGTGTGTCTCATCGATAGTGCTTCCACTCATACTATTCTAAAGGATAAGAAGTATTTTTTTCTCATCTAGTGATGCGAGAAGCTAATGTTAGCACTATATCCGGTAGTAGTAATTTAATTGAAGGCTCCGGAAGAGCAACCGTGCTACTACACGGAGGAACTAGCATGCATATTGATGATGCATTATATTCTACAAAGTCTCACCGCAACTTATTAAGTTATAAAGATATACGTCGTAACGGATATCACATCGAGACAATTGAGGAAGAAAATAAAGAATATATTGCCATCACAAGTATGGTAGATGGTAACAAATGTTATCTTGAAAAACTACCATCTATTTCTTCCGGTTTGTACTACACGTTTATTAGTACAATTGAATCACATTCCATTATAAACTCCAAGTTTATGGATCGTGATAGATTTGTAGTTTGGCATAACCGGCTAGGCCATCCCGGAACAATTATGATGCGTAAAATACTTGAGAATTCCCTTGGACACTCGTTGATGAGTAAGCGAATTCCCCAATCAAATGATTTGGCTTGTATTGCATGTTCTCAAGGAAAATTGATTATCCGACCATCATCGATAAAAGTGAGAAATGAATCGCTCACATTTTTGGAACGCATTCAAGGCGATATTTGTGGACCAATTCATCCATCATGCGTACCATTTAGATATTTTATGGTTTTAATTGATGCATCAACTAAGTGGTCACATGTATCGTTATTATCCACTCGTAATTTGGCATTTGCGCGATTACTTGCTCAATTGATCGATTACGGGCACGCTTTCCGATTATCCGATAAAAACGATACGCCTTGACAATGCTGGTGAATTTACTTCACAACATTTTAATGATTATTGCATGTCTGTCGGAATTGATGTTGAACATCCCGTAGCACATGTTCATACACAAAATGGTTTAGCAGAATCTCTAATCAAACGCTTACGCTTAATAGCAAGACCATTGTTAATGAAGGCAAAACTTCCCACTTCATGTTGGGGGCATGCCGTCTTACATGCAAGATCATTAATTCGCATCAGGCCAACAAGTTATCACGAGTATTCCCCCTTACAAATGGTTTTTGGTCAGGAACCGAATATATCCCATCTAAGAATATTTGGATGTGTTGTTTACATCCCTATTACACCACCACAACGCACTAAGATGGGACCTCAAAGGAGGTTGGGAATTTATGTTGGGTATGAGTCTCCCTCGATTATAAAATATTTAGAACCAATGACAGGAGATCTATTCACGGCCGTTTTGCCGATTGTCACTTTGATGAATCAGCTTTTCCCAACATTAGGGAGAAAATAATAAGCCGGACAAAGAGATCAGTTGGAATGAATTAGCATTATCTCATTATGATCCTCGTACTAGACAATGTGAACTAGAAATTCAAAAGCTAATTCATTTACAAAGTTTAGCGAATCAACTGCCAGACGCTTTTACTGACCCACATCGAGTAACCAAATCTCATGTTCCAGCAATCAATGCTCCATCACGAGTAGATGTCCCTATTGGACATCATAAAAATACAAATGAGTCTAAAGCACGTCTGAAGCGTGGTAAACCTATCGGTTCCAAAGATAAAAATCCTCGAAAAAGAAAAGGAGCTGTAAATCAAGATGGTCCAATCGAGGATAAGCTACCAAACATTGCCGATATATCACCAAGAACAACATCGTGTACCCGAACATATTGAAAATAATGAGATCTCAATCAACTATGTCTTGGATGGTAAACAATGGAACCGCAATACAGTTAACGTCGATGAAATTTTTGCTTATAATTCAGCGCTGAATGTTATTGATGAAAATGAGGATCATGAGCCAAAATCCATGAATGCATGCAAAAAACGAAAGGATTGGCCAAAATGGAATGACGCAGTAAGGCAGAATTACATTCTCTTGAAAAACGAAAAGTTTTTGGACCTGTGGTCCTTACACCTGATGGTGTCAACCCCGTCGGGTACAAATGGATTTTTGTAAGAAAACGTAATGAAAATGGTGAAATTACGAGGTACAAGGCACGCCTTGTTGCCCAAGGATTTTCACAAAGACCCGGAATTGATTATGAGGAGACATATTCTCCTGTGGTGGATGCAACTACTTTTCGTTATTTGATCGACCTCCGGCAATTCAAGAAGGATTAGATTTGCGTCTCATGGATGTCATAATCGCCTATTTATATGGATCACTTGATAACGACATTTATATGAAACTTCCTGAAGGATTTCATTTGCCTGAAGCTTATAAATCAAGTTCTCGAGAACGTTATTCGATCAAATTGAATAAATCCTTATATGGATTGAAACAATCTGGAAGAATGTGGTATAACCGCCTTAGTGAATATTTGATCAAAGAAGGATATGCAAATGATCCGATATGTCCATGTGTTTTCCTAAAAAGATTAGGAACCGAGTTCGTTATCATTTCGGTTTATGTTGATGACATAAATATCATTGGGACTCCAAATGAGCTTACAAAAGCAATCACCGCTTGAAAAAGGAATTTGAGATGAAAGATTTGGGACGAACAAAATATTGTCTTGGTTTGCGGTGTTGAGCACCTACCTAACGGTATTCTTGTGCATCAAGAAGGATACACTACTAAAGTGTTGAAATGATTTTACATGGATAAATCACATCCATTGAGTACCCCGATGGTTGTCGATCACTAGATGTGAAAAAAGATCCCTTCGACCTCGGGAAATTGATGAAGAACTACTTGGTCCCGAAGTACCTTATCTTAGTGCAATCGGTGCACTAATGTACCTTGCCGGTCATACAAGACCCGACATATCATTTGTCGTTAATTTATTAGCAAGATATAGTTCTTCTCCCATACGAAGACATTGGAATGGTGTCAAACATATACTTCGCTATCCGCAAGGAACACAAGATATGGGATTATTCTTCTCGAATGAATCAAAAGCGATTTGGTAGGATATGCGCATGCCGGATACCTATCCGACCCTCATACTAGCCGATCACAAACCGGTTATTTATTCACATGTGGTGATACAGCAATTTCTTGGCGCTCTGTGAAACAAACACTTACCGCCACATCATCTAACCATGCCGAGATTTTAGCAATACATGAGGCTAGTCGTGAATGTGTTTGGCTGAGGTCTATAATTTAACATATTCGAAGTTCGTGTGGATTAACTTCGAAAAGATGGCCCCGACACCCTTGCATGAAGATAATGCTGCATGCATCGTACAATTGAAAGAGGGATACATCAAAGGAGATAGAACAAAACATATCTCTCCTAAATTCTTCTTCACTCATGACCTTCAAAAGAATGGTGACATCACTGTCAAACAAGTACGCTCAAGTGATAACTTGGCTGATTTATTCACTAAGGCTCTTCCGACATCAACATTTGAGAGACTGGTTCGGAAAATTGGAGTTCGGCGACTAAGAGACTTCAATTGATATCATCATTAGGGGGAGTTGATACACACTGCACTCTTTTTCCCTTAACCATGGTTTTTCCCACCGGGTTTTCCCCGGTAAGGTTTTTAACGAGGCAGTATCAAACGCGTATTCAAAGAATGATGTATATCGTTAACCAATGGACATTCAAGGGGGAGTGTTATGAAGATAATTGTAGTGAATGTCAAATTGTGTAACTCCTCATTCTATGATTAATGTATTTTATTCCCCTCCTTTATGTGTATGGTTTAATGTATTTCATTCCCCTCTTTTATGTGTAATAATATTAGAGAGTATAGGTTATGATTTCATGAGCCTATAAATAGAGCTCTCATTTGTAGCATTCCACACACCTCAATAAGAAAGTACTCCTCCTCTCATGTTCTTGTTCTCTTCTTTGTTCTTAGTTTTATAACAATATATATATATATATATAGTCATTCATAGTGGGTTATAATAAATCCATAGACAATCAATACCATGCATTAATGCAAGTAAAATCGACCTTTGAAGCACAATGAATGCAAGGAATAGTCAATTGAGTCATTGCTTTCATCTTTGTGTGCCCATTGAATAAAGTTAAATTCCATTGAAGGATATTACATTAGACAAATGGTGCACATTCATATCAATAACCACAATAAAATAAATCCTTTCTAAACTTCCTAAAAAACATTCAATTTGTAACGCAACCAAATTTATATAATAATAAATAAATAACAAGACTCTTCCTTGACCCTGGAAGGTCAAATAATGAATATAATTACTGAACTTGACATTACTAAATACTACTCGCTTTCAAACATCAAAGGGAGCCGATGTGGAGGGCAGCAATTGCTTACAAAGAGCCAAGTAAGTCAAGTACAGGACCCGATCCTTAGCCCCAGTGCGGTGATTCAAAGTATGCTTGCAAAAATACTTCAAATCCCAAAGCTTACAGCAACCGATCCACTGCGCCAGAAGCAAGAACAGCCAGTTGATGTTCCTACGCTTCTCGATAACCGGCTTCACGCACTCCGTATGGCCGCACATCCTGCAGTCATCGAGCGTGGGGTCGATCCACACCCTGGGGGCACGGTCATTCATCACGTACCTATTCTCCCTTATGAACCCAGCCACTTGCTCGAACTTGTCCCTCAGGTTCAGCTCTACCTCGTACTTCTGGTTGCACCTCTTGCACTCCACCGCGCCCGTGATGGTGGTTATCCCCTGCGCCGTCAGGTACTCCATCGTGTGGATCTTCGCCCTCCGGTCGGTCGCCCATGGGTATGGGGGCACTATGGTCAACGATTTCCCTTCCGGAATCGGGTTTGACCTCGACCTCCGTGCCCTTCGCGCCATATTGCTGCGGGGTTGTGGTTTGGTGATGCTACTGGTGGGACCCAACTGGAGTGACAGAGGATCGCTGCTGTGTTGCTTGGACGAGGAAGATGTCTTGGCCATTTTTGTAATGCGGAAGAGAAGAGAAGAAGGTGTTTTATAAAGAGAAGTGGTGTATTTGGAGTCAATGTCCTTTTCCGCTATTAATCCGAGATTGATTAGAGTGATTTACTTCAGTTTTCAAAAAGTTGTTATTAGGGGGATTAATTTTAAAACTGTGTAATTATTAACTCTGAATTTCTAGATTACTTGAATCTTAGACTACTTGCATTAAAATCTTTTCGGTTTAACAAAAATCTACAATTATTAATAAGACAAATTGGTTGAATCTTCATATTTTGTACGAAATCTAACATGAATCAGAGTGAGTTATAAAGCTGACTACTTTTTTTTTATTTAGCGGATATTTATCAAGATTTGAAACCACCAATGATCAAATAGTTGGTATGATTTGTTTGGAAAAAGGAGGAGAGAAAATGATGTCTGGAGTAATGATTGTAGGGGTAAAAACAGTTGATGTGACATGTAATTACAAGCAAAATGAGGGGCAAATTGGACCGGCTGCAATAATATTGGGGTGATATTTAATACTCTCCTAGAGGTTTTTGGAATTTGATATCTTCGAATATCGTGTATTCGGGTTTTGAAATACGAAAATATAGTAAATACCACGATATAGGTGATATAATATTAGATATCACCCATACCAAACGACTCATTTATTTAATCTTCTTTTTTTGTAATAATTGCACATAAAATCACCCACAATTCATCTATTTAAAAAAGTTACTTTGAAAATAGCATGTTTCGTCCAAATCTCTTTTATTTTAAATATCTAGCTATTTCAAATCTCTTATATTTTAAATCACAAACCTAAACGAGTTATTAATTTTAATATTTCGAATCCATGTGAATCAATCTTGATATATTTGTGAAAAGAAAAATCGATCATTTCTCTCAATAGCTCTCATGGATGTTGATTTACATACCGTTTAGTATCAAATCAATCAGAAATTGATTTCATTTTAAAATAAATTATTATGTCAAAAAAAATTCTTATGTTTGGAATGTTATATTCAAATTTTAAATATAAATTGAATTAAATGATCAAATCATATTTGATTTGTGATTCATAATTAAATTAAATTAAAAAATTTCACATATACCTTAATTAGTTTTCAATAAATATAATATTGATATAATTTATTAAGTAAAAAAAAATATTGAATTAATAATTATTATGACTTGTAACATATTAATCATAAAGATACAGCTAACAAAACAAGTGTTAAAGTAATAAAAAAAAAAAGAGAAAAGAGAAGTCTACCTAGAAAACATGCTCCGTATTGTATTGTGCAACTCAATAACACAAAAAAAAAAGAGAATATTAGAGTATAGGTGAGCAGCAAGGAGGAAACCCCACCTTGCTAGCTGCAACGACAAATACAAACCGTTCATTTTTAGGGTCACATCTAATGGTTGGAATGGCCATTTTACATAAGGGGTGTAATTGTTATTTTAATTTTACTTTTAATTGTGTTTTATTTTAATTTCTTTGAATACGTCTATTTTGTGCATACAATCAATAAATTGAATAATTACGAGAAACCAAACATCCTACCCTTTTTGTACTACATCTCCACCACCTCATTCCATAAAAAAATCTTTATTATTTAATTCTTTATGTATTTTCTCTCCAAATGCATCAACATGGCAAAACAAATGAGAACTAAGTTTCAGCCCAAATCATGAGAGCAGTCTTCACACGACAAGGGAGATATGAAAGAGCTTGTCTCGTCACTTTATGGGCAGCTCCACTGGCACCACGTTACACCACCTGTACCTACAACAACGAGCACGCCGTCAAATAGGCAAGGATCTCGGCTATCACCGCACCACCTGAAACACACCGCGTTGAATGTCGGGAGAGTTTTGACAAGACCGCTTCCGTGTCGCCTTCAATGTCCTCTTGCTAGATACCACGATGAAAGCACCACTCACATGCATCGTGGAAGGCTAGAACTTCCAAGAAATATGGGTCGACAAGCCCTGGATACGTTCGCCTGATCCCTTACAGCACCTCCCCACGGGCATTTGGAATGACTAGACCTACCACGCCATCAATCGGGTTTGCCACCACACCATCCATATTAACTTAATGTGGGGGGGGCTAGTGGGCGTTCCCAGGTTGCCACAGCGGCCGGCTTGGAGTGCTGGGTCCGGAGCGATCAAGGACAATTCAACAATTTGGCGAAGGAATTGGTGTAGAAAGATTGCCAGTTGTAGTTCTCAATGGTCGAAAATTAAACCACTAAGATCCTCCCCTTCCACAGGCGCCACTAGAGGATGGTGTAACGGGGGCCATGATCCGGATGAGACTAGAGCAACGACTGCCAAACCGTCATAGGGTGAAAAGCAACCGAACCGAGGACTTGGAGCCCAACCATGGCTGTAAGTCTGATACCCACCAGACATTCAAACAACACATGCTCAATAGTCTCCTTTAAAGCCCAACAGACGGGGCAACAAACATCCGAAATTGGAGTGTGATGTCGCACCAGGGCCTCTCAAGTTGGTAGAATATGATGGAACAAACACTAGAGAAAAAATCAGAGTTTAGGCAGAACTGGGAGTTGCCAGACAGAATTCAAGACATGGGGCCCTATTGGTGGGATAGTGGCACTGTGATCATACTCTTCAGACCATTGGGGAAGGAGGAAAGTTGAGGATGTGGAAAAGATGCCAGATGGAGAATAATTCCAAATCCATCGGTATGGACGAGTGGACAGACGCAGAGGAATGGTGAGGATGCGACAAATTGACTGCAGGGTGACATGCACCTGAAGGAGGTCCATCCACCACTCGCCATTGGAGATGAAATCATGCACACGGGGTGGACTAGCATAAGGAGGGGTAGTGAGAGGGTTTGGATGGCCCGGGTCTGGGCCAGGAAATCCTTGGGTCTGGGCCCGGATCCGGATGAGACTCAGAGGATCAGAATAGACATGTCATCCCCAATCTGCCATCGAAATCCTTGGAGCTGAAGATCACGCCCGTGGAGAAGACTCTGTCATCCCCGCGAAGGGCGAGAACCGGCTACCACACCCAAGAGATCATCTGTTGGGAAATACTGGGCGCAGAAAACTTTCTAGGCTAATAGGACGTAGTCTGGTATGGAGTGGTGGCAAACAAACCATTCTGATTGATGCTAACAATGGAAGGAAGGTCCGACACCTTCTTCCCCACTCATCGGACCATCCCCCCATCTTCCTTACCACTATTCAGCCGACCCCGCAGACCAAGCACCTCTTTCGGTTTGATTTGGGTCGAAAATCTCGAGGTAGAGGGCCTAGTTGAGTTTTATTGGTCCACAACACCACCGGCGGGGACGACAATGTTTCGTCTTCATCATAAACTAAAGAGCCTCCGCCATGCACTTTTTGATTGTTGTCGTTCTGGCACATCCAATTTTGCTAGGCTACTCAGTGATCTGGATGACACCCAGAGAGCTTCTCTCGCTCTTCTCTCGATCCCATGGGATGAGCTCCATCATCTTGAAACCGATTTCGACGCTGCCCGCCATGAGGAGGACCAATACTGGTGAGAAAAGGGACAGTTTGGCTAATACCAGGGTGGGGATCGTAATACTTCCTTCTTCCATTGATCCGTCCAGGCTTCAAGGAATCCGAATCACTTGGGTGACCTTATAACGGAGTCAGGCCAGCGTTGTACTTTGGATGATGATAAAGGCGCCCTTGCGGTTAGTTTCTACAAATAGTTGTTCAGCTCCGAACATACTAGTACACCAGACTTATCCGACATGGACTTCCAGCTCTTGGTCTCTCTTCGTAAGGCGACATCCCTTCAAGCACCAGTGACGACTCCAAAAGTGTAGGTAGCTGCTTTTTCAATCGGCCCCATGCAGACCCCCGACCCTGATGGGTTCACTAATCTTTTTGACCAGCGTTTCTGGCATGTGGTGGGTTTATTTGTCATCATTGTTGTCTAAGATTTATTTCGATACGGACAGCTGCTTCATTCCCTTAATCATACCGGGCTCACATTGCTACCAAAGGTGGTTGGCGCTGATTCCATATGTCAATTCCACCCCATTAGGCTATGTACCATCTTCTACAAGATTATATCCAAGATTCTCATGGCATTGATTCCATACGTCAATTTTGCCCGATTGGGCTATGTACCATGTTGATGGTTAGACCAAGAGTAGTCGACGCCTTCACAACCCCAAGTCAACAAGGTTGAGAGCCGAGATGAATCGTTGAACCATCCCATGCGGGTGGGCAGAGGGGGACGACCCCTGAGTTTTTTGTTAGGGGTCAGGATGTCGTTAAAGTCACCAAACACAAGGATCAACCATCGAGGTTAGTGAGGTAGGACTCTAGGAAAGCGTATTGTGATGCACGAGTATTGTATAAAGTTGAGAGATGAACCCCTACAAGGTAGACCAACATAGATAGTTCGTATTCATAACTGATGGAAATAGAAAAGGAGGTGGAGAACACAATAGCATAATCGGTGGAGAATAAGATAGGAAAGAGAATGCCAGTGCCAGTCCCCAACGTATGGTTACAAAACAAAAAAAAATAAAACCAAGAGACACTAGCGATGCATAACAATCAAAATCAGACAATCGTGTTTCACAAAGAAAAAGAAATTGCAGGCTAAGCTAGCGAACGAAATCCTTTAAATCCTGAACCGTCGAGGTGCTAGCAAGTCCCCGACAGTTCCAAGCGAGGGCAATCATGATGCCTTGGCAAGCTTGGCACTTTAATAAGTCCTTAAAGCACCTTTTCACGAACAAAATGATATTGTACCTCCACATGCTTTGTACGGGCATGAAAGATGGGATTCTCCACCAATCGCATTGCTGATTGATTATCACAATATAATGGCACATAATAGTTCACTTGTTATCCTAGGTTCTCTAAGATTTGTATATGCCACACACACTCTTAGGCTTCCATCACTACACTTAGTACTCCGCTTCAGTAGTTGATAATGCAGTTGTAGGTTGTCTTTTACTACACAATGAAACCGGGTATAATCAGATAGTAAACACATGTCTAGTTGATGATCTTCTTGTATCGAGATCTCCAGCATAGTCACAGTATCCTTCTAATTCTCCTTTTTTCACACTAATGACACTCGATTTGTCGTGTTCATCGTCCTCATTTAAGCGACATTTCATGAATATTTGTATAGTTTTGGGTAGAAGTTTAGGATGTTTTGTGCATTTCTAACTTTTATCTTGATTTAGTGTCTCGTACTTGTTCAGGTTCCATTTGATGTTGTTTCGTAGTGTTTTTTTTATCAATTTCAGCCACACGGCGACATTGAGGCATTGTTCAAAACTATATGACGTGCAAGGTGGAGCTAAATGCATTGAAGAATGGAAAAATCACAAAGATCAGCCGTTATACCGAAAGTGCACCTAAGCCATACCAAAAGTGTGTGGCGCACTATTGGTTGGTTATAGCACACTTTTGCTTATTATTCGAAGTTCAGGTCTCTGACATTTAGACCGAAAGTGCACCTTGGACAAACCAAAAGTGTGCGGCGCACTTTTGTTATCCGTCAGTCCTAAGGAAACGCCTCTACAAAAGCCCAATTGGATCCCATTCTCATTCAGACTTTCCTAGACAAAATTGAGAGCATTAGTGAGAGATTTGAGTGCGACGAAAAGGCAAATTCAAGGAGCTGAATCAATCAAGATGACGAATCAACTTCTCGAGAAGATCGATGAAATTAGGTATTTGATATTTCTTTGTGTAAACCTAGATTCAATATCTTACTCTTCTGATTTTGATTTGTCTCTCGAGATTATGAGCTACTAAACTTCTCTTGCTTAGATTAGATGAACCCTAGGTTAATTCCTATGCACGAATGATTTAATAAATTTGATGATTTATGCAAGTTGGGTGGATTTCATTGCATATTTGATTTTGTTTTTGATTTGTTCTTGCTTGGTCAACTGGATGGTTCTCTGTTAGATTTTTCATAGACTCTTCAGAGTTTGCATATCTAGAATGCGAAAATCAAATAGCTAGGTTAAACGTAAACCCCTCATCCGGGAGCGATTGAACTAGTCTGTCGTTTGAGAAATTCTAAATCGATAAATCACCTAGTGGGTTTTAGATCTTTATCTCGAAAGAGGGAACTAGAATACTAGATAGGTAGCAAATTAGCGGTCCCGAAAGGGCGTCATTTGATTATAGAAGAATTGCAAAAGTGTAATGCGTCTATCCTATTTCGTGTAAATCGTGGAATTTTTCTGTGATTTGTGAATTAGAATTGCCTAGGGGGATTCGACATCCATGCAGTTTCATCTCTGATTGTCTAAACGTTATATTGTGCAGTCTTGCAAAAAAATTACTTTAACGCAATTTTCATTTTCACTTTGATTTTTTGATTAGTTTTGTAGCACCTAAACCATACTACTTTATATTTTTATTAGTACTTTACAACTTTGAGTAAGATACTTAAAGAGACCCTAGGGAGATTTGACTCCGGTTAATTCATTAGCCGAATTATTTTGATAACGCCTAGAAACGTTCATCACACACTTCTTATAAAAGATACCATAATCATTTATACCTTTCACCTATTGAAGAATCCGCTTGACAGCTTCCAAATCTTGCTTCTTTCGATTTTGCATGAACCTACTCACCATGCCTACTACATGTGATAAGTCTGGTCTCGTTAACGTGAGATAGATCAGACTCCCACCTAGTTGTTGATACATTGTTGTATCCTCTAAGTCTTTTCCTTCTGTCGAGCATATCTTGGCATTTCCTTCTTTTGGAGTAGACGTTTGCTTGCACTCCAACATTCCATACTTCTCCAGGATATCCTTGGCATACTTATGTTGACACAGAAAAATTCCTTCCTTTGTTCTTTGCACTTCAATACCAAGGAAATGTCTTAGCTCACCAAGCTCCTTCATCTTGAAACGCACCAATAGATTTTCTTTGGTTTGATTCATTTATGCTTCATCACTTCCAGTAATGATGAGGTCATCAATATACACGAGTATAAACACCAGCTTCCCTTGATGGTTCTCCACAAACAAGCTAGAATATACAGGAATCAACATATATTTATTTTAAATAAGGAACTCTGTAATTTTTCCATTCCATGCTCTCAGGGCTTGCTTGAGTCCATATATATAGTGCTTTCTTTAGCTTGTAGACGTACTCAGGATGTGCAGCACTTTACAAGCCCTGGGGTTGCTCCATGTAGATAACTATATCTAGTTCTCCTTATAGGAATGCGTTTTTAACATCCATTTGCCACAGCTTCTAATTCTTTGTTGCAGCTAGTGCTAGTAAGACACGTATCGTAGTGATCTTCAACATATGACTGAACATCTCATCATAGTCCAACCCATATTGTGGAGAGAAACCCTGCACCACTAGTCGAGCTTTACATCTTTCAATTTACTCGTCTGGTCGAGTCTTGACTTTGTATATCCACTTGCATGATATAGGCTTCACATCAACAGGCTTTGGTACGACCTCCCATGTCTCATTCTCCTTGAGTGCTATGATTTCTTCTTCCATGGTATTCCTCCACTTGAGATGTTTTGCTGCTTCTTGTTATGTCATAGGCTCATTTTCTTCCTCAATTACTGTTGTGTTTGCATATTTTGGATTCACCTTCCTAAGCCTTGTTGATTTACGAGTTCCTGGTTGGTTAAGTTCATCCACTTTTTCTTCTTCTAACTCTTCAATTTGGCTTGGTTGGTCTTCTTCCCTTACTTCTTGATGTACTCCTTCCTTCCATGGACTCGATGCCTTCCAAACTTTATCTTGGCTTGTTTCTCTGGCAAGATCTTGAGAAATTGGTCTTTTTATTCCAGAAGTCTCCCCCTCATTCTTTAGAACCTGACTCTCTTTCTCCTTGTCCAATAGTTGGACTTTTCAGGCGGCCACCACGATAAGGCTTCATCGAAAATGACATTTCTAGTAACAATACAATTGTTGGTTTTTCGATCACAATACCTCCAACCTTTCCTCTCACTGTCATACCCGAGAAAGCATACTCCTAACAATTTCTGTGAGGTGTATGTTCTTCCTCTCAGCAACACAGTTTTGTTGAGCTATTCTTGGACATGTCAATTTTCTATGTATCTTATGCTCCTTCAAATAGGTTTGGAACTCCTCAGATGGATACTCTCCCCCATTATTAGTGTGCAGTGTTTTTATCCTCCTTTTGAGCTGACTTTCTGCCTTCTCTTTGAACTCCTTAAACTTTGAGAACGTTTCTCCCTTCTCCTTCATGAAGCCCACCCATATGTATCTAAAGTATTCATAAATGAATATAACCATGTAGCAACATCCACTGATTAACAAGTGTTTAACTTTTCCAAATGCTTCTGAATGAATAAGCTCAATAGGTTCTTTTGCTCTATAATGTGATTCTTCATAGGAAAGTTGGTGTGCCTTGCCATATTGGCATCCTACGCAGACTATATTATCTTACAACTCTATTTGAGGACAACCTTTCACTACTGGCTTCTTCATCATCCCCTCCAGCTTATGATAGCTCACATGACCAAGTCGCCCATTAGGGGTGCACCATAGACATCACATATAAGAAAATTTAGGGGCGCACCACATACAATAAAAAAAGTACTATAAGAAAATCTAGAAGAAATAACCATAGACGTCACAAATATGGTACTTCTTCACTCCTGCCATTAGGGGCGCACCAATGACTTTTACCTCCTTGCAGACTTTGACATCTTCTAGGCCGAACACCATATAGTTTCATGCTGCTGTGATCTGACTGATGAATAACAGGTTCTTCTTATTATTGGAACGTGATATACTTCCTCAAATTGTACCTTCTTAGAGGATGTAGCCACCGTTGATTTACCAATGTGAGTTATCTGTAGCTTTGCATTATTCGTGGTCACTACAACTCTTTTCCTTCATACTTTGATGTCTCCTTTAATTTTTCCTTGTCGCCGGTCATGTGATTTGAGCAGCCAAAGTTAAAGATTCAATTTTGTTTTAATCGACTTGTTCATGGCGTAATACCGACAATGCTTGTTTGCCTATTACTTCCTCTTCATCTTGGTCATGATGGTCCTCCATGGTGGTTGTTAAGACGAGGCAATGATCACCTTTGTATCCACTTGAAAATTCTTTTATGAGTTCTGCCATGGCAAGTGAAGCTTCAAGATCTCATTCTTCTTTACTATATTGACCTATGTTGGGGTTACTTAACGTTGTGGCATTTCTTTGCACTCTTTTATTGTACTAGCAGTCATGAGCAAAGGAGATCTAGAAGAAGTTTCTTTTGCTGAAACACCTTAATTGAGTAGCCTTATGCGATCGAGACACTAAAGGAAATTATGTTTTCATAAGGTTGACTGCACAATAAACACGAGTACATAAAAACTTTAGTATAGTACAAGACAAGAAACTCGAGTATGGTGCTCAGTACAAAGTCAATAAATAACAAGTACACGAAAGGCTAGTGCCCAGCAACAAAAACAAGTACAAGAAGAGGAATGAGCACATAGAAATCAAGTACAAACCAACAAATTAAAAACAAGTATAGTAAAATCAAGTACATGAAAACAAAACTACATTAAACATAAACACGAGTATAATAAAACTTTAGTAAAGTTTAAGATAAGAAACTACAATATATATCAAAACTCGAGTCCATGAATTGGTACTGTGTTGAGTATAAAGTTAGGAAACAAAAAATACATTAAAAAAGAGAGTATAGAACAATGGAAAAAAGTACTATAAAAAATTAATCTAGAAGAAATAACCATTTGATTACTAAAATTGAGTACATGAAACAAATAGGAGTATGAGTACATGAAAGTCTTAAAGTACATGACTTTTAAGTGTATTTTCAATAATTTTTGTAAAATTGACTGTTTTCACAAATCTCAAATTGATATCCAAAGTTTTGGAAAATATTTTGATTATTTCAAAATGAGTAGATAAAGGTATAGATGAGGAGTTTTAGGATGAGATGATGAAAATCATCTATAATTTAGATGATCAAAGCAATTTTTTTTTAATTTTCACATGAGTTTGAACTTTATAATTTTTTTTATAATTTTAATAGTACATTCAATTTGATATTAGTAATTTTGTTGGTAGGCGTTGAAGTATGTTTAAAGCATGTATATCCCTAAATGTTTAGAAATTGCTAAAAAATGTGGAGGGCGATATGACATCCAATAAGCAATTGCTAGGAATGGAGGAATATTTACTAATTTAGCAAGTCAATTGTCATACCAGCTAGACACATTGACCCATCTTTTAAGAAAAGACATTAATGATAAAACAAACTAATTTAATTTTGTGTAATTTGTTTCATAAGAAACCATACAAGCAAAGTTTGCAAAATTGCTCTCCAATAATTTAATTGTTAATCGATTCTTTTCATATTTTTCTTGCTTCATTTCTCGTTCATCTTTTTTACTTTGTCGTTCCTCCACTAACTTCATCTTTGTCTCGGAAAGATTGTACTTCTTTAATTCCTCCCCCTTTCTCAAATCAACATTGAATTGTTGTTGCATTGCTAGATTGAGATTTTCTAACGATTCGGACGACATAGATTGTTCTTTACCTTTATCCTTAGAAGCTTTCCTTCCTAGTAGTCGAGGATGAGACACTTGGACAAATAATGAGAGCTTGTGTAATTATGCATAATATGATTGTGGAATATGAGCGAGATTCATATATTTGTCAGTTTGACTACACAGATGATGGAGTGAATTTCACTGTATCCATGCCTACAGTTCTCATATCCGTCTTCCAGCATATGAAAAGTATTTCTGAAATCATTTGAGAATCTGCGACAGGTCCAAAAATCATCAACTTCAAGCAGATTTAGTTGAAGATTTTTAGAGTCGGTCGGCTTGGGGGAGGAAAATGACGAATAATCTAGTATTTTATTTCTTTATGTAAAATTATTTTTAATATTAAGGTGATTATATTTTATATTAAAATTATATAATATTCTAATTTTATATTCATTAGATAATAGTTACTTCAATTATTATTGAATTTATAAGAATTTAAATAACGTATGAATTATCTATTATCATTTATATAAAACATAAATGTTAAATAGAAATTGCTAATGAATTGATGGGAAGGAGGAGGTTAGAAATTGCTGAAGCTAAAGTTGTTTGTGTGACGATAAAGTGCATATTAGAAATTGATAATCAATTGTTGGGATGACATGATCTCAATCCTAACAATTGATTTATATTTTTATTTAAGTGAATATATAATTAATTAGTATATAATATTCTTTTTCCTTTTGATTGATGTTTATTCTTTTCATTTTCATATTTTTTATTATTATTTTTTAATTGAGAATAATTTTTTTATTATCTTCTCATTCCTCTCAAAGATAAATATCATTAGTCTTTCTTTTTCAAACTATACATGTTTATGTGAACGTAGACTGAACTAGTTCACTTTCATGCGAATATAGCATGATGTAGTTCACTATATTTGATGATGCCTGATTTTCCATAAAGGTGAACTAATGAAATGTTGTACTTTGCTCGTTTCGTACACATATTTTTTAGTATTAAACCTTTCCTTTTTTAAAATTTTGCACATTTATGTGAACGTTGTATGAAGTAGTTTAATTTCATCTGAACGTAACCTAAATTAGTTTGCTATATTTAATGATGCCTCATCTTCCATGCATGTAAACTAGTATAATGTTCTACCATGTCCATTAAATACACTGGTGTGTGAATGTTAAATTGCCTTCTTAATCCGTTTATGTGACCATTGCATGTTTATAATGTCTCATCTTCCATGTAGGTGAACATTTCATGAGGGTAAACTAGTACAGCCATAAACAAATATAAAATTGTCAAAACTTGTACTACCTAGTACCTATTAAAATCATACATGTACTAGTTCAATCTCATTAGATGAAAGAAACAAAAATATTGCCAAACAAGTAGAGACTAATTTGTACTAGTTTGATCCTAATGAACCAAATAAACAAAAAAAACTATCAAATATATGAGTTGTATTTTCATCATATATACCAAGAAAACAAAAACAAAAACCTAAATTACTAAACAATATCTCGATCCAGATCTATATTCTTGATCCAATACTATCGTTGTTAACCGCCCCGCCGAAGAGCACTACCATTACTGATGTCGTTGGCCTGAAACCTGCACTAGTGCACCTAACCTTGTACTAGTGTACACACACACAAAAACAGCAAGTCGAATCATTAAAATTAGTACATTGCATAGTATAGTAATTCATTATTTGATATAAAATTAACTAATCCCAATTAGTACCGAACAACATGTCGTGGTTCAATCCGGCATTTGAAAGAGTGCGTGCAAACAAACCTGAACTATTACATGTTGAATTAGTACACCCAATCGTAACTAGTGGGTACTAGTTCAAACAAGCATCTAAAAAAGTAGAAAAAACATATTTTTTGAACACCCGTCAGTTAGCAACATTGCCGCTGGTAGCTAATAGGCATCGGATCGTCTAAGATCAATAGAGGAGAGACGGCATACAGAGAAACCGAATCAGAGGTAGGGAGATCGTGGAAACAGCCTTCGTTGAATGAGATCTATGACCATAACATCATAACATGATATCAAAGATTTAAAAAAACAACTCTAACTTGTAACAAAAACGGTCCGAATGCATCATCTGTTTTATATGGGCTCCTTACTGATTAACAGAGTTTCAGGAGGTGGTTGCCTGGTTGAGGTGTGTATTATACAATCTTATACCCTAAGCATATAACTAACATATGCTTGACACTTTGTCCCAAATTACTTCCCTACATTTTTCACGTAGACAACAACCCTACTTGTTGTTTAACTACTACGTGAATATACTTGGATGAAATTACTTGTTTCATCATTTGCGTTATATTTTTACGTGGATTAACAATTATTTATTTACATTCACAATTTATTTACATCACATAAATATTATATTTTACTATTCAATCAAAATTTTGTTATAAAATAAAAATATTTATGAATGGTAAGATAAATTAGGGAGAGATTCATTTTTCCTAGAGAGTGACTTCATCAATTACAAAAACAAACAAAACAGTCAAAGAGCATAAATGGGATTGACTTCCGTCTCAGAATCCGAAATCCTAGACGAAGACGGAGCTCCATTCCCATGGATCCTACTCTTCTCCCTCCTCTTCTTCCGCCTTATCCTCCTTGACTTCATTACATAAAATGTCATCGTCCCCAATACCCCCGCCATCGTCACCCCACCGATCACTGTGATCAAGATCGCCGCCCACCGATTCCGCCGCCCCACCACGATGTACGACGACGATATGAACGCCACCGTCGTGCACACCGACGCCAGCCACATCAGCTTGTTGATCACCTCCACCACCCGCTGCGCCGACTTCGTCTCCCCCCTCACGATCGTGATTTGCACCACCACCACTGCCAGCGACGTGAACAGCGCCACCGCGTTGAATATGAAAAACACCTTGAACGACGGCGAGCTCACCACCACCGCCGTCCCGTAGTTGTCGTCGCCTCCGGGCACGGTGAAGATAGCGGCGAAGGCCACGGTGGCGAAGAGGACGGCCACGACGGTGACTGAGTTGGTGGCGTTGTTGATCCCTTCACGGTGGAGGCGGCGGAGCTCCTTGGCAATGCCGTCGACGTTCCTGTTGGTCTTGCGGGTTTGTTCGAGCTGGATGTGGACTTCTTTCTTGATTTCGGTGACTGTGTGGCGGAGCTCGTCGCGTGGTTGGTTGAGGTCGTTGGCTTTGAGAGCGCCGTGACGGTATAGGGATTCTTTTATCTCCGAGATTTCTTCCGATAAGGGAAGCCCCTCGGCTATGTCTACTGCTGTTTTGTGGTCTCTTGTTAGTGCATTCACGTTTGTGTCTGGTAGATACAACAGTTCATGTACTATCTGCAAACAAATGAACAAACGTATAACACCCTTCCATTCAATTTTCATTTTCATTTTAAAATCTTACGGATTTCCGAGCTCATTGCCATCCTTATTTCTAGGCTTGGCAGTCAGCCCACGGGTTTAGGTTACCCAGTGGAGCCCGCCCGCGAATACAGCCCGAAAGTCTGGGCCCGATGGATGTTTACCGGTTTCGGTCAGGCCCGTGACCCGCGAGTTTCGGGTAATGGGCGGATACGGATAATAACTTATCCGACCCATATCCAATCCGTGAGTTAAAACGACGTAGTATTGATATAGGGTATAAAAGCAAAATTTTCAGACTAGGGTTTCATTTCAGCCATTTTTTCACGCCTCCGAGCCTCTCTCCAGAATTTTCTCCCGACTTCCTCTCGAAAGAACTCCACCGAAACCCTAATTTTTCTCCCAAATCTTCCTTTTCTCGTTGATATTCATCGAATCCATCCCCACTATAATCATCACCTACCCATATTCAACTACAAAACTCCTTCAATCCGCAAAAATCCGGTTCGAATCGTGCATGCAAAGGATTCGAACCACCGAAACCCTAATTTTCCGCCAAAAACCTCCTTTTCGTTGATGTTCTTCGAATCCATCCCCACTATAATCATCACCTACCCGTAATCACCCCTTTCAGCGACAAAAATGCCTCAATCCATACAAATCCAGTTCGAATCGTGCATGCAAAGGATTCCTTCCCCAAATCGAGATAAGTTTTTTATTTCGCCATTCCTTATTTTTGTTTATCCCCGCATGTATAAATTGTATACTAATTTTTGGGTTTATTGCTTCATATGCGGTTCGTCGAACAAAATCCGAACATTTAAACCCTAATTTATCAAATTTGGGATTTTTCCTTCCGATTCATTTCATACCGGTAAGTTATCCGTTATTATGTGTTTGTGGCTTTTGTGAATGTGTTTGTGGCTTTTGTGACTCTTTGAATGTTTTGTGTCCGTTATTATGTGAAAAATCTGATTTGCGGTGTTATATGTTTCAGATTCGCTCCGGACTAGAGAGTTATAGAATCGGGGCCAAAATTGGTTTCATTCCGCCGTTTAGGTACGTTTAAGTATAGGGTTTGTGGTTGTTTTTCCTTTGATTCATAGCAATGTTGTAAGTACAGTATTATAATAAAATGTATGTTTTTCGCTTAGGAGGAAGTCACACAGTTGGTGCTAATTAGGAGGCAGTGGTGGAACTTTGAAATCGTTGTTCGAGAGGCAAGACAACAATCTGTTTCTACAACCGCCGAGGTAAGCTTACATTGTGTAATGGTATAACATTTGAGAGTTTTAGAACTTGTTTAGAACTTAGAAGTGTTATATTAGATTGTTAACAACTCGAACCAAGTTTATACTCGTCTTCAATTGAACTCATAACCCATGAACTCTCTACCTAATTGTTAAACCCTTATAAACTCGTTAAAGTTAACCCCTTAATAGTCGTCTACTTTCTAATAGTACCCTTAATAATCTATCTTCTTTATGAATTCGATAGTAAACTATTAAACCCTCAACCGAACTCGTAAACCCTAAACTCTATAACTAAATTTGTTAAACCCTTAATAAACCGTTAAGCATTACTAAACCGTTAAGTAAGCCCTTAATAAACTCGCTAAACGGTCTACTTTCTAATAGTAATTGTCTAGCTTTCTTCAATGAATGTAATTGTTAAACTATTTTCTCCTTTTTTTGTTTTGTGTTCTTATTTTCTCAATCGATGACACCCGAACAACTCTCGAATATACCGGTTGAGAATAATAATGGTCCACCACCACTCCTTTCCCTTGCTAATCCCGAAAACCAACATGCAAATAATGTTGTCGATCCTCCCTTAGGCTCAACTAGGCCCTTAAAATCGGATGTCCGGCCTCACTTCACCGTAATGTTCATTCATGGAATTTTAAAAGCCAAATGCAACTATTGTAAGAAGGTTTTTGGCCGGGAAGTCCACTAATGGTACTTCCCATTTAAGAACTCATAGGAATCGTTGCGTTCACAAACAAATCCATGATGGTAGTCGAGAATCCTAGGCCCTAACTACAAAGCTAAGGGTAATAGTGAGTTGAGTGCCAATCGCTTTAGCAATGAGGTTTGTAAGAATGAACTCGCATTATGATCTTGATGCATGAGTATCCTCTTTCAATGGTTGACCACCTCTACTTCAAAAGGTTCTCATTGTACCCTAAACCCTCTCTTTAAAGTCCCAACTAGGAATACGATTAAGAAGGACATCATTACTCGTTATGGGGATGAGAGGTCGAAAATTCAACGAGTCATAGATGAAAACAAAGGGAGAATAGCCGTAACCACCGATATGTGGATCGCCACAAATCGAAAAGGGGTTACATGGCCGTGATCGCCCACTACATAGACAACAATTGGGAGCTTAGAAGTCATTTAATTAGATTTCTATACGTTCCTCGCCCTCACACTAGTGAGAGATTGGCTGGAAGACTCTCTCAATGTCTTCTTGATTGGAACATTGATAGTACTTTGTCAACGATTACGCTTGATAATTGTACTACCAATGATTCCATGATCGATCTAGTGAGACGAGAGGCTTCTCCTTTCCAATCTTATTAAGGATGGTGCTCTTTTGCATATGAGGTGTTCGCCCATATCCTTAATCCGATTGTGAGGGATGGACCGGACGTTCGAAAGATGGGATTGAAAAGATAAGAGAGAGTGTGGTATTTTGGACATGCACACCTAGGAGAGTTGAATACTTTCACGAGACTCGCTCAACAATTGAAACTTAATGTGTCAACCAAACTTGTGCTTGATCGTCCCACTCGTTGGAACTCTACGTACAACATGCTTTCTGCCGCTATCCCATATAAGGATGTGTTTGCTAGATTGAAACAAAGAGAATCTCAAGACAACTCTCTCCCTACGGATAATCATTGGGATTTTGTCGTAATTGTATGTAAAAAACTTGTTGTTTTCAAAGAGATTACGAGAGGTTCCGTTCGGTTCTAAATACCCTACGCCAATCGGCTTTTTCCGTAAGTCCGTAAATTAAGATTGAGCATGATGGAATGGTTGGATGATTCGATTCGATGATTGTTTCGATGGCCGAGAAAATGTGGAATAAGTTTGCTAAGTATTGGGATGACATTCATTTGCTTTTGGCGTTGCTACCGTCTTGGATCCGAGGTTTAAGTTGGCATTGGTAGAATTTTATGCCGCTAAATTTGGGAGTCCCAATACCGATCCGGTTGGTGAAAGGGTGAAATCTCGTAGTTTCGAATTGGTACTTGAGTATCAAAGAAAATCAGCCAATAACATTGGTTCTTCAACCAATTTGGTTCCAAATTCTTCTCGCCATGGATATGGATTTTGATCCGTTTGTAAGCCAAAGAAAGAAATCTAGACCTTCTTTAGTAACCACCGAATTGGAACACTATCTAGCCGAGGAACTACATCCTAGGACACCCGATTTTGATTTGCTTGGGTGGTGGAAAATTGGTGGTGTGAAGTATCCCATTTTGCAATGCATTGCAAGGGATTTACTAGCGGTACCGGTAACCTCGGTTGCATCGGAGTCGGCCTTTAGTTCCGGTGGGAGGCTTCTTGATCCCCATCGGAGTAGGCCGCAACCTTCAACGGTCGAGGCAATGATGTGTTGCGAGAGCCGGTTGCGTAATGATAACCATGCGAGTATTGTTATTGTTTATGTAATTATGTTTGTTCATGATTGTTTTAGTTTTTGTTTTGATTTCGTACTTTTCGTAGTTGTAGATAAAGCGGAAGTGCAACGGCTCGAAGGCGTGTTCTCAACAACGGCGATGGATGATTCGACAATTGAAGATGCATTTGGTTAGTTAGTATATACATTGCCGGTTTATTCACTATCCCTACTTCGTTTTATAACGATTCCAACCGTATAACGGATGGAGAAGGAACCACTCGACCACCGCAAGGGGATGGAGATGATGTTGCGAGAGTACGTTACGATCCTTGACGAATAGTTAAGGTTTGTGTTCTAACCGATGATTTCATGTTGCACCGTAAATTGGATTGTATTGTTGTTGTTACAGTTTCATGTTGCACTTGTTGATACATATTAATTCATTGTTATCATTGCGGATGAATTGATGAGTGATGAATTGAATGCTACCGAATTGATGACATTTGATGGTTGAACCGAAGTAGCATAATTGAAGGAAGAACCGAATTGCCGCAGTATGCCGAATTGCAGATTTGCGGCATCTTTGATACATTTTAAGTTTATTGATTGATTTGAGTTTTCAGTTCGAACAGTTAAGTGTTTTGATTGTGTTTAGTTTTGAATTCGAAGTATGAAGTCTGAATGTCTTGAGTCTGAACTAGTCTTGCAGTTTTAGCTTCTGCAGTTTTAGCTTCTGCAGTTTTATGTTCTGGAACTGGAATCCAGAATCCGGATGGTCAATTTCAATTATATATGAGATCGGAATACAAGTATGAGACCGGGAATTGGTCAATGGGATGAATGATGATATTTATTGCCAGGTTTTCATTTGAGATTTTTTAATTTTCGATTTTGACAATTTGTTGGACAAACCCGATATCCACGGGTTTAACCGAAATCCATATCAAAATGGATTTGGTAACAAAATTTTACCCATTAGGCATAATGGGGCGGTTATGGGTAAAACCGTGGGCAAATTTAACGGGCAACGGTTAGGGTGTAACCGCCCTGTAACCGACCCATTGCCAAGCCTACTTATTTCACCATGTAAAATCTCGACAAAAATTTTATAATTTTATGAATATTTCTAATATTTTACGATTCTACTTTCTAATCACGATTTTTTTTACCATCTTTGTCAGTGTTTAATTCATAAAAGTTAAGGAGATGTTACCTCAACTCGCTTCTTCCTGGTGGCAACGTGCAAAGCGGTGTTACCATGGCGGTCAGGGAGCATGACAATGGCTGCATCGGCACAAAGAAGCAATCTGACAACCTCTGAGCTAACTCCTTTAACAGCCATGTGTAATGCAGTTTGGCCCTTCTTGTCCGTCCTGCGAGCTATCTGAGGATCTCTTTCAAGCAATGCCCTCACAATGTCTACATACCCCTGCCTCGCAGCAAGATGCAATGCATTTTTTCCATTTGATTTAGCCATGTCTAGTAAGCTTGGATCTTTCTCTAGCAACTCTTTAACCACTCCTGTATGCCCCTTGGCCGCAGCTGATACCAACGGACTTGCGTTCGATTGCCCCACTGTTTTGCTCAGTGTTGGATCCACCTCTAACAGAACCTGTACAATTTCTGCATCAAGGTAACTATAACTCATTCAACTACTACTCTACAGTTAGATTGCATATTACAAATTATCATCAATAAATGGTCAGTAGGTTTACCTTGATGGCCTTGACTTGCAGCAATGTGAAGAGCATCAAAGCCAGCCTTGTTCTTCAAGGCAATAGATGCTTTAGAAGTGAACTGCAGTAACTCCCTCACAATGTGAAGGTGGCCCTTTTCTGCTGCAATGAACAGAGCCGTTTCTCCTAGCTCATTCACCTCGTTCACCACTGCTGACCTTATCTCTGCAACCTTTTGCATACCAATAAACTCAATTGACAATGCTAATAATCATAGGGCGTCGAAATTCACTTTGTAAAAACATTAATTAGGAATGGAAATTAAACCTCGGCGTCGAAATCGGCACCCCCTAGAGTCCCCATCATCTGGGCACTGACCTCATCGAGCATGTGGCGGACGGAGGCCAGGTCGCCTCGTTGGGCGGCCAAGTGAAGCTCAGTGTCATTGTGGCGACCCGTTACCTGCTTCACGTACTTCTTCCTGTCGTAACGCTTCCCGGAATTCGAAATGCCTAGGGATTTGTTGGAATTGGAGACGAGCAGAGCCTTGCCTGAGTTGGACAGCACTAGAGTCCCTCTCGGCGTCGACGACGGCGACGGCGGCCCAGGCGAAGTAAATGACGAGGCGTCGGAGAACAGGTTTGGACTTGAACGGGTAGATCTGAAGAACAATCCCTTCTCCAGGTCCCTCTCGTTTCCTGATCGAATCATTCATTATATATTAAGAATTCTCGTAAAACAAAAATAAAGAGAAACATCGATTTCTTCATTTTACCTTCGTCCGTTCTCATCGTTGAAATTTTTGGATGATCAATTCGTTTTTTAGTTTACTACCGAATGGGAGGAGAACAATTCATGGGAAATTAGGGATTTATAATCAAGGAAACATTTAAGAAAATAATAGGGAAGCATGGTTCAATTGGGAGACTGGAGCTTGAACGACGGCGGCCTGCCGGGGAATTGACCACCGGAGACGAATCGGGGAAGCCACCAGGCTCGAAATTTTGGTTTGATGTAGTTGATTGAGATTGAGGTGGTTGCCTTGCCTGTTGTTGTTTTTTTTAGAATCAACGAGGTGATGGTTTGAGGAATGAATGCCTGTTGTCTGCCCAAACCGCACTCGATCGCCATGTTCCATTTTCTTTTTATTTTTCAAATGATTTTCCATATCCCCTCAAATTTTCACACTCCAATCCCAACATCCATTCTTAATTTTTTTATTTTATGATAATTATATCCAGTAAGATCTTCAGCGTTCATTGATTTGTTTTCGATCCAACGGTTGTTATTAAAACTAGCCAACTCAATATTTACCCATTTTCAACTCCAACTACCCAACATAATTTTGATTCTTAAAAAATTAATTTATGAAAATTGTAATGATTTCCAACTCTAAAATAATGTGAATTTAATTATATATATATGGTTAATATTATGAAACTAAGCAATTAAAACTTGCATATGAAAAATATTCATATCAACAGTCAGGAAATTGATTTAGAAAAAAATACATGAAACAATAAAAATAATTTTATTTCTACCCAAAAAAAATATAAATAATTTTACCTCTAACCCATGCAATACAAACAGGTTACGTGCTGATGGAAGCCCAAAAAAACTCACCAAAATATTAAATATTAAAGAATCTGAAAATGAAGGAGAAAGATCTCAGAAAAAGGATTCAAATATTAAAGAATCCTAAAATTAAGGAGAATGCGTGAAACGGTGAGGTGGAAATTCACTCTTCTTACATCAATAGCGTTATCTTATTTTAAGATAATATATATGGAAATTCACTCTTCTTACATCATTATCGTTGAATTTTCGTCGGACTACATAAAGTTTGTAATAAAATTTGTATGAATGTAAACAGAGTTTGATACACTTTATACATTTTATATACACAGTTTGTATGAACTATGTACATATTTTGTACAAAATATTTTTACAAAGTGTGTATACAAATTATATACAAGTTGTATATGATTTGTATGAACTGTGTATAAATTTTATACATAGCTTGTATATGTTATGAATGATACAAAATCTTGTATAAGTGTATATAATTTTGTATGAATATGTAAAATGGATGAAAAAAATTCGTCAACGAAAGTTGGAATCATCAACAAATTCATCGATAAACTTCAAGTTGTCGGAAACGGTGGTCCGACAAATGAAAGTTTATTCAGAGCACAAACATCAGATGGGAAGCTAAGACGATTGAGACGATATGTTTGGATGTCCATGCCAACTCATGATGGCCAAAAGATAAACAAAATTGAAGAGAGAAAAACCACTGCGAAATGTGCTTCTTAAGATAGCTTCACAGAACTTCTATCAAAATATGCTCCATATGGCACATTTAGGTAAATTGGAGTAGCTTTTTGTCCGTCGGTAGACAGTAGTATAAAGGATCACTATAATTTAGAATTGAGTCATTCATGTCTTGAATGAATTTTGGACGACCGAACGCTCGAGATAGTCGATTTTTAGAGAGGATTTTGATGTTATTTTGGGAGGAATAATTCCAAGAACATGTGAAAAACATTAAATCAACCGTTGAGAATATTCAAAACTAAAGAAGTTGTTGGCATAATTTTGCAAAATCTAAGGCGATTAATTTATAAGTGTAAGGTGTAGAATAGCAAACCAAAATTTCAATGGTGTTTCTCATTTTCTTGGGCTTTGATTCATAGAGCCCACTCACTCTGGAGCAAATTTTAACGGATTCTTGAAATAGACCGTTTCATTTTCTAGTCTATAGAGCATGTTAAAATAATATAAAATAAGTCAAAGTTGCCGATCAATTTTTATTTTAATTTGATGAATCCACATGCAAAGGGATATTATTGTAAAATAATATTAAAAAACAAAACAAATAATGACTCTCTCTCTTTTCTTAATCAACGCAGCCTTTTTAAGGGATTATATCGAAAGTAGTCTTTTGTTATTGTAAATTAATATTTGAGCCCCTATATTATATTATGTTCGATTTATATTTTTAAATTTTGTTCTGATTATCAATGAAGTCTCTCTGTGGTTTTTTCAACTGCTGACTTATATTTTTACTATTCAGCATGTACAATTTGATTTTCTATGTTGATGTGGCTCGGTTGACTTTAATTTTTACTAATTGTGGATATTTCCTTTTTCTTTATTCTAATTATGGATATTTTTATTAAATATTAATTAGGATGGTTTTAAACAAAAAATAATTTCAAGATTGTTGAAGTAAAAATCGAAAAGTAGAATTCTTCTCCTGCTTTGTCTCCCATAATTCATTGACTCAAGACCTTTTTTCCTTATCAATTAGGATGGCTTTTGCGATAATCGTTATCGTAACCACCGTCCTACTGCCTCCTACTACCACCGCCCAGCCGTGCTCCACAGCTGCGTAACTGTTGAATCCTCGTGGATGAACCTTTTTTTAGTGGTGGAAACTAAATATGGTGTAGAACTCGGTGAGACTCTTCTTCTTCGACTTGGTTGTGACAACCTCTTCTAAACTAGGGTAGCTCTTGGTGTCAGCTGCAGCTTCCATTTATTCTTCCTCACGCTCGGACTTGGCAACCCATGTTCTGATCTTGCCCTAGGATTTTGACATTTTGTGTATAGAGTAGATACAAAGAGGGGGGATTCAAAAGTTGGAATCGTTGCAATTAGAGTTTTAGAAGAATTCTACTCTCTGATTTTTCATAATTTGACGAGCCGTGTTCGTACAAAAGTCCAACTGTACATGCTGAGTCAGCAAATTAAGGCAGTTAGCAGCTGGAAAAACCACAGAAAAGCTTCGTTGATAGTCGAAGCAAAATTCAGGGGCATAAAAAATAGTATAGAGACTCAGATGATAATTTTTAATAATAAAGGGGCTACTTTGAGTATAATCTCTTTTTTTCATTTGCAACATTTCTTTTTGTTCAATTGGTCTTCATTTTTCATTACAATTTTCAGTTTATACCCAATCTTCTAAAATATTCTATATGAACACCTCTTTGGAAAATTTAACAAATTTTTTTGAACTATTTTAATTAACTTTGATTATTTCTAAAATATCATTTTTTTATAGTCAGTGATAGATGAGGTGAAAATGTTCTTATAATGGAGAGGAAATAAATATAATATAGGTGTTTATGTGTAGGGTATATCTCCAAATCTCCAACCACATAACACAATCAACTATACTACTTCATAAAAATGCGCGAAATATAATTATTTCCTACAATACTTCTTTACACTAAAAATATTATATATTAACATTAGCTATTCACGGTCTCTTATTCTAGGAAGGTTATCTAAGTTCATTACAGAGATTTTAAACCTATCTAACGGGCGTGCTACGGAGATCACGAGCCAAGTTAGTCGATTGCGGATCGCCTGAGTCGTGGAATTGTCGGGTTACTGGTCGTCTGGTCACAGGTTTATTGGGTTGCAGATTTGTCGTATTGCGAGTTAATCAAGACATCAATTCATGGGGTTATCAAGTTACAAGTCCATTTAATCTCATGTTTGGTGATTTACATGTCGATACGGATTGTCCATCACGTCCCAAAAAAGTTAAGCTATAATGTGTTATATATCAGTTTTAAATTAAAAATAAAAATAAAAATTATAAGTTGTAAGTATGTATAGAGACTAATATATATCAAAATATTCATTTTTAATTAGAATATATAATCCAACCATAACTTCATAAGATTTCTTAACTAAAAATGTAATATAAATTTATCGGTCAATCGGCCGGCACAGAGCTAGTTTTCATAAATAATCAAAGACAATATTTAGATGCAAACTGGTTTAGAGGCGTCCCTGTAGCCAGCCCACGTGTCACAATTACATTGGCACCATTTAATTTATTTTTCGTGTTTCTTTTTCATTTTTTAAAATTGTTGGACGGAAATCTGAAAGAAAATAATAAGGTTGTTAACTCTCTCCCTTTTAAGCTCTCTGCATTCAAGTTTCATGCTCTTTCTTAATTTTTTTGGATCATCAATTAAAAGCTCTTTCTTTTACTTCAGTAAGTAAGAGATTGGGAGCTCAAGAAAACGATAAAATTATACACTTTTCATTTTACAAGACTTAATTTCTTTGGTAACCTCGTTGAATTCCTTTTCGTTCCGACGACGATACTTCACCTCCATTTTTTCAATGGTTTTACAGATGATTTTTGACAGTTAAATTCGTTCAAAAAAGTGTCTTCAGGTGTTATTTAGTATTTGTTTAATTCTTTTAAAATTTATTTTAAGCTCCGGCTGTTGATGGGTCTTTGGCGACCGTTTGACGAGTCTCCAGAACTGTCCTGGTGAGTTTCCGACAATTTTTTCAGCAAGCCTTATAATTAGTTACACAATTTAATAACTATTTACAATTAGTTAAATGAATAACTAGTTACACTAATTATATTAGTTATAATTATCTGTAATTAATTACATAATTTATTTATCGGTTATAATTATATGTAAATAATTCGTTACAAGAAAAATTAACTTGTTAACTTGACAAAAATAACTCGTTACATAGCAATAGTTTAGCAATAATCATCAAAACATATCAATAATCATCAAAGGATAGTAACATAAAGATAAGAAGTGAGAATTAATAGAAAAAAACATAGAACTAAAAGGCAATGTATAGCAATACTTCATCAAAACATAGTAATTGTTCGTTAAAATGTTACATTTGATCGTCAAAACGTAACAAAACTCATTAAAACATGTCAAATTTTCTTATCCAAATGTAGGATTTTTTAATCAAAATCAAAACATAGCAATTTCTTAATTAAAACGAAGAGGAAGTTATAAAATGTCATTAAAATAGATTTGGTTAGGTTTGCCTTTAAAGATAAGAATTTTGTACAAAAATCATTTGAGACATAATTGCACATGAGTAGTAGTAACATAGTATGTGCCAGTTTCTACTAATAGTTCAACTAGAAACCGTTTAAGATGGATGCTATATGATAGATTATCCGACTTAGTCACCCTAAGGTCTCTTTGTTTATTAATTTCGTCTGTTTTTGCATTTTCTTTTATCATTGTTGTAATTCGAATGTCACGCTTCTTTATCGCTCAACATGAATTAATCACACACTACATAATTAGTGACGGATTTAGAGGAGTCTCTCCCAGGCTACGACCTAGTATAATTCTAGATTTTGAGTTTTAATATTACATAATTTTCTTTGTATTTTAAGAAGAATTAGTAAATTTTTTATATGTGGCCTAGTACATTTCAAATTTTATACGATTCGATCTAATGCATCAAACTATTTCATAATTTCCTTTAACTTCACAATTATATCTTTGAATAGATTGTTGAAGAAGAAGAAGGAACAAGTATTTTTGAGAACAGTACCTAAATGATAAATACAGAAAGGCAGTATCGGTTAGTTTAACTACTATAAGTTAATTGACATACTAAGACTTCATACTATTTTATAAATTTCAATTAAGATGGTTTATTTTTTGTGATTATATTCTAGTCTGGGTTTATTTTTTTGCTATTATTTATTTCCCTGTAAACGAGATAAATTTTTACTATTTTTTACCCTTCTCATTTTATTACCAACTCCAATTTTTTTTTTTTTTGTTTCTCTCATCGGAGTTCGGCAGGCCACGGCAATGAAACAGTTGCACAAGCAAGCCAGTGTTAATTACCGCCGAGATGAGGAAATGCCTGCAACTTACTCGCCACCGAAGACTCTCAAGCACCCTAGATCTCTCCCAAGATCCATCAACTACCTCTTCCGCGAGCAGCGCCTCCTTTTTGTTCTCGTCGGAATTCTCATCGGTTCCACTTTCTTCATTCTTCAGCCCACTCTGATCTCTCGGATTGGTCCTTCAGAAACCCATTCTGTCGTTGGATCTTCTGTTCAAGCCTCCAATCGAGGTGGATCTTCTGGATTTTTTCAGAGAAGGTTTGTCTTCGGTCGCGTACCGGCGGATCTAGGCCGCCGGAGGTTGAGAATTGTGGTCACCGGTGGAGCTGGATTCGTCGGGAGCCATCTCGTCGATAAGCTGATTGCCCGCGGTGATGAGGTAATTGTGATTGATAATTTCTTCACGGGAAGGAAGGATAATTTGGTTCATCTATTTGGAAATTCAAGGTTTGAGCTTATTCGTCACGACGTTGTCGAGCCTATACTGTTGGAGGTAGATCAAATCTATCACTTGGCTTGTCCTGCGTCTCCAGTTCATTACAAGTACAATCCGGTCAAGACTATCATATCCTTCCTTATAATTAAAATATCTGAATTTATGAATGCTTTCTTTAACTAGAATTGGTTTATGAGTTCCTTGACTATGATTGCCGACTTTACAAGACCAATGTAATGGGAACGTTGAATATGTTGGGGCTTGCCAAGAGAGTAGGTGCCAGGTTTCTGCTGACAAGTACCAGTGAGGTCTACGGAGACCCTCTTGAGCATCCACAGAAGGAGACATATTGGGGAAATGTTAATCCAATTGGTTAGTGAGTATATTGTTCTTGTAAAAAAAGGTATGCGAGTTTTCATTGATTGGAAAAAGTTATGTAGGTGAGAGGAGCTGTTATGATGAGGGAAAACGAACAGCAGAAACATTAGCCATGGATTACCACCGAGGTGCTGGTGTTGAGGTAACTGTGTTTTGGCATTTTTGTTTTCAATGATGGTAGCATTTAATATCTGTATGGTTTTTGGCGTTGCTGAAATAAGTATGCTTGATTTGGATTCTGTTTTTGGAATGTGACCCCTATTGCTGTACTGGGCATGACACGCTTGTTACCCTCTTTTCTACGATTAGACATGAAATGTTAACCTTTTGCAAAGAAAGTTCTCTCTAGATCAATTGGTAAATCCTTTGCATGGCATTGGCATGTAAAGAAATCCTTTGCTAGTGTTTTCTTCACATCTGTACTAGTTCTTTTAAAGCCACCCTTTTCATTCGTAGCTAAAGAATATGTAAGTCAATAAACATGGCAAGTCAATGATGTGTAATCTTTGAGTTGAAACTTTGAAATATGATGGAAATATGCTTTCCATTATCAGTTTCTTCCCTACTATCACATTTGAGGGGACACAAGGGATTCAGTACTCGATCATCGTTTATGTACTAAATTACCTTTGATGTGCTTATTAATTTCAGGTGCGTATTGCTCGCATTTTTAACACCTACGGACCTCGCATGTGTTTGGATGATGGACGTGTTGTGAGCAATTTTGTGGCCCAGGTTTGGTTTTCCTCTGAAAATATGTCGAGATTACATTATTTGTAGTTTCTAGGCTATGGTTACTTCAACTTGTGACTATCCTTTGTCCCCTTTTTTTAAGCTTTGTGTGTCTTATTCTAATTTCTCTTGGGATCTTTTCAGACTATCCGTAAACAACCAATGACTGTTTATGGTGATGGTAAACAAACGAGGAGCTTCCAATATGTTTCTGACTTGGTACAGCATCCTCTTGTTCAATACTTCATCTCCATGATGCATACCTCCTGGCTATCTTGAAAAATTCCTCATAACTTGCAGAATATTTGAATGGATAAGTCATTGTTCAATATAATTAGGATCACCTTGAATGATAGGTAGAGGGATTGGTAGCACTGATGGAAGGTGAACATGTTGGCCCATTCAATCTTGGCAATCCAGGAGAGTTCACCATGCTTGAGCTCGCTGAGGTTTGTTCATACACGAACTTGTGAATTTATTTGCAGAATGAACATAATTGGAATTGATACCCTCCTCTTACTGTTTATGCTGAGATTGTATATCTGTTATGTCTGCTAATGTGAAGGTTGTGAAAGTAGTAATTGATCCAAGCGCGACAATAGAGTTCAGGCCTAATACCGCAGATGACCCGCATAAGAGGAAACCTGACATCAGCAAAGCAAAAGAACTCCTCAACTGGGAGCCTAAAATCTCGCTGAGAGATGGATTGCCTCTTATGGTGAGCGACTTCAGGAATCGCATCCTCAATGAAGATGAAGGGAAAGGGGTTTGAGTTATGCAGAACATGGAGCAGTAATGTACAGAGTATTCAGAGAAAGTTTGTAACTTTGAGTCTAAGAGCTATACATAGCATTGTCGTAATAATGGAAAGGAAATCACAAGAAGATATTCTGGCTACGAAGACAAGGAATCATCTCTTCTCATTTGCAGGCTCAATAGTTACGTTTATTCTTTCATTTATTTGTAATGCTTTAGTGCAAAAAGGCTCCAATGTTTCTTAGTATTTTGTTGTTGATGACATGTTGTTTTATTGCCTTGGAAATTTTGAATTTTGAGCTATGCAACCTAAAAAGATGGTGTTGTATATGGTAGAGAATTGGATTCTGAGAATGTTGCAACTATTGAGCTTTAATTCATACAAGTAACGGTTGATTGATCTCTACTTAGCTTATAATTGGTATCATTACACCAGTTTAGAAACAACTACATCTAGATTAACCATCGTCCCTTTGGCCGGCTTCCATTCAACTAATTTGCTTAGCACTTGATGTTTTAAATTGAAGTTATCGATTTTGAATAAACATAAATAGTTATGTCTAAGAGTTAATTTAAAGATGAGACGGAGACTCCAAAACATATAAATATTAGACACTTATACCATGTTATGATATAATTGATTGTTAAAATTATATTAAGAAATATACTAAGTTAATACCCTAATAAGGAGAAGAGTCACCAAATTAGAGATATAACCACAACAAATAATGTCATCCAACCTCATCTCATTAATTCAATCTTTTTAACTTTTTGTAATAAAAAATGAAAATCTAAAGTCCTTTCACCTACATCTTATTTCTCCATTTCGATTCACCTTTCATCTTCTAAAATCGCATCTCGATTGAACTTCCATACATATCCCTAATTTTAACCTCATTTTTGAAAATCTTATACATATGATCTTTGAATTCAGTTTGTATCTTGTGGGAAAAAGAATTCAGCTCAATCTTGAATTAATGAGGATTAAGCTCACGCCGGATTACTCATGGAAAAACGAATTCTTGTGGTTACATGATATTACAAATGTTAATGCATAGTGTATACTCTTTCAGTTCAATCTTGGAAGAATACAAAAGAACCACCAACTACAGTAACCCTTTGTGGTGTTGTGGATTGTAACTATTATTAATGGGGATTTCATTGGTCTCTAAGAATCACAAAGAAAGAAATCTAAGGATCATCGTAACACTTTGATTTTGGATTGATTGTCAGATCAAATGCAAAGTTGAACCAACTGAGTTTTAGTCTGATAGGAGGGCGTAGTGGTAAGTCTACCACGAGTTTGGTGGGCTTATTATATAAGTCAGGTTTGTGCCCAACAACACTACACAGAGAGAAAACAAAAGAAAACCTTTAGCCGACGATTTCTTCCGAGAGAGAGGAAGGAGATCGATCAAGATGGACGTCAGAGCGGATCGGTTCAAAATCAGGGATAGGATTAGAGCGAGGCTAGGAGATTCTTGGGAAGGTTATCAATCCTCTTCTCCTCTCTTAATCCTGTAGATCAAAGTTCTTGTAGGAAAACCTAACAAACAAGGTTTTGGAGATACAATCCTTGATTGGTCTCTTTAGGTCTATTAGGACGAGAGGATTGAGGTTCGGGCAGACGGCTTCAGACCAGACTCTTCGGGGAAAGCTATTTCAGAGGTAGGAGTTAGGATTACTTTTCTACTTTATGAGAAGAATTGTGATTAGTTGTCAGGAATCCTTGTTTGGATTTTCAGGACTGTGCAGTAGCGTGCGATCTACTATACAGGTAGAAGTGACTTGCAGTTAAGTATTTCAGGCTGTGCAGTACCGTGTGATATACTGCACAAATAGTTGTTATTTTCGAGCATAAGCTTATAGCAAGGAACTATGCATATGATTCACGGTTCTTGTTTAGGATTAAGAACCAGGACTAGATAGACTAGCTCACGTTGTACGTTGGTCACCAACACCATGAATTGCGCGATTCCCCAGATTACCGTCAGATTTCAGACATGACGTGATGAGTTAACCTTTAGTGTTTCACTCACGGTATTACATGGTGGTTTTATGGTCTGATCCACCATGAGGCTGTCAGCTCATACCTAGGGGTGGCTAACGTTAGGATGATGCCTACAGGACCACAAAGTCACATTATTAGTAAGTATTTAGATAGACTTCTTGATTCTATCCCAGTACAGGCAACACAGTTCAGGTGAAGCAGTACAGTTCAGTACAGGTACAGTCAAGTCCAGTACATGCAATATAGTCTCAGTGAAGTTCAGTACAGGCATAGTAAAAGGCTCAGTGCAGGCGCAGATTTATCGACGTGCAGTTTCAGTTCATTGCTTATTTGATTAGTCACTCAGTGCGTATCACTGACCCCGTTAGATATTATTTTCCTTGGTGTATCGATGTTCAGTCATATGTACTGGAGCTAATGGTGGATAGAGAGTTGGTCGGGGTTTTGATATCAGATGATATCATTTTTTTATGTATTTTCAGAAATGGAGTTGCATCTCCACTTGTCTTGATTTTCAGCTTGCATTTAAGGATTCAGAATCCTTGTCGGTCGATATTAAAAGGTTTGATAAATAGTTTCATGTTCAGTTTTAATGTTTGGATTATTAGTTTAGAGTTGAATCATGTTTCAGGTTGAGACCCTAGTAGGATTCTTCAATTTAACCAGTTGTTCAACCATGACTCCTAGGGTAAGGTTTCACAAATGGTATAAGAGCCTGGTTGTATTCTATCACTTTCGGTGTGCTACCTGCTCACAGAGGCGTCATAAACCTCAGAGGAGAGAAGGTGAGTCCACACTTATAGCAGCACTAGACTTCCATAAGGGTTGTAGATGAGTGTCTAGGTTGAGTCATGATGTGGTGAGTCAGTACTTGCAAAAGAGATTTAAGGAAAAGGTTTTCAAATCAGGTGTTTTAAAGGGAACGTTTCCACAGTTAGTTTTGAACGACCGCTCCCTCACCAACTCCAGGAGGAAAAAAAGAAGAGGTTCAGGAACCAAAAGCAGAGTACTTTATTTCCTTGATTCAGAGGCGAACTGTTGAACTTTAGGAGTTCCACTAAGACGAGGGGTAGTAATAAGGAAATAGGGATGCGGCTCTAGGAGTCCAATCATATAGAACTCTTCAGTAGAGCCAGTAGTAGGGAATAGTTCTGGACCCATGGCCGAAAATAATTCAGACTTGAGAGGATGTTATCGCTCCTCGAGGTGATTACATCAAGGAGACAAGGAGCCTCTGTTGTTCAAGTTGAGGATCATGCTTGAAGGCGAGGATGGGAAGCATCTGAGGGCCGAAGGAAATAGTAAGGAAAAGAGCAGAGATAGATTTCTCTTAGTCTTGGGAAGTCTGAAATGCATGTAATGATGAAGACAGTAGCAACACTCGAAAATTTCGAGGAACAGTCAGTCACAGGCGTGATGGTAGTGTGACCACGGTCGTGGTGTGAAGTCCGCCACGGGCGTGGCAAAGAGATAGCCATGGGCGTGACGAAGAATCCGTCACGAGCTTGGTGGGATGACGGTTACGGTCATGGCACGCAGTACGTCACAAGCGTGATTGTGGAGCGATCATGGGCATGGTGATGAGGCAACCACGAGCGTGGTGGTGTTCTAGTTACGAGCATGATGTGTTATAGACCACTACCGTGATTGATATGAGGTAACAGTCATGATAGACAGGAGGCAATGACCGTGGTTGATAGTCGGCCACAGGCGTGGTAAGGAAATGACCACGGTCATGGTCAGGGGAGGATCACGTGTGTGGTGAAGAGAATACTATGGGTGTGGCATTGTGACAGTCACAGGAATAATCAGGCTAGTCACGGGTGTGACAGAGGGAATACCACGTACAAAGCATGCTTCAGACAGAGCTAGGAAAGAGCTCTTGATCAGAAGGAGGTTAAGAGAAAGAAGTGCTAGAAGGACATAGGCTCAGTGGAGCAAGGTAATCAGGATTTTCGGAACCGTCATCATGGCAAGAGATATCGCCATGAAGAGAGTTGACTAAGGTCTTGGGAGTACTCTGTTATTAGTATTACATGCCAGTAGAAACATGGGCCAATAGCTGACGCGAAAATGAGGAACAGTAGTGTTTGCAGCAAGATAAAATGTAAGGTTGAGTTAGCCGCTCGACTAGCTGAATTTCCTAAGTAGTACTACAATGAATGGTCTATATACATTCATATATGGGACATGGTAGTGTAGGTTGACGAGCTAGAAACAGTGCTTAGGGGGACGGAGAGTCCACAAAGGTACAAAAGGTGTGGAGCTGGTGCTCGGCAGGTCGAGGGAAGTCCCTCCATCAGATGGTGACTACCAAAGGCTAGTATCATTTGGGAAGGGCAGGGTATGTTCAGAACTCAAAGAAAATCAGTTAAGGATGGAGCAGCATAGTGCTGAGAGGCCATGAGCGAGGTGCAAGCCTCAGATGATCTAGACTGGGGGAAGTAGTGTTAAGAAAACAAGAAGTGGAACATAAAGGAAGGTCTAGAGGACTTTGAGCATAGTAACAAGTTGAAAGTAGCTTTCAAGGTGTTGCCTTTGAAAGGCGATTCCCTCACTCTTTATGGGTGTCGGCTTTTGGTGATCTTAGCGAGATACAATATTAGTCTGGATTCCAAAGCGTCTTAAGGTATTCTGACGTGGTAAGCCAATGTTTTTGGACTAGCGGAAGCTCACCCAAGGAAAAGTGGATAGCTTGGAGTAAATAAAGTGACAGTAGTATAAGAATTCTAGAAGGCAGTATTAGTAATAGATTGGTTGGACAAGTAGTAACTAACAGTACAGGAGGAAGTAGAGTAGACACAACAGGCGTTGCGTGATGGACAACGACTGAGGTTACTTGGTGAGCCATGAGCTTGTTGTTCTATTGGTCAAGGGAAAGGTAATCAGTGAATCGCAGGCGTGGTGCCGAGGGGCACTGTTGCGGTTGGTATGCTGACCCCGTGTGCGACAGTGTAAACCACAGGCATGGCAGGAGAACTAACATGGACATGGTCTAGAAGATCATGAGCATGGTGCATAAGGAATACATGAGTGTGGCAATAAGTAACGTTACAGACCGTGGGAAGCAGAAGACTAGGTTGTTGATGGGGAATAGGGACAACATGAGATGTGTGACAGACAGGTCTTGGTAGGATGGCAAGAACACGAGAGTAGTGCTATTCTGGCCAGTAGAATTGAGTGTGCTAGCCACAGACGTGGTAGACCTATTGGTCATGGGTGTGTCGTGGTGAGGGACTACACACGTGGACAATGATGGAGTGGGTTAAGTAGAGCTCGTGAGCAGCTATGCAGATAAAGTGTCATCCCTATTGGAGACTTAGTCTCGTACAGATAACAGGAGGAAGACTCAAAGGTGAGTTGGACTTGGAAGAGTGAAAGTGAGGTTCCGACCTTGGTCATTATGTATGCTTATGAGGAGGCTGGCAGGTAGTGGTGCTCGGTTGTTAGCAAGCTTGAAGGATCGACTCTGGGTTGAGCATAGTCAACACTGGGCTAAGGAAGGAGGGATAGGCTTTTGTTGGCAAAGCATGCTCAACTGAGCTTTGGAATCTCAGCTCGGTCAAGAGCGGATTTCGAGGATAGAGCTCATAGGAGTTATATATGAACAAGGGTTGAGCCCTAAGTTCCGCTCAGGTGGGTCGAGCTAGGTAAGCAAGCTGAGGTAGCGGACGACAGCCTGAGTGGTGCTTTGATCTAGACTCGCCTCCTAGCCAACAAGGTGAGTGTTGACAATAGGGTCTTCGCATGATACCAAGAAATGAGATGTCGATCCTTCACCATACTCCTACATAAGAAGCAAGAATGAGTGGTTGTAAGGGATGATCATGTGTGTGATCATCACGTAGCCACAGGCGTGGTTCATAGGCCACCATGGGCGTGACGAGAATAGCCCATGAGACTTGGGCCATATGAGTGGGCCAGAAATTGGGGGATAATACCAATTAAGATGGGTTTTAAGGAGTTGGTCAAGTTGGGCTTGACCCGAAGTTATGAGAATTTGAATAGGGTCGAGTAGTATAATCCTTATGATCTATTTTTCATAAGTCTAGCAGGGGTTGAGCGCAAGAGATCGTTGGAGCATACCACCTATAGTGGTTGTTAACATCACCATTATGGGTAGCTAGTTAGAGATCCTGAACGACATAGAAGGCATGAATTCTTTCCTCTTGAGACGTAGGAGGAGGTCGGAGGATGCAAGGGACCACAACCTGTAGGGAGACAACATCTTAAGGTTAGGTGGTTAGGGTCTAGTCGTGTCTCAACACGAAGTCAGCAAGGGACTACAGGCAAGGTGAAGGAACTAGAAGCAGCAGGAAGCAGGGAAAGTAAGACTTCAATCTTGTTCATAGAACAACATCAGGGAAGTGCCTAGTACGAACACTCATGAGACTCCGATGTTAGGAGGACGACCCGTGACAAGCTGGATCGAGCTTGGTCTAAGGTCAGAAGTATATGCTTAAGTAGACACGAAATAGGATCAGTTTAGTTTGAGAAATCAGACTCAGTCACGAGCAAGTTACCAAGGGCGAGCAAGCATGAAGACAGCAAAGGAAGGATCAGTATAGAGTTTCCGCCTTTGGAAGACGGAACAACGTGTATCCTCTAGTATCAGGTGGAGGAAAGACCAGCAAGTCTTTAATAAGGAGATTGACCAGATGAATCCTTGAAAGGGACAGTTCAAAAGGACTGCTCGAAATCACATCAAGGGTGTAAGCACCGAGAGCTGAGACACCATGGCGCCAGATCGTTCAACTCAGTGGGGTTTAGGGTTTTGGGACGAAACCTTTAGTAGGAGGGGAGAGTTATGACACCCCCTACTTCGTGTCGACTGTTAGATCGAATGCAGAGTTGAACCAACTGAGTTTTGGTCTAATAGGAGGGTCATCACAGGCGTGACTAGTAGTCTGTCACCGCCATGGCTGCCAGATAAACCATGGTCATGGTCAGCAATTGGTCACATGTGTGGTCATTAGAAGATCGTGATCGTCAGCATTAGTAGGCCACAGGCATGGTGACTCGGCAGTCACGGGTGTGGTGGTAAGTCTGCCACGGGCGTGGTGGGCTTATTATATAAGTCAGATTCGTGCCCAGCAACACAAAAATAGAGAGAAAACAAAACAAAACCTTCAGTAGGCAATTTCTTTCCGAGGAGAGGAAGGAGATCGATCAAGATGGAAGTTGGAGCATATCGGTTCAGAATCAGGGATAGGATTAGAGCAAGGCTAGGAGATTCTTGGGAAGGTAGTCAATCCTCTTCTCATCTCTTAATCCTGTAGATAGAAGCTCTTGTAGGAAAACCTAACCGGGTTTTCGAGATTCAATTCTTGATTGATATCTTTAGGTCTATTAGCACGGGAGGATTGAGCTCCGGAAGGGGGCTTCGATGAGACTCTTTGGGGAAAGCTATTTCAAAGGTAGGGCTTAACATTAATTTTCTGCTTTATACAAAGAATTGTGATTAGTTGTCAGGAATCCTTACTTGGAATTTTAGGACTGTACAGTAGCGTGTGATCTACTATACATGTAGAAGTGACTTGAAGTTAAGTATTTCAGGCTGTGTAGTAGCATGTGATCTACTTCATAGGCAGTTGTTATATTTTAGCATAAGCTCACAGCATGGAACTGTGCGTATTATTCACAGTTTTTGTTTACTATTAAGAACTAGGACTAGATAGACTAGCTCATGTTATACGTTGGTCACCCACCCCATGGATTGTGTGATCCCCTAGGTTATAGTCAGATTTCAGACATGACGTGATGAGTTAACCTTTAGTGTTGCTCACGGTATTGCAGGGTGGTTTCATGGTTTGATCCACCATGAGGTTGTCCGCTTGTAGCTAGGGGTGGCTGACGTTAGGATGATGCCTACAGGATCACATGGTCATATTATTAGTCAGTATTTAGATAGACATCTTGATTCTATCCTAGTAAAGGCAGTGCAGTCAGTACATGCATAGTCAAGTCCAGTACAAGCAGTATAGTCTCAGTCAAGTTCACTACAGGCATAGTAAAATGCTCAGTGTCGGTGCAGAGTTATCAATGTTTATTGCTTATTTGGTTAGTCACTCAGTGCATATCATTGACCCCGTTAGATATTGGTTTCCTTGGTGTGTCTATGTGTTGAGTCACAGGTACTAGAGCTAATGGTGGAGAGAGAGCTAGTCGGGGTTTGATAATAGATGATACCATTTTTTATGTATTTTCAGAACTGGAGTCACATCTACACTTGTCTTGATTTTTAACTTGCATTTAAAGATTCAGAATCCTTGTCTATAAGTATTAAAAGGTTTAATAAATAGTTCCATGTTCAGTTTAATGCTTGTTCTAATGATTGGATTATTAGTTCAAAGCTGAGTCATGGTTCAGGTTGAGACCTGAGTAGGATTCTTTGGTTGACCTAGTGGTTCGATCGGGACTCCTAGTATGGGGTTTCACAATCATCACCGTACATGATTGATTAAAGAATCACAAAACCAATAGAAAAACCATGGATGCAAGACAATCTATTTATAAAGAGGAGTTAGATGGAGCCAAAATCTGGGACATAGAATTGGAAATTGAATGAACGACTGGCGGATGAGCTATACTACAAAACAAAAAGGGTAAACAACACCGGCTTATCGATTTTAGAGGGAAACAGGGGCAACGGGGAGCCAGTGTGAAGGATATTCGTGAAGACAAAGATGAACTACATCAAGTTATATTTCTAGGATATTAATTAATTAAAAACAAAAAACGTTTAAAGATAATGGCGTTTATCGCATGCTCATACAAAAATTTCATGACCATGATTTAAATTAGCCATATTTAAGTGTTCATAATGATTATTTGCACAATTAATTTTGAGTGACTAATTACAACATGACATGTGGCATGGGTACCGCGTACCCACATGTATCGTAGTCTTATGATTGGAGGAGCAAAGTAATATTTGTTTCATTTACAACTCAACCCGAATACCAAAATGTTTAAAGAAAAAAAAACATAAGAGTCCTACTGAACATCTTATAATACTAACCTGACTCCCCTAATGCTAGGGTTTTTTATCTCCCAAAATCAGAGTCCCTGCCCTCATCATAGGATTTTACCTCTCCATCTACTCATATCTCGTTCTGCACCGCATCCACCATCATTAAACCCTATCCTGCATTTTTCACTCTCTCCCACAATCATCCATCCATGCCCACTAGTCCGCTAAATCGGGCTGCCTTAATAACCATGCCATCAAAAGTAACCAACACCCGCAAACTGGTCAAGCATGGTGCCTCTATGGTACGAAACTCTCTGGCGCAAGCGTCAACGGAGAAGGAAGTGATCCTAAGCTCATCACTAGGCAATGCTCTTTTCGTGGAAACTGATCCTAACCTCGTCACTATTCAAGTTTAAAGGCTATCTCTTTGGGATAGAACCAACAAGGAGATGTCGCCAAAGGAGGCCGACCCTCTGCCGCCATTGCACAAGTATCTACTCTGCCTTGTGGGTCATTTTCTGGGGGACAAACCCATCAATATTCAGGGCATGAAACAAAACCTAACCTTTGCCTGGAAGCCCGATGGTAAGATGGTGATCTCGAATCTAGGCAACATGTTGTAGCTGTATTGCTTTCAACATGAGATTGATGTCCATCGTATTGTTATGGATAGACCATGGAATTATGACATGAGCCTCTTGATTCTACATTAATTAGGCATTGGAGAAGACCCCAAGTTGGCCCATTGAAACTTATACCCTTTTGGATACAAATGTAGGAGATGTCGTTCGATTGCTTTTTAGAAGCCGTGGACGGGTGCTCGATAACTATGCAGACAAATTCATAGCGTACGATCCGGCCAACAATGAACAAGCAGGGAGGGACATTATATGCGCATCCAGGTTCAACTAGATGTTCGCAAACCGCCAAGGAGGGGCAAGGTGGTTCGCCTACATAGAGACATTGGTGTCAAGTGCCAATTCAGGTACAAGAGATTGGAGAAATTCAGCTATATCTGTGGGGTCTTGGGCCAAACGGACAAATATTGTGAGCTCCTCTTTCAGACTCCGGCGGATCAAATCATCCCCAAATGGGATGATTTCATCCGGGTGAAATCGCACAACACATTGGATGACGCGGTAGCTCGATATCTGCAGGACAAAACACCGGATAAGATTGGAGAGTCCTCAGACTCATGGCCGACTAGGAAGCCAGAAGCTACACCAATGATGCACGGCAAAACTACACCACCGGCTAAAGTAGGGGACAAGCTCGGCTCTAGCTGTTTTTCTCTTCACTAGGATGGGCCGGATCAACACGTAAGTACTGGATGAAGATGAGGACATGGTGGATGTTATCGCAGATAGGAAATGTCATCGGGAAGAGGAATCGTTCAAGACTGGACTGGTGGAGGATCCTTAAGGAAAGAAACCCTTGACGTCGCCAAAGAAAGATTCTCTCATCAGCACACACGAGTGAGGCAGGTCATCCGAGTGGGACCCGCCTGACGGGGGTTGCGGAACTGATGATGGCTCCGACAACATTCATACCCGACGAAGATGACACATATGGCCTCAAATGTTTCGTTTGGTTCTTGTTTCGCTTTGGTTTTTTGCTTCCGTTTTTCTTAGTTGATCTTATTGGAATGTTTCTCATTTCGGTCTAGAGTCGAGTTTCTGCAGGTCGGCGTATGATGCTTCGCCCTCCAATAACTAGTTTAGTTGTGCAGTCTGTGTTTGAGTTTTTGAGCTGAGTGGCTTTGGTATTGAGGAGCGTTTGTCGTGGTGTATATGATATTTGGTCATTACAACCCCCATTGTAACTCGTTTGTGGGTTGCCACCTCATGGGTTACCGCTTATACGATTGTATGCATGCAATATTCGAGATCTATATAAAATATGCGTATGCTGTTTCATCCGTGGTTAAGAATGCCGGATCGGACCAGCCGGTTCGACCGTAAAACGACCGAAGAGCCGACCCAAGTTGGCGGCTGATGAGAATGGTCAAAACCGGGCGTTGACCCGATTTGATCACGATATTCAACCGGTTCGAACGAAATAATATGGCCGGTTGGACCCGATTATTACGGTGACACTTTTTTTTTTCAAAAATGTGAGAGTGAGATTCAAACCATGATCTTTCAAGTAGAGAGAATGAGTGTTTATCATCTCTACTAATATCATAATTAAAACATGCATTTAATTGTTAATAATAAACATTATGACATCTAATTAACACTAAAAAGTAGCATTTTATCATAAATGAAGTAAATTGTATATTAGATCTCAATTATTTTGATTAATAAAACTTTCAAATCATTTATATAATTTGAAACTTATTTGCCAATAACTATACTTTTACAAGCTAAATTATGATATTGAACTCTCTATACTATTGGTTTGATCCGGCTCAATTGAAAAATCGTTTGATCTGGCTTAATTTTATTTATTTATTTAATTAATAATTAAAACGGTCGAATCCGATTTTGAAAATAATCGGATCCCGGTCAAACGATCAAACCCAAACCCCTAACCTCACCGGTTTAATCTCTGATCCGGTTTTCAAAACCTTTGTTTTATATAAAAAAAGATGATTGGAGGATAAATTAGTATGAAAAATAAGCGAAAAATATTATGTGAAAATAAGAAAAAAAGTCTAGTTTGTAAATCTTTTATAGCAACATAAGTCATCTCAATAGATAATAATATTGTAAATAAAAAATAAAAATAAAAATTGTTAAATATTGTATCATTCACATGCTATCAATGTCTATATATGGCAAAATATAGTATAAAAGATATTCATACTTTAGAAACACCAAAAAGATTTTCCTTATACATAATATTAATATTTAACAATTGTACATCTCTCAAATATGAATCGTGTATATCATCAATGATATACTAATAATACCATCAAACATTTATATGGATAATATTAATATTTAACAACCATGATATACGTAGAATAACAATATTAACAATTTAACTAAGTGAAAGTGAAATGAGATAAAATAGAATTGCTCTGGACACCACGGCTCAATCTAGGTGCTGCAAGCGATCCTGCCCGCCTGATCAGGACCCAACATCAATTTCTAATCAGGCGCATGCTTCAGTGCTCTACCTCCGAGCCACAACCACCGAACCATAATTGTGTTGCGCCCACCCAGCCCACGGACTGAACTGATCTCCACTATTATAATCCTCATTTCCTGAGTTAGGTATGTGTATTTGCTAGTTCGTGATAGCGATGAAAGTCAGCCCAATGGGCCGGAAGTCAGTATATCCGTGTCTGATGGGGTAAAGGAGTACCCGAAGAAGTAAGTAGTGGGCCATCCATACTTACTCCTGCTGATTGATAACCAGCCCTACGATAAACAAGAAAGAAATCCTGACCGTTGAAGCTCATTGGCTTTCGTTATCTAGGTGGATAAATTGAACCTTGAGTACTTCTGTTCGGTCGTTCAACGCTCCTTTCTGGAAGAGAAGCCGCTGCTTGTGTTCGCGAACGAGGAGCTACTACATTGAATCCAAGATTCGTACTTTCTTCTTCCAGGGTTAGAAAGAGTTCAATCCTTTCCGCTCCCGTATTATTGCTGTTTCCATTGATTTTTCTTCTCTAGTTTATCTATCAAATCAATTTTATCTAGGGTTTCGAATTGTTTTGCGGTTACAATTTGGGATCTTTTCAGCGCTAGGTTTCTGTAGTTTATAGATCTATTGTTGGTTGTGTAGATTCGTTTATATTGTTGTTTGATTCTTGCTTAGGGTCTTGATTGTCGTTCTCTATGTACTTTTTCCTCTCCGGGTGGAAGCGTTACCAAGTTTTTCTGCGTATATCAGGATTCAAGTTAATTGGCAAAGATGTCGCTCTTTTTTACATCAAGTAAACCATGTGTTTTTATTCTACGAAATAATTGGATTGTTCGATGGAGATGTTTGAGAACTCGGTGCAGCCTTTCTGTGATGTGATTATGTGGAAGTTACTATTGATCTTTGGTTGAAAGTTTTTGAATTCTGAAGAAATCTTAATTTTGCCCGATGGGCAGATGGGTAGCCTCATTCAACGTGCAACTATTGTTAAAAGCTTTACGCTTGGTCGCACCGTTTTAACATTGATGGTCTACTGTGTTTGTTTGGCAGCTTGAAGATGCCTCGTCATGATGACCGATACGCTAGCACCCGCCTCTATGTTGGCCACCTGGGCTCCCGCACAAGGTCTAGAGATCTTGAATACGTATTCAGCAAATACGGAAGGTGAGTCCTTGTAAAGTTCAAATCTCTCTCGCGTTGCTGGGCAGGAGTTTATTTCCATGTCTTCTTAGGAATTAGTTCAGTCTCACAATGGCTCTAAAAAATTGTCTTACAATTTTAATTTCTTTTTGGGTCGACAGCATCTAACTTGTATTCAATTGTATGTTTTATATATTGGGTTTTCTTCTCGTCCTAGGTTTAAGTGCTTCCACTGGCTTTCGTATCTGGTAGTGGGTATGTATATTGTCGAGTTTGTTGTCGGAAATTTCTGCCGTCAGCAGCCTCATTGTGACTGGGGTTGTATTGATCAGTTTGGGAGTAATGTCGACCTAGGTGTCTTTGTTTTTAACTTGATGATCTTGTTGAAGGTTTCTGGGCTTTTGCCTGACCTGGAGGCCTGTGGTGTAAGAGGGTTGCCATGGTGGAATTGGTGGACATTGTTGCCGAGTTATAGGAGACTCTGGCGATTCTTTCTATTGTGTTATTGCGTGTTTTATATGGAAATGGCAACAATCTCAAAGTGGTGTTCAAACTGGTGTTTAGCACGTCTATGATGGTGAAGTATCATACAGTTGCACTACTATTCGTAATGATGGCCTTACTGTTTGTGGAAACCATTTCGCAGAGTTCGAGACGTGGATATGAAGCGTGACTATGCATTTGTTGTAAGTGTCGTGCCTTTTTTCCGCTGCTAAAGTTGAGCTCTTTCACTGCAATTTTACATCTCTTGAAGTGTCTAACTAATTGTTATCCACAAATATCCTGCTCTGTTTGCTCCTTTGTTGTTGTCTTTCCTTCAGGAATTTAGTGATCCACGAGATGCTGATGATGCAAGGTATCACTTAGATGGTCGAGAGGTTGACGGGAGCCGCCTCATTGTGGAATTTGCAAAAGGGGTAGGTTCAGAGGTTCTCTCTCTATATTTGAAGCAAAATTTAACTCCAATGATTTGAAAATAGTTGTTACTAGTCCTCTAGCTTATTTCATGCTGTTTATGCTAGTTCAAAGTTTTTGTATATCCCTTCTTATTTTTCTTGCCTTGCCATGTGACTAGGTACCTCGTAGCTCTCGAGAACCCATGGGCAGAGGAGCTCCTCCTCCTGGGTCTGGCCGCTGCTTCAATTGTGGTATTGATGGTCACTGGGCTCGTGATTGCAAAGCTGGCGACTGGAAGAATAAGTGTTATAGATGTGGCGAAAGGGGTCACATAGAAAGGAACTGCAAGAACAGTCCGCAGAAACTGACGTAATTTCTTTATTCCTTGACGTTGTAATTATTTTCACTTTTGTTTCTTCACTAATATCTACTAATAATGTAAACAGTCGTGGGCGGAGTTATTCAAGGTCACCCTCTCCTCGTCGCGGTGGTGGCAGGAGCCGTAGTCCAAGTTACAGTCGAGGCCGCAGCTATAGGTGCGCTAATAATTTCTTGTAATGTAGCAACATATTTGGTTTCCCACGATCTGACATTGGTTTCTATTTCAGCCGATCAAGATCTCCCGCTCCTAAAAGGGAGCGAAGTGTTGAGCATGAGGCCAGGTCACTGAGCCCAGAAGTACCTTCCAAGGGCAGGAAGCGCAGCCCTACTCCTGAAGATGGAAGCCCTCTCCCTTCTCCCAAAACTAGGAAAGTAGTTGACAGTCGAGATAGTGCTAGTCCAAGGGGAAGGAGCCCCAGCCGAAGTCGGAGCCCTGTAAGAGAGAGCCCTCGAAATGGGCGGTACGAGAGTCCTAAGGCTAATGGGCGTAGTCCCAGCCGCAGTCCTAGTCCCAGGGCCAGGGATGATATGGAGAGGAGCCCTGCTGCTGATGATTATGAGGATGATCGTCGAGGCAGTGCATCCCCTTAAAAGTTGAGAGGAGTCCGTGAAAGAGGTTATCTGGGTTTTGTGTTAAATTTCAATTCATAATTAAAACTCTTATGTTGTAGAGTTGAGTTCTTTCCTGAACGATCTGAATCTATATCGTGTTTTAATTTATCATTGATACTGTTTTCTGTCAAGTTTCTTATGCATTTCTGAGAATCCAGTATATGTCTACCCTAGTTGGTTTATAATTTTCAACATTGTTGCTCATGTTGTCAAGATTATATTGTCTGTTTGGAGTTCTTGGTTCTGTGGAGTGCGTCGTTGAAGCAGTCGGTTCTGTCCTACCGAAGTTTGAGACTGGGTTGAGGGTGTTGCACCCCGATGCCCTTAATTGTTGGCTTTATCTGATATAACTCAGTCTGAGCTCTAGGTATTCAGAGGAAAAACTTCGGAGGGAACCATATATTAGACGGTTCGATTAACCAACCTAGACTATCCATCCCTGTCTATACCCGAAAAATTATAGTTTCTTTTCTCTCAAATGGACCCAACCCAAAGATGAAAGAAAAGTAAAAGAATCATCTAATCCCTTTGATTGACAAAAGGACATCCGGAGATAGATGTAAATGTAGCAGAACTGATAGTGGACGATTAAGTAAGAAGTATCTAGGATGTTAGCTGTGCCTGCAACTATTTATTATGTTGAAGTACAAAGTTACAACTACATTTTCTTGCTATCAAACATCTTAGTTAGTCTCCTTCCCCACTTCATTTTGTATACATGCCTCTCCTTTTGCAGCAACCTCAAAGATTTCAGATACAGTTGCAGGACAGATCAAGTAAAGACAAACCGCTAATGCTCATGTGTATTTTGATAATAAGATAATAGTTTGTGACATTTTAAAAGTTAAATTGAAACTAAAATTATATTGGAGAAGATTTATGTCTCTTTATCCTTTCGAAAGATGATGGTAAGAAATAAGTTTCAAATCAAGTTATTAATGGTGTTTGATTTGCATCCATCCAAGACTCGAGAGGTTTCGAAATCTTAGATGGTAGAAAACAAAAGATTAAACTAGATTTGATCTTAGCCCACTTATCATGTAAACTGTGATCAGAAAGCCCTTATTAGCACCACTTATGATGTTTAAAAGCGTTTTCTTCAGAAGGCAAAAAAATCTTTCACACCTGGTGGGACTCGAACCCACAATCGTTTGATTAGAAGTCAAACGCCTTATCCATTAGGCCACAGGTGCCTGGTTTGAATAGGGGAAGTACTGTATTAAATTAAAAATAATACAATTAGTTAGAATTCTGTCCATCTTTCTTGACAAGTGGACATGCAATTAGGCTTATTTTACCCTCGGTTAACTTAGCCGGAACCAACGTTATCAGAACGTCGTCTTCTCCGACGCTTATAATATGTCTCACGCCTTAGCTTTGTCATGTGTTGGTAGCGTCATCCCGGCGACTGACCACCGGCAACTCAACTTTGGTAAAAGCGGTGCAATAAGAATGCAGAATCAACAACAGTCTAATCAGAACAAAATCAAGAGAGGAAAAAACGCCCACAAAGTATTCCCCAGTCAGAGGAAGGACTCGACGTGGAAATGCGTGGAGGGCTGCGGTGCTTGCTGCAAGTTGGATAAGGGTCCACTTTTCCCCACTCCTGAAGAAATCTTCACTGATTCTTCTGATGTCGAGGTCTGTTTCTCACTTTCATTTTACTGCCCACCAACTGTTCGACGAAATGTTCAATCCAACCCAATTGGCGTTTTTTTCCTTCTAAATTTTCAGCTGTATAGAAGCTTAATAGGTCCGGATGGATGGTGCATTCACTACGAGAAAAGCACCCGAAAGTGCTCTATTTACGCCGGTAATGTCAAAACTTATATGCTGTAGAGTTAGTCCAATCTTGCTTGAATTCATGTTCTGCTCTGAAATGTTAACGGTTTAATTTTCATTGGCTGTTTTTTTCTGTTTTACTTAACTTGCCAGATCGGCCGTACTTTTGTCGAGTGGATGAAGATGTGTTCGAGGACTTGTATGGAATCAACAAGAAGATGTTCAATAGAGAGGCTTGCAACTCGTGTAGAGACACGATCGAGATGATCTACGGGTTTGATTCAAAAGAATTAAACAACTTCAACCAGTCTCTGGAGAAGTGACAACGTTTGTTGAACCCCATCACAATCAATGGTTTGTTAGATAGCAGTTTGTGAAAAGAATGCACATTGTTCCTATGTACAAGTGATAGACACAAAAAACTATGGAGTATTCGGTACACTAAATTGTTGTATCCAGATCCAAATCATCTTCGATTTCGTCGCCATCTTCGAAAAGCTTCAGAAACCTTGCTTGTTCTTGCTCTCTCCTCTTCTTTAGCCAGTACTTGTATGCTAGAATTGACCCCAGGATCAACACAGTCGAAACTAGAGTGCTGATTAGTATAATCACAACGACATGCATTCCTTTCCTTTTGCGAGGTGCGTCAGAGTTGCCGTTCAAATCTGTGCGAGAACATTGTCAAAGGAAACACTTCTCATCATCCATAAGAACACATGCACGCACAGTTTCAAAGACAATAACAGTGACAGGATGATAAAAGATTAAAACCAACTTGTTTCAAACTCAAACAGCAACATGGAAAGTCGTCAATCTCTGAAATTCAATCAAGAGTAAATAAAAAGATGTGAACTTGGCCCTCTGTTTCTCTACAATCACAACTCAAATCTTTCCTCCATGCCAGTAGGATTATTCCAGTTTCGATTCAGGCAACCCTTACTATTGTAAGTCATGAGTGCTAGGAAAGTTGAGTTGAGACTAGTATATGAAAGTTGAGTTGGAATAGGGAGGAATTGTGGAAGGGAACTTCCATGATAAAGGGATATAAGGAATCGTAAAATCTACTTATAACATCGGTTAGAAAGCTAGCATCAGAGGCTCTGTGTAACAACTAACAAAAGGTCCAATAGGTTACACAGAGATAAAACAAGGTAAGTACGGACCTGGCAGAGTAACACACTGTTTGCAAAGAAAGGTAGCATCGTATGCATCCTTCTTGCCCCGCTTATACGTGCCATCAGAATCCACAAAATCGGAAGGACAAAATTCCCATTCCTCATATACATCATCTGATTTGAAGGTATCCTCCTCGTAGAATCCACAGCGCTTGCATTTCTTGGTCATAAACTCTGTCAGGGGCTTAAAAAATGCGCACACAGAGAGAAAGAAAAACATCATACTCAGTCCGTTGCCTTCATCTATTACAACTTACTTCAAACGAAAAGGCAGTACAGAAATAGATGGCGTACCTGCCAAGATTCATCGCCATTAAAGCTGTAGGTTTCGTTGACTTCCTTGACATCAGGCATAACAGTCTTGTTGTTCTCTCCTATACAATGAAAGTACACCGTCGGTTTGGAACTCTTGAACCATTCGTGCGTGTTGTAAATCTGTATCGAACCCAAGCTCACCACGGCCGATATCGTCAAACCTCCCCCCCCCCCCCCCCCCCCCCCCCCCCCCCCAAAAAAATTAAAATTAGCTAAATCATTAATCGTTCCCGTTGAAGAACACATTCCTTGATACTTACCCGGAAACCAGGTGAAGAAGAAAATCAATGAGATGAGGAATAGAGTCGAAAGCCTGAACTTATTCGACCGAATCAACATTGGAAGAAGCTCAAACCCAACGATTCCACGAACCAAATTAAAGATCCCCGATAACGCTAGGAGCTGGATCCAATCCAGTTGGGAACGAACGCCTAGCTAATTCGTGTACGTCCGGGCGACGGGATGACGATCAGCTTGGCGAACTAGGGTGGAATTTTTTAAAAGAACTTGGGTTTGCGTGCAACGACGGGAAGGGGAAATTGGGAGGGAGAGGTGAGATGACCGGTTCCCACTGCGCGTAATTGGAAAGTCAGGAGAGAGGAATGTTGACACGTCGCTAACCCAGTTCGCAGCTTGCAGAGAAATTCACTGATTTAGGCCCATTGGAGCGGAATCCATAAGAATTATGGTCCATAATCCGAGATGAAGATTGCATTTGGAAGAGAAGTAGACTGCTGTGGTTCGCTCAAAAAACTGAAAACCAAAATAGAAGTTATGGGCCACGTTAAAAAGAAGTGTGAACTCTACTGCCAGTACCCCGAGGAACAACTAGCATTCCAATGAGACGACTCGATCAACGTTTCAACTTGGAAAGATATGCAGCATCAAGCTGCAAGCCACTGGGGCTTAATGAGAAGAATTGAAAGCTGATGTCCGTATCCAAAAGCCGTATCAAGGTTCCTGGAGTGTTGTCATGTCACAGGAATTATAAGGGCAATTCATAACCATGCAGATATCAGAGGAGGTGTCGTGAACGTTTCCATCCGCCACGCCGATGATTCGATGTTTTGGAGTCGCGACCAGTCTTTTTGAAGCGGATTGGACGCTTGCGATATAACCAGGTCCTTTTGGACGCGAGTTAGATCTGGTATGCGAAATCAGAAATTTTGGATTCGGGAGGCGGTTACGTGCGAGGAAGGATTAGCACCCTTACAACGCCCGGTAAACCGGTCTTATGAAATTCAATAAGTTATGTTTTATTTTCTTACTTTAGTGGCTTAATTATGTGTAGTTTGAATATGAAAGATTATGTAAACTTTTAGAAAATAATCTTAGTTGCTCAATATGAGGCTAAACTTCCCACACAATATCGGGTTATGCTCCAGTCGCGCAATCCAATCTATGGCACCTCTCGCTAAAGCTATCAATCTCAAGCCAACACACTGGGTTCTACGGCTAGCTCAAAGTCAACAACTTTGACCCAACAACCCAACACAAATAGCAATCAATGGGAGATCCAAAGACAAGAACGACACGACAAGGGGCTTTGCTTTCGTTGTGGAGACAAGTTCATGCCCGGTCATCGTTGTGTGAATGCCACCTTCGAAATAATGGACGTTACCCACGAAGATGATCCCGATGACGTCGAGCCGGCCCCGACAAATGACGAACTCCACCAATTTTTCCAAACTACTAAAAGTACTATTCATGCCTTATTAGGATATCAATCTCCAGCAACAATGAAATTGGAGGGTACTTTATCTGGCCGTCAAGTTTTGATACTCATCGACAGCAGGTCAACCCATAATTTTCTATCTCTTCAACTCGTGGATTCGTTGGGTTTGGTAAAAAAATACAATTTCCCCTTTTGGCGTGCAGATTGGTGATGGGTCAATTGTGTGGTGTCGCCATATTTGCCGTAATGTGCATATCCAAGTTCAAGGCCTCATAATCAAAGGAGATTTCTATCCATCTTATTGAAAAGAATGATGTGGTTATGGTCATTCAATGGTTGGCTTCTTTGCAAACAATTAAAGCTAATTGGGACAAAATGTTCATGATTTTATGGTTTGAAGGCCGGAAATACAAAATTCTAGGGCTGCCGCGGGTTGACGACACCCCTTCGTTAACTAGCCTCATTCATATCGATCTCCGTACACCAGCATCGGCCACCATGCAAGACCTCCTTCACATGTTTGCTGATGTTTTTTCAGAATCATCGACGTTGCCGCCACTTCGCTCACACTCACGCTCCATCGTTCTGCACTCTCAAGCTGTACCTCCTAACACCAGACCTTATTGTCGTCCTCACTCGCAAAAAGATGAAATTAAACGACAAGTTCAAGTCTTATTGGACAAAGGGTTTGTCCGCCCAAGCGTAAGTCCATTCTCCAGCCCCGTTCTATTGGTTCAAATAAATATTTGATTCCCAATGTGATGAAATTTTGGACGAATTACACGGTGCTTGCTACTTCTCCAAAATTGATTTACGCTCCGGCTACCACCAAATCAAAGGCGAACCAGAGGACATTCCTAAAACAACATTTCGAACACATTCGGACCATTACCAATTCGTAGTCATGTCGTTTGGTTTGACCAATGCTCCATCTACCTTTCAGACGATTATGTATAACGTGTTCCGACCCCACCTTTGACGATTCATTCTAGTTTTCTTTGACGACATTTGAATTTATAGTCGCTCGCTCGAGGATCAGCTACAACACTTGCGGACAGTTTTGGAGCTGTTGCGTGCTCATAACTTTTATGCTTAGGAAAAGAAGTGCTCATTTGCCCAACAGGAGATGCTTTCACCACAAGGGGTCTCGGTCGAGTCGGGAAAGATCGAAGCGATTACAAATTGGCCTTCTTCAACTTCGTCAAAGGCGTTACGGGAATTTCTTGGTCTCATCGGATATTGTCCACGTTTTGTTCGTGGTTACGGTTTGCACGGCCGCTGACCGATCTCACCAAAAATAATTCTTTCCTCTGGTCAACAACGGCCGAAGATGCTTTTCCAACGTCTCAAAACAGCGCTTATCATAGTCCCTGTTCTTCGACTTCCAGACTTCTCATCACCTTTTGTCATTGAGTGTGATGCGTCAATGGATGGCGTGGGTGCTATACTGCTTCAGGATGAACATCCCATTGCTTATTTCAGCAAGGGTTTCTCCTTCTCTAATCGATTTCGTTCTACTTATGATCGTGAACTGCTGGCCGTAGTGCTTGGTTTCTAGCAATGGAGGCATTACTTGTTGAGACACAAGTTCATCATACAAACAGATCATCATAGTTTGAAGCACTTGTGGATCAATGGTTGACTACTAACAATCAGCAACGTATGCTTTGAAGCTCTTTCCATTTGATTTTTCAATTCAATTTCGACAACGTCGTGACAATGCTGCTGGCGACGCTCTCTGTCGTTTGCCAAGACCAGCTACATGCCATCAACTCATCAAGGTTTCCGCTGATTTCGATGACCTCCAACAAGCATGGCTCTCCAACACCTATACTAAGGCTATCATTCAAGATCTTGAGCTTGGCCAATCCTCTCACACTCATTTTACGTAGCAGGCTGGTAAGCTATTTTACAAGCACCATCTCGCGATCCTAGCTACCTCGTCCACGCGCCAGAAATTATTCCAGGAGGCCCATGAAACACCAACGGGTGGACATGGTGGATATTTGAAGACACTAAAAATACTTAACACCCAATTCTACTGGCCACAATTAGCTAGGGATGTCGGTAAGTTCATACAACAATGTCAAACTTGTCCACACACCAAACATGACACTTTAGCACTACCGGGCATTCTTCAGCCTCTTCCTATTCCGGGCCAAATATGGGAAGTCCTTTCCAGGGATTTCATCATTAGGCTGCCAAAATCTCATTGGGTGGATACCATCCTAGTGGTTGTCGATCACCTTAGCAAGTACAACCATTTTCTGCCATTATCTCACCCATTTTCAGCAAAGCAAGTGGCCGCTTTATTATGTTGCGAAATTGTGCGTCTTCATGGAATTCCACGCTCGATTGTTACTGATAGAGACGCTATCTTTCTTAGCACCTTTTGGCAAGAACTATTTCGGCCTAGCCAAACCAAACTGAAAATGAGTACTGCTTATCATCCGCAAACGGATGGCCAAAGGAAAGTGGTGAATCGTTTCCTTGAGACCTATCTCTGTTGCTTTGCTCATGATCAACAACGTTCTTGGGCACAATTTCTTTGTTGCGCAGAATACTCATAATACGGGTTACCATTCGTCAGCAGGCATGTCACCCTTTGAAGCTGTGTATGGACGCCCTCCACCACATTTCAATCCATTCGTGCTCGGAGAAACGACCAACGCTGAACTTGAAGACCAACTCCTCACCCGTGATGCTATACTTAAGCTGCTTCAGGGTAATCTAGCGAAAGCACAATCCTGTATGTAGCTATACCACAACAAAAATCGAAGGGACGTCACATTTTCTGTTGGAGACTTCGTGTGGCTTAAACTCCAGCCTTACCGACAAAAATATTTGGACAAGCGCAAATTCGAAAAGCTGGGTGCCCGTTTTTCGGTCCGTACGAGATTCTCAAGAAAGTCGGGCATGTGGCTTACCATTTGGCTCTTCCACCCACCTCGAAACTTCATCCCATCTTCCGTGTGTCTCTTTTAAAACCAGCTGAGGGTATTCCGACACCAACAACCCCTGCTCCTCCTCCAATTTCAGTTGAAGGTGAGTTACTCCTTAGACCAGATCGAATTGTCGACCATCGTTGGGTTTCATTCACTCAGCTGCAACTCTTGGTGGCTTGGTCTGATCGTCCTAATTAAGAAGCCTCCTGGGAAGATTATGACATCTTTCATGCTCAGTTTCCTCATTTCCGCCTTGAGGACAAGTCGGTGTTCGAAGGGGGGAGATGTGATACACCATTGCTGACGTACCATCGTCGGAAGAAGACTTAGTCACCGCCATCAGCATTCCTTATTAGTTAATTAAGCTTATTGGTGATTTGTTTTCGTGTTTCTAGCATAGGATTGTTTAGAGTTCTATTTCTAGTTGGACAAGGACTCCTCCTTAGTTTAGTGGTTTAATTTAGTGGCTTAATTATGTTTTAGTTTGAATATAGAAGATTATATAAATTTTTAGAAAATATGACATTTATTTAATTGTAAGTTTTTACGAATTTTTATTCTTGTGGAGGTTTCGTTTTGTATTAATAAATATTTTTAGATGAATATTTTTCATTTAATTGTTTCGAATCGAGTCTTATGACTGCCTACGTATCCAATCCTTTGGTATCAAAGTCCACATAGTTCGCTTGAAATATTGGTGAGGATTTTGCGTAATTTTTACTATTGTAAAAACCACGTTACTATGCTCGTTTTTTATTTAAAAGACATTTATTTGACTATTTTGATGATAGGGTTTTTAGAAAGAGTATCCTCGTTTTTCGGTATTTCGAAACCGATGGTGCCGATATGTTGATAGAGGAGTGAGGAATACACGTTTTAATGTACTTACTTACGAACCTCTTGATTCGTAATCAGATTATTGTTATTTATAAAGTTTGGAGTAGTAGTAATTGTTGACATTAGAAGCCTGTTGTATGGGCTTTAGTCTTGAGTATATATGTTTGTTGTTTGTTAACCCTGCACACAGGTACTATGGGCCGTATAAAGGAAGGTCAGCTCAAACTCGCAGCCGGGGGCCGTCGACAAGCGCCGATGCGTGGTTATCACTTGTCCTGAACTACCGACGCGTGGTGATTTCTTACTTTGAAATCATCATCTCATCGCAAGAGACAGAAAGCAATTGGGAATTCTTTTCTCCCTCACACGAGAAATCAGGCGAAGCTAAGAGTGCATTCAAGGAAAGAAGAAAGCTTCTTCCTTCGGATTATTCGTCAGCAAAAGAGATCAACCGGCGTTAAATAGCGGCTGCTATCATCTCAAAGAGTAGGCGCTTTTCACCGGGAGTAACACGGAGTAGGAAGATCGGAGGGTTTATGTACGACTGGAGCTGGAGATTCAACGATCGCCGAGGTTTCGATCGGGGTTCGCCGGTGCCGTGGTGATCACCGGGGTTGAACAAGGAGGATCGGAAGTATCGACGAGGAGTTGAAGTCTCGATGTGTTAGGTGGTAAAGTTGCCGGTTTGATTATTTGTTTTGTTCTAATACTGCTACTTATTGTGGTGGAACTTGTTGCATAGAATTGCATGTTCACTCGTATTTGGAAGCAAGATGTACTGGGTCTTAGTTGCCGTCTATATACTATCGAACATAAAAGTGCAAGATCGATTGTGCCAGTCTTATTAACTTTATGATTTCGTTATCTTCGCATTTACATATCATTGCTTGATTACTGAAAGGATTACTTGTCTGTTATCCACGGTTAAGTAGATTAAATTGCAGTTAGCTGTAACTGCTGTTCATTTAGACTTCATGATAAATTTTAGAGCAAGGTTCTTATTAAGTTAGTTCCTTAAACTTAATAATTTGTATTCTCTCTTTTAGATTCAATAATCTCGTCTTAAACAAGAAGGATCAGTTTACAACAAGTGGTATCAGAGCTGGGTGTGCTAACTGAGCAAAAGTTCGACTAGCATCCAATCCAGGTGATTTCTGATCCTAAATTTTTAAGAGATTGTGTCTAACTAGAACGAAATGAGTGATTCACAAGCTGCTGTCTTTCTTGCTTATGGTTTTTCAGCCAATCGACCTCCAAGGTTTGAAGGAGCTCACTTTGGCTACTGGAAGAATCGAATGGAGCTGTTCATCAAGACAGTCAACCCAGTCCTATGGGTGCTCATAGTCAATGGTCCACAAGAGGTAAAAGCCAATATTGATAAATGGACTGATGATGATGTTAGGAAAGTACAACTAAACTCTCGTGCAATTAATTTGATGTATTGTGCTCTAGGCAAGGAAGAATTTAATCGCATATCTACCTGCAAATCTGCAAAGGAAATATGGGATAAGCTATGTATAACTCATGAAGGAACGAGCCTAGTTAAAACAACTAAGATTAGTATGTTAAAACAAGAGTTTGAAATGTTTAAAATGGAACCTGGTGAATCTATAAGAGATATGGCTGATAGATTTCAGAACATAATAAATAAATTAGAAGGAGTAGGAAAAACGGGACATCATCGGATAGACTGTCCTACAAAGGAGAAAGCTTTTCAGGCTACTTGGAGTGCAAGTGAAGAAGAGAGTGAAGCTTCTGACAATGAAGAGCATGCTCTCATGGCAATAGCCGAAGAAATGAGCGTTGTCTCCTCAAAAGTTGAAGCCACTGTAGAAGAGAAAGTTGAGGTATCGTCTTATACACCTAACTTTGATAAAAATTCTGAATGTAACTCTCATGACTTTGACTTAGGCAGCCTCTCTGAAACTGTTAGAAACCATGGAAGAAATAACTTCTGAATTTGCTGAGTTTAGGATCAAATATCTAGATCAAAAAGGGAAGCTGAATAGTGAAATAGAGAAGGTGAACATTTTGAACAATAACCTGAGACTAGCTATCTAGAAGTTGACTAATGTAAAAGGAAATCTTAGAAATGTGCTTCGACAGAATGGGGTATTAAAAGGAGAGCTGAGAAGGTGGCCTTACTATCGTCATAATTATTTCCTGCCTAAATATATAGAGCTAAGATCATTCTGTCAAACTACTAGAGAATTCCATACATGGTGCTATATGTGTCAAACATCTGAGCATTCTGTGGCTAAGTGCATGTTTCGTGCTAGTAAAAACTACGCATCCAAGGGAGTCTGGATGCAGAAAAACAAATGACTACTACTGTTGCAGGTCTGCTATCTTGCTGCTGAAGGAAGTCAAAAGTGGGTGCTGGATAGTGGATGTTCCCATCATATGACTGGAAACACCTCACTTTTATGTAAGTTAACTTCAACAAAAAGTGGCAATGTTAGTTTCGGCGATAACAGGTCCTGCAAAATCCTAGGAGTAGGTAAAGTAGGTAGTAGTAATACTGTTTATCTTAAAGAAGTTTTTCTAGTGGAAGGGTTAAAGTACAATTTACTATCTATTAGACAAATTTGCAGAGATAACCACAGGGTTATCTTTGAATCCGATACCTGTAGAGTAGAAAATCTGGATTCGGGAATGACCCTATTTAAGGGGTATAAAAAGGGCAACATATACCTAGTTAATCTCGAAAAGATTGACAATATAGATGAATTATGTCTTATGACTATGAAGATAAATGATCAATTTACTTGGCATAGAAAATTAGGTCACGTAAGTATTGGCATTTTGGCCAAACTCAGCAGTTTAAATTTAGTCAAAGGTCTCCCTAAACTCAGCTATGCAAAAGATTTTTTCTGTGATGCCTGTGCTAAAGGCAAACATAGTAGAACAAGCTTCAAATCAAAAGGGGATGTCACCACGTCTCGTACTCTAGAGTTATTACATCTAGATCTCTTTGGTCCCTCAAACTGTATGTCAATAGGTGGAAAATACTATGGATTTGTTCTCGTAGATGATTACTCAAGATACTCATGGGTTTATTTTCTTTCCTCTAAAAATGAAACTTTTCATAAATTTAAAGTTTTCGTGATCACCATTCAAAACGAGAAACAATCAAAAATTATCAAAATTCGAAGTGATAATGGTGGTGAATTTGTAAATCAAGAATTCAATGATTTCTGTGAATCTTTAGGAATTGAACACAATTTTTCAGCTCCCAGAACTCAACAGCAAAATGGAGTTGTTGAGCGTAAAAATAGGACTTTAATAGAGATTGCTAGAACCATGTTGAATGATTTTGGACTGAGTTCAAGATTTTGGGCTGAAGCGATCCAATGCGCATGCTATGTTACAAACAGAGCATTAATTCGCTCCAAATTTGATAAGACCCCTTATGAACTATGGAAAAACAGGAAACCCAGTATCGGATATTTTAAACCCTTTGGTTGTAAATGTTTCATTCTTAACACCAAAGATCATGTTGGAAAATTTGATGCGAAGTCTGATGAAGGAATCTTTTTAGGATACTCTAATTATAGTCGAGCATATAGGATTTTTAATAAACGAACCAACAAAGTTGAAGAATCAATTCATATATTGTTTCATGAAAACTCTAAACCCACTGATGAGTTGCAGGGTCTCAATGATGATTTGCTTGAACTGTCCTATACAACTCTTCCACAACAAACAGGAGCAATAGAGAAAGAATCATCAATTGAGGATAATGCAGCTACTTCAGAAGAACAGGCAGAACCTGCTCAAACAGCTACGGAGACTCAAAGTCAAGCACCTCAGCATATTCAGAAACGACATCCGCCTACTTAGGTAATCGGAAATCTTAATGATAGGCTAATTACTCGCTCTAAGAGTTTTCATTCCGCTTTTGTTTCAACTTTAGAACCTAAAAATGTCAAAGAAGCACTATTAGATGATGACTAGAACTTAGCCATGAGTGAAGAAATGGTTCAATTTGACAGACTGCATGTCTGGAATTTAGTAGACAAACCTATAAATAGAACAATTCTAGGCACTAAGTGGGTATTTAGAAATAAGACTGATGATAAGGGTGTTGTGATAAAAAACAAAGCTAGATTAGTTGGTCAAGGATATGACCAAGAGGAGGGTATTGATTTTGATGAAACTTTTGCCCCTGTAGCCAGAATAGAAGCCATTCGTCTCTTATGTGCCTTTGCCAGCATTAACTGTTTCAAACTCTATCAAATGGATGTTAAAAGTGCCTTTTTAAATGGTGATTTAAAAGAAGAAGTCTATGTCTCTCAACCTCCAGGATTTGAAAATCATGCGTTTCCTCATCATGTGTATAAACTGAATAAAGCACTATACGGACTAAAACAGGCTCCCAGAGCATGGTATGACAAATTAAGCTCCTTTCTAATCTCCCATGATTTTACCAGAGGGTCAGTGGATAGCACACTGTTTACAAAAATAACAAAATCCTCCTTTCTTCTCGTACAAGTCTATGTTGATGATATTATTTTTGGTTCGCCAAATGAAAGTCTAAGTATAGACTTCAGTAAAATGATGCAGGATAAATTTGAAATGAGCTTAATTGGCGAATTGTCTTCCTTCCTAGGTCTCCAAATAAAACAAACTAAATCGGGCACGTTTATCAGTCAATCTAAATATTGCAAAACCATGCTTACAAAATTTGATTATGGATCAGTAAAACTGTGTGCTACCCCTATATCCACCTCTGTGAAAATTCCTAATGATTCGATGGGTAAGCCTGTTAATGAAAAACTATATCGGGGAATGATTAGCTCTCTTCTTTACCTTACTGCTTGTAGACCAGACATTGCATATAGTGTATGGATATGTGCTTGTTTTCAAAGTAATCCTTTTGATATTCACTTAAAGGCTGTAAAACGTATTTTTCGATATCTTGCGGGAACTTTTGACCTGGGTCTGTGGTATCCTGCTGAGGGATCTACTGACCTTATAGGGTTTTCTGATTCTGATTTTGCTGGCAACATATTTGATCGAAAAAGCACTTTTGGAACTTGTCAGTTCCTTGGCAACTCTCTTATTTCATGGTTTAGTAAGAAACAAAGTTCAGTTTTACTATGTCAAGCCGAGTACATTCTTCTCGCAAGCCGCCGTACTCAGATTCTTTGGCTCAAAGCACAACTTAGGGATTTTGGTATTAGCATATCCACCGTTCCTCTACTCTGTGACAATACCAGTGCTATTAACATGACCAAAAACCCCGTTTATCACTCTCGAACTAAGCATATTGACGTTAGACATCACTTCATTCGAGAACTAGTCGCAAATCAGGAAGTCGAACTCGAATTCATATCTACAGAATCTCAATTAGCTGATATTTTCACAAAGCCTTTGTCTGTTGATCGCTTCCTTTTTCTCCGTAAGTCACTAGGACTCATCTCTCTTTCTGATGCAGCTAATATTGAGGTACGTTCCTAATTAGCCAATGCGTATCTCATTCTGTTTACCATATTTTATGCCTGTCGGTTTATTTAAGTTTTCTTTTGTTTTCCCTTCCCTTTTAAGACTTTTCATAATCCCTTTAGGACTCGGAAGTTCGGCTTTGTCTTCCCTATTTATAAGAGGTCTCTGCCTCCTTCAACTCTCATCCCCGCTTGCTGAGAAACTCTTCCTCTCGTCATGAACTCATACAATCACATGCTAGTTGCTCTCGCTCGGAGTCATGTTTTCTTTGTCAATGATCACATGCGCAGCTGTGATCATCAAGCCATCTATCTTGAGTTCTTTGCTAATCGTCCTATTCTCCCCACCTCACATATCGATCCCACTGCCTTCGATCGGTACGGTCTCAATCCATCTGCATTGATTGGTAATCTAGGGTGGGGTTCCCTTACTCAAAATCAGCGCTACCATTTTTTTCCTGCTGTTGTACGTCAATTCTATGCCAACTTGCAATTAGAAGGCACTCTTCAATGTGGACGTTTCAGTACCATTGTAAGTGGTTATCGCATTATAGTTACTCCTCGTCTCCTTTCCTCAGTCCTAGGCATTCCCTCCGGAGGGATGTCAATCTTTGATGAGTCTGACTTGCGTAAGGTTCCGTTTGATGCATCTGTCGTGCTTGCTCGCTGGACCAATGCTCCTTCGACAGCTCGTCCGTTCTCGATTATTTCTATGCTTCCTGACTATCTCAAGGTCTTACACTTCTTTATCTCTCGGGTTTTCCTTCCTCGCTCCATTGGGAAATTCCTGGTCACAAGTTTGGACACCTGGATTATGCACTGTGCTATCTTCAACTTTCAAACTGACTTTAGCTGCTTGATGTTTGGTGCAATGGTTTCTTATGGAAATCGGACTTTTCCTGGTGATCTTCCTTTTGGTTCTGCCATTTCCTATCTGCTCTATGCCCTTGGTGTTCCAGTGCACGGGAGCCTTCTGATTGAATCTCCCCTTCACAATCTTCGTCCTAGTCAGGTTCTTCGGGAAGTTGGTTGGGATCATCTTCAGCCTGCCTCTGGCTCAGGGGGAGAAGCTCTTCATGATCTTAACCTATCTGACGACGAGGTTGATGATCTTGCTGCTGAGATGGAACGGAACTTGGAGATCCAGAGTAGTGTTGACGCTGCAATTGCCGATGGTCTGTCTGTGTCTAGTCAATCACCAGATAGCAATGTTTAGTGTTTAGGGCTTTTGCAGTCAGCTTACTTTGGCTGCTTTACTTTCAGTTAGTGTTATTTAGTTGGCTAGATTCGGTTTATATTCTGAGTTTCAATTGTAGTTGCTGTTATGTTCACTAGATACGGCTGTTGCTATTTACCCTAATAAAATCCAGATTTGCTTTAGACTGATCTCTGTTCTTTAGACTGATCTCTGTTACTGCACATATGGTAAACGCAGAAAGAATAAGGATTCTGTTACAGGTACAACGTCTCAGCGACAGAAGTGAGCCATCCTCAGGCTTAGGGGGAGCTTGTTGACATTAGAAGCCTGTTGTATGGGCTTTAGTCTTGAGTATATATGTTTGTTGTTTGTTAACCCTGCACACAGGTACTATGGGCCGTATAAAGGAAGGTCAGCTCAAACTCGCAGCCCGGGGCCCAGTCGACAAGCGCTGATGCGTGGTTATCACTTGTCCTGAACTACCGACGCGTGGTGATTTCTTACCTTGAAATCATCATCTCATCGCAAGAGACAGAAAGCAATTGGGAATTCTTTTCTCCCTCACACGAGAAATCAGGCGAAGCTAAGAGTGCATTCAAGGAAAGAAGAAAGCTTCTTCCTTCGGATTATTCGTCAGCAAAAGAGATCAACCGGCGTTAAATAGCGGCTGCTATCATCTCAAAGAGTAGGCGCTTTTCACCGGGACTAACACGGAGTAGGAAGATCAGAGGGTTTATGTACGGATCGGAGTCGGAGATTCAACGGTCGAGGTTTCGATCAGGGTTCGCTGGTGCTGTGGTGATCAGCTGGGGTTGAACAAGGAGGATCGGAAGTATCGACGGGGAGTTGAAGTCTCGATGTGTTAGGTGGTAAAGTTGCCGGTTTGATTATTTGTTTTGTTCTAATACTGCTACTTATTGTGGTGGAACTTGTTGCATAGAATTGGATGTTCACTCTGTATTTGGAAGCGATAGCTTGGGTCTTAGTTGTCGTCTATATACTATCGAACATAAAAGTGCAAGATCGATTGTGCCGGTCTTGTTAACTTTATGATTCGTTATCTTCGCATTTACATATCATTGCTTGATTACCGAAAGGATTACTTGTACGTTATCCACGGTTAAGTAGATTAAATTGCGATTAGTCAGAATCGCTCGTTCATTTAGACTTCAGGATAAATTTTAGAGCAAGGTTCTTATTAAGTTAGTTCCTTAAACTTAATAATTTGTATTCTCTCTTTTAGATTCAATAATCTCGTCTTAAACAAGAAGGATCAGTTTACAACAGTAATGACTTGTAATGATTCGTAAATTGGACAGTTATTCATTCCTCTTTGGATTAACTGATAATTTTGTAAAATCTGAAACTCTTGTTTGTATACTGTTGTTGTAATATTTTAAATGGTTATTATTTAAGGAATTTTTACATTCCTTGCCAAATGACAAATTATTTGGTTTATATTAATTAGCTTGATTTGACATAATTAAAAACACATTATAGGATGGGTAACGAACTTATATTTAAATAAATACGTTACAAATATTTTTTGTGATTTGATAATATTATGGTCGTTGTACTAACGTTATCGGTGATAAAGTTTTATTGACTTGATTCAAGTACTCGAATGGTTTGATTTCTTTTATTTACGATTTTAACTACCAAATACCAAATGGGATTAAAGAAGTCAAGATTTAATTTTGTTATTATCCTACATCTGTTTTGGTTTTACTCTATTCTTAATCCCAGTTTAAAAATACTAATCCAAATAACTCACACTAAGGGGTTGGCCTTCTGACTGAATTGGGCCCTAGCTCGAGCTAGGCCCAACCAAAAAACGGGTAGAAACGGCAGACGAGAGAAGCCGAGCCCGCGCGCCGAACAGATTACCCACGGTTCGACCTGAATCCCGAAAAGACTAAAATGCCCCTGCCTGATCCGCGCACTGAAGGAGGAAGACAGGGGCAAAACCGTAATCTCATCCTAACCATAATCGGCCATATAGTAGGCACTATTAAATCGAAAAACACCCATTTTCACCCTCCCACTCTCTCTCTTCTTCTCTCTTCCCTTAAAATCCTCTGGCCTCTCTCAAAACTCTCTCTTCCTCTCAATCTCCGCCGCCTCCTCCCCTCCCCTCTTTCTTCCTTTCTCTTCCTTTCTCTTTGTCCTCTATTCTCCTCCTCATTTCTTCTCCTTCTCCACTCTTCCTCCCTTCTCCTTTCTCCGACGGAGGCGTTGGCGGCAGTGCCGTCGCCCGCCGCCGCTCCTCCCCTTTTTTCTTCTTTTCTCTTTTCCTCTTCTCCTCCTCTGTTTCCTCCATTCTTTTCCTGACGGCAGGGGCAGCGACGTCGTCACTCCTCTCTCCCTCTCTCTTTTTTGGGTTCCTCTCTTTTTCTTTTTTTTTTCTCTTTTTCTTCCTCTTCTTATTTCCTCTTTGTCCTCTCTCTGCTCTGAGCAGCGGCGGCAGCGCCGTCACCTTCGCTCTCTTCTTCTTTCCTCACAGCGACGATGATGGGATGCAGCCGACTCCCTCATCGACAATGAAGAAGAGAGCGGAACGGTAAAAGAAAACTCGGATTTGCTTCCCTACTCTTCTATCTTCTTGATTTTGAACTAATCCGGGCTTGCATGCTTCGGAGGACCCCTCCGGCGAGTCCTCTCATAACATGCAAACCTTGATCTACCGATCTAAGGTTTGAAACGATGTTTTTATTACTTTTCCTAACTTGCTATTTTGTTCTTGTTTTTATTTCTTGTTGGGGTCGTGAAATCGTTGGAGAGGGAAGAGAAGACGATCCCGTTGCCGACGACGAGAACAAAAAACTATATCCTTTTTTTTATTAATCTTTATTTAGCCGATAGCGAAGTAATAAAGATTTTTTTTATTTCTCCAGTCTACGAAATATAGGTAGATCCCACTGGCTAGAGAAAGTCGGGGGAAAGGAAAAGGCTGCCTCTGAAAGGTAAAATACTTAGTCTCTAATTTGTTTTGATTTTGCTTGGTAGAAGATGGTGATTTTGTTATCAACTAGGTTGCTTAAAATATGAGAAAACTTGACTATTTCGTTATTGAAACTGGAGTAGTAATCTAGATGTGTATGATACAACTTTTTGTTTGAAAAAATTGACTATTTTATTACTTTTAATAAAATTCCAGCAATGTTATTTGGTCGAAAATCCATATCTTAGCTCGATTTTAACATTATATTACGAGTTTTACAATTCTTTGAGCCCTTGGTGCGAAAATGATGAAAGATGGCCATAGATTTCTTTGTTAACATATTTTCCAGCAATCTTTATTTGACTTTAGAAGTTTATTTCACATATTGGTTCATTGTTTATTAAAATGAATCATTTATTTGTTTAGATGAAATGAACATTGGATTCAAGAGTAGTTTAGACAGTGACTAGGCGATATCACATATCAATATGTATGTATAAATGATATGCGAATGATTATGAATATAATATATATTTTGAATGACATACATTTAATATGGAGCTTTGTTTTGTCATTTTTTCAGGTGGCGACACCCTTTTCTCATTTCCTAATTCCTGGGCCCTTCCTCTTTATCGGCTCACTTGTGCATGACGTTAGAAAGCAGAGAACTTGTAAATTGTTTTTGTTGTTTTGTAATTGTTTGAGACTTTTGTGGATTAAAAGTGTTTTTTTTTTTTTTTTGAAATTTGAGTAGCGGGTTGGGGAAGTATCGTAGAAAATGTAACTTTTCTCCTATTTACCTTCTTTTTTTTTGTCGTCCCCCTTTGTGGTCCTGATGTCTTTTTAAATGAAAAAGGGTTGCCACCTTCTTTGTCTTTCAACCCAAATTTAACACTACACTCTGACACAAAACGGAGGTGGCTGCTCCCTCAAGCACAACAGCAACGGGCCTGAAATCGGGCCTAAAACTGGGCCTGATTTTGGACTTGAAACTGGGCCGAAAAATCAACTACTGCAAAGGCCCGTTGATCTTCACTGAATTTTGAGATAGCGGACTTGGGTTCATTCGTTTCGGTCATTTTATTTAACATATAGCTGGTTTAGCACAATCAATATTGTAAAAATCATAATTCGAAAATATACCAAGTAATCGTCAATATCTCCGTAACCTGCATTTTTAGTCAATTTGCTATCAAGATCGTCACGTAGATTGATGGATAGATTGATTCGGTGCTAAATCCTTGCTAGAGATGCTAGGGTTGTCTAACAATATGATATTGATACGAATTCCATACTCGGACGAAATTTAGTTACTATAGTTGCCCCTCTTTGTATTACTTTCGCTTGGCGGCGGAAAGTAGTACAAAGACAGAAACCAAATTTCGTACGGGCGCCCGAACTTCTCACGTCAAGTCCATTGGGGTCTAACAATTTGTCACAACAGAGGGCCTCTAAAAGCGCTTAGAAGACAAACTTGCTACCTGACCACACAAACAACATTCAATGCACTTCCCTATGGGTATCAGGGTGAATGTACTAAGGACTCAGGTTGACTTATCTCTCATTCCAAGACGCGATCTGTTTATCCCAGGATGCTAGGGTTGATGTACTAGAGACTCAACTTGACTTATCTCCCGTTCCAAGGTGCGATCTGTTTATAGCCCGAATGGAAGGCAATTTTTGAAGGTAGAATTCGTTTATAACCCGAACGCAAGGTAATTTTCAAAGGTGCAGTTTGTTTATAGCTTGAACGCAAGGCGTTTTTCAAAGATGCAATTCGATTATAGCCCGAATGCAAGGAAATGTTCAAAGGGGCAATTCGTTTATAGCCTGAATGCAAGGCAATTTTCAAAGGTGCGATTTGTTTAAAACCCGGATGCAAGGCAATTTTCAAAGGTGCGATCCGTTTAAAGCCTTGATGCAAGGCAGTATTCAAAGGTGCGATCCGTTTATAGCCCAGATGTAAGACAATTGTTAAAGGTGCAATGCATTTATAGCCTGGATGTAAGGAAATTTTTTCAAATGTGCAATTCGTTTATAGCCCGAATGCAAGGCAATTTTCAAAGGTGCGATTTGTTTATAGCCCGAATGCAAGGCAATTTTCATAGGTGTGATTCATTTATAGCCCGAATGCAAGGAAATTTTCAAAGGTGCGATCCGTTTATAGCCTGGATACAAGGTAATTTTCAAAGGTGCGATCCGTGTATAACCTGGATGCTAGACAATTGTTAAAGGTGCAATCCATTTATAGCCTGGATGCAAGACAATTTTTTCAAAGTTGCAATTCGTTTATAGCCCGAATGCAAGACAATTTTCAATGCAATTCGTTTATAGCCTGAATGCAAGGCAATTTTCAAAGGTGTGATTCGTTTATAGCCCGAATGCAAGGCAATTTTCAAAGTTGCAATTCGTTTATAGCCCAAATGCAAGTTAATTTTTAAAGGTGCAATTCGTTTATAGCCCGAATGCAAGGCAACTTTCAAAGGTGTGATCCGTTTATAGCCCGGATGCAAGGAAATTTTCAAAGGTGCGATCCATTTATAGCCTGGATGTAAGGCAATTTTCAAAGATGCAATCCGTTTGCCCTAGGATGCTAAGGGAAAATGTACTTGGGACTCAACTTGACTTATCTCCCGTTCCATGACTACGAATGTGTTAATGATGAATGGTCTTGAAAAAGGTTTGAGCAGGGTTCCCCTTTTATGAAAAATATGCATGTGATGGCGTGATGTTGATTTTTATTGTAAGGAGATTAACTACTTTGTAGAAAACACATTGTCAAATGCCAGAAACACCGCTTGTTCACAGGTCCTATCAGGGCAGCTCGTCGTGACAAGGCACGTTCGTTGACGATGAACATCGCGGTAGGATTTTTCTAAGATAACTATTGGTAGGATAATCCATGGTTGATATGATAATTTTGATAGTTTCAACCATCGCCCCCCTTAGCTTGGGATGCTCCCCCCCAAATACAGGTAGGGACATTGCTTATCTTTAGTGAATGTTCGTGATCCTTAATCTTAAGAGCTGACTTGTCACTTCGTTTGCATTTATGCGCTAGCGCAATGGTGTTGACTTTGCTGATAGCTGAGTAATTTTATCATATGTACTTCTTTTCCTTCATTTTTCTTTTGACATCTTCATGCTATGCTCATGCTTTATAATTTTAAGGATCGCCTTCTTGCCTTGTTTCCGCTTCCTGATATAAGGGTAAGATGATGTCGACTTTTGAAAATTGCATTCTCAGGATGTGAATAAGTTGAGTAATCCTGCCATCTGGGCTTCTTTTAATTCAGCCTCTTGTTAACTCTTTCATTTTTTTCAACAATTTTCATTATTATTATCATTATCTTTTTATCATTTTTTTATTTTTGTATATATTTGTACTACTATTTCCATTCGAAGAGCCTCCTAATGATTAATTAGAGCGAACGTGTTAGAATGAACGCATTTGCAGCAAGTTTGTGTGGAGTGATGTGCCTCGCCCATTTTGTTTGGTGGCGTGTGAACAAAAGTTAGGAGATTAGTATTTGAGAATTCATGAAGTATCCAAAACATAAAGTTGACTTAAACCCTCGCTTTATTGATGGAAAACCGAACTCGTATATCTCTATTGTGAACTCTAAGCATAATACTTAGTCACTGAATCAGAGTTAACTGAATAAGGGAGCTCGTCTCCTTCCATGCTTGTTAGTAGCAATGCCCCTCCTTAGAAAGACCTCTTCACTACATAGGACCCTTCATAGTTCGGCATCCACTTTCCTCTTGGGTCCCTTTGTCGAATGGAAATCTTCTTCGTTACCAACTCTCCTTCGTGGAATTCCCATAGTTTCACTTTTTTGTTAAAAGCTCTGATCAATCTACACTGATATAAGTGTCTGTGGTGGATAGCTGCCAACCTTTTCTGATCAATTAAATTCAACTGGACGTATCTCGCCTTTACCCACTCAGCTTTTTCTAACTTCGCCTCCATGATAACCCTTAGTGAAGGCATTTATACCTCTATGGCAAGCACCACCTCCATCCCGTCGAGGTTTTTACCGACGTTCGGTAACCATGCAAGGAAAACGGTAACATTTCGTGCCAATCATGATAGGTAATGACCTTTTTCTGTATGATTTTCTTGAGGTTTTTATTCGCCGCCTCGACCACTCCGTTCATCTTTTGTCGGTATGGCACCGAGTTGTGGTGCTTGATCTTAAATTGATCACAAAGCTCATCCATCATCTCATTGTTAATATTTTTCACATTGTAGGTTATTATTCTTTCTGGGAGCCCATACCGAAAAATGATTTCCTTCTTTATGAATTTTGTGACAATGCTTTTGGTGATGTTCGCATATGACACAGCCTCGACCCGTTTTATGAATTAGTTGATGGCTACTAGGATGAAACGATGCCCATTAGACGCATTTGGTTCAATCATGGCTATGACATCTATTCTCCATGTTGTAAAAGGCCAAAGTGATGCCATAACGTGCAACGATGATGGAGGCACATGCTTTTCATCGGCATAAACCTGGAACTTGTGGCATTTTCTCACGTATCTTACATAGTCGGAATCCATCTTCGTCCAATAGTATCTTATCCTTAGTATCTTTTAGCTAGTGCATTACCACCGTCATGTGTGTCGCATACTCCCTCATGGACTTCTTCTATTATTCTTTGAGCTTCAAGGGCGTCCACACATCTTAGCAGTACAGAGTTGTGGCTCACTTTTTAGAGGTTAGTCCCATCAACATAGTAACCCATCGCCAATCCCATAGAGTGCTTTTATCATTCTTAAACGCCCCTGCTGGGTATTCCTTTTTATGTAGGTAAGTCCTTAGGTCGTGGTACCAGGGATTCCCATCATACTCTTCTTCAACATTATCTAGGTAGGCAGGTGCATTTTGCTTTTTGATTTTGATTCGGGGGTTAGCCTCGATCTCATCCAGTTCGTACATCGAGAACAATGTGGCGAGAGCATCCGCTATTTGATTGTCGACTCGCGAGATGTGATCAAACTGTATCGACTCAAATTTCGCCGTCATTTCCCTTATGTATTTCTAGTATGGGACGAGCTTATGATCCCTGGTTTCCCATTCTCCCTTAATCATAGTTTAATAAAACACTAATCTAAATAACTCACCCTAAGGGGATTGGCCTTCTGGCTGAATTGGGCCCTATCTCAAGCTAGGCCCAACCGGAAAAATGGGACGAGATGACGGATGAGGGGGGTCGAGCCCGCACGCCGAACTGGTTACCCACAGTTTGACCCGACACCCAAAAACACGAAAATGCCCATGCCCGATCTGTGCACTGAAGAAGGAAGACAGGGGCAAAACCGTCATCTCATCCTAACCCTAATCGGCAAGATAAAAGGCCCTCATTAATCGAAAACGCTCATTTCTTCACCCTCCCACTCTCTCTCTTCTCCTCTCTTCCCTCAAAACCCTCTGGCCTCTCTCTAAACTCTCTCTTCCTCTCCATCTCCGACGGCTAGCAATGGTACTGTCGTCGCTCCTCTCCTTTTTCTTGCCTTATTATCTTTTCCTTTCTCCTTCTCCTCTCTTCTCCTTCTCCTCTCTTCCTCCCTTCTCCTTTCTCCGACAGTGGCGATAGTAGCGGGGCTGCCGCCGCTCCTCGCCTTTTTTCCTTCTTTTCTCTTCCTTTTTCCTCCTTTTCTTCTCCTCTTCTCCTCCTTCTTTTTCTCCTCTGTTACCTCCCTCCTTTCGCTGACGACATCAACAACACCGTCGTCACTCCTCTCTCCCTCTCTTTTTTTTGGGTTCCTCTCTTTTTTTTTCCTTATCTTCTCTTCTTCTTCCTCTTCTTATCTCCTCCCTGTCCCCTCACTCCTCTCAACGGCGGCGCTGCCGCCGTCGCCTTCTCTCTTTGCTTCTTTCCTCACAACGACAGTGACGGGATGCCGCCGCCTCCCTCATCGGCAACAAAGAAGAGAACGAAAAGGTAAGAAAACATAGATATGCTTCCCTACTCTTCTATTTCCTTGATTTCAAACTGATCTGGGCTTGAATGCTTTGGAGGGCGCCTCCGACGAGTACTCCTGCGACATGCGAGTCTTGATCTATCGATCTAGGGTTTGAAAATATGCTTTTATTACTTTTCTTGACTTGTTGTTTTGTTCTTGTTTTTATTTCTCGCTAGGGTTGGGGAATCGATGGAGAGGGGAGAAGACGATCCCGCCGCCGACGACGTGAAAGGTGGCAGCGGCGAAGCATCAGACAGAGCGAAAGGGAAACATGTAAGGAGAAGAAAAAAGCTGTTTATATCTATCCTTGAAATTTGAAATTGTCTATTTCTGTTGCAGTCGACCTCGCAAAAGAAGGGACATCTCTTGTTACAGTCATTTTTTATCAGATGAGTATTGAGTATTCTGAAACATAGAACAGCACCTCTTTGTTCTATTATTCTTTGTAACTAGTCAAGATTTTGCATAGAGTCTGTCCAACATTGGAATTGACAATACAATGATTCTTGGAATGATACATCTATACCTCTTCTCATCTCTCTCTTTCTTTCTTTCTTTCTTTCTAGTATATGTTTATCTAAGTGCGGCGTGGTTAACAAAGCAAAGGAAGTAAGTTAGGGAATATATATGGAGAAAGCTGAACATTCATGTCGTTTCTCTTTCTGGCATTCTACAGCAGACTTTTGAGTTGGTGTGGATTTGAAATGAAGACAAGGAAAGCAACTTAAGTATATTAGACCTTGTTTATGTAAACAGTTAATCAATCTTCTATCATCTTTCTGCAGTATATTTGTTTGAAGTGTCTTATTTTCGATTTGGGGACCAGTCACCAGTCCATACTTTGCTTTCTCAGCTTCATTTAATGGGCGTAGAGGAGTTGTACGTACGTTAACTAGGTCTGTGATATCCCTTACCATTGCAGCAATATCTCCTTTGGGATTGCTTCTTCAGACAAATATGATGGTCCATCATGTTTTTAGCTTATTTTCCAGTAATGGTGGAAGTCTTCACCTGTTGCTGGCTTATTTTCCAGTCACGTTGTCAGCCACTAGTGCTATATATGTACCTTGTTCTTCAAGTAGTACTTCCCAGCTCCCACGCACTTAACCTTAACCATGTGCTTTCCTGCCATTTCTGAATTTACACCAACTTTAATTCTGTGTCTGGGAATGGCCAACCCAAATTAAAGAAGTCAAGGGCTTATTTTTCATTTTGTCTAAAAATAGTTGATAATTTAAGTGAACATGAATTGGAGGTCAGGGGATGTATCTTCTAATTAACACAACCATTCCTTTTCTTTTCTCCTCCCCCTCCCCCCAAAGCTCTTTTCTTTCCCGAGGTGAAGTCAGAGCTTAATAACTCAATTGATCACTCAATTTTGTAAATATTATAATTTGATCACTTGACCAATTCTCTCACCACTCACACTCTTTACTACTTCTTTCTTATTTGTTTTTCTACAGTTCACACTTACCTAAAGTGAGGTTTTATATTTATAGGACAATAGAACCTCTTTAGAAAGATACTAACACATTTGGTAGGTTTAGTGTGTGGTTAGGATTAGTTTAGTTATTAAAACAAATTAATTAGTTTAATTGAGTAGTTGAGATATTTTTGTCGAGTGATCTAGAGAAAGAATACTCTAAATTGTTGATTACTTACTTTCAACAATAAGAACGACCAAATAATATCCAACCTACGTAACCCCCTTCATCTTAAAGCAATGACGTCGCCCAGTACTACTCCCTTAATCCTTGTCCTCTTCATTCTCGCCGCATCCGCCTCCTCTCATTCCAAATCAACCGGTAAATCAATTCCACCTCCACCGCCTCCCAGGGATCAATCCTCTGCTGGCGCGGGCATCATCGATCCCAACCACGTGGAATACAACGGAGAAGGACTAGCCTCTCAATTCATGTACGCACACAACAAGATCAGGGCGATGTACTACCTCCCGGCCTTGAAATGGAACGGGACCCTGGTCCAATTCGACAGACACTACGCCAACAGCAGGATGAAGGACTGCCTGCTCCAACACTCCAATGACAGGATCTACGGGGAGGACATGTTGTGGAGCAAGTACGGGCACTGGACCCCATCCAACGTCGTCAAGACCTGGGCCGACGAGATGAAGTTCTAGGATTTCGGATCCAACCAGTGCATGCAGAGGCAGCCGTGCGGGCATTTCACGCAGATAATATGGAAGTCGACAACCCAAGTGGGTTGCGGGAGAGTGCAATGCCTTAACAATAAGGGGTTTCTATACATGTGTTCTTATGACCCCCCGGTAACTATTATTTCGAAGGCCCCTTTGGCGAGAAGTTCACAAACTCTATCGTCTCGTAACTCTTTTTCTTTTCAAATTTTTGATTTTGTAAAATACTAACAAAATGACACGTATTAATTAGACCCTTTTTTCAAAGTTTTGAGATACCTATATGTTATGATATGGGTGACAACATGTATAAATATTCTTTTTAACAAGGTAGTTCATGAGAATGTAAATGCATGTTGTTAAGAGAAAACACATCAAATTCCTCCATTAAAAATCTGTTTAAATACGATCAGTCGATAAGTGATTTTATTGTCCTTCTGCTTTCATTATTTTCTACTCATTTCCTTTCCAATCATTTTGGATACACACAAAAAATTACTAAGAAGCTTCAGGTCCCAGGCTATTTTTTGGGCCTAAAATGGGCCCATATTGTCTCCGAAAGCCCATTAATATGTCTCCTCGAATCGTTCTACAGTAAACCTTTGGGAGAATGACGCCGTTTCAACCCGAGATTTTGCCTCGCCGGAGTAGCTAGCTCGAAGAAGATGAGTCTCCTTAGAAACGGAATCCGAGCGACTTTCCCGCTTCGGACATCAACTCCGAGACTTGGATCCCCCTTGTTCCTCCGAGATTCCGCCAACCATTTCTTCACCGAAGCAGGGCAGCCTCCTTCCCCGCCGGAAGCCTCATCCGTCGATCCCTTCCTTCAAACACCAGGAGTTTGTAATCTCTTTCATTTCACCTACTTACTTTAAATAACAGTTCGTGGTGAAGATTGGGAGATTTGTAAATAGGGGTTTTAGGGTTTATGATTTCTCTCTTATATTTTTTTTTTGTTTCTATCTTTTTACATATAAAGCTTATGGGAGATTGTTCGGTGGTGGGAGGCATACATTGAAGACGGACATTATGAATCTGCTGCAGGGTTGTAATTTGGGTATTGAGGATATCAAGTTCAGTTACACTCGTGGATTTACTCCTGTTGCAGTGTATGGACTATGGAGATTATACTGCTTCCAATCTTTCTTTTTCTTCTGCTAAATAAGAATTCAATGTCTGTTTGGATTTCTTTAAACTAATTCCACTTCAAGGCTGAAGTTGGGTATGTGCACTCTATAAGAATCTTCTGGGTCTGCATTTGGGGGATTCTCAGTTGGAGATCATAATATCAAAACTTTCGTTCTGTTTTCAGGCTGTTACAATTTCCTTCCCATCAGGCCTACGACAACGCGTTCAAGGTCCTTGCAAGGAAGGGCCGTGTATACAGGTTGCAAAGGGTATGTTTGACTGTAAATTTGTTTCTGTCGTTGTAGTGTCTTTATTTTTGTGTATGGTTCTTCTGGAAGTTGCTCATGCATACTTTGGATGTCAGGCTGAACGTGCCGAGTGGGATCTTCAAACACCATACTACGGGAAAACAGTAAGTCAAGTTGTAGCTTTCCTTAGATTTTTGGAGGATTTTGTTAGTCTTAAAATAGGTTTCTGTTGATAGTGGAATCTGTCAACTTCTAATCAAGCAACCAAGTGCAAATCTTCTACGAATACGATCTCTTACTAATAAAATCAAGCTGTGTGGAAAATCTTTTTTCGTCTCTTCATCCCTGTTAATTATCTTACAAACTATCAAGGGAGAGAGGACTTGTAGCTTTAGGACATGATCAACCTGTTAATAAGTAGAGCGTGTTTGTGAGGTTTGAATCAGTCATTGATCTATATTGAGATCAAAGATTTAGACCACAAGTTTATTGGTTGTTGAGTCTTAAGATTATGTTGGATAAAGCCTACCTCATGGTTTATTTTGGTGGTATGATGATAAGATTTTTTGACGAGTCTTCACTAGGAGCAACTTTATTTCGGGCTATCTGCATTACACTATTGCGTGCATCTAAGCAAATGTCTTTCAAATTAATTTTCATTTTCAATACGCTACTTGATACCCTCGTGCTATCTTCGTAGGTTCTGGTGCAAGGAGTTCCAAACAATGCAATTCCAGAAGATATCGAATGCTTTTTGTCTGGCTATGATTTTGATCCGGTCTCCATTCAGTTCATAAGGTTAGTGCAAAACTGTGCAAAGCTAAATTTTGATAAGACTATTGTGCGGCCATAAGGCATGCTCTCATTGAGTTCCGTTTGAAATCCTATGACAGACAGGGGATTCCACCAAACTCTATAAGAAGCGCTGTTGTGAGATTTGAGTCTTCGGTGCAGGCAATGAATGCATTCATCTCTAAGAATGGAGGATTTTGTCTCAACCATAGGGTTTGGATGCGAGTTGTCCTGTAAAGTCCTTTTGTTTTCTTTCACTACAACCCTCAAGCAATTAAAGATGGATCGACGAAGACAGTATTAGTTTCTGAACTCGTTTCATTGAACAATAACTTGCTGGAAGTCCATCTAGCTTGCTTGTTGCAACTTCACGGGGTTTGATCCTTGTGTATGCTCTTTTTGTAAACTAGGCAATCCTTGTTTACCTTACATTTCTTGGTGAAAGTCTTGTTCAGAGTAGCATTTCATTTGTCATTTCCTTATTAATCATGCGCTTGGGAACCCCAAAACTTAGTACTGTGAGTACAACACAATATCGCAGGAGATCCTCAACGGAGACCTCAACATTGGTTGCATTTGCTAAAAAAGCTTTGATGACCAATGTTGCGAGCAGAGCTAGTAAGGTAGCTTGCATTGGATTATAACATGCCAACTGAGCCTGCTGCAGAAGTTTCGAGTACGAATTGCTTCGTAGGGATGTGTGACAAATAAAGAGTAAATCTATTGCATTGGACGATGGAGGTTGAGTTAAGGAGAAGTAACATGTAAAATATGAAAAGCTGTGAATGGATGGATTGGTGTGAAAGGTGGACAAAAGAGGACGTGATAGGAGGTGTGGTGTCGTGGTTTTGGAGTTGAATGGGAAAGTTCCAAGGAGGAAGAAGCTTGTTGATGTAGTAGGCGAATACTATAGTAATAATGCATGTGCTGGAGGAGACAAAGAAGATGATGGATGGGCCTCTCTATTTGTTATGTAATATCTGATCTCTTTCTTCTTGTTTTGTTGGAGAGATTACACAGTGACTGGGAGCAAATTTGACTCGACAAAGAAGATGATGGATGGGCCTCTCTACTTGTTATGCAATATCTGAGCTCTTTCTTCTTGTTTTGTTGAGAGTGACTGGAAGCAAATATGAGTCAACAGAGAAGATGATGAATGTTAAGAGTTGGACAGAGAGAGATGTGGAGGAATGATTTGACAGTCCATCTCTAAGCTTGTATTGTGTTTCCTCACTTTGGGTGATTTAATTAGGTGTTCTCGAGATATCAACTAAATATCAACATGCATAGACTATTTCTTTGTCCAGCAATCGATATATATATATATTTGATGATTCAGTGATACAAGTCCACACGGTTGAGTAGATGGATACGATTTGGCCCAGCCCCCTTTTGTCATTTTGCATTCCTTGTATATACTATATACCAAGCTGTGCACATGGGATCACTCCTAACCCAAAACATTGCTTTTTGCCTGGTGGCCTTCCATCATAATTAAGGAGATAATCAAATATAAAATCATGGTAACACACAACTTGAGAAATATATATTAATTAATCTCAATATAGGTATCCAAAAGATATATTTATATAAAAATATATAAATCATAACTTGAACAATCTCACGATAAATAGCTACCTAGCTAGCAACATTCCTTCCTCTACCAAATTGCACACCATTCCATTCCCATGAAGTAAACCATCTCCTAAACCTCCATAACAATAATGGAATTCCAACCATCACCAACTACACATGATCATCAACACCATCACCATCATCTAGTAGAAGAAGAAGAAGAAGAAGAAGAAGAAGAAGAAACAAGAAGGATAATGGAAGCACTCTCCACTCTCACCACTCAATCAACAACCAACCTCACCTCCTCCATCCTCTCCTTAACCGACCACCGCCGCCGACGACTCTCAACCATCCTCACCTCCCCAACAGCCTTCTCCCTCTCCCTATCACACCTACACTCGCTATCCCTCCCTCAAAAAACCCTCTTAATCTCCAAACTCCTCCTCTCATCCCTCCACCTCCTCACCTCCCACTTCCCTATCCCTCCACCGCCGCCACCTTCCTCCTCCTCCACCACCCACCGTGACCTTGACGCTGCCGTCCTCCTCCTCCACATATGCGACCTTCTCCACCGTCACCCGGACGTCCTCGACACCACCCCCTACGAGGACTGGCGGGTCGCCCTCACCGCCCATTTCGCCGACGTCGTTCTGACGTCAGCCACCATCGGAGTTTACTACGGCGGCGTGTTGGTGCCGTTTGTGGAGTCGGTGGTGAGGTGCTGGAGGTTTTTCCTTAGTGATGAATTTGTGTGTGGAATGGTGGAGGGGGAGACGCCGGCGGATCCTACGGCGGTGGTGGGACTGCCGTCGGTGAGTGGTGGAGGAGAGTGTGTGGTGTGTAAGGAGGAGATGGAGGAAGGGAGGGAGGTGTGTGAGATGCCGTGTGGGCATTTGTTTCATTGGAGTTGTATATTGCGGTGGCTTAGCAACCGGAATACTTGTCCAACTTGCCGCTTTCAGCTCCCCACGGAGAATGTTCACGGTGAGATCCGGCGGCTCTGGGGGTTTCTCGTTAAGGCTGCTAGTGGGGCCCCCGCTCTATTAACTAGTCATTAATAGAGGTCGACACATCTGGTTAAGGGCTACATAGAGAAGAATGTTGGTTCAATTTTTTGTTATATTTTATAATGTATAGAAAGACTTGTTTTATAGATTGAATTTAATTATATAATTATTAATAACGACTTTAAAAAAATTATATCTTATTTTGAGCATAATTATTCTATTTCACATTGAAAAAATTTATCTTTCAAGAAAATATCAATATTTATTGGTAGTATTTGAGAAATTTAAAAATGTGTAATTTGTAGGGGGTTTGTCATCAATATATGTTTTCACTAATCACTACATTATTAGGGATCATAATCATATTACCATGTGTTTTGATTACCTCTTACCAAAATAATAGTAATAATTAATTATATAATTTAATAAATAGTTATAATTATTTGTAACTAATTACATGAACAGTCTGTAACTAATTACAAAATTCACCAATTATTTGGTTCATAATAACCAACTATATATTGGCATTAATACTCGTTAATGAACATATACGATGGTTTGGTGTTCCACTTATAAAATTTGATCTCTAATAATGAACATATTAAGTTCATCAGCATTTTAACAGGCAAATATATATGTGTGCATTCCAGCTTCCCGTAGGACACATCTAAAACACCTATCAAGTGAGGAATTTTATCAATCAACATTCCTAATTTCATTAAACTTGACAATTGAAAAAGTCGCATGAGTTTGAATCGAGATCCACTCCCTTGCCTGCTGCATCTGAAGTTTAAACCAGAGAAATCTCTGGTGGTTGTGGTATAACATTCCGACCCTGATTAATTGGTTAATAGTTTCGGTTTTGGTCCGATGAATATATGGATTTTGTTTTTTGATAAATATGAATGGACATTATTACCGAATGAAAATAATTTAGTTTTGGACAGAATTAGAAGTAGTAGACTTTCAATAGCGATAAACATTCTAATTATACAAAATAATATTGTCTATTGGGTTAAATAATTGGATAATATTTGGATCAAGGCCTAGTCTTATTCATGTAACTTTGGACCAATGGGGCTCACGGCCCAGTTACTGTAACACAACCAAGAGCCCAAAAGCTTGTTGTGTCTCGGTCTCGGAAAAAATATAATTTGGCGTGTCTTTTGATGGTACTTAGACATATTTTCTATTCTGCGCATAGCTGAATCTATTTATTGTAGGCCGTCGGATTAACTACAAAGATGATCTAATGATTTATATGGTTAGTCTGCATGGGGGCAACTAACTGTTGGGAGAGCATATTGTGGATTAACTTGTATCAATAATAAATTTCGTTGCAATAGTCTTGTCTAGTGATATTATATATATATATATATATATCGAGAAAGATATTGTTTGGAATATGAAAATTCATTATTGAATACTTTAAAACGGTGAAATATTTGATACTTATTTTTGTGATTCATCATGTATAAATTCTACGTAACTGGATTCTTGGGCATGCCACTGCTGTAACCTTTGACCAAATACCGATAGGACCAAATTCCACCCAAGAGTAGAGTTCATTGTATGTACCTATTGTTATGTCCGTGTATGTGTGTAGTATCGACCAAATTTGTTTGTATTATTGATGTACATATATCAAATCACCAGTTATGTTTCAGAAATGAAAACCAAACAAAAACATGAAATCCCTAGAATGTGTTGGCCTAGCTAGCTAAGCTACAACAGCTGGAAAAGGATAGAAACCCATCATCATATCATCTTGGTTCTTTTTCCATCACGACAAGCAGTAGAGTGTCTTGGGCCACGATTAACTTTAGACGTGCATGCATATTTGTTCCTATCATATATAGCTGGGGCTTAATCATGCGATCACTGTATTAATGAAGACGGTATAAATAATTAAGGATGGATGGATGGATGGATGCATGCATGCAACACTTAACTCGAGTCACCTTTCAGTTCACAAGTGGTGGGCCATTTTTGTACGGTTGTTAGGATTTGTATCTTGTAGAGTTTATCCACATTATATTGTGGAGATGATTAATTCAGTGTCAAATCTTGCATTTTCATGCTAATAATTCAAGTTTGTGGAAGATAGTTTAATATTATTCATTTGGAAGTTTTCTAAATTATTGAATTTTTTGTAAAGTCATACTCTTTCTCACCCAGAAATAAGGAAGAATGAGATGAAAAAATGTTGAATTTTTGTTAATCAGTGTTGACCTAGTTACAATACGATGATGAAAATTATGCGTTCAAATTATCAACTTTCTAACTAAAGATGACAAGGTTTTCTCACAAGGTCAACTTAATTGTATTTGATAATTCATATACTACCTCCTCCCTTCCGCTTCCAATTGGTGGATTCAGATGCATCACCTTCACTCTCCTTCCTTACCCTCGTCGCTATTTACTTCTTCGTCTGTTGAATCTTCTTCTGATGTCGTTCCATGTTTTGATTACAGCGGAAATCCGAGCCCGTCTGAATTCAAATGAAACATAGCCGGCATAATAAGTTTACGTATTTGCCCCTTTTTTATTTCAGCTTTTACATCTTAGTACCTGATCTAAGTATAAATAATGATGTTGTTATGTGACAACAAAAAAGTATATTGTCGTAACATTGATTTTTGTAGTTTTTCGGCCATAATATTCATACTTAAATATTTTTCAAAATATTTCAATTCCAAATCTATTCCAACCCCATAAAATGTTATAGAGATTACAAAAATGCATGGTTAAGTACAAATTTGAGATTTGAGGATAAAACCGAGTGAGTTTTGGTCCTATTTTACATGTAAGTTTGAAACTCAACTCCCATTCCCACAGAACTGGAATCAATTTTCATCTCCAATTCAGGCCTTCATCTTGACAATATAAACAGCAACACCATGATGATCAGATCACTTAAAAATAGATGGGGAAAACAAAGAACACCCAAGGGCAAAAGGTGAGAGAGAGAGAGAGAGAGAGTAGAAATAGCCTAAAAACAGTGCAAAAATGTAACAAACTACCCTGAAATCTCAACCATGGAATAATTCCTTAATTTAACCCAAAAAAAAAACCAACAACAAAGGGCCTCTAAAGACCAGAACTTAGCCATAAATTTCAACCCATCAAAGAGAGACAAGGAGACAATAAACAAAAACAAAACCTAACAAGAAATCAACCAACAACATTGTCAGGCATTGTGTGTAACTTGTTATTATTATTATTATCAGCATTTATTCCTCCATACTTTGATCTCACATCTGACAGCTCAAACACAAAATCAAAAACCCAGAAAATCATAACTTCCCTTTTTGTTTTTGTTCCATTATCTTCTTCCCCCCCCCCCCCCCCCCCCCCATGAGATGAGACCAAACCCTGGCAATCCCTGTTCCATGATCTTACAGCTAAGTCTTGGTGTCTGAAACATGTCACAAATCCAAACGACCAAACATTTTCAGCAGATTCAAGGTACACGTCAAATAAATTAAAAAGCCAAAACAACAAACAGGACCAATTACCCTTTTCTTGTCCCAATCTCCTCACTGCGCCCCATACTCCTTCTGGTTCTATTTCTTTCAACTCAAAGTTCATCATTTTTGGGTCACAAATATGGTGAAGCCTTGTTGGAGACCTTGCATTCAGGATGATACAATGGGGAGATTGGATGGTTTGTTGTGGCACAAGGATTTAGGGAACCATGCTTACGGTGAATTCTCAATGGCTGTGATCCAAGCCAACCGTGCGTTGGAAGATTACAGCCAGCTCGAATCCGGACCTTTGAGCTCAACGGGATCTCCATCTTCCCCTCAGGGCACCTTTGTCGGCGTCTACGATGGCCATGCCGGTACTGAAGCTTCCAAATTCGTCAGCCATAACCTCTTCTTCAATCTCAAAAGTAAGCACCACCATCCAAATATCAATTAACAGTTCTCATGCATTTTAACAAGAGGTAACGTAGAAAATAAAATATTACTATATGGTGCAGATACGGTGTCAGATGACGGGGAGACAGTGACCGAATCGGTACTGAAGAAGGCGTTCAAGGAAACGGAGGAGGAATACCTGTCGATGGTGAAGAAGCAGTGGATGAACTCACCGCAGATTGCGTCGGCAGGGACGTGTTGCCTTGTCGGATTGATTTTCAACGGGAATCTTTTCGTGGCCAATGCAGGAGATTCAAGAGCTGTGCTTGGTAGAGTGGAGAGATCAGGAGGTGGGAGCAGAAGAGCTTCCGCAATCCAATTATCTAACGAACATAACGTCAACATCGAATCCGTAAGAGAAGAGCTCCGATCTTTGCATCCTCACGACTCTCAGGTTGTCATCATGAAGCACAAGAGTTGGCGCGTCAGGGGACTCATTCAGGTTGTTACCTAACTTCAGCTTACTCTGCCCCCCAGGATATTTGTTTCACCATTTGAATGTTGTTGGTCTGAATCATAATTGGATGTTATTATCTATTTATAGGTGTCAAGATCGATTGGAGACGCCTACCTGAAGAGGGCAGAGTTTCAGAGGGATCCACTGCTACCAAAGTTCAGGTTGACAGAAACATTCGAGAAGCCGATATTGAATTCAGAGCCGGAAGTAACGATACACAGGTTGCAACAAGAGGATCACTTCATAATATTTGCTTCTGATGGCTTGTGGGAGCACCTTAGCAATCAGGAAGCAGTCGACATTGTCCACAACTTCCCTCGAAATGTATGTCAGCAACTTCCCTCGATAATATTAATGTTCCTCCTCCTTTTCCTCCTGATCTATTTTGATTGGTTACAGACTGGTGATTGTACTTTGTTATACAGGGAATTGCAAAAAGACTGCTGAAATCAGCACTACACGAAGCTGCAAAGAAGAGAGAAATGCGATACGCAGATTTGAAGAAGATCGACGCAGGGGTTAGAAGACATTTCCACGATGACATCACGGTAGTCATCGTGTTCATAGATCCTCATAAGAGCCCCTTTCCAACTTGCCCCCCATACTCCATCAAAGGAGGTGGTGTCGCACGCAGCTGATCAAGGCCCTGGCTCCGAACCATACCCCTGATGAGCCTCAACTCAAGGCGTTAGAAATTGAGCATTGCTGCTGTTGAAATTACCAAGTGGTAATTATGCTTCTGCGCCATCATTCCCCATCAGCACTACTTACTTGGTCTAATAGAGACCAAAATTTCGAATCCTGAATCTGTAAACAAAGAACCCACAAGTGTATATCAACACACTTTCAGGATAAGTACGTTACGTTTCATTTTCTTTGACAACCCTATAATTTTGTGATTGCTTTAAGACTTAACCAGAACGTATTATTAACTGAGGTAAATCAGATTAATAACCCTAACTAAGATGAAATTAGGAAGCTTTTGTCTGGAACACTAACTTGCAGTTACATGAGGCCGATCAGGAATCAATTTAGCCCATTAGAGCGTTCACAAATATCCACACACAAAAAAACTCACAAGAATATAAGAAAGTGATATACTCTTATCACTAGATTACTGCCGGAAGTCCTCTATCAACGACTATCAAATGTTTACAGCCGATAGACTTCAGATTACAAAACATAGAGACCATAGCCACTCAATACAACCCACCAGTCAGATGCCAAACCTGCAGATACAAAACTCAAACAAAGAACAACTGTATCAGTTGTTTTTAGGAATAATAAAAGCATTGAATCAGTTGATTAAGAAAGCATAACGACATGTATAAGAATAAACATTTCGAACAGCCCAACACGGAATGATATCCTACGACAACTAAAATTACCTAACAGTTAGTCAAGGGTCTCTCTTTCATCTTCATGCCTTTTCAGCAGTTTCTGCATTCTGTTTAAAAACCAGAAAAAAAGTCTCATTGGATGTGATCATGTGAAATTATTCCTACAAATTATACTATTAATCTAGCGTTCTTACCGGCTGAATATCACCCTCTCCAGTCAAAGAGGTAGGAGTTGTAGAAGGCGGAGCAAACCTGAGACAAATACAGTGTTATGTCAGTTCAGAATCTCTATACATCAATAGAAATTCCTACGGATTCGAACCTTAGAGCTCTGGCTTTCCTCTTTTCTTCTTCAACTGCATCTGGTTTGGGTAGTGAACCAAACCTTTCCAGCCGAGCCTTCTTTTTAGCTTCGTTATCAGTTGGTTCAGCTGACACAGGCAGTCCAGATCTACAGAACATAGAAACATCAATATCAACAAACTAGAATTTGAAAAGCTACAGACTTTATAACCTTAAACGGACACAGATACAAGACCTATCTGCCCTAGCCTTCCTTTTCAACTCATCTGGATTGTCCGATCCCTCTGAAACTTGCTTGGGCGCTGGAGTACCAAACCTGCCAAGAAACGGCTTGTTAGCACATGATCGGAAAGTCAGATTGAGAAGATTATGCAGGTCACTGGACAGACGGACAACCACTAAAACACAATAAGCAACAACTGAATGCACTAGCACCAAAGAGTATCCGTCTCCCAACCACCTATGTTCATCAAGAAGACGTGATTATAAAAGATGTATATACGGCAGCCCTGTAAGAAGCTTGTTCTCAGATCAATATGGTTTTCTTACGCAAGTAAGAACTCTATTTCCGGGACTTGAATATATGCAAGTAACGAAGGTGACAAGTTCCTTCTATATACATACTCATTTCTCAATTCTAATCCAAAATCAACAAGAAAATCAAGAATTTTAGTGCACTGGAGGATGTCGTAAGTGAAAGTAAATGAAATAAAAATGCCTAAACCCTAACCGAAATGCTAGCACACCAGTCGCATAAATGAGCCAAAAGAAAACCATAATCATATCCATACCTTTCAGCACGAGAGTTGCGTTTCTCTTCTTCGGACAATTGGACAGAGATACCAAACCGCTCAGCCCGTCGGATTTTCTTCTCGGTGTCAGTGGCAGAGTCAGTGTTCTCCAAGACCGCGGCATCAGTCTTGCTCTCCAGACCTAACGCGTTCTCCTCCTCTTCCACGCATGCCTTACCTGAGTAATCGTCCGACAGTGGGGCAACGCCGGAGTCCCTATCCAGATTAGGTTCCGCAGAGGAATGTTCTTTGGAAGTGATAGGTTCTGATCCTCCATTGGTAGAGGCGACGGTGGAGGAAACATCGGCGTCTGTAGCCATCGTTGTGCAGCTGAGACAAGCGTACGGCGAAAGAAAGGGAGGGATTGCTGGTCTGTCTGTCCGTCTGAGTTCCGGGTCACGAGTCGCGAATTTGACGCTAGGTGAGTTTGGTGCGGCTTTGGAATTGAAGGTAATCGTCCTTTCTGGTACCCATTTATTGAGTTTATACATAATTATACATCACCAAAAACTTAACTATTTTGTTTATTTTCCGCCCAATTTTTCACTTTCTTTTGTAAAAAAAACAACGGGGGACCTTTTGTGTTTGGAAGAGGTTCAGTAATTTTTATCGCTTAATTGATTGATTAATTATCCCCTTACTGAATTTTGATGGTTTTAATTATATTAATTTGGTAGTTTGAAGTGATGATGATAACTATTAGTAACGTTTAAAGTTAGGTTATGAGTTTTGTAATAACTGCACATCCATCATAATTATGATTTGTAATCATTTCCGACCCGCTATATAACCAATATTTACGAGTAAACACATGAGCCCAATAAACCCATAACACAAATGTACATGACACCTATTCAAAAAAACTAAACCTAATCCATTTACTCATTCCTTCTTCAAAAATATTTATATCGTCTTCAACTTCGACGATATTATTTCGTCTCCTTGTCTTCTACAAACTCAACCATTATTTTTTTTATTAAAAATAACTCATCCACCGCTTTTCAAATGAATTAAAATGAATGTAATTTTATTTTCATTTTGTACTGTTATAACCGTTAATCAGGTGAGTATGGAGACAAAAATAATTTTGTCACTAAAATAAAAACGGAGATGATTAGAGTTAATAACCACCATTAATGTGGATAGATAATAGTTATATCATAACTATCCTCAAACCTTCCACGAATACGGAATCTAATAGACAAGAAGTAAAACAAAAATTTGCGAGGAACAGAAGATGGAGGGTGCTTAAACTCCTCATAACATCAACTAAACCACCCAAAATCCTAGGTAGACAGCCATACCACATTGGCACAATCATAAAACCACCCGTTTCGATCGCACATAGATAGTTTTGAACAAAATTATGTATTCTACGAACCAACTCTGTCATGTATAGCAGCCGTCAGTAGCTGTAGCCACAAGTAAGATGCATCACTAAAAACTTGAATAATCGTCTCTGTCGTCAAAATAGAAGTCAGCTGTTTCAATGTTAATCCTTACCCATTTCACCTGCCTGATGCCCTGGAGTTGGTTCTGTGAGAAAGGAGAGACTTTTATTATTAAACCGAATGTGATCAGAGACAATAAAGAGTAGTAGTAAATAAAACAGAGAGCAGGTCACCTCATGGCTGACTTAAAGGAACCAAACTCATGGAGTATGGAAGCACCGTAGGATTGAACAAGGATCTGGTACCCAACTCCAACACATGAGCAACACGGTTCATACCATCAGTTACCAAGTTGTACGAGAAGACAGTGTTCCCGGCCCTAAACATCAGAATCCCATCTATGAATGCCATAAGATCCATCCATGACTCTACATTTAGCTTCTGATACCTTATTCTGTCTCCTAGACATAGCTCAAACCCAGCATGTTCCTTCTCTATATCATCCAATGATTTCCTGAATCCAAGTGACCATGTCTGCTCATAACAAGGACCATCAAGCCCCCAAACGAGAATTCCCATACTCTCTGCCATTATATATTGCAGCACCCCATTGGATTCCCCGATACAAGTCATGGGCTTAAACTCGAATTCAGAAGCTGGGATTGGGGCTGATATCATAAAAGCCATTTCTGTTTCTACATCAAATGCGAGAACTGCACCGTCATCGCTTAACCAATACAGTACCCCTTTCACAGACACGGATTTAGTGTCACCAAACTCAGCGGCCGTTGTGCATGTTTCATCTGATCGCTTCCAATTCCCAGTCTCAGAAGAATATACATCAAATGAAAGCTTTTCGTCATCATCAGCCGACTCTGACAATACAACCACCTTGAAGTTTGTTTTTCCATCACTGATATTAACACAAGGATCAAAAGTCATACCAATCCCAACCACTAGCTCATTCCCGGTCCAATCTAGTTCTATCCATTCCCTAGTCAGTGGGTTTCCTACATGAATAGCCAATCTATTGATACCACCAAAAACACCCTTACAACAAAGCAACCCATTACACGAACAAATGATAAGGGAATTCTCTGGAATGAAGTCGGGAGTGCTGTTAAGAAGCTTTGCTACTCCCCTTTGCATAGAAATATAACTTACATCTGAGAGAACATTGGTTGCCCATCGAGATTTCGGCTGGAAGAAGAATCCAGATAGCTTCGGCTGAGTTTCCAGCGAATGGTGCAGCTTGAAAGAACGGTCGGATATGAGAGAGCACCAGTCCCTGGAAACGCATTGCATCTGCAGCAAATCCCTAATTTCCAATTTTGATAGTACCATATCGGAAATGTCGCGATTTAGACGTCTGAGTTTCTCCATTGCTGCATAGCATAAACCAGGTAAAATGACAGAGAATCAGAACTGTACAGAAACCTAGCGAACTTCTCGACAGAAATTTTCAAAACAGACAAAAGTACTGTGGACAGCGAGTAGTATAGAGCTAAAATTGAGGAAGGGGAGATGAAAAACTACTGGGAAACTCGACGGTTCCGATTACAACAGAAGGGCCAGGTTTCGACGCTAATGCCGGAAAATCATAGGTAAGAAATGTTTTTAGGAGCAAAAACTAAAAGACATGCACAGAAAGAAAGACGGGAAAGAAGAGAAGAAGGAAAGGAGAAGTTTACCCTCCGTTGGACCACCAGAGTAAGTGCGCAGTCACCGCCGTATGATGGCCGGAATCGGCTGGATTTAGAGAGAGAAAGCAGTGGAATAGCCGGGAACTATTGACAACTTTTTTTCTTCAGGCTTGCGCTTTGGGTTAGGGGAGGGACTGATAGAAAGTATATATTTATGTGTGATTTATTTTTTTATTTGTCATTTGGTCATGTGATTAATAGTTTTATTAACATTCCATTTGAATTGAAACATTAATCTCCCTACACGTTATAGTTACACCTTTTAGTTTAGGGTTTTCTTCACACCGCCGCAAATCTCCGCCCACGCTCACCAATCTCCCACCGCCAAATTCCGCCGAGTTGACCATCCACCGCCGCAAGTCTCCACCAAATCAATCAAGTTGCTACCGCATCATCCCATCCAAACCAAATCGTCAACGCCTCTCTCATGCTCACCAATCTCCCCTCTCGACAATGATCTCAAACCTATCCCTCGGAGCTTTGAAGGCGGTTCGCAGCTCTCTCCCATACAGCCCGGCGGACTCGCTGCAAAAGCAGCCATGACTGACCCAACGCCAGGATCTCTCTCTTGTGGATAGCGACGACGAAGAGATCTCGCTATCGCCGAGGAAGGCGGACTCGGATATTGCAACAACAGTCCAGGTGGATCGCGCTTGGCATAGCTGCATAGGGGTGCCCGTCTCTCACAACACTCTCCCGATCGTCGACCCATCGATGCCACCCGATGGTTCAATTTCTTTTTGCACGTTTCTTTAATATTGTTTTGGTTTCAGAATATGAATATTGGTTTTGTTTGTTTAGTTCAGTTTAGAATAATAATGATGGTGGGTCGTTTTAATCCGTGTCTAATTAGTTCGGTGGGATAGATGCTTTAGGCGTTCGAACTGATGGGTGAAATGTAAGATTGTGATGCAAATTAATTAAGATATTTTTTAAAAAAATTAGATAAATAATCAAATTTAAATTTAAATTATACAAAATAACAATTATCAAATTTTACACTACGGCGCACACTATAAACCGGATTGGACACCGCGCTATGCATTTACTAAAACTTCCACTTCTCTTCACTTATTACTAAACTTAGGAATTATTTTCAAGTCCCAAATTTTTGTATAATTGCAATTTAGTCACTTAATTAGTTTATGAAATGCGGTTCACTGAAACGATGTTCGGTGAGTTAGGTTAACGTCACTTGATTACGAAATTGGTTAAAATGCACTAAACTAATTAAAATGTGACCTCAAATCCGTATTTAGACTGAACTCGGATTAACTATAACATATTTTAAATTGAATAATTGTGTTACACAAAGTTAATAATTTTGTATTTAATAAGGATGTTAATAACCCTTATTAGGGTTTTTCGAAAATCGTTTTAATAATGATCATGGAAAATTTATACAATGCAAGATGGTAAATTAGGAGGTATAGTTTATAAGTGAATTACAATGAGCGAAAAATCAATCTGAGATTCAATTAACTTTGCCGCATTCCTCCATACCATTTTAATAATGACAATAAAATTTATAAATTGTATCCAAATCAATTACTTTTTAAAACAATTAAGATTTATAAATCAATCTTCAATTGAGCGGCAACTGCTAAGTATATCGATAATCTACTGATAGCAATAGTTTCCGTACAACACATGAGCTGGTAATTTGCGAGGTGTTATACCCACACACGGGTAACAAAGGGAGAAGCAGTTAACCCTATTATAAGTTCTCGTACTTCACATCCTTAATCTCCTAACTACCTTTTCAAAGCGATAGACACGAAACTAATGACACTACAACTAGAACCTAAAAGAATACATAAGCGAAAGAAGACACTAACAAACATAACTAAGAACAATTCGAAAAAACTAGGAATTGAGAAAAGCATAAAATGCTGGAAAGAGGTTCTGCTGAAGGAGGGCGAATGTTGCTGAAGCCGATCCGGAGCTCCACAACCCCCTAGAGACAATTATGCAGCTCAATGGGTCACCCCTGGCTTACTTGCCTATACCATGGTTGTTGGGATTCTATGCGATGCCAGCTAGCAACCACAGAGCGAAGTCGTGGGATCTTCTACGTAGTTTCGCAGGGATGGGGAAGGAGGATGGAGATGAGGACCATGGTGTGTCATGGGGAATTTCAACGACATCCTAAGAGTGGACGAGAAGATGGGGCATACAAAAAGGCCCCCACACACCTCATTAGAGGTTTCCAGGAGGCGATTGAGGAATGCGAAGTGATGGATATTCCTCTCCAAGGGTACCAATTCACATGGGCTAAAGCGCGTGGTCGCCCGTTCAAAGTGGAGGAACGGTTAGATCATACTATGGTTAATGAAGAATTGTTAGGTCTGTATTAGGAGGCGGAACTACACAACCTTGTAGCGTCGACCTCGGATCACTCACTTATTATACTTTATACCACCCCGAGACAGTAGATAGAAAGAGTTGCTCGGTTTTTGTTTGAAAATCAATGGGCGCTAATCCCATGACTAAAAGAGGTTATTACAAACAGTTGGGGACGCCATGATGTGTAGAGTATTATGGAGAGGTTAGAGGCATGTGCCCACGAGCTGGATAAATGGAACCGTAGACATAAAATTACTTTCAAGCCGAGCATTCGTAAATTGAAACGAGAATTCGATGCATTGAGACCCAGGGATGATGAAGAGTCTGTTACATTTCAAATTTAGGGTTAAAATTTGTGAATCGAAATCTCTAAATTACTCCTCGCAATGTTCAAGTGAAATTATGTTTTATGATGGATTACTACTGTAAATGCTACTGATCATGATATTAATTGTATTAATATTAATATAATTATGATCGTTATAATTAATGATTTCATGTTTCTAATAGTAGATTAGGAATTATTCGATCGGTTAACCCCTTAATCCCTAAATCGATTTGACAAGGTGAACCGGCTGCTTACACAACATGAAAATACGCCATACTGATTTAATCACGAAATCTGTCGAGTCCGAGTGGTTTTAGAGTCGGATTTCTGAACATGAGTTCACGGGTTCCAGCATTGCCTTGAAATTTCCTTTTCATTTATGCTAATAATGAAAACGACAGCGGTTGATGCATTAGAAATCCCCTCAGCAGCGGAATGAAACAACGTCGTATCGGGCTGACATGATGTCATCAGTAACGTCAGCTCATCCCCTTCAGCCTGGCCTTTGAAATTTCCTTTTCATGTATGCTAATAAAACAGCTGTTTGATGCATTAGAAATCCCATCAGCTGCGGAATGAAACGACTTCGTATTAGTATGAGATGATGTCATCAGTGACGTCTGCTCATCCCCATCAGCCTTGCCATTGAAATTCCCCTCAGCAGCGGAATGAAACGACGCCGTATCAGTCTTAGATGATGTAATCAGTGACGTCATCTCATCCCCTTCCTAACTGCAACTCCTTCGTCGACAAGTTCTTTCCTTTTCCGACTGCCGAACGCGTTAGCGTAAACTCCGGAAATCAGGGAAACGATTCTTTCCTCGGATTTCAATTTCCCTATTCAGCTGTTTGTTTCCGATTTATAGTTGTGAATTAAAAGTCATCAACTCGAAAGTCGTGTCCAGTTCAGTATCTCCCTCTGCAAATTCCAACGGCGACGGCGAATTCAAACTCTGGCTGGCGAACTCCTCCTAGATTTCTGAAAATCGGATCAGAGATTCCGCTCTTCGTCGGAAGAAACTCATGTGAATCAACCAGAGGAGCCTCGACTCTTGTAGCCAGGAACAAGAAAGCACATCGCCATCGAGCTCTGTTTTCATCAATGGTGGATTCGTAATTAATTTCATTTACCACGTTTTGGTCATTATACTTTTCAGTAATTACATTACGAATATGAAACTTTTAGAATATGATATATTAGTTATAAAACAGCCCCTTGTTACTGCCGTAGCCAGAAAGTTTCTGTTTGTGACAGAAGAAACCCAACAGATTTTGATGGATTCGATCATTGCAAATAATGTAGTTTCGATCTTTTTAATAAAATATGGATTAACGAATTATAGATGGGACTTGATATATTTAATATATGAATTTCTAGGATGATAATAAATTGATTAATTATGATTAAATAATTTCGTTGATAATGATTTCGGTTAAATGTTTAAATTGGATTTTAAATGGATGTTTAGGTAGTTTGATATTGGAATAGGTTGAAATGTGATTAATTGAAAATAATTAGAATTTGATAAATTTTGGTTATCAAATTAAGTCTTTATAATTGATTTTTAGGAAAAGTTAATTGGATTATAAATAATAGATGGATTAATGGTCAAAATCAGTTGGGTATAAAATTGATTTAGTATGACTAATATGATTGTAAAATAATAATATGTCTTAGTATACATTTAGTATGATTAGGAATTTCTATATGAATAGAATGGATCAATAGTTAATTTGTATGATCTATTAGAAATTGTTTATAAATAAGTTGGTAGATTAAATTGAATCTCTTCCTCACTTAATAATCTATTATGAAGTGGTTTTCTCCAAGTTGCAAAGTGGTCGTCCTAAGCTCGTTTTTTCATAGAATTTAGTTTGATCAAATTTTCTCGTCTTTAAGTTGATAAAAACATTCAAACTTCTTAGATTAAATCTCGATCCCTCACATTGGACTCTCATCGTTTGGTTTATAAGGTGGGTTGGTTTAAGGAAGTAAATTCTTTATGTTGTTGTAGTTAGGTTACATGTTATGTTTTGTGTTGTGTCATGATTAGTAGTTACTTTATGTTATTACTTTTATATTACAAGGTGATACGTCTTTTAGTTATGACAAGGTTAGACAAACGATAATCTTTCACTATTAATGTTAGAATTATGACAACGATAGATGACAAGTGAGGAGTGAACAGGAACACCGACACCTAAATGATTAACAGGAGATTAAAAGCATGAACTCACTACCTAGACTATCGCCCACATGATTCGAGCCAGTATTGCTCACACGATATGTTTTCTGACGAATACGTTCTCCAATACATCCACGATTTTTTTCACGATATGTTGTTTGACGGATACGTTCTCCCAGACATCCGTGATTTTCACAATTTGGGCAGTAGGGCTAGTTAGTTGAGTTGGGGGACAACCCATAAGATTTAAGATACCTCAGATAAGGTTAAGAATAAGTACAAAAATTAATGTCATGTAATTGACTTCCACGAACATGATGATTAGGATATAACAAGTTATAAGACACTCTCGATTCCTTAATGCACCTAACATGATTGATTTAAGTTTCAATCTTCGATGATGATTATTTGTTACAATCTCTTGTTATGTTATGATTACATAAAGATGACTTTTAATGTGATGCGTTTATTCAAAAGTATATTGCTATGAAATTTCATGACTTGTATTGCAATGTTTACTTGAAATTCTCATTTATGATATGAGCACGAAAGACTAATCCCGAACCACCCACCAGGGTGTTGATAGTTATTGCAGGAGCAGTCTGAAGCTGATTCAGGATGTGGCATTGTAGACTTGGATTTTGAAAAGGAACATTAAAGATGTTATGAGACTTGTTTTCACCAAACTATTTATTCTTTTTTTAAAGTACTCGGCCGAGGCATTTTTAGTAAATAGTCTAGATATGTTAAAAGTCGGTAACGCCCTTAACAAGTTGATAAGTTTCCGCTGCTTTGAGGGAAATTTGGTCATTTAATAAATCGTTAAAAATGAGGGTGTTACAGAGTCACAGTTAAAGTTCAAAAATAGTAAACAAGAATTACTACTTGTCTTCCAACGTGAGGAAGCCCATTGGAAACAAAGAGCTAAGCATTTTTGGTATAAGGATGGAGAGCGCAAAACTTGATACTTTCAACAAGTAGCCAGCGGTCGGCAAAAACGGAAAATTATCTCTACATGCTATGAAAGTGAAACAGCGCACCAAGCAGGAGTTCGTAGCTTTGGAAATCGATATCTCCAAAGTGTACGATAGGGTCGAATGGACATACATGCGGGAGATTATGGTGAAACTAGGGTTTGCAGAGAAATGGGTGGATTGGATGATGATGTGTATCCAATCTGTGCAATACAGGGTGTTAGTAAATAATGAGCTAGGTGAAGCGTTCATCTCGGGAAGAGGTCATGGCAAGGATGCCCTTTGTCTCCTTTTCTATTTTTGATTTGTGTAGAAGGTCTATCAGCGTTAATGCGAAGGGTAGTGCATAATGGAATCTTACAAGGAGTGTGGGTCAGTCGTTCGGTACCAAGGATTACGCACCTATTGTTCGCCTATGACTGTTTCTTTTTCTTTAAAGTAGGAATTCGGGAAGCTCGAAGATTGAGACAATTATTTGATACATATGCAGCAGCATCGGGCCAATTAATAAATTTTGACAAATCAGGTATCTTCTTTACACGCGAGACCGATTTGATGCTTAAGCACGCGGTGTCGACTGTACTAGGGGTACGGGGGGGGGGCATTGGACACGGGAAGGTATCTTGGCCTTCCCTCCATGATAGGGAGAAGGAAGAAGGAAGCAATGTACTTCCTGCGGGAGAGAATGCGGAGCAAGGTTCAAGGGTGGAGATGACAGTTCACGGTGACGAGTGGTCGCAAAATTTTAATCAAGGCAGTAGCGAGCAATTCCAACGTTTTGCATGGGGGTTTTCCTAATTCCTCCGACGTTAGCAGAAGAGTTGGAAAGGATGTTGAGTAGGTTTTGATGGGGTCAAACAAGGAAAGGGGAGGCGTATCCCATGGTTACGATGGGAGAAGTTGTGTGTTCGAAAAGAGCTTTATGGTATGGGGTTTCACAACCTCCATAATTTCAATCTCGCCATGTTGGGCATGCAGGGATGGAAATTCAGTAAGGATCTCAATGCTTTGGTCTCTCGAGTGTTCAAAGCCAAATATTTTCCTCGTGGGGGATTTTCATCTGCTCGGTTGGGTTACCGACCAAGCTATGTCCAGTGCAGCATACATGCAGTTCAGGATGTGATTCGAAATGGTTTTAGACGGAAGGTGGGGGACGGACGTACTATCAATATCTGGTCAGAACCGTGGCTCCAAGATGAAGGAAACTTTTATGTGGAGATGACCCCTAGCATGCAACTAAATGAAATGACGGTACTAAACTTGCGACTAAATGAATTGACGATCCATCACCTCCTTATTCTTAACCGTCGAATGGAATGAGGAATTGATAAGCTTACTGTTTTTTTATCAAGACTTACAAGTGATTATGAAGATGCAGCCGCTGAGAGAAGATGAAGATGATGAGATGATATGGAAGCATGAAAAATGAGGAAATTATTCGGTTAGATTAGCCTATCATGCGAAGATAGATTCGAATGAACCAACTCAAATGTTAAGAGAGGTGGGCGTGTGGAAGCAGTTGTGCAGCTACCGGTGCAACAGAAGATAAAAGCATCTCGTGTGGAGGTTACTCAAAGAGGTAGTGGCCATTCAGCAAGCGCTACGGCGATGGGGAATGGAAGTGAATGACGAGCGTGGATGATGTGTAATGTCGCAGGTATTAATGTTCCATTTATTTTTGGGGTGTAATCTAGCACATGATTGTTAGAGAGTAGGGGGACACTTTTTGGATAGTTAATGGGCTGGGTAGTTAGCTTAGCACTAGGCCTATCAGGTCTTGTTGCGGGTAGGGGGTTAGTTTCGGATTAGTTTTGAAATTGTTATTTAAGGAGGTGAGTTTCTAATAAGAAGTGAGAAAAAGGAGTTTAAACCTAATTTAATTTCTCTATCAATTATATTCTTAATTACTTACAAACCCTAGCCAGCCTTGCGCCTCCACTATCATACATCATTACACGGTTCACTACGTTGAAGCGTGCAACGTAATCTCGATCGACCGGCCGTACGAGAGAAACTACTTCAGACGACGACACACGTTGGAGGGTCTCACTTGTTGAGAGATAAGAGTCCCATTATTACATGATCAATTTTGGCTCATAACATATTGGTATCAGAGCACGGTTACGATCACACCACCATGGCGGAAGAGACCAAGGCCGAAATCAAACGAATCGACCAAACTATCCAAGCTATTCAAGATCAGACGATAGTTGTAGCTCGTCGAATTAACGAATCAAACCAGAAGCTACAAGAGCATATTATGACGAGGATGGATGGATATGTCCTGCAGAAAACGGAGAGCATTTAGCCTATCAACAACCGGTTCGCAACATTAGAAGAACAGGTCGCGGGACGGGAACTGAACTAGCAACCTAATGGCGATCATGGCAACGCCATAATAGAGGGTGGGAGGCCGGCGACACCTGCAGTTGAAATCAATTCCCCACTTTTTCAGGGTGAAGAAGACCCAACTATGTGGATTTGTCGAACTAACCAATATTTTAAATTCTACCGGACACCCGCCGAAGACAAAGTGCTCATTGCGTCGATTTACCTCGACAGTGAAGCACAATTGTAGCTACAGGTGATGAATTGTATATTTGTCTTGGCCCGTCATAGTTTCATGATCCGTTCAGTGAGCTAACCAAGCTGAAACAGACATCATCGGTGAGAAAGTACCAAACTCGATTCGAGAAACTCCTCGTGCGCGGTGGGCACTGCAGCACAAAAAATTAGTTGCTTTACTAGCGGCTTACAGTCACGAGTCTGCATAGATGTGCAAGCGGGATAGCCTAGCTCGTTGATGAAGGCCTTTGGATTAGCTCGACTCTTTGAGAAAATAGAAAATTTGTCTGATTCTTTGACCAATACTCGTCCATCACTGTCGGGAGGAAAGAGACTGATTCAGGTTAGAAAGCTAACTCCTTTAGAGACGAAGGAATGAAGGGGAAAAGGGTTGTGTTACAATTGCGATGAGCAATTTGGCCCATCACATCATTGCAAAAAGTTGTTTTTATATAGAGATGTTTTGTGAAGGAAAGGATGTGGAACCAGCAAATAAGAAGCAAGATCAAACGAATAAAGTTGTATTCATGACAATTTCTTTACATGCCTTGTCGGGAGAAGCCACGCCAGAAACGATGAAGGTTAGCGGGGCAATTCAAGGCAAGGCACTAGTGGTGTTGATCGACTCGAGGGCAACACACAATTGCATGAGCTATAGGACTGCATAACGGTTAGCATTTGTTCCTAAGTCGGGGACCCTGTTTATGGTAAGCATAGCAGATGGAGGAAATGTGCAAGGAGCTAGAATAACGTCGGGCATCTCGGTGCAGATACCTGGGATGCATTTTTCAGTGGATTTTCACTTGATGTCGCTATCGGGTTCCGATATTGTGCTAGGGGTGGATTGGCTGCAGCATTTGGGTCCCAAAACTTGGGATTTCGATCACCTAACTATGGAGTTTTGGTGGAAAGGGCGTTGTGTACACTTGCAAGGCCTTGATATTCCACACCATAGGTACCTGGATGAATATGAAGCAGTCCGTGAAATACGGAGAATTTGTGAGGGATACATTCTTTACGGGGGGGGGGGGGGGGGGGGGGGGGGGAGGAGAAGGAGTTAAGCGGGAAGAGGCCAAAGAAGGAGGAGAAGCAATGGAACTCTACGAGGGGCTGCTACACGACTACAACGACCTACTCGAAATGGCGACGAGGCTACCTCCGACTCGTTCTCACGATCACAGTATTCCATTAATGCCCGGGAGTGCACCAGTCAACATGCGGCCCTATAGATACCCTCAATATTTGAAGAACGAAATATCATAGATAGTAGATGAGATGTTAGACACCGAGATCATACGGTCGAGCTCGAAGCACTTACTCCCCACTGGTGTTGATGGTGAAGAAGCATGATGGGTCTTGGAGAATGTGTGTGGACTACCGAGGGTTGAATCAGATTACCATTAAAGATAAGTTTCCAATTCCTATAATTGATGACTTGTTGGATGAATTACATGGCACAACGTTTTATACAAAATTGGATTTACAGTCAGGGTACCATCAAATTTGAGTGTGGATTCGGATATTCCTAAGATGGCTTTTAGAACCCATCGAGGCCGCTATGAATCATTGGTGATGCTGTTTGGATTGACTAACACACCTTCTACATTTCAATCATTAATGAACAAAGTGTTTCGGGCATACTTGAGAAAGTTTGTTGTGGTGTTTTTTGATGACATACTCGTGTACATCCAAAGCAAGGAGGAGCACCTGGAACACCTAAAATGAGTTTTCTCCACCTTTAGAGAACATAACTTATGTGTGCAAAGGTCAAAGTGTAGTTTCTTCTAGAGAGAAGTACACTATCTTGGACATGTTATTTCCAAACAAGGGATAGCAGTGGATTTTGTGAAAATTCAAGAATGGTTCGTTGGCCAGAACCCAAAACTATCAAGGCATTGCGTGGCTTCTTAGGGTTGACGGGGTACTACAAGAAACTCATTCGTTATTATGCAACTATAGCTGCTCCACTAACAAAGCTTTTGGAGAAGGAGGGTTTGTTTGGAAGAGCCAAGCCAGGAAGCATTCGAAGAATTGAAGCAGGTTATGACCACCACTCTACTTCTAGCACTGCCCGACTTTTACAAGGTCTTTATTGTTGAGTGTGATGCCTCATGTATGGGAGTTGGAGTTGTACTAATGCAAGAAAAAAGGCTCATAGCATACTTTAGCATGGTGTTGCAAGGGAAGTCTATGGTATTATCCACCTGTGAAAAATAAATGTTGGTTGTGGTTATGGCGGTCAAAAGGTGGAGAGTATATTGTTGGGTCGACGATTCATTGTTAGAACCGACCATCACAGCCTCAAGTATCTCTTAGAGCAAAAAATTACAATGGCCATGCAAGAAAAGTGGGTCACTAAACTATTGGGGTATGCTTTCGTAATCGAGTTTAAAGCAGGAGCTACTAATCAAGCAGCAGATGGGTTATCGAGCCAATTTGAAGTGGCAGTGATTTCAACGCCCATCGCAAGTTGGTTGGACACCATGTTCGATGAGAATGAAAAATCCCCTATTTTGGCCGAGTTGCAGTGAAGATGCTTGGAAGGGGAATTAGGAGATGAGAATGAAAAATCCCCTATTTTGGCCGAGTTGCAGAGAAGATGCTTGGAAGGGGAATTAGGAGATGAATGGGAGGTCAAGCACGGGGTACTATACCGTTGCGGACGCATATATCTATCGAAGGCCTCGTCCCTTGCGATGACCATCATTAGTGAGATGCACACTGCCTCACACGAGGGCTTTCATAAGACACAATGGATAGTGCATGCTGTTTTCTATTGGCCGAAAATGCGACAGAATATCTGCGACTTCATCAAAGAATGTGAGGTTTGCCATCGAAACAAGGTCAAAATCTGAAGCCAGTGGGTTACTGAGTCCACTAACGGTGCCGACCGAAAATTGGAATGACATATCAATGAATTTCGTTGAGGGACTACCTCGATCAAATGGGAAAATAGTCATATTAGTTGTTGTCGATCATCTCTCCAAGATGTTCCATTTCATTGGGTTGACACATCTGTATACGGCGACATCCATTGCTGAGGTGATTTTCCGTGATGTACTCAAGTTATATGGAATTCCTACTACCATTTTGTGATAGAGATGTCACTTGGACGAGTGCCTTTTGGACGAAGTTATTTCGCTTGCAAGGAACAAGCTTCAACTTCTGCTCAGCGTATTATCCGCAAATGGATGGACAAACGGAAGCAGTTAATAAAGCGTTGGAGATGTACCTCCGCTACTTCACAGGAGACCGACCCAATCAGTGAATGAAGTGGCTTCCCTGGTCGGAGTACTGCTATAATACAAGTATACATGACTGAACTCAACGCTCTCCTTATGAAGTGGTCTACAGCCTTCCACCTCCCACACTACTTTCGTATGTTTTGGGAACCACGAAGGTGGCAGCTGTTGAGTTGAAATTGAGGGACCGAGAGAAGGTCCTTAGAGAGCTGCGAAAATGTTTGATAAGGGTCCAAGAGCGGATGTGTAAGTACTACAATCAAGGCCGAATTGATCGGGAGTTCGCCGTAAGGCTTGGATATTTGTGAAGATTCAGGCGTACAGACAAAGCACCCTCAGCCAACAAAGGTACCATAAACTTGCACCAAAAATTTATGCACCATACAAGGTTATCGAGCACATTGGCAGACTCGCTACAAGTTGGAGTTGTCGTCGGACTTGCACATACATCCAATGTTTCAATTTACAACACTAAAGGAGGCTCGAGGAGGAGGATAAGCTGGGGTCCAGTTCATCCCTCCGAAGTTAGAGGTGGTGGTACCTACACCACAAGCAGTGCTGAAGTATAGAACGAGACGAGGACACGAGGAGATTTTAGTACATTGGTGGCACGCAGCCCCGATGGAGGCAACCTAGGAGAATTTGGAGAGGTTGCGGGTTCAGTTTCGCGACATTATCGATCCTTAGGGACAAGCATCATTTGAAGGAGGGTGGCATGTTGTGTGCATGAATTGCATATTACTGTTCAACATCTATTAGTTAAATTATTGTTATTAATTAATTGAATTATTAGTAGCAGAGGAACGCTTTTTGGATTAATTAATGGGCTGACTAGTTAGCTTAGCACTGGGCTTGTCGAGTTTTGTTGCTGGTAGGGATTAGTTTCATATTAGCTTTGGAATTTTTATTTAAGGAGGAGAGTTGCTAATAAGAAGTGAGAAAAAAGAGTTTAAAGCTAATTTAATTTCTCTGTCAATTATATTCTTAATTACTTACATACCCTAGTCGGCGCTTGCGCCTCCACTATCATACATCATTAGACGCTTCACTACGTTGGAGCGTGCAACGTCATCTCGATCGACCGACCGTACGAGAGAAATTACGTCAAACGATGACACACCTTGGGGGTCTCGCTTATGAAGAGATAAGAGCCCCATTGTTACACGATCAGTTTCGGCTCGTAACATATTGATATCAGAGCGCGGTTACAATCACACCACCATGGCGGAAGAGACCAAGGATGAAATCCAACGGATCGACCAAACCATCTGAGCTATTCAAGATCAGATGACAGTTGTAGCTCGTCGAATTAACGAAGCAAACCAGCAGCTGCTAGAGTAGATTATGATGAGGATGGATGGATATGCCCAGTTGACAACAGAGAGCATTTAGGCTATCAACAACCGGTTGGCAATGGATTTTGTCAGACTTTTATACACCATGTTGCAAAGGAAAATCCATATGAAATCCAGCATCGAACTCTTTTATTTCTTGGACTGTTGTGTGCATGAATTGCATATTACTGTTCATCATCTATTAGTTAAATTGTTGTTATTAATTAGTTGAATTATTAGTAGCAGAGGAATGCTTTTTGGATTAGTTAATGGGATGGGTAGTTAGCTTAGCACTGCACCTGTCGGGTCTTGTTGCGGGTAGCGGTTAGTTTCGGATTAGCTTTGGAGTTGTTATTTAAGGAGGTGAGTTGCTAATAAGAAGTGAGAAAAAAGAGGTTAAACCTAATTTACTTTCTCTGTCAATTATATTCTTAATTACTTACAATCCCTAGCCGGCGCTTGCGCCTCCACTATCATACATCATTAGACGCTTCACTACGTTGGAGCGTGCAACGTCATCTCGATCGACCGTATGAGAGAAACTACTTCAGACGACGACACACCTTGGGGTCTCGCTTGTGGAGAGATAGGAGCCCCATTATTACACGATCAGTTTCAGCTCGTAACCATAAAACTAGGGCGAGAGAACTGAGCTGGAAAAAAAAGTTTGAGTTGAAACGAGTTCACGTGAATTTGATCGCGAAGAGTAATGAAATGATAAGAAATAAGAGTTCGTATATAAAATATATTAATTAAATAAAAATTATAAGAAAATAACAACAGTTGTGCAAAATTTACCAAACTATCATGGATGAAATTCAACACCTAATTTATATTACACCACAACTCTTTTTTAGGTAAAAGGGTGGACTTATAATCCAATATATTAATTAATAACAAAATCTGGAAAGGAGACCCCCAACCATATCCGCCTTATTAATCGATCAACTCAGTGGAAAAAATGTGATAAAACCCAGAAGGGAGTAAGTGAACAAAACATTTGCAATACAATTGCCCCCTCTATAAATTTGGTCACCACCCAGTTCTGACGTCCGAGCTTCATAAGCTCCGTACTACAGGCCGAGTGTCCATTGTCAAGCATCCTCCATGGACTCATTGGTGATGTAGGCTATTACGCCAGGCTCTCTATTCAACGGGTTGAATTCAAAATGCTACAGTAATTACAATTTTCTAACTTGCCCCAGGCTCCTATATAACGCCTCATGCTTCAATCTGCATCCACCCACAATTCGGTGTCGGGTTCATAGTATCTTGAATTCGAATAGTCTTTAAAGGCTGCTTGTCTCCACCTCCCCAAACTGACCTCACTCGATTATACGATCAATGGCTGCCACACTGTAAGAACTCGAGATCACTCGCTCCACCCATCGGTACTTTTTTGTAATGTTCTTGTTTTACGTCGATCTTATCCTCCTGTGTGTTTTGATTACAAGTCTTGACAAATCCGTGGCGGAAGACTTGCCGCCGGTGCTGGATGCGTCGTCGGAGCAGCCCCCACTCTTCGATGGAACAACCAGGTTTTTCTACGCTTCACTTGTTTGATTAGTATATCCAGTGCTAAAATCGGTTTCTGATCATCATCTCTTTTCCTTAAAAGGCTGTACACGAACTACCAGTGTCCTTTTGCTCAGCGGACATGGATCGCTAGGAATTTCAAGGTAGCTCTCGTTTTCCCCTTCTCTTGCTGCGAGAATAAAACGGTCTGTTCATAATTTTTGGGGGCTTTTGTTTTTTTGCTTTTTGCAGGGTTTGCAAGACAAAATAAAGTTAGTTCCTCTGGACCTTCAGAATAGGCCTGGTTGGTATCCGGAGAAAGTTTATGCCGGAAATAAGGTAGATTAATTCTTTCCTATCAACGAAAATGGCGAATTGAATTTCTTGCTGGTTTGTGATTTGGTTGATCCGTGTCCAGGTGCCAGCACTCGAACACAAGGGGAAAATCATCGGAGAGAGCTTGGATTTGGTCAAGTACCTAGATACCAATTTCGAAGGGCCATCTCTTCTTCCTGATGTAATAAGATGGCCTAGCTAGCTGCAATTGCATATTATATATGCGCCTAGCTGCCTCCCATTTCCGTAACATAAGTAACAATTAAAGGGTTTTCTGTTTGTTTGATTTGCAGGATCCTGCCAAGAAGCAGTTTGCTGAAGAGATGTTTACATACACTGATACATTCAATGGAAAGGTGTTTACTGCTTTCAAGGGAGATGCGGTGAAGGAAGCTGGTAAGTTGGTTTAATTGTTCTTGTTTCTTCATGTCATGGTAAATGAAGGTTACTCTAAATTGGTGAACTGATGCTTAATTCTGTTATAGGCCCTGTTCTGGATTATATGGAAGAAGCACTTTCGAAATTCAATGATGGGCTGTTCTTTCTCGGTCAGTTCAGTATGGTACGATGGATGCTCCTCCCTACTGGAGTGTAAACTGAAATCCAACTGTTAGGATGCCATTGAATTGCTGTTTTATTCTTCTTCCAGGTGGACATCGCCTACATTCCCTTTGTTGAAAGGTTCCAGATCTTCTTCTCGGAAGTGTTCAAGCATGATATTACCCAAGGGAGGCCTAAACTTGCTGCTTGGTTTGAGGTACCTACCCTAAAGGCTACGAAAAAAGAGTCATTCCCATCATTGAATATTTGATTAAGCTCCTAGCTCGTAATTTGTTGCAGGAGATGAACAAAGTTGAAGCTTACAAGCAGACGAAACTGAAAGATCCAAAACAGTTTGTGGAGCTCTACAGCAAGCGGTTCTTGGTAAACAATTGATGTGCAGGGTTTTCAAGCTGAGGATGCATTTTGTTAAAGCTTAATTAATTACTACTCAAGCAATGTTTTTCATTTTATTTATGTGCAGGGTAAGTAATCGGATACCTTGTGTAACGCGGGATCGTCTCAGCATTGGCGGATCGTCTCAGCCTGTCTGTCATCTGGGGGTTTCTGGTAGATGAGAGCTTCTGGTTGGGAATCGCCTTTGTGTTTCTATCGTATTCTCTATGTCTTCATATATATATATATAAACGATTTGAATAAATAAATGCAGATACATTTCCAAGTTCTAATTTACAAATTTTTGAACTATAAGAAAATATAAAAATTCAATAGTGACTTTTGAGCTTTATTATTTGTATCTATCTTGGTGTGCCAATGAATGATTTGTAACTACTTACGTATGTTTAGAGCGTATTTCGACTGTTGGTAGGTAGGTCTATTATAGTGTGGATGGCATGATGCCTAACTATGGACTTCTATGGTTTGGAGGATGAATTCTAGCTTGGATTGTGACTGTTGAATGGGTCAACGATTAGGGATGTGGCTTGGTGACCCAAATTATGCTATGACCTCAAATGGATTGCAACACCAAGTAGCACAAGGCACACCAACATCTACATGACTTCAATTGTATCCAACTATGTATATTTTAGGGAGAAATCATGGTAAGATACACAAATCCTAACTAAATAAATAAATTCTAGGGTTTTAGTTACACATGATCATCAAGCTAGAAGAAAAACAAAAGGCGAGGAACTTAGTCAAAATCGTCTTGCGGGAAATGAGCACCAATCTTTATTTTTATCTTCTAACTGTAATCTCCAAATGCTCTTCTAGAGTTCTTAGATGAGTGGAGAACAGAGAAACTTTCGTGGGTTTTTAATTGGAGTGAAACATTTTCTGAAATTTATTCACCGAAAACGTAGCTTTTGAATATTTATTAGGTTTTAGGGGCGCGTGATGCCGCTTGGTCGTTAGTTGATTTGTAGTGTGTGTTTGTTCACTCGTTTTAGAACTCTGAGCCCTACCGAATCCTATTTAATACATGATAATTCCGGTTTCATCGGCAAGAGTCGTTCTAAGCCAGACCGAGCCTTTCACTACTAATAACTGAAATGTATCATTGAAGTAGATTGTGTCGTTTTCTATATATACTGCAAACGCATGCATTACTTCAAAATTGATTTATATACAATACTGAGAAAGACCCCTAATGAAAAACATATAAAAAGTTAGTTAATATTTAATTTTGATTTTAGTAGATGACAATCATAACCGCCAATACGGTATCTGGCCGAATCCGATTCGGTCAAACAGGGTAAAATCCTTGCCGATCGGTTATTTTAAGGGTATGGGAAAACTCGAGAACCGTTATGTGCAGGTACGAATAGGGTATGGGTATTGAAGTAACAAAATGCTATATAGTGTGGGTATTGCCTGAACCCGAAAGTACAACAGGTGGGGAACGGATATCAACTATTCGAATTCGAACCCGACCATTGCCAACATTTAAGACACAACTAAATGGGTCCAAAGTTCAATTAGAGGAGAAAAATCTATTTAATGAATAATATATATGTGTTTAATTAATATTTAATTTAATTTTAAGATTCAATTAAATAGATCCAATAAAATTTAAGTAATTAGAAAGGAGAAAAACTAACTAAAATCATTAAAAATTAAGCACAAAATAAGTCTTAATGAATAATAAAATAGCACACTATCATCGATTTGCTATTCGGCTATCAATGATGTGTATATCATTGGCATGAAAAAGAGGGGCAGAAGTTGAATTGAATTATACTCGAAGATGGTGAGCATGCTTAACATAATAGTTCAACTGTAGAGCGACTTGAATCATATATATGTGTATTATCGTCATGGGTCGTAGTCGGTGTTTGTGAAACTAGGACTCGTGAGCTTGTAGTGAATTCCTTGGGAATTTTGAATTACGGATGTTATGGGAGATCACAAAACTGAATTAACAACCATTCTAGTAATTCGACAATCGATCACGGTCATGACTGAATGACAACGTCTGTTATCTTCTTCTGAGCAACGACTATTATTCCCATTCCGACGATCCTTATCATGTTCTGAATGGAAGAACTTCATAAAATCAATTCAGTAATCAATTAAAGATGATGCAGAAAGAAGGAAAAACCTAAATCTCGTACTATCATAGCATTGATCATCTATTAAAAAAACGACCAAACTGTAGACTAACTCCACTTGGAATATTTTATAAAGTGATTTTTTCATTTATACGAAGAATACTTTAATAGATATCACATTTATTGATATCATTATGTGTTAAATTTTGAAGTTCGTTCAGGTAAAACGGATGACACACATTTTAAACTTTGAACCCAAATTTTTTAAAAACAAAATCAAATACTACCACTACTAAATTGCTACAAACAACTTATTGGGCCACCCGACTACAACCAAGTATCAACTCTAATTTCTCAAAAGTTTATGATCCACGAGGTCATTATTTGCTCATATTGGCCCAGTAGGATAATTACATGGGCGGCCCATTAGTTCTCTGACCCAGCCAAGATATCGCCTGAGGGTGCCACGTCACTGCTGAGATTCTGTCCGCTGTCGCCAACTGACCACGCAATATAAGGCCAAGCAAGCAACTAGTCAACTCGCCCCCAACCTTCGCCACTTCTGCATTCTTAGGCCACAACCAAAACCAACGCTACCACCGGCCCTGAGAAAGCGACTCGCTCTGCTCTCTCTCGCTAACTTCCAATGGCTGCCACTGCGTAAGATTTCCGCTTCTTTTCATCCTCCTCCTTCCTCTTTACCTTTTCTCCAATATTTCGGTCTGATCACTCACCTCGTTTGAATCCTTATTCTTCAAGTTTGGACCGAACCGTGCCGGAGAATTTGCCTCCTTCATTGGATTCCACGGCGGAGCAGCCTCCTCTCTTCGACGGAACTACCAGGTTCCTTCTTCCTTCCCGACTGTGATTTTTTCTTCCTTATTCATGATGATGATGATGATGATGATGATGATGATTAAGTAACAGAAATTGACATGTCGAGATGGTATTCGTTTTGTTTATTTCTGGTTCACTAAGGCTGTACACAGCTTATATCTGTCCCTATGCTCAACGAGTGTGGATCACTAGGAATTTCAAGGTTTCTTTCCGTTCCCAGGCATCTAATTGGATTTAGTCCTCTTTTTGCTCGTGTTATTAGTGTATTGTTGTTGGTGCTTACAGGGGTTGCAAAATGAGATAAAGTTGGTTCCCTTGAATCTTCAGGACAGGCCTACTTGGTATAAAGACAAGGTTTATCCTCTCAATAAGGTCAAGTATTGCAACCTACTACTAGTTCATACATTAGTTCAGCATTTAGATCATTTTTCTCTTTGTAATGGTGACTAATCCGGAAGTTATGTCAGTTTAGATAACGGCTCTTGATAGTCCTTGGTGATGCAGATTAAGCTTCATTGCGAATATTGTTGATAATCTTCTTGTTTGATCCTAGGTCCCAGCCCTTGAACACAATGGGAAAATCATTGGGGAGAGTCTAGACTTGATTAAATACTTGGATAGCAACTTTGAAGGACCTTCTCTTGCTCCTGATGTAAGATGTGCAGAAAACCTTCTCCCCCTTTTTCATTATTCATATCGTGTAACTGGGGATCATTATGGAATATTTGTAGGATCGTGTTAAGAAACAGTTTGCCGATGAGTTGTTGTCATCCTGCGACACCTTTGTTGGATCTGTGTATTCTTCTTTCAAGGGAGATCTGGCCACAGAAGTCGGTGAGTTTTTTTAGATTGATGGTATGAGATGAGATGCTGCATTTTGTTGGATGTAGATTCTGTTCAATGCAAGTATTCTGTCTGGTCTGTTTCAGATCCTGTTTTTGATTATCTGGAAAATGCGCTTTCAAGGTTCCATGATGGGCCCTTCTTCCTTGGCCATTTCAGCCTGGTAAGCTGGTTATTCCATACTTAAGGGAGAGCGCCATGTCAATTCGAAGTGGACCTTGAAATTTCATTCATGCCTGTGATTTTTGTAGGTGGACATAGCCTACATTCCTTTTATTGAAAGATTCCAGGTGTTCTTATCTGAAGTGTTCAAGTATGATATTACTGCAGGCAGGCCTGGCCTTGCAGCTTTGATTGAGGTATGAAGAAAACCCCCTAGGCTCCATTTTACCTGAGGTGTGATACTACTGGATACAGTCAAGGAGTAACTTTGTCCATGTACAGGAGTGTAACAAAATTGAGGCGTACAAGCCAACAAAAGTTGATGCTAAGGAGACAGTTGTGAACTTGAGCAAGCGTTTCCTGGTAACCGATGTTCATATACTGTAACATGTAACATTGATAGTGTTTCGAGGCTGGTGATGTGAATACCTTCTGTTGTCTGCTATGCAGGCTTAGTAGCAAAAGTGATGCAGTTTGCCTTTACGAGATTCCTTGTGTTGATGTATGTTATAAACCAGAGCTTGAGAGTCATTGCCAAATGTGAAATAAAAGGCCTAGCTAGCTGATTGGCTGCTAGAAATGTGAAGTGTGTTGTATTGTTCATATCATGTAAGAATGGCAACTTGTAATTTGAAATTTGTATTAATTGTCACTGCTAATTTGAAATATATAGTCTTTACAGAATTGATTTACTGTCTCTGTGTGGAACTGTCGTAGTTACATTTTGAATTCAACCTCAAAAATACTCACTCGAAATCGCAATTATTAAAAGTAAACACCAAAGTAAAGCACTCAACATCTCATAAAACTCTTAGGCCACCAATCCACCAGCCAAGGTTTGTGCGTGCTGTTGCTTCTCAGTTGCACTCTTCTGTGAAGCTAAGTGAGACAAAGCAGTGACAACATCAGCCATTGCAGGCCTCATGTGAGGCTGTTCCTGAACGCACATCCCTGCAACCGCTAAAGCTTGGTACATTGCCCTCGCAGGAAACCGTCCACCCATCACCGGATCAGCCATTTCTGTCAGTTTCCTCCGATCGTTGAACATCGGCCTCGCCTGCAACAATTTTAAGTATCACTATACGGTTTTGATTGATAATTGAATTATATGCAAGTGTATACAGTATGTACTCTCTCTTCCCACCCCCCCCCCCCCCCCTCTTTTAACTCACCCAAGCTACCAGATTCTGCTCGGCTGCCGGTTTGCAGGTGTCGAATGCTCTCCTTCCAGTAATGATCTCCAACAACACAACCCCGAAGCTATAAACATCCGATTTCAAGGTCAATTGGCCAGTCATTGCGTATTCTGGAGCACAATACCCGAATGTACCCATGACTCTAGTGGACACATGGGTGTTGTCACCCACAGGGCCGAGTTTAGCCAACCCGAAATCGGATAACTTGGGATGGTATCCTCCGTCCAGTAAAATGTTTGAGCATTTAAGATCTCTGTAGATGACAGGAGGCTTGACATTGTCGTGCAAATGCTCGAGTCCTTTCGCTGCTCCTGCCGCAATTTTCATTCTCGTCTTCCAATCGAGTCCTCGGTGATCCAGGTCGATGTCTAACGAAAAGAAAAGCATTACACTTTAAGATTATAAATAAACAGGGCCAAATGGAGTAACAAAGTGATGATGTTTGGGTAAATTGTCACCATGTAAGTGATCATCCAGAGATCCTAGCGGCATGTATTCATAGACCAGCAGCCTTTGATCTCCGTGAGCACAGTATCCGATTAGATTGACGAGGTTGGGATGATGAAGGAGGCTCAACATCAGAACTTCAACTAGGAATTCTCTGTTTCCTTGTGAACCATTCCTGTCAAGTTGCTTAATTGCCACAACCTGATTAATGGTAGCCAGATGGCCCTTGTAAACCCTACCAAAGCCTCCTTCGCCCAGAAGAAATTCGTTTCTGAAGTTGTTAGTACCTATGGCCAATTCCCTGAAAGTGAAAGTCTTTGCTGCAATCCCATCCATCAAAGACTCGCCCTTGGCGTCTTTCCTCGAAACGAAACCGTACCGTGGAAGCCATTACTTGTAAGAAAGAAACATTCTGTCACTTGAGCCAAGAAATGCAAAAACAAACCTGAAATGTTTGGTTCTTGAAATGTAGGGCTCTTGTCGTCGATCTCCATGCTCTTTTGAGTCTTCTTCTTGCTGCTGCTGCTGCTGCTTTTTGTGGTCTTCTTCTTCGCACCAATTCCAACACCAGAGCAAGGAATCCACTTCATATTCCTTGTATAGGAACTCCCTTTTGATATTTTAATCAAAATCGTAACAAAACATAACAAATCTATAACAAGAAAGACATGGAAGCAGTTGAAATTTGAATTTTCCACAGGGGAGAAAAAGGTTAACAAATTTTCAAAGGAACAAGCTCTTACCCTTTCTGCACTCTGTTTGACTCTGTTTTTCTCCCTCACTCAATTATTACAGTCCCCATTTCGCCTTTTTGTCAATTTTTACAGGCCGCAGCCTTTGGTGGGATCCATCCATCCATCAAAATTCATGGTGGAATATTTCCTGTAAATATGAGCTTGTCGTCTTTTGTTTCTAACGGTCCAGATCAATAAGCAGTCAACTCCAAACTTTCATCCCAACTTGAAATTCGACTTTCGGCCGCCAATTATTATTGGTTGATAATATTAGACAGTTGAAGATGAAAAGCTAATCGTTTTGTTCAAGTTAGGCTAATCATTGTTGTGTTTGGTTGGATATGTATTACGTTGTAATCGTTGGTAGTTTGGACTCAAAAGTAATTGGATGGAAGAACCAACAACCACTTTCAATTATTTGTCTGAGTAAAGTTGGTTCTAAGGGTAAAATTGTAGGTAAGCGATCAGAAATATTAGGTTCAAATCCAGCACACCCAATAAATAAGCATAATCAAGATATTTAGTCCGAAAATAACCACTTTCATTCATTTGAGATAAAAGCAAGACGTTAGATAAGTCTGTGTCAAAAAATTACCCCTTATAAATACATGCCACCATTTCCTCCTGCACTACTACTACTACCGACAATTTGATACTTTAGATTGTGTCTAAGTAGGACAGTTCAATTGGTAGAATTATGTATCAGCAACTTGAAGGTTTGAGGTTCCATTCTAGTCATACCTCACAAATGACACTCATGCAATATTAAATTGTTTGAATGGATATATCAACCTTATGCCATTGTAGGTTCTTCCACATGGCCATGTCCCGAATTGCTGGCCACGTTGGCTCTTCAGAAATTTATTTCGTAATTTTAATTGAAGGTTTGACAGATGAATATTGAAAGGATGCCTACCTAGTATTTCCAAACTATTAAAACGAAGTGCTCGATATGTAGCGTGAGGAGACGAGCTCTTTTCTACCTCCTGCGGACTTGATGTTTTGGACTGATTTTTGCAGCCCGTGCGTGCAAAAAGCCCAGGCCCATGTGAAAATGGATTGGAGAGGGCCTGGAATCTGAACGAAGCGCATTATTGTGCTACTCAGTCTTCTTCTCCACTGGAAACCCTCTCTCGTACGGCTTACCCTCATCATCCATTCCCCCCAATTTCTCCATTTCTTCTTCCCAGTTTCCCGCCCACAAATGTCAGACCCTAAGTTGAAGAAGCGCCGCCGACCGGACAATGACTCCGACGCACCTGACCTTCCCTTCAAGAACAGCCTCAAACCTGACTCCGCCATCCTCCAAACCCTAGAAGCTCTGCTAAAATCCACTGTTGCCGCCACCTCCTCCTCCTCCTCCAGGCCCCGATCCCTTTCCGACCTCGCCCTCGCCGCCATGTGTCGCGAGGTCACCGACCAGTCCCCTGCCTCCGTCCAGTCCAACATCGAGTCCTTAATCCTCTCCCTCGCCCACTCCATCCTCTCCGGCAACGGCTTCTCCTTCAACGTCCCCTCACGCGCCGCCACCAACCAGCTCTACGTCCCCGAGCTGGACCGCATCGTGTTAAAAGACAAAAATACCCTCCGCCCTTTCGCCAACATCTCCTCCGTCCGTAAGTCCACCGTCACCACCAAGATCATCTCCTTGATCCACCAGCTCTGCCTCAAGAACATCCACGTCACCAAGCGAGATCTCTTCTACACCGACGTCAAGCTCTTCCAGGACCAGACGCAGTCCGACGCTGTCCTTGACGACGTCTCCTGCATCCTCGGATGCACCAGATCTTCCCTCAACGTTGTTGCTGCCGAGAAAGGAGTCGTCGTTGGGAGGCTCATCTTCAGTGACAACGGCGACATGATCGATTGCACCAAGATGGGGATGGGAGGGAAAGCTATTCCTCCCAACATAGATAGAGTTGGGGATATGCAGAGTGATGCGTTGTTCATACTGTTGGTGGAGAAGGATGCAGCTTACATGAGGTTGGCCGAGGATAGATTCTACAATCGGTTTCCTTGTATCATCGTGACGGCCAAAGGACAGCCAGATGTAGCAACAAGGCTCTTCTTGAGGAAGATGAAGATGGAGTTGAAACTTCCTGTTTTGGCATTGGTGGATAGTGATCCTTACGGGCTTAAGATCCTATCGGTATATGGCTGTGGATCCAAGAACATGTCTTATGACAGTGCAAATCTGACTACTCCTGATATTAAGTGGTTAGGGATCCGACCTAGTGATCTTGACAAGTATAAGATACCGGAGCAATGCAGGCTGCCGATGACTGAGCAGGATATCAAGACAGGAAAGGACTTGCTAGAAGAGGACTTTGTGAAGAAGAATCCAGGTTGGGTTGAGGAGCTGACCTTGATGGTGAAGACTAAGCAGAAGGCTGAGATTCAGGCTTTGAGCTCTTTTGGGTTTCAGTATCTGTCGGAGGTGTACCTGCCACTAAAGCTGCAGCAGCAGGATTGGATTTGAATGGAACAACTGTAAATAAGAGATAGAAATGTCACTTAATTGTATCTGCTGGTTATGCATTCTGTGGTTTGGTTAGCGGGATCTTTGTATTCAATGCTTGGATTGTGCAGCATTACAATGAAGTTGCAGTGAGAACTTGCTTATTCTATTTCGAATAGAGATACAGTAAGTGGCAGTAGATGCATAAACTACTATACAAAAATGGTGATCATCACTGTACACAAGGAATGATCAGTTGCTTGCTAAACTACCTGCTGTTTTTCTCCACCCAACGAAGCAATGAGTCTTTAGTGATTGTTATTCTCTGTTGCATAACTGGTCGTCTGGTGTAAGATAACTCCATGTTCTTTGTGCGTCCTACCTTTCCTGAAACCACTTGCTTCACTGTTGAACCAGGGAATGAGGGTGACATCTCAAGCCCCAAGTCCTTTCGTAGTAGTTTAAGTATTGCATCTCTCTGCTCTGAACCACTGGTGGCTGACTTGCCTGCTTCCTTCCCAAACATTATCAATATGTCATCTGTCATTGGTTGTTCTGTAACATGAATCAGTCAGACATAAAACACAAGTTACTGCTATTGCCTATCAACTGTTGGATTTTCTTCAAAGAAAGCTCAATCCACAAAACTGCATTTTTTTCTATTGTCCAGGATTGCTTTTTTGTTTTCGTACCTAAGTTGTATTTCTCTTTCATCATTCGGAGAACAGCCAGAACCACAATCCGAGACTCCACCTGCATGCAAGGCAATGTGAATTCCCTTGAAAGAAAGGCAGTTTTGATTTTGATGTCAACATTGAATTGCAATAGAACATACCTTTGTTAGGCCCTGCAGATTGATTGTCACGTTTCCACTGATGCCCTTCTGTAAGTGTACTGCCACTTTCTCAAGAAGTAAATTTTGGGACCCTTCTAAGGCAGTTCTGGTCTGAGAAGAAACACGACCTTGCCTTGCACCACTACGATGTGTAACGCCTTCACACCATTCCTCAATTAGTTGCTTCAGATAGTAATCGTTTGCATTATACCTGCAAACCATATATCAGTAGCAAGAATGTCAAGTACCCATTGGATAGGGAGTGTCTCAAGTACCATGAACATTACTGAGCCAAAGTAGTAACGTAACAGAATGAACATAATGTTTCATATCTGCTAGCAATAGCATACCCAGCTTTTCTCATTTCTTGATATATAGCGAGGCACTGTTGTATTTCCTTTAAAGAACCATATTGAGAACGTGCACGTAAAAGGGTATTATAAGTTTTCTGGAAAAAAAGAGAAGCGCAGTTAGCATTCTGAGTCCATCATGTTAACTGTACAAGCTCTTTCTATTACTCTCACCAAGTCCGGTTTTACTCCGTATCTCTTCATTTCAGCAAACACCGAAAATGCCAGCTTCGAGTTACCACTCTCCACGCATACCTACAAATCCCATTGGGGAAAAGAAATGTATGTTAATGCCTGATGTTTGTTTGAATTAACTGAAATCAACAAAGGATCTTGGAGATGTGATTTCGGAATCGATCTTCATCATGTAAAACGAAGTTAGACAAAAATTTCAGACCTTGATTGTCGTTGTATATGCAATAACATCAGGTATAACTCCATCCATACGCATGTCTTGCAAGGTCTGTACTGAAAGCAAAAGTTGGTGCAATGAAATTGACATCCTCTCCAAATTGGTAACGGAATCACGGATGTAAAAGCTAGCAGGAGTGGAAGGCAACCACAAAGTAGATTTCAAAATTTGTCCAGGAGAACCGACCATTTAAAGCATTTTTTGGAAATGGAGTTGGAGCTAGGGAGAAAGGCGACTGTTGAATAGTTAGCTTCTCTCTCAATTTTAGTGTTTGAAGCTATAACCAATACTAAGATTTGCTTCCCTATATAATCCCTAACCACTTATTTCATATTCTTATAATACCATATGTTCAAAAGGTGGGTTTCAATCTTTACATGTTTCAAACATAAGGATGTCCATACCTGTACAGCAAGTTCTGCGTTCTTTGAGGCTCCACACAAGTCAATTAATATTGACCAGCAAATTCTATCAGGCGAAAGGCCTTCTTCCTTCATTTCGTACATCAAAGCTCTAGCACGATCATAGTCCGTACCACATGCTTTCATCAACACATTGTAAGTTGTTTTTGTTGGTCGAAAGGGCAACTTCTTCATGAAGTTCAAATGATGTGAATTAGACACAATTTCTGATGCAGCGACAGATTCGGGAATGTTATTGGTTTCCCTGCTGTTAATTTCTCCTAAAGTCTGCCGAACTCCATTCCGCTTCCAAAGTTGGAAAAGACGAAAAGCTCTATCGTACTGGCGAGCCACGACACAAGCATGCAGAAGAATGTCACAGCACCATGTGTTTGGCTTGCAACCTGATTGAAGCATCTCTTCAAATAACTGAATTGCAAGTTTCACACGACCTGCTTTTGCACAAACACTGAGCAGTGCTGACCATGTGTGCACGTTAGGGGTAACGCCGGACAATAGCATATCATCTTTAACTTTCAGTGCCATTTCCCACAATTTTGCATCTGCAAATACCTGGAGTAACCATATAATGAGTTGATGAAAATATAGAATAGAGTTAAAAACCACTAAACAGGTACACAAAATGCATCCATGGAGGCAGGGCTAAAATTGACAATAGTAGACTGCTGGTGGGGGGTGTACCTTTATTATTGTACAGTAAGTGAAAACGTCCAACTTCAGACCGGATGTTGACTTCATCAGTCTTACTCTGTTATAGATGTTCTGTGCTGCGTCAACTCTTCCAGCAAGACGACAAGCTTTCAAGATAACGTTGTAAGAGGCTGTATCTGCTTGTACCCCAACTTCCTGGTTCAATACAAGGATGTATAGCACATTCAGTATCCTACTAAGCGGAATTTCTGCATCTTCGTGACATCTTGTAAAGGAGAGGAGATAACCCAGTTTCAAGTTTGTTCCACTAGTCGTCTCAGATAATTATATGGCATCAAGAAACTTCAAAGCAGTCGTAAACCTTTCACTTGTACTTAAATGGTTTAGTTTGTTGTTAAACACAAACACCTAACAATCAAATATCTTTAGAAGAAACGATCCCTGATATGATATCTTCGATCTGAACTCAGCTGAGAGAGACTTGAATACTTACTTGCATCTTTTGATATATGTGCATTGTATAGGTCAAATCATGAGCATTCACGCTCATGAGACTGTTGAAGAAATAGGTATTTGGAACTATCTTTTGCCTGAGCATGTCCTATAACAAGGTGGCAAGAGCTGTCAAATAACCATGTGTTAACAGGGATACCATAATGGGATTTCAATTAAACAAGTCCAACAGCATGAATCATGTCAGCCAAGTCAAGCACGAACGATGATTCAGAACTTTTGAACCGACAATGATTCAGAAAATGAACGATGCAGACTTTAGAAATGGCGAGATAAGTTGTAAACCTCACAAGTAATCCCAAACCAAAGCAAGAAAGTACATGAATAATCATGTTCACCAAGTCAGGACCAAGTACCTCAAAGATAAGCCTGGACTTCATATAATTCCCACATATACCACAGACATCAATAATTGTGCGGTACATGTACATGTTAGGGATCCTCAAGAGCTCAATAAACGCCTCATAAGCTCTCAAAGCAGAATCTAAATCTTTCCTTTTCCCAAATTCATGGATAATGGTGCATAATAGCATACGATCAGGCTGACAAATAGTACCATACCTGCAACAGATAAGTTGATGCATAAGAAAAACAAAACCACAAAGGAATCAATGACCCTAGCTTCGAAGAATCAGGAAGCTGAAAATTGATCTTATTAAGGGACAAATGATCTTCATTCTTCACCTCACAGCCAAGTCTGGATCGCGTTGATCAACGCACATTTTAACAATTTCCATCGGCTCCGTAATGTCTCTAACGGAGAAGCCAAATCCTTCACGTCAAAATGAAAACAACTATCGCTGGTTTAGAAAATATATAAAAGAACTTTATTTTCGATCAGAGTTCAATCACTGAAACTCTATTTTACCCGCAAGATTCTCCAGAAATTGGACAGCTCTCCGCAACTCCTTGCGCTTCGCAATCCGGCCACATTCTCTCCGGAACAACTGCAGGTTCACTTGGTCGAAAAGCTCAAAAGGTGAAATCCCTAGCTTCTTAACTTGCCTAAACACCTCAAATACAATCTGCACATTTCCGTCTCGAAGATTCAGCAAAATCCCTTCCCCCACTGATTTCAGGCTCAGTGCCGCGGCGAAATCAAACGGATCCATTCCCGAAGAGGCCACGAACTCCAGTATCATGGTAAAATCTCTGAGGCGGCCGTCTCCGGCGAGCTTGGCGGCTACGAGGGCTTGGTACTTGAACGACGACGTTTTGGGACGAGAAGAGAGGCGATAACGGATGGAATTGGGGACGAGAAGACGAGAGGTGGGCCTTGAGGGAGTGGTGGGTTTGCGGTTTGGGGAGAGGTGACGGTGGCCGTCGTGGGGGTGGTTCGGAGGAGTGACGATGGAGGAGGATGAACCGAGGATGACGAAGAAATCTCTCATTCTCGTCCAACCGTTTGGTCTGGATTTTTCTTGCCGTTTTGTCTTATGATACCACTCCGCGCTAGTCCTGGATTGGATTTGAAAGGCATGTGGTTTCATTATATATATATATATATATATATATGTATGTGGGGCAAAAAATTTTAAAATATTAAGATATATAAATATATCATTTGTTATAAAATTAAGAATAAAGAAGAAAATAAGAACATGAGAGGAGAAGTATTTTCTTATTGAGGTGTGTGGAATGCTACAAATGAGAGCACTATTTATAGGTTCATGGAATCATAACCTACACTCTCTAATATTATTACACATAAAAGAGGGGAATGAAATACATTAAATCATACACATAAAGGAGGGGAATAAAATACATTAACCATAGAATGAGGAGTTACACAATTGGACATTCACTACAATTATCTTCATAAAATCATTAAAAATATCTGAATTGTTATAAGACGTTTTATTTTTACTACTCAACGCCCTATCATTTAAATTCAATGAGTAAAATTACACGAATGACCCTCAAACCTAATCTTTAAATACACATCTCTGAAATCACTCGCCGCCGCCGCCCTCCGACGCAGCCCTTTGCCACCTCCGCCGCCCTCCGCCGCAGCCCTTTGCCCGCCGCCGCTCCCCGCCCGGCCGACGAGGTACAGACAAAAAAATTTGGGTGGTCGGGGTGCCGACCGTCCTATTTTAAAAAAAAATATTATATTATTATTATTTAAATATAATTAGGGTTGAGATTTAGGTTAATGAATTAGTAATTAAATAGTTGGTAATTTATACCTGTTTATTGAATATTTAATTGATTAATTCTTCAAAATTAGTAATTAGTCAAGGTAATTAAGGTTAATTAATAAATATTAGTAAGATAGTAACAATTAATTTGATAATTACATACTTGTTATGGAACAAATTAACGAGAAGAAGACAAGAGAGAAAGGGAGGAGAATGATTCTTATTGATGTGTATAGAATGCTACAAATGAGAGCTCTATTTATAGGCTCATGGATCATAACATATACTCTCTAATATTATTACATATAAAGGTAGGAAAATAAATACAATGAAATACATTGAAGAATGGAATAAGAAGTTACACAATTGTGCATTCACTATAGTAATTATATTCATAACACCACCCCCCTTGAATGACCATTGGTTATACATCGTTCTTCGAATATGTTTTTTATACTGCCTCATTAAAAACCTTACCAGGAAAACTCCGTGGGAAAAACCATGGTTAAGGGGAAAAGAGTGCATCTGCGTATTGACTCCCCCTGATGATGATATCAGTTGAGATCCTTCATATCGATTGCCCCCTGATGAGGATATCAACTCTCGCTCATCATTACATCAGTTGAGATCATTCAGTCACCAACTCCAAATTTGCTTCCCAACAGTTGATGCAGAGAGAGCTTTGGTGAATAAATCAACCAAGTTACTTAGGTGCACTTAGTTGATAAATATTTCAACTCATTGGAATTTGTGCATAAAATGTATGCATCACATGATCGATGGTCATCCATAATTCACATGACACTTCACCTTGGATGACCATTAGATGAGAATATGCACTTGTTTGACGATAGTTTCAACTCATTAGGGTTTGTGTGTATATATAATGTATGTGTCAATATGATCAATGGTCATCCATAATCAATATTTACAAAACACTCCCCTTGAATGACCATTAGATGGGAATATGTCTCATTAAAACCTTAATAGGAAAACCTCATGGGATAAAAACCTAGTGAGGGAAAAGGAGTACAGAACCATCACCATTACTTTTCACTATTTTTCTGGAATTCATGTTGACCAAGTAATTTGGTGAAACGTAGCTTTTCTAACGCATTTGTGCAAAGATGCACTGAGGCATAGCAAGTCTACCACGATCCTCTTTCAACTTGATGTTATATGCAAAATGTATTTCATGCATGATCTATAGGATCATGTCTTTGAATGGTGGTATGGCTTTATTAGTTTGTTTCACAAATCACAAAACAATACTCATGACTTTATGAAGGTCGATTAAATTCTATATAGATTCACATATAGTGATCTGTACCACCAACATGGCACTTATAGCCATGATATACAAGATTCATGTTCGAGAGAGATGCACAAATTGCAAGGTGGTTGGTAAGATTTTTTTTCTTCCACGTCTTTTATCTCGAACTCTCTAGCTAATCAAATAGTTGATTGCTTTGGGAAACTCTTCAAGAGTCTCAATAAGATGTTTATCATCTATGCAACCGAAGATGTTGAAGACATTTAAAGTCTAACAAACAAAAAAATTACATTTTAAATATAAAAGTAAAAAAAAAATAATTTTTTATAACAATCAAGAAACCATAAAATATCTCAAAGATGATTTTTCATAATTCATAATAAAACTTAAAATAGAAAAGAAATCAAACTATATGTATAGAGAAATATATAATATGTTAAATGCACTATTTCTCTCAATCTTCCAATCCATGTGACGCCAATTGGATATATTTTGAATACTATTTACACGAACGTGAATTGTTCGCTTATAGCGAAATAAATCCTCAAGGAAATTTCATACACACACATGTATTCGTATTATGCAAACCATACATATAGGTTGCAGTGACATATATAAGGGGCAAACTCTTTCACTTTACAAATTGTCAGACTAATCAAATAATGAAAAGTAGTGCATCCACCACATGAGAGTATATGTTTTCTCATAATCAATAGGTTTTTTTGTACAAAACCTTTCAAAATGAGATGTTTTATAACTTCTCATACTCATACTTTACATCTCAATGTATAAAGACTTGATGTTTTAAAACTTTTCATTTCTCTTGGGAATTCGATTTTGCCTCAAGTTGAAATTTTTCAGCCAATCATTTCTTTCTTTGCATGCATTTTGGCTCATGATCCTCATTTTCAACTATCATATTTAACGTTGCAATATACGCAAAAATTTGATCGACTTTGACTTCATTGCAGTTCCATTATTTTTCATCCAAGATATAGATAATTTAGATATCTATGTTCATATCTTTCAGGTATATGAGGCTTTTCTTGAGCACATTATTTGTTATTAACCTCAATTTGACCATCTTGATATATATCTCCATTCCACTTTGAGAATTCTTTTTTCTTTGGAGCCGAGTGGTCTACCACGCTTTTAGCGGGTTTTAGACTCATTTGTGATGTCACATTGCCCAATGTCGACATCATTTTCACTAAAGCATTGCGAGTTGGCACATGAGAGTTTTACTCTGGTTGGGTCAGTAAAGTGTCTAGCAAATGATGAATTATATACTTTTGAATTTCAAGCTCATATTGGTTAGTGCGAGGATCAAAATGATATGATTAGTCATCTAATCTCTTGGCCAACTTTTGTTTTTTCCCCCTAATGTTAGGAAGTTTAAATATAAACCTCCAAACTAATCATCAAAATACTCCTGACAACGATGTGATACTTTACCATCGATGAACTCGTAATCAAAATAATTTCTCAATCTTCGTTGAGAACTCATCCTAATAAATGGTGGTGAAGCAATTCAGATATGTATATTGCATTCATATATCCATAGATGGGAAGTATAAGGTTTTGACCCAAAAACCAAATATAACGGAGGAATTATAATAATCGGTTGGTGTAATGCGAAATTATGTTGTGCATGTAAATAGCATATTCACAACAATTAAAATGGAAAATATTTTTTCTCAATGAAACTTTTATTATTATTGGATAATCATGAAAATATGCTCATAACCAAAATGGTTGAGCTAGTAATCTCACAAATTCTAGTTTGCTTTCATATACACATGTGACCTTCTAGTTGATACATCAATTAAAATAATTGGTTCACATGTTGGGTGTATGGATTCACAAATATCACCCTTATTTTGTTGTGTGTAAGATAAATTATCTTACTTTAGTTTATGATTATCCAAACAATCAACTCTATCTAAGAACAAGCAACCCGAAAATAAGTTATGTTGTGTTGGAGATTTACTCAACAATGGGTAACAGAAATGTGAAAAGGCTTTCCTAGAAACGAAACCTTGTTGACAGAACAGAAAAATATTTGTGTTCCGAGGAAGTAGGAGAGTCACAAGAACTACTTAAATCCCTATAACCTTAGGAATCATTTCTTTAGAATATCCAAGTTGAGACAGTTGTGCACAACAATGTTCAAGAGAACATACTCTTTAGATTATGAAATCATAGAAATTTACCATAGAGGTAATTATCAATTCGCATCATAATTGAACCGGGATGGTCTCACCGGTTATGCTAAATAGGACGAGTAAACTTATTGTTTACATTTATATATATATATATATATATGTATCTCAATCACAATAACATACATGTAGTACAAATTGAAGGATAATATTATTGATTCAATAATTGTATGGTCATTAGCCATATTATTTTTCCTCTTGTGATTATCAACAAATGGTAATAAGGATATTGTTCTATCGTGAACAATTGCTCGATCTAGAGTTTGATATTTTATACTACACCATATATCTTGGTGCACTATCGATGAGATATATATTACCATGTATTATATTGATCAAATAGATCTCATTATACTGATACTAATTTTCAAGAGGATGGAGCATAGTGCAAATGATAAATGAAGCATCATTGTCTCAATCATTCATGTTACCGATTAAGAGATCAATAATTTTGTACAACCACCATTGTTAAGCCCATATGAATAAAAATGTTCCTTGTAGGAACAATAAGATTAGTATAATTTTGATATGACCATCAAAATAAAATTCATAGTTGTATCGACCCTTTCATGTAATTGAAACCTTTCAACATCAATTCACAACACCCTTTTATAGGTAGAGATGTATTTTTCAAATTTCTATCTCATGACCAAAATAATAGATCTTTTCCTCCACAACAGTTATTGTTGTATTAACTTTGCGGGAATATATATTGTCACTATGAACATGATATAATAATCATCCACTTTGAAGCCATCACCATTGTAGAGACGTATAGCTAAATAGCTTTAGACAACTTGTGTCTCTTGATACTTATTTTCGACCCTTCGCCAAGATAATGACGAGTAAAACACAAAATTTTTGCTTTGTCTTGGTATGATGATTTATCATAATTTTTTTATTGTATCTCCATGTTCATCGCTTTGTCTAGAAAAACGTCAGATGAAAACAAAAAAAATAAATTATCTATTGAATATAATCATATATGAACATTTACAAACAATAATAATGACAATATCAATGTAACATATATAGACATTTTCCAATTATTGTTATTTTCAACTTGAAAGAAAATGAAGGTTGTAATCGCTCTAGCCGTTAGATAGATGTGCAATAGAAAATAATAATCATCATAATAATGAGCAATGATATAAAAAATAGTAATAATTATTAGCATACTAAAACCTTAAAACTGATGGAGAAAATTAATGAAACATGCATGAAAAACGTTGGAATCGGTAACTTTAGTTTATATGAAGATAATAGAACTTTAGTTTATATGAAGAAACACAAGGGCTACAATCTCAATGGAATCAAAACATAGGATAATAAAATGATATTAAAAATAATTGGTAACACAAGATTAAGATGAATCAAGACATCAATTATGAAATATTTAAACGACAGATAACAATGTGTAGTCTCAGAATTAATAACATAATAGTCGACATTAATATAAGTTTGAAAAATCTAAAACATTATTATGAATATAGAAGTGAAAATTCATGTAAATTACGATAAAGGTACTCATGATCGGTAAACAAAATTCACTAAATTAAAAGATTTAGATAATGACAATTTTAGAATATTATTAGATAATAAAGTCTAATATATTTGCATACCATATAAAATACCATAGACAAGCTTGATTGAAACTTCAATACAATGATTCAAAAGAGGAGGGAAAAACGCTAACAATAATAATGTAATTTCACTTGGAATCAATATGTATAAAAGAATACAATGACAAAAAATTAGTTATGTAGAGAATAAAGTAATCATATGAACATGTACAGCAACTTCCCAAAAACAGTAATACAATGGGGCCGATTTGAAAAACAGCAAGTTTCAATATATATGATCAGTAGCTTCAAAACCCACATATATAAGTGGGAGTGAAGCGTACAAACTCATACGACAATAATAAGTTTGTAAAATCGGGCATGAGGAGCATAAGTATGAATCTCACGAGCCATTTGTATTGATTCGCCTTCACTGGCTCAAAAAGTAACGATTATGACAGATTGCTCGACGGTAGAACTTCATGTTGATTACGTGTTCTGGAACAAATTAACGAGAAGAAGACAAGAGAGAAAGGGAGGAGAATGATTCTTATTGAGGTGTATAGAATGTTACAAATGAGAGCTCTATTTATAGGCTCATGGATCATAACCTATACTCTCTAATATTATTACACATAAAGGTGGAAAAATATATACAATGAAATACATTGAAGAATGGAATAAGGAGTTACACAATGGTGCATTCACTGTAGTAATTATATTCATAGTAATACTTGGTTAATTTGAGTAATAATAGTGACAATTAAGGTTTGGGGTTTAGGGTTTGGCGGTTTAGGGTTTAGGGTTTATAATTTAGGGTTTAGGGTTCAGAATTTAGAGACAGGGTTTAGGGTTTATAATTTAAAGATAGGGTTTAGGGTTTAGAGTTTAGAATTTAGAAAAAGGATTTAGAAATAGGGTTTAGGGTTTATAATTTAGAGATAGGGTTTAGGGTTTAGAATTTTGAAATAGGATTTAGGGTTTACCGGTTAGGGTTTCCTCATTTACACCGCTACACTCTAAACCATACATTCCACTTCATTTACATGCATGTCCCGTGCAATACACTCCAAACATGTCTCATGCATATCCCATGCAAATTACTTCTACCTTCATAATACTAATTAAGACATGTATTAATTTGCATGTGTCATGTATTATGAAGAAATAGTTAATTTGCATTGGATATGCATGGGACGCGGAGTAAAATTTTCATGCGGGTATTCCAAATGTTAGATTTTCTTTATTTATAGGGTTCAGGGTTTTGGGTTTTCAGTTTAGGGTTTAGAGATAGGGTTTAGATGGGTTAGGGTTTAGAATTTAAGGTTTAGGGTTTAAGAGTTAGGCGGTCAGGGTTAGGGTTTAGATGGGTTAGGGTTTAGAATTTAGGGTTTAGGGTTTAAGGGTTTAGGGGTTAGGGTTTAGATATAGGGTTTAGATGGGTTAGGGTTTAGAATTTCAGGTTTAGCGGTGAGGGGTTAGGGTTTAGGGTTTAGAGATAGGGTTTAGGGTTTATGGTTTAACGGTTAGGGTTTAGGTACGTGCTTTTAATTAATTTTTGGAAAGTGGGTTTTAGTAATGCTAATTAAGGTGAATTAGTAAATATAACTAATGATAGTAACAATTGTTTTGGTAATTAAATACTTGACAATTACTAATTTACTAGACTAAATACCACTAACCCTAAATAGTAAAAATTAAAAATAAATAAATTAAATATACGGTCAGCACGCGGACCGCCCGACCATCGCGGTCGTCATCCAACGCCAATGATAGTTCAATACGGTCGGCGTCCAACGCCGACCGTCTTGAACGGCCGTCGGCGTTGGATGCCGACCGTGGAGGTAGGGCGGTCGGCATGCCGATCGTGTATTTATTTTATTACTTTTTTAATTGTTAGGGTTATTGTTTAACGGTTAGGATTTAGCGGTTAAGGTTTAGGTCCTTATTTTTAATTAATGCTAATTAAGGTGAATTAGTAAATATAAGTAATAATAGTAACAATTATTTTGGTAATTAAATACTTGAAAATTGAATATTTGTCATTAATATTTGAAAATTAGTAATTTGTCATATTAGGGTTTAGGTGAATTTGTGAATATTAGTAGTTAAAGTGAATTTATAATTATTAGGGTTTATATACTAAATAAACTAAATCATCATAAATAATTATTAAATTTCAAGTATTAATTCAACAAATATTCGATTACCAAGTCTATAATTATCAAATTAATTGCTACTTATATATATTAATTAACCTTAATTATCATGACTAATTAATAATTTCCAAAAATTAATTAAATAAATATCTAATTACCATATTTAATTATCGCATATATTTAATTACTAATTTACTAAATTAAATACCACTAACCCTAAACACTAAAAATTAAATAAAAATTAAATTAAATACACGGTCGGCACACCGAATTGAACGGCCGTCGGCGTCGGATGCCAACGGCGAAGGTTGGCGGTCGGCGACAGCGAGGGCGAGCGGCGGGGGCGAGCGGCGGGGGGCGACGGCGGCGGAATGGCGGCGGCGACGGTTGAAACGGTCACTTTTGATTTTACTGTTGCAGGGGCATTTAGGTCACTTCAACTACCGAATTCAAATGTTACGACGATGTTTGGGCGTTTTACTGTAAAATATAGTGTTATATAACAATCCCAAAAAATGTCACCATACTATTAATATAATTTCTGTGTTACTACCTATCTAAAACTTAAATCAAAAATATTTTACCTTTAGTATTTCGTCTTTAAGTTTACGTGGATAGCGTGTCATTAGCTTCGTCAGGAAAAATGATTAGCTTACTCAGCATAAATGAAGGCTTGAAATTCCAAATAAGTATAAGTTTATCTGATTGGATAATTAGATTCATTTTTAATTTTAAAACTTATTTTTTATTCAATTTAATTTCTACCGTCCATTTCATCTTATCACCTCCTTCTATCTTTTAAATCATAATCATAATAATGTTCTCTTGTTGCTTTGATTCCCTCATCGGCTCCGCCGCCGCCGCCGCCGCCGCCGACAAACTGGTAAAACAACGCCGCTGATCGGAGTTTGAAATTGAAGATTTGTGTTAAAACACATCCAGCAGCGCTAAAACCTATTAACGCTGCCAGGTCCTCTTCTCCCTTTCCTCTTCTCCGGCAACTCTCGGAGCTTCCTTTGCCGCCATTTTCACCTCCGTAATTGCAATTCCGTGTTTTCTATATACAAAAAACTCTCTACCCCGGAATTAAACTAAAGGAAATGTAATTTGACAAAAGAGCCTGTTTGAGATTTTCTCTCAAATTGAAACTCACTATGACAAAGTAAGCTGGGACGGGAAAGAATCCGGGGGCGCCAAAAGTGTGCCATGTGAGGGTTACGAGCAGGAAAGCTGTGGAAATGCCTAGGGAGGAGAGGCCGGAGACGAGAATCGGAGGAGGGTTCTTGTTGAGGTGCGACGAGCGGTTGCAGAGGAGGAGTGTTTGATTATGGCGACGGTGTATTTGGGGGAATTGAGATGGAGGAGATGGGATGGAGATGGATTGATGTACAGAAGTGTGGAGTGCTCCATTTTTTTGGAGTTGAGATTAAGAGTGTTTGAGAGTGTTTGATGGTTTTGTCAAGAGAAGGAGAACTGTTTGATTATGGTGGTTGTGGATTTGGGGGGAATTGAGATGGAGGAGAAGGGATGGAGATGATGAAGAAGAGGAAGCAGAAAGAAGGAAGATGGACATTTAGGCTTGGCAACGGGAGGTTCGGGGATGGTTATGGCATACCCATTATCCATCCACTTTCGTGTCGGTTATTAATCATAACCATTACCATTTTTATTTCGGTGATAGATTTCGTTACATCCCCATACCCACCCGGTTACAGTTATAACCGCTCCTCCTAATGGTTAACCACCGATATGCAAGAAAGAAAAGGAATGAAAAGTCGAAAATGCATACACATTCATTCATCTGAAAAAATTTCAAATCTAATTCCAAACAATAGTAAAAATAGCATTCTAGAATACTAAAAGCACTTGTGACTTGTTCTTGAAACTAAAAGCAAAAGTATTGTATTTGGACATAGGGTTAAAATGTAAAGTATTGTATTTGGACATAGGGTTAAAATGTAAGTGGGTTGGGACAGTCAAATGGTATTGGGCTTTATTGCTTTAATAATATACGGGTAAATAGAGGGTAAGTTACGGGTTGGATATGGTTATGGATATCGTTACGGTGATGGTGTGGTTACTTCGAAACCCATAACCTAACCTTACCCATTTGTAGCGGTTAATAACCGCCAAACTCAATGAGGATACGGTCAGTTTAACGGTTAAACGGTCAGGATTGCCAACCCTATGGACACACCGTTAAAAAAAGTTATTTTTTATATAAATAATTTAAACTCTAAATAAAAACATTATTTTATTAAGTTAAAATATAATAATTAGAAAAATTTAAAAATAGCACGTGGAATTTATTTTGCCAACTCATTTAACGTTATAAAGTCTAGGCTGGAACACAAAAGAAATAATTATAATATTTATTTTCATTTTTTTCTTATATTAATCGAGAGTCTCGGTTTATTTCGTCGAATGAAAGAAATTCAATCAATTACCGTATCGAAGATTAATTATGTGTAATATTAACTATTCTTTTACCCGCCCGTTGGCGCCCGTTGGCGGAGCTAATGTAATGTTGTGTATTTTTACATTTTCTTATGTTGATTCTATTATTTTATATGAGCATGTCCACATGATAATATAATTGTGATCATTTTAATTGTTAAATCGACATATGAATGATGAATCATATATAGTTATAAAAGAGGATTGCATATATACATGTTTATAGTAATTTTAGATTATAGATATGTCCACCGAAACTTTCTCTAATATGTAACATGAGCCTATTGGTCAGTTTATATGGATGTATATGTGAAGAGAATGTATATATCAAGTCAACTATCAATCCACTAGCCGGTTTATATTTTTATTAATTCATTTAACGTTAGTTTTTGAAAAAATTGGTATTGTCGAATTTGAATGATTAATGTGTAAATTTCAATAATTGAATCTAAAAATTTAATTTGAGAATGATTCGATGCACTTGATATTGTTATCCATGCACTATTGTTGTTCGTTAATGTATCTCAATAGACTATGCTTCTCGGTAAGTCATTGCTATCATTAAATTATTAAGGATGATTAATATATTTAAAATAATATAATATAAATAATAATTTTATACAACACTAAACCCTTAGTTGATATACCAAAAAATCAAAATATTAAATGTTCAATGAATCTACATAGTCTTTAAACCCAATAAACTTATATATGAAAAAGTTAAAATAATTAATAAACTCGTAGTTAGTAGGTTATCTCGATGAAAAGTTCTTATGCCAATCTAATTTTTGTTACTCTCCAAGAATTATGATGTGTTTAAAACAAAAAATTAAAATTTTCAGTTAATATTGTATATAGACTCGATAATTTTATATATGAAAGTTAATATAATTAAATAATTATATCATGTAACATATTGTTTCATGTAAATCTAGAACAAAAATTATATAAAATTAGTTCAAATGAATTTATGGGTCAGATATTATTTTTCTTGTTACTTAAATAAATAAGTAACTCCAATCATGAAAAAAGTATCTGTTTTTTGAAAAAGAAATTATTTGTAAAGGTTAAAATCATTAGAATCGATTATGAAAAAATAATTATATTTTAATTGACCCGTTCAGTTTTATGTTATATGGATTAATAAATATTATGAACATGTTAAAAAATTAAGGTTTAAAACTCCAAAAAGGCACGAGTTATTACGTTTGTACATGATTTTTTTTGAACTTTCTGAATGACACAAAGTATCAAAATTTAGAAAATCGTGACACACCGTTACTTTTCGTCCACTTTTATAGATAGGAATTGATTTCGCTGCCACGTAGGATGCCAGGTCAGCGCATTGATCTCAAATTTTAAATTTTTTAATTTCAGAATTTAAAAAATCCATTAAATGATTTCAAATTAATTTAATTTGTTCCCGATTCTACTCCTTATATAATCCAATAAAATTCTATCTTCCTCATAAAAAAGCCCTATCTCCCCACCGCCAATCTCTGTTTTCTTAAACTTCTTCTCTATCTTCTCTGTTGCCGTCGTTTTCCGAGTCTTCTCAAACTCCGTCTAGCTTTCTTCTCCGTCACCATCCATTCTCCTCCTTACCCCCTTGTGCTTCATCTCTCAGCCATGGATTGGAGTGAAGCGAGTTTTAAATCGTCATCAAGAAATAAACAGGTCGGGTAGAAGTGTTGGCACAAATGCCAAGCCATCTTGAAAGTTGCAGCAACAGGTAAAAACATGGGTCGACCATTCTATTGTTGTCCTTACTGGCAAGATAAGGTAACTGATTGTGGATTCTTCAAGTGGGCAACTGGGAAAGCAAAAGAAGACGAAGGTTCAGTGCTAGGCGAGTTAAGAAATCAGAATGAAGAGCTGATGTGTTCTCTCCGTGATGCAATCGAAGTTTCATACACGAACTTTTTTTTTTTGGCTTGTACGGTTTCTTTTAGGAATAAAATTAATTCTTCTATAAGGATATTTAAGAGAGAGAACAGAAAAACGTGGGATGAAAATTTTGTAGGAGTTAATTCATGAAGAAAAATATAAAAAAATTATTTTATTGGTAGAATTCCTAAATTTAAGGAGAGCAAAGAAAAGAAAAGAAATGGCTGATGCGGCAAAATTTTAAAATTGAAAATACTTAATAAATATTTAGTGTTGATGTTGATGGAGCGAAGATGAAGCTAGTGGCGGCTGCCTACCTCTCTGGACGTATGGGTGAACCGAGTTGTGTAGTAGAGTGGGTTGTTGCATATGTGAGTTCTGGTTGCGTACTAGTTGGCCAGCATGAGGCAGTTGAATTTTGAGATGCTTCGTTTGGCTTTGACCATAGCTTGGTGGTTATTATAGCAGAGTTGAGATTTACCTTATGAAACAAACGACAACCCTCAACACAAGACAGACTTATCAAACAAAGAGAGAGAAGAAGGTAACAGCCCAAATCTAAAGATACAGATGAAGAAGCTCTGAGGATATCAGAAGATTTATCAAAAATAGAACCAGTCAAAATGGGTAGGACGTTAAGACACTTCTTTGCTTCTCTTCTCCACTAATCTAATACAGTTCTGTTTGCAGGATCTTCGACGTCTGACATTATAAAATGTAATGCAGACTGCAGAGTCTGCTCCCATTCAAATTCGTTTCACCTCACCTGGCTCCTGGATTTTGATTGATGTTTTTGCCAAGCTTGCTTCCAGTTCATTCAGTTCATCCAAGTCCAGCTCATCATCCTCATCGTCCTCATCAACAACAACATCCTCAGCATCTTCTCCATTGGCTTGTGACGAAGTGCTTGGTCCCTGGGCGTCAGACTTTTGTTCAACCTGATTCTCAAAGAGAATATAACAGTCATATGTTATACACAAACGTTGTTCAAACAACATACAAGCTTGATTTCAGAAAACTAGAAGTTATACATTAACTTGCAAGCTAAAGGAGGCAAATTTGCTTCAGGCAGAAAAATGGAAGGTCCCGCCGTGTCGACCATAGCAAACACTTAAAATAGGGGAAGGTATTCATAAAACAAACATGGGGAAGCAACACTAGGATGTCACGAAATAGAAAGTAATATAAACAGACTCAGCAATCTTAAATGGTTGCTTTCAATACTGTCATAGATAATCGTTTCAATTTAACAATGCATCTCCTTCATGTAGTACAGTAATTTTCTAATCTTTATTTCTGTTCAAGTTACCATATAAGATTCATACAAAAAAAGTTACCAAATAAGTGGAAAGAATACATACCTTCTTTTCAGGAGCATCAGGTTCTTCCGCTCTTTGATACTTTTCATATGCCTCAGCATCGTCCACAAACAAGCTAGCATCAGCCAGAAATAGCTCACGACCACTGCAACAAAACAAAACAAGCTGGATGAGTTGAGGCATCAACAAATAAAGAACAAGGATATGATTGTCAGGTGAAACGTATTCTGTTCCATGGTTATATATCGGTATCGAAGAAAGCCAGTTATGTACCTCATTCTATCATTCTTAGCCCTATCTGCTCTTAGTGCATCTAAACTGGCATCCCTTTCGTCTGTCTTCTTCTTTTTCCATTGCATGAACAAATCTGGAGTCATGGGGGTAGATGTTGCTACTTTCGCACGCTAATCCAAGATACATAAAAGTATAGGTTCAAAAGTTAGAGACTAACAAACAAATGACAAGCAAGTACCACAGGCAACAACCACTTGAACAAAAGGATACAAGTTAAATGGAGGATAACCAAAATTCCAACAACAATATATGTTAAACCTGATTCTCAATCTCCTCCTCAATGGGTATCTTATCAGACTCTGCCTCTAGCAGAGCCTTCATCTGAGATTTCAAGATATATCCTGGAGGAAGAGCATGGCGGTACTGGCACTCTTTACCACCATTCGGGCAGACCCAAAACCACCCATATTGCTTCTTTTCCACAGCATCCAGGAAGTGTTTGCATACCTGTAAGAAAATTTTAAACCTCATAAAGTTCCAAATACAATATGTCCAATAAAAATGAGAACTCATAATATTAGTCCAGCCAAACGTGGAACATATCAATCAATTGCTCACCATAACAAAATTCAAAACCTCAAGCACGCTAAGTTCAAGAAACTAAACGAACCTCATAATAAACAGAAAACACTAAAGAAAAACAGAAGAACACCAAAAGCTAAAATAAATGGGAGGCACTTACAATATCAGTAGGTTTGTTCTGGTTATACTCGTTGTTCTTTGATGCTACAACCTTCTCCAGAGTTTCCTGATCCCAATCGTCCATTGTGTCTACAGATAGAAGCACAAACAAAGACATGTACGAAACATAACATAGTCAGAGAGGTCCAACTTAAACAAACAAGAACAAGCAAATCATGATTAAACCATCCAATAGAACAATCACCATCGCGCTTATCACTGAAGATGTCAATCTTTTCTCCTTTCCTCTGAACATTAAGATCGTGGGAGAACTTGCATTTGAACCCTTTTGTGCATTGCCCCACTTTGAAGAACTCGCACAATATGGACTTTGGATCAACACCTGCAGTAGATAAATGCAGCAGCTAACCAGTGTCAGAATTACTGATCCGAACCAGGCCAATTTCAGAGCAAAAACAGATTAAAATTTGTAGAACTAGAGAAATTTACCAGGGGGAACCTTAGGCTGGCTAACAGCAATCTTAAACAACTCATTTAGCTCCTTCTCTTTGGCTTTCTCTTCCTCTTTCTTTTTCTGTTGATAGCATACACAATACAATATAAAGATTTAAGACTTTTACTACGATTAAGATTAACCGCTGAAAAGATCGAAATCAAGCAGTCGGATATCGACTGAAATTCTGGGCAATCGTCGACAAAATGAAAAAATTAATGCTAAGCGAACCGGGACGCGATTTATCGGACCTTAGAAGCGAGTTTGCTCGGGTCAACTTTTGGCTGCACGGACTGCTTGAGAGTCTGAACATATTTCTGGACGTTTTTGCTCTTGTTCTTGTTCTTCAATCCGAATGTCTTGTCTTCTACAACCTTCTGCTTCTTCGCCAGGTCTGCTTTCGAGGCCTGCTTCGGCGGCATCTTTCAATTGAACGGGAGGAAAACCTTGATTTCGCTAATTGAATCTTAAAATATTCCACCGCAGAGAGATTCTGGAGCTGCGCCGATGATCGGAGGAAGCTTCCAGGCGATAATGGCTTTCCGTCTCTCTGGTTAGGGTTCCGTCTCTCGACACACTACTGTGTTTCTGCCTGAGATTGGAGTGACCGTACCAACTAATATTTTAAAAACGGCAAAAAAAAGTCTGAAAAGTATTAATAAGATGATGTTATATAGTCAGTATTTTATATTTTACTGTAAATGGATTAATATGTTTTTAGTAAATAGAGTTAGTTATTATTTTATTAAAATAATTTTTATTGTATTAATTATTAACGCGACTAGAGTTTTATGTAAAGCGGATCGATGAAAAGAAAGATTTTCGAAGACGCTATTGTTAAATTCATCGATTTTCTGAAAAGTGAGATAATTTTCAAAATGTTGTTGTTAAACTCATTAATGATTAATACGATACGAGTCATATTAGCAAAATAATAAATATGTGTTTTATTAATGATATAATAATCATTTTATGGATTGCAAACGAAATAAAACTCATACTATATAGAAATTGACTATTAATATTATAGGCAAAATAACTCCAAATGTCACAAACCTTTAGTAAATTATGAAAATATATATGAGGTATGCGAAATATAATTTTTGCTTCGTTATAGCCGAATGAATATTGGAGTTGATGTTAGTTGAAGAGTCACGGCCGTAATAGTCAAATCGGGGCAGATCTCTATTTAAGCCCCAATTCAAGATTTTTAGGGGGAGGGAGCCATGGAAATGCCTAAACCTATTTTTACGAAGGGGGGAGTGTTTGGCAGCTAGAACGCCATGAAAATGAAGATTTAAAGTCGAATATAGCCGAGGAATTGAAGCTCAATGGATGATCTACGTTATACTTTAATGGAATGGAAGTTTGTAGCATTCTTTACATCCTTCATCGATTGCTAGGTTTTCTCTTCTTGCTTGGGTTTTGTGGATTTCTTTGGATTTATGGGATTGTGCTTGTATGTAGTGATATGATTGTGGATGACTAGATGCATGATGATTGATAATACGTTTTGTTATCTTGTAACCCATTTTTATCTAGATTTCATGCGATTTGCAGTTTTCTCTACTTTTCTCTAGTTTTCCGGTTTTAGGTTTTCTATTGAGATTGATTGTTAAATGGATGTTAGGGAGTGTTGCAAGTGGTTGTAGGTCGTTATGTTGATAGACCCTATGTCAATGGCCCAAAACATGTTATTATCCATGTCATGACTATTTGGTTGTTGTATCGTTTTTCATAGTTCTTAGGATGATACAAACCCAAGCAAGACATTTCCCCCTTACTCAATTTCACCCTTTAGATCTATTCATTGCATCTTAGTTTTCTCGTCTCTTGTATCTTATTTTTCATATTAGTTGTTCTATGTCATTCTCTAGTCTAGTGCAAACATCCCCAACTTTGATTTGACTGATCAGTGAACCGGCACTGAGTAGTGAAGGCTAAGTAGACCTGTGAGAATACGACCCTAAGGTATCTAAGGATTTCTTGATTGTGGGGACCTAAAAATCTCTCTGTGAAACCCGCCTCTAGACAACCCGATCGAACCACGCGGTTCGATCCATACAATGCTTGCAGGTTCACTCAACACATAAATATAATAACTGACATACAATAACTGAACTGAAATATCCTCAAATCAAAAGTAAAAACGATAACGGAAATAAATAGAGCATCTAAGGCTCGAAATCAAGAACTAATCATCTCTGTAAAACATCCCAAACAAGGGAAATAACAACTGAAAATTAAGTTTGTCAAACAACTGAAAATAAGGAAACTGTCTGAAAACGTGAAAACAATGAAAGAGATAACTGAGGTCCTCCGTGATACCTCTCTATGCGACTCCCAGAGTCACTCCGAGGCGGTGTCGCTACTCGTGCTCCCTTCTTAGGAGGCATTGGCTCCTGAAGTTCCAAGGTTGGTCATGCATGAAGAAACGTGGCGGGGTCAATGATAAGCATTGAGTAACTAAGCCTGGACGTGAAGAACTTAACTAGTATCTAGTAATGTGACTCTATGGTCATGTAGGCATCATCCTAACGTTAGCCACCCCTAGCTTTGAGCGGACAGCCTCATGGTGGATCAGACAATGAAACCACCCTAAAAGCCGCAAAAGCAACAAAAATAGCTAACTCATCACGTTCTGTCTGAATCTTAAAGAATCCAGGGGGATTGCAAAATCCATGGGGTGGGCAACCAATGTATAACGAGAGCTAATCTATCTAGTCTTGATTCTTATCCTAAACATGAACTCTGAATCATACACACAGTTCCTCGCTGTGAGCTTATGCTCGAAAAAAAATAATTGTCTATGCAGTAGATCACACACTACTACACAGTCTGAAATACTTAACTAAAAGTCCAACCACCTGTACAGTAGATCGCACGCTACTATATACCCCTGAAAATCCAAGCAAGGATTTCAGACAATTAAGCACATTCTGAAACTTCCTCGACGATCTCTAAGCCTCTCCTACTGATCTGAGACTGATAAACAAGTTACTCTCCCCTGCCTGGAACCAATCGCTGCTCGTCAGTGATTGAAAAAGAATTAGGTTTCAATACTTCCAAACTCTGGAATCACAACTTTGCTTTTATAAGCAGTCCACCACGCATGTGGCCTACTGACAACCATGCTTGTGGTGTCGTGGAAACTACACATGTGGCCTACTAATGGTCACGACTGTGATCCTCCTGTCAGCCACAAACGTGACTATCACATACCATAGCCGTGATCTACCAGATGATCACGCCCGTGACAGACTATCTGTCACACCCGTGATGGTCCATCTGACAGCGATTAACAAAGACTCACAGAAACCGTAATTAAACCCCGAGTCATATATTAACCCAAAATCGGGGTGTCACACCCTTGATCACTAATCTACCTTCCAGAAGCTATCAAAGGAGAATAGTTATAAGGGGAAGAAGATGGTTGGATTCATTTCCAATTCTAGCACCTCGACCGTTGGTGATGGATTCTTAAAGAAATTGAACTATGAGTTTAAGGCCTTCACCATATATAAGAAGAACGACGACATCCAATTTGTCGGTATCTCGAAGAATATCTCCGTCAAAGTTACTATGAAGCTCCTAAATAGAAGTCATTCTTAAGCTCCTAAACGAAACCTTTTGTAGGAGGGGAGAGTTGTGACACCCTGATTCCTAGTTCGGTTTAAATTTCGGTTCGGGAGTTGGAAATCGAATTAATTCTATTAATTCGAGGAGTTGACTCAGTAGTTGACCAAGTATTAAATGCCTGCAAGGCTCAAGATAATTATCGGGTTGTCTAATTCAATCGGAGGAGGAGTTAAGTCACATAAATTGATAGTTTTAAGCTTGGAACGATCTAGGCCGTCAATGAAACTGATGGTGAGGAGGAGCCTTGAAATGTTCAAGTGCAAGTGGGGATTGCCGCTTCGTTTTAGATTCAGAATTACTTTTGGGGCTTGAGCTCAATTCAAGTTGTGGTGACGTAATAGGCTTCAGCCGTTGGATGGCCCAATGGTGAGATGAGCTCCAGTTACAATTCAAGTGGGAGAAGGGTTTTGAGTTGCTCCCATCCCAAGATCAATCATAAACAACAAGGAGGTTGCCTCCCTCCCAATTACGACGATGATGGCAACGACGACTTGATGTAAGGAGATGACGAAGGCTTGGTGAAGTGTTGAGGCTCAACGGCGGATCAAAGAGGACTTGGCGTCATGATCCAAGGGTGAAGGATGCGACGGTGACGCTCGCAGCGGAGAGAAGGGCATTGGATGTAATGAAATGATTTTTCATTTCAGTTTTCCCGCCAAATTCCGCGACACTTCACCATTAAGTGAAACGGTGCGCTCAAGCCTCAGCAAGGATAAGATTGAAACGTCACCGTCTCACTCATCTTCTCCAGCTCATCGTCCTTTTCCCTCTCTGCGATTTGCCTGCACCTCTGCTCAACTCTGCTCACCTCTGATTATTTTCTGTTGGAGCTCTAACGCTCTTGGCCAGCTAATGAGCTGTGCAACTTGTCGTCTTTCAATTCCATCACTTGTATATGAACCAATGATTCAATGAATGAAAGACGTGAGCTAAATTTCTGCAATTCCAACTAAACTAACATGGTATCAAAGCGGAATTGAAAACGCCATGGCTGCAGTAGAATACCCTCTAGCTGACCCTTACTACCTTCATGGTAGTGAGCGACTGCCAATCCTCGTTTTCGAAAAACTCACGGGAGTAATTACACTGACTGGAGTAGAGCAATACACAATGCTCTTGGAGCAAAGAACAAGGTTGGCTTCATCGACGGAAGCATTGGAGAACCAGAGGTTGTAGACGCAATGTTCTGGCCCTGGACTCGATGCAACATCATGGTGTTGAGCTGCCTACAGCAGTCAGTCGAACCAGACATCAGAAAGACCATCATGGGGCTAAAGAGTGCACAAGATGCCTGGGAGAGCCTGAAAGAATGCTATGGACAAGGAGACGTAATCAGGATTGCAGAAATTCTTGAGCAACTTTCAAATTTAAAGCAAGGTAACCAGACTGTAACTGATTACTATGGTTCAATCATCACCCTCAGAGATGAACTTAAAAACTATCAACCCCTTTTCAATTGTGATTGCACTGCCACAAGTCACCTCGATTGCTTGGAAATGAGGAAGGTTTATGTCTATGAAGACACCAACAATGTGATTCATTTTTTAAGAGGCCTAAACGAGAATTTTGCTGGTCCTCGCACTCAAGTACTCTTTGGTGATGAACTTCCTAACATTGATAAGGTGGTTCAACGTATGATACAACATGAGAGGCAGCTGTATGGAACACAGTTCAAGGCTCCCAACGAGCCTATGACACTGCTCTCCCCATCTGCAAGTATCAACTATGCAGGACAGCAAGCAAATTTTCGTCCAGTGCCTCAGAAGGGAAGAGTGTTGTTTTGCACATTTTGCAAAATGCAGAACCATACAGTGGACAGGTGCTTCTTCAAAAATGGCTTCCCTCCAGGAGTCACTCCTAGGCCTATGCCTCAACCAGGAGCAAGAGGACCAACAAACAACAAGCCTGCCTTCACTCCAAATCATGGAGCTTACAAACCACAAATACATGCAGCAGCACAGTCCAGTGAAGGAGGTGCTATCCAACTCACGCAAGACCAATTCTCACAACTCATGAATGCCACGAAGTTCAAAGATGGAGCAGGAGCAAGCACCTCCAATCCTCAACCATCAGGTGCTCATAAGCCAACTACACTGATGTATTCAACAGGCAAGTTCTGTGGTAATAGTTTTATGCATTCCACACCAGATGAGGTTGTTTGGATTGTAGACACAGGTGCATCAGACCATGTTGTGAGCTCACTCACACTAATGACATCAAGCAAGCAAATAGATGCCTTGATGATCACATTGCCCACTGGACAGCAAGTACAGGCAACTCATACTGGAACAGTGTCAATAAATGACAGTTTGTTACTCCATAATGTCCTATATGTTCCTGATTTTGCCTTTAATTTGATCTCAGTGAGCAGGCTCACAGCTCAACAACCCCTGAGACTAACTTTCTCTTCCACGCGTTGTGTATTGCAGGACCTATCGAGGAACACAACAATTGGTTTAGTTGAACTGCACAAGGGACTATACAAGCTGATAGCCTGCAAACCAGTTAGTCACATCGCTTCCACTAAAAGAAATAAGCCTTTTGATTTATGGCATTTTCGTCTAGGACATGTTTCACATCATAGAACTCCTTTCCTTAAGCAGCTCCATCCTAGGATAGAGACCTTCCCTCTAGCTCCATGTGATGTCTGCCATTTTGCTCGACGGAAGCGTTTATCATTTCCTCAAAGTCTTTCCATTACTAAAGCTCCTTTTGAATTGATTCATGCTGACATTTGGGGACCGAATGCTTGCCCTTCACATGATGGTTATCTCTACTTCTTGACTATTGTTTATGATTTCACTCGCATGACTTGGATCATGATGCTAAAGTTAAAATCAGAAGCTAGACCTTCACTACAAAATTTCTGTTCTCACGTTTTGAACCAATATAAAACCAACGTTCAGCGTATTCGCACTGATCAGGGCAAGGAATTCTCCATGCCTCTTTTCTATCAGGAAAAGGGAATCTCCCATGAGATGTCATGTGTTGAAACTCCCCAACAAAACAGCAAAGTTGAAAGAAAACACCAACAAATCCTAAACATTTCCAGAGCCCTCAAATTTCAAGCCAACTTACCTATAACTTTCTGGTCTGATTGTGTCAAGCATTATGTCTTCCTTATGAATCGAATTCCTACCCCCATCCTAAACAATAAAACGCCTTATGAAGTTCTTCACAACACAAAGCCTAAACTAGAAGAGCTGAGAGTCTTTGGTAGCTTGTGTTATGCTAGCACACTTGCAGGCCATAGAACCAAATTCCAGAAACGAGCCAGAAAAGGAGTGTTCATAGGATTCAAAGGATACATGATCTATGACTTAGACTCACATCAAACCTTTGTCTCTAGAGATGTGCATTTTTACGAAAACACCTTCTGTTTCCATGAACATAACCAACCTACCCCTAATATAACACCTTCTGTTGACATACATTTCAGTGAGCCACTTGATGACATAAACCCTACCAATCTTCATACTCCTCCTTCGCCTCCCCCTGAGGTAGAACCAACACCTTCTGATGAACATGAACATTCCCCAAGCAGTGATAGTGACGAAGAACCATCCACACAGCAACCTCTCCCCACTCAATCCTCTCCACAAAATAGGAAAAGCACCAGATCCCACAAACCACCATCCTACCTGCAGGACTATCACTGTCAACTCCTTGTGCAGCAAGGCAAAGCCAACTGGGGTGCTCCAAAGGTATGTCCTGAACTGCATAATACTGGAAGGGTAGTTCACCCCCTCAGCACAGTACTTTCTTATGATGATTTGAGCCATGACCATAAGAATTTTGTTTTGAGTATAACATCAGAAAAGGAACCTAGATCTTATGCAAAAGCAGTCAAGGATCCCAGATGGAATGAGGCCATGAATCAAGAAACTCAGGCCCTTGAAGCCAACAGGACTTGGGAAGTGGTTGACCTACCTATGGGAATGAAGGAAATTGGCAGTAAATGGGTCTACAGGATCAAATACAAGTCAGATGGCTCCATTGAGAGGTTCAAGGCCAGAACAGTGGCAAAGGGCTACACTCAGGAGGAGGGCATTGACTACCAAGAAACTTTTTCACCAGTGGTGAAGATGACCACAATTAGAACCTTCCTGGCTCTTGCTGCTTCCAGGGATTGGCATGTACACTAATTGGACGTAAACAATGCTTTTATGCACGGTGATCTGCACGAGGAAGTCTATATGAAACCTCCTCAAGGTCTGAAAGTTGATAGTCCCTTCAAAAGACCAGTCTGCAAACTGCTTAAGTCACTATATGGACTCAAGCAAGCTTCCAGACAATGGTACTGGAAGCTCTCTGATAAATTGCAAGAAATAGGATACACACAAAGCAAAGTTGATCATTCACTCTTCTTAAAGAACACTGGTATGTCATTTACAGCAGTTTTAGTCTATGTTGATGATCTGATAGTTGGAGGAAATGATTTTTCTGAGATTTCAATGCTCAAAATAGCACTGCACAATGCCTTCAAAATTAAGGACCTAGGTGAGTTGAAATACTTCCTAGGACTTGAAGTCGCAATAGATGTTACAAGAATCCATCTATCACAAAGAAAATACATACTGGAGTTACTGGAAGAAACAGAAATGCTGGAAAGCAAACCAGTAGCTACACCAATGGATTACAAAACACACCTCTCCTCAATAGGTGATGATGATTTTGACGACCCTGAGCTATACATAAGGATAGTAGGGAAATTGATTTATTTGAACAACACAAGACCAGACATAAGCTTTGCTACACAACAAGTAAGTCAGTTTATGGCCAAGCCTTTAAATGTTCATTACAAAGCTGTTACAAGAATTTTGAGGTATTTGAAAGGGGTTCCTGCTACTGGAATTCTGTTGTCTTCCACTTCAAGCCTTCAACTGCAAGCCTACAGTGACTCAGATTGGGCAGCTTGTCCAGACACTAGAAGATCAGTGACTGGATATTGTGTGTTTTTAGGCAATTCACCCATCTCCTGGAAAAGCAAGAAACAAACCACAATCTCAAGGAGTTCATGTGAGGCAGAGTATCGTGCCCTTGCTCATACAGCCAGTGAACTCCAATGGCTACTCTACCTACTGGTAGAATTTCAAGCACAACACCACCAGCCAGCAACCATCTTCTGCGATAATCAGTCTGCAATTCATGTTGCAGAGAATGCTGTTTTTCATGAAAGAACAAAACACATTGAATTGGATTGTCATTTCTTCAGAGAAAAGCTTCAGTCCAGAATGGTGAAGCTCATCCATGTTCTAACCAACCACCAGGTAGCAGATGTGCTGACGAAGGCCCTCTCCCCATCGCCATTCATCTACCTAAGCTCCAAGCTTGGTCTGCACAATCTGTGCCCACCAGCTTGAGGGGGGGGGGGGGGGTATTAGATGTAATGAAATGATTTTTCATTTCAGTTTTCCCGCCAAATTCTGCGACACTTCACCATTAAGTGAAACGGTGCGCTCAAGCCTCAGCAAGGATAAGATTGAAACGTCACCATCTCACTCATCTTCTCCAGCTCATCATCCTTTTCCCTCTTTGCGTTTTGCCTGCACCTCTACTCACCTATGCTCACCTCTGATTATTTTCTGTTGGAGCTCTAACGCTCTTGGCCAGCTAATGAGCTGTGCAACTTGTCGTCTTTCAATTCCATCACTTGTATATGAACCAATGATTCAATGAATGAAAGACGTGAGCTAAATTTCTACAATTCCAACTAAACTAACAAAGGGAGAAGATGGTCGTCGCGACGTGAGAGGAAAGATCTCCCTGGTGGCGCGTGGGCCACGTTGGAGATGAGCAACGGTGGGGGAAGACGACCGGGTGACGGCGGCGACGAAAGGAGGAGCTATCCGGTGAGTTTGGCAGTGTTCCAAGAAGTGTGGACCTCCGTCGGTGGCTCGCTAGGTTATGGGTTTGGGTCGCCAGCGGCGAGCACCTTCTCCGGAGAAGAAGAGGGACGTAACTGCAGTTTCCAAAAGTGAAGTGACCAGTTGGTAATTTCCCCAGCTAGTTGTGAGTTCTTGTTTCCGTAGTTCTAAACTTTTGGATGGTTTACAGTTATGGACGTGGGTCAGATTTGTCAACGAATGAAAGTTTTGGATCAGTTAGTGTAACAGACGCAGTTAAAGGACTAGCAAGTTTCAGATTATTGCAAAGAAGTAAATGGAGCATAACTCGATCGTTTGAGTTATAAAAGACGCACGGTGAGAAGCTACACACTCGTGGCAGCGAGAGGATTCATGTCAAGTCAGAATCAGAGGTGTCGGATCTTCATACTAGGTGTTTAGGATTACTTTTCTACTTTAAGCGTAGAACTGTAATAGGTTGTCAGGAATCCAATGATTGGATTTTCAGTGTGTACGGACCGAGCTTCCAGGATTGTATAGTAGCGTGCAATCTATTGTAAAGATGTTGTGATTAATGAAAGGAATGGAGGTTACCTACAACCGAAGAAGCAGCTAAGGAATTGCCTAGGAAATGGAATGAAATGCAACTGCGATAATGAATATAAAGAGAGACAATGAGCGTTGCGGTTTGAACAAGCATTATGTTGAGTCACCTCACAACCATAGCTCAACATGGGAAGTGAAGGAACTTTTTAGGCCTAAAAGACGTACCTCTATACCATGGAATAATAAAATGGGTTTTGGAACTGATTGGGTCACCCTATCACAGTGTGGAAACGTATCATTTCGACTTTTCCCCCGTTATCCACTTTAGGTCTATTTCCCATATGCAATTCTCCCACCCGAGCACGTTTAACTTCGAATTTCTTACCAAAATGCGTCTTTTCAGTTAAGGTAGAATTGTTCCTTATAAGTCTATGGATCTCTCACGTGCTTTGTCATTGTGGAGTTTTCTTAAAGTGTTACATTACACCCCACCCCACCCCCAAGAGGTTAGCCATGCATGTATAATGCTCTCATCCGAGCACATTTAACTTCTAACAACAACACGACCATCTTTGATAACATCTTTCACACCATTATGAGTTCTAATTTGACAATGCAGCCCATCAAACATAAACTCAGACAATAAATTTCTCTTCACATTAAGAACTCATTTGACATTCCTAAGAGCCCTAATCTAACCATCATACATCCTCATCGGAAAAGAACCAATCCCCTTAATTCTAAGAGTTGTATGATCCCAGCATCAGCTCTCTCATTAAACTTAGACAGATTAGAAAACAATTTTTCACAAGGAGTAGCATGGGCATTACAACCAGAATCAAGGATCCAATCATCAAACACATTATTGCTATCAACTACTAGAAGTTCATAAAAGTATTCAGAACGAGATTGAAATAGGTATGAGGAGTCATTGGTATCATTAGTCTTTATCATCACACATATTTTTGTAACAATCCTTAACAAAATGATCTTCCCTTATATTTTTGTAACAATCCTTAACCTATGGATATCGTAGAACTGTAATTGAGTGATTGATAAATCCTTTGAAAGGACTTCTCATGTGATGTTTGATGTTGTGGAGCGAAGACTTCGAGGCTGTTCAGTAGCGTGCGATCTACTGCACAGTAGTTGATTTGATTTTCGAGCATGAAGCTCTTGATGGATGAACAGTGGCAAGTGATCCACTGTTCATGATCGGACATGATAGGTCTAGTTAGATATATCCAAGTTTGATGTGTTGCATTGGTCACTCACCATGGATTGTGAAATCCCTAGTGATAATGGAAAGGTTCAGGATGTGATGAGCATAGATGCTACTCACACGGTTATGGTGGTTTGATGGTCTGATCCACTATGAGGCTATCCTCATAGATAGGGGTGGCTGATGTTATGTATCCTACGAGATGACCAATAGGGTTGAATTCATTTATATTGCAGATGGCCATCTGATTTGTCGAATTGCTCAAACTTCTACAATTATTTATTTTCTATTTGCATCGTTTCTTTCTTTCTTGCCGTGTATTCAATGTGTATATCATAAATCGATCCCTTGTGCAAACAAGCGAGATGGGCAAATTGATTCCTTTGTATATTGTAACTAACGTAATCACCGACAACATTCATAGAAAGAAACCCATCACAGAAAGCCAACGGCGGCATGTTCCGTCTGGCGTGGGTTCATCACTTCGGGAACCCTTCAATTACATATTCATGAACTGTTTTTATTTTCTAAATATTACTTTAATATATTTAATGTGACGTTGCACTCATTAAGTTGATGTGACAAGCTCACGTGTCCTGTTAGACGCCAACTAAGTCGGTTCAACGAACAAACTTAACCAAAACTAACACCATGACATATTAAAAAAAATTAAAAGGTTGTGACACCTCAAACATTGGTGATAAATCATGCCATTTTGAAAGAAATTCTAATAACACATAACATATGTACCAAAACTTTTACTGATTTTTTGGAATGTAGAGCCAATCCGAACTCCTCCTCGTAAAAAGAGACCATAAAAAAACAAAGGAATACCTTCGTCTACCTTTTGCTGTTCACATTTTCCACCTTCGTCCTTAGTTCCCGTACTCTCACTCACAGACACTAAGAACACACAGACTCTCTTCCTCCCCTTTCTTTCTTTCTTTGCTCCCACCGTCCATCTCTCTCTCTCTCTCTCTCTCTCTCTCTCCCTCTCTGTTAATTTTTAATAATCATGGATACCCCGTAAGCCGGCCACACAAACATTCCTCCTTATTCCCCCTTGAACTCTCTCCCTATACATTCTTCCATTCTTCGTTTGAAAACCATAACCCCAGGCACAGAGACACTTCACAATGCTGGTAGATCTTAACCTTACCATGGTTTCCCCCGCTGTCAACCGAAATTCTTTCGCCTCCGGTGATAATATGAAGCGGCGTTTCGACTTCTCTCCCTCTAACTACCAACTCGACAGCTCCGGGAGCTTTAATTCCTCCTCGGTTATTAACGTCGACTCTAACAGTAACGCTAATGCTGTTGTTCCAGGAGACGACGACTCTTGCTCTATTCATTATAATCACGGTGATCTGTTTGGCTACAGTTTCCGTATCTTGACCGAGGACCAGCGAGCCAGTAAGAAAAAGATGGCTGTGGAGGAAGATGATGATAAGAACAATCACAATGACCGTACTATTCAGCTGTTCCCGGTTTCTGAGGGTGGAGTAGGACGAGGACGAGGAGTGAATGCGGTCGCTCAGTGTTTCGGTGCCAGTAAGGTGTGGTTAGATCTCGGTGGCAGGGAGGTTGAGCACGGCGGTCTTGCGGAGAAGGTTGTGGCGGCGACGGCTCAAGTTCAGCAGCAGCAGCAGCCGAAGCCTCCGGCAAAGAAGAACCGACGAGGTCCTCGGTCCAAGAGCTCGCAGTATCGGGGCGTAACGTTTTACCGGAGGACTGGCCGTTGGGAATCGCACATTTGGTGAGTACTGAGCATCATTGTTGTTTGCCAATTCGTAATCAGATTAAATAGATAGATTTTGGTAGGGATAGTAACTGATTTGAGTTTCCAATTTGCAGGGATTGCGGGAAGCAAGTTTATCTTGGGGGATTCGACACTGCTCATGCTGCAGCTAGGTTAGGCAGTCATTTTTGCTTCCAATCGTAGTCTGTTTCTTCATCGTTTCTTAATTCCAGTTTTCGTGCAGAGCGTATGATCGAGCTGCGATCAAATTCCGTGGAGTGGATGCTGATATCAACTATAATGTCAGCGATTACGATGATGATATTAAGCAGGTAGGAATTCTAATCTTTAAGAGCCAGAATCGTTTGGGGTCTCTGGTTGTTGATCTTATAATGCGATTGTGTGTTTTCACAGATGAGTAACTTCACAAAGGAGGAATTTGTTCACATACTCCGTCGCCAGAGCACTGGATTCTCAAGGGGAAGCTCCAAGTTCAGAGGAGTCACACACCATAAATGTGGGAAATGGGAAGCCCGGACGGGGCAGCTTCTGGGCAAGAAGTGAGTAGTACTAACACTCCCTTTTCTCAGTTTCTTTGATTTCTTCTTTTGGGGTTGCCGATTCGTAATGGGTATTGATTGATGATTCGTGCATCCGGTTACTTCCTAACTCATTCTAGATTTAAAATTTTATGGAACTGAAAAAGAAAGAAAGAAACATAAACAATTAAAGATCAGTTGGGGACCTGGTTTTTTATTTTTCATTCCTTGCCTGCAGGTACATATATCTTGGCCTTTATGATACCGAGATAGAAGCTGCGAGGTCCTTATAACAATTAATTGGATTGTTACTAGAATCTTAAACAACCTTGAATGTTAGCTGAATTTTCAATGTGGGTTGAGACGAATTATTGGTTTTGTTTGGGAACCAGGGCTTATGACATGGCTGCCATCGATTGCAATGGTAGGGATGCGGTCACCAATTTTGAGCCTAACTCATATGATGGAGAGATCATGTCTGAGGTCAAGCCTGAAGGTACAAATTTGCCTATGACTATGTCTAGAGGCAAAAGCTCCAAGAACACTGCGTCTTGTACGCTTACAACCCATGCTTTTATTTTTATTGCAGATCAAAGTCTTGATCTGAACTTGGGTATTGCTCCTCCTGATGCACATGAAGGCAGAAGGGTAAAAAGCAATGCAAGTAGCTTTAGCATCCCGGTTGGCCTGGACAAAGACTCAACGGTATTGCCTTCCTTTTCGAACCTCACAGGATTTGGAAGAAAAGTGGTTTTTTAAGTTGGGAATTGTGTTATCTTTTTTTTTTCTCTTTTGCAGACCTTGAACTCTGCTTCAGGAACAATGAACGGTCATAATCAACTATCCCATGGGCTTCCCATGGAAACTGAAGTTTGTCCAGCTAGGGATGGTATAAATGGCTGTCACTTTCCAGTCTATAAGGTGATCATCCCGGTCTCTTGCTGTACTTATATAATTTACGGTGGATCAATGTCTGAATAGTAGCAAATTTTTGTATGTGAATGAAGCAGGAAAGAGCAATGGAGAAGAGGGAAGGAGGAGTGGACCCTTTGTTAAACTGGGCATGGAAACTGCAAAGCCCATACGACAAAGAGAAGCCACAGCCATTCTTCTCCTCCTCTGCAGCATCATCAGGATTCTCGTCAGTCTTCGACAGTTACTACTGCGCCTAGTTCAGCTGTGCAGCTACTCAACCGTCACTCACTCACTCACCAAATTCAACCATCCACGACCATTATAACTCATCAACTGGGATTGACACCATCTTCTAACTAATATGAATGAAGGTATCAGCTGGGAAGGTCTCAAACGGCTAGCCACAATTATGAGAACCACCAGCGTTACATATGATCTTGTGTGATCAGAAACAATATAATAGTAGTGATTTCATTGGTTAAGGTTCCAGCGTTCCTGGAAAGCAAGCTCCGGTATTTCTGTTGGGTTGTAAGTAAATATTGAGTGATGATGTAGCTCTCAAAATTATGGCATGCACGCATTCTCCATGGATTAATAATTGAAGGATCCTACAGGCTCCTGGCACTTGGTGGCGATGGAGACTTGACATGAAAGAAAAGAATGGAACCCAACCTTACCCGCTAAAGGACAGAAACTAATTTCTCTCTATTTTAATAATGCCAGATATTTTCTTCCCTTCATACTTTTGTCGGTTGGTTTGAACAAAGTGTTTGTTGTCTAGCAATGAACCAAATCGACTTTCTTCCTTGTTTTAGCTTTAGTTGGATATATTTAAACTGCAATTTGTTCCATAGGAAATCAGTATATGCTATAGTACGTTTAATTAACAACATATTAGATCGTCATGCAGACCGTTTATGCAAACAAATAGTTAGCAGTAAATTATAAGTTATACAGTTCAGAATTGTTCTAGCGGTCATGATTATGTTTACATTCTGGTCTAGGTTAAAACATGGGAGCCAATAATCATTCGTAAAAAGCAAATTATACGTAACCATTTTGTCTGGTTACACAAAATTAATCAACTGGAAAGTAATTGGATTTTGGGGCAACGTGGGAAATACGGATTGATACTTTGATAGTGAGTAAAATGGTATGAAGTATTGTGAGGGTAAAGGCATCATCTGTTTACCTAAGAAAGTAAGAACAGTATTAGTAAAAGGGCCAGGAAGAACACAGTGGAATCATTGATGTCAACCTTTCAGAATCATCAGAAACCTTGGCCTTTTACCATTTCCCCAGGCTACTGACTGTAGTCCTGATTTTGTGATCTTAAAGAGAAACGCAATAATACACGGCATCCATTCTTTTTTTTATTTTTTTTTAAATTCTCACATCGATTTAATCTAATAGGAGCTTGGATTTCTGTTGTGTTCTTTTATTATTATTATTATTATTATTAAGGATTTTTGTTATGTTGCTATTATTTTGGTTAATGATACGATGTATGGCCGTCGTTGCTGCTCTTTTGGTGCGGTTGAAAGTTGAAACTCTTTCTTTTCTGTTGGGCACGTTTATTGTTTTGTTTCAGCATCATCCACCGCATGATTTATTTCATTATTGCATCCAATATTGCTGTTTATTCTATGTTCATAGTTTGATAACCCTAATGGACCCACCATTTTTTATCAACAATAGACGCAAGTTATAAACAACATGAGATTTTATTTGTGTTTAGATAGGGTAATTTGGTTTTTTCTTTATGCATTTTTCTTTTATTAATATGCATTTTTATATATAGTTTGTTTTTTTTGTTTTTTATAGTCCGTGAATAGACTAAAATACCTTTAGTTAAAACAAATTATTAAGACAATCTATTTTTCTTTTAATACAGTCCGCTTTTACTTCGTGCCGTTCGTTTTTCTTTCGCGCGGTCCATTTTTAATTGTTTATAAATATATTTTCTAAATATAAATATGAAAACTAATGTTCATAGGATATTTTAAACACAACATGTAAGAATGAAAAGTTGAGAAGTAATAAATTGACACGCTGTGAATAGAAGAAGATATTGAAAAGTAAATCGGTAATAGACTTACCAAGAACGAAGAACTTGATAAATTCCAGAAATCGTGGATTGATTAAGATCAAGAACTTTGATTTCGTTTGAATGAAGATGTTAACTAGGAATTGTTTAGTTGATGAATGATTTATATTTATTAACATGTTCCTAATCATTTTCTGTTTAGATTTAAACCTTTATCTTCCTTTTTTATTTAGGATTTGTGTAAGTTTTTATTTTTTCATACAATTTTTATTTAAAAAAACTAATATTTTACTAATATAATCCGTATATAATAATATTTATAATTAAAAATATATTAATTTATTTATGATAAAATATTAACTACACAAAATAAAATACAAATTATATATAACATCACCTTAATAATATTGTCCGTGTTTACTTTGCGCTACAAACACAATCAATATTTACTTCCTGCATCAGCAGCAACCATTTTGTTTTCATTTGTTAATGCAGAAATCTATAAATAAAAACTGAAGAAAAATATATATTAGCAACAACTCTTGATGTATTTGAAAGTTTATCTTTCTTTCATATAAAACTTTTCTTTGTGTATCCGACTAATTAACTCATAATGAAAATAAGAATTATATTTATAAGTTGAGGGATGGATCAGTTCAACCTCAACCGTCTATCAAAGTTTGAGTTATTATTTAGGGTTATTTCTATTTCAAATTCATAGCAAAAAAAGCTTTATCCAACAATTTCGCTAAGGCTAACTTCAGCCCTGGTGCTAAAGCAAGAGGCCAAATTAAAATCCGATTTTTATACTTTTGATATGAAAATTAAAGACCGATCTTTCAACCATAAATATAATAATACCAATATTGAAAGCATTTTGAGAAACTTTAAAATTGTGTACTTTTTTTGAGGACTTCGCTCGTGTTTTTTAGGAATTTGTCATAGCGACATTTTTAGGGGCTCGTCTTTTGTCATTCCAACGTGAAATGTAGTTTTGGAGCATGAAGCGATTAATATTTGCAGGTTGCTAATAGCTACCTTTAAGTTGAATTTTATTTTGAAGTAAAATATAAATTTTGAGCAAGAAGCGATTAATACTTATACATCGCTAATAACTACCTAATAATCAATGATTTCAAAACCATATCGGACCAGCTGGTTGAACCAATCGAACTGTATACTGTTCAACTAGCCGGTCCGATATAACCTAGTTTGATTTGAAAAACGGTTTTTTTCTGACTTTTTCAGTTCAACCATCCTATTGTGATTAAACCGATGTTGAACTGTTGTTGAACCATCAAACCTCCTACACTAAACTTTCCGGTATAATACCCAGTAAAACATTGCTAATAATATAACGATGTTTCTTTCTTAAAAAAGGGTAAATGAAATGAAACCTTGCAAAGAAAGAAGCATGGCAGAGTAGAAGATTTAGTAAGTCCACGGTGGATATTAATTGGCATTAATAATATGGCAGCCACGTAGCTAGGATTGTACAGTGAACAGATGTGGGAACAAAATTAAATAATCGGAGCAAGGACATGTCAGTATTTCATGGTATGAGCCCTTAATATAATCCTCCATGTGAAGAGATGTCGCAAACCCAGTAGCCGCTACCCTAAAACAAGTAAAAAAAGTTGGGAAGTAAGTATTTACTAAATATAGAACCACAATTGCCAGCAAAGAGCTAGGCTAGGCTAAGTAAGTATACAAATTACATTACTACACGTAGCTGTACTGCTATGTATTAGTATTACAGTGGTGGCCGCATCGATCAACAGTCGTACACTGCAGTGCTTACTTATTCATCATGATCAGTCATTTTCACTATCTTTACAGCTGACCAGTCTATAGTTATATATATGTTTTCGGTGTGATGGGGGGTCTGGTAGGCAAAATATATGGGGTTCATTGGGTTCCTGACACGTGGCCTTTAGTATGAAAAGCTGGGTAATGAAACGAATGATGATAAAAAAAACACAAAGGAATTGATGATGGGTCTCTATCATAGGATCAATATATACATATCCACTGCGCTTGCTCTTCTCTTTTGGTATGATCATGATCAATAATAGTGCTCTTCTCTTTTGTCTTTCTGTAATGACTAATGAATGAAATTTATAGTGGTGTTGTTGTTATTTCCAATTTGTCTAGTGGTTGATAGAGTGGCTCTTCCTTGTCAAAGACGGACAGACACACTTACATAACACCGTTGTTGTATCAGGGAAATTACACATTACATGCATGCCGGTAGCTAGCTAGCTAGCTAGTGTTACTGGTCACCCTATCTTTCACGCTACCAACGTATAGGCTAGCATGCAGCTGGCGCTGTTCATTTCCATTGATTTGTCTCTAGCTAGTAATATCCCATGATTCATGGACAAACTTGTGTTGCATGCATAATTCTATCAAAATATACATTTCTACTCTCAACATTAAAATGCTTTTCAGCTTTATATGTCTCATCTGCGCAATATTGCATCAACTAATATAGAGTACCCGGTGTTATAACCTATTCGGAGAATGGCTACCTTATGTTAGATGACTTTTTGGACTAAGCAAATGAGGTGTATCGTTAGGTGACGACCTCAAAGTCATTCGGGCGCAGATAAATAAATTACCTTGAAAAGAGAAGCTCTAAGTTCAACATATTAAGGATTGGTTGCTAGAAACAAAGAATGGTCATATGAATAGTGGAGGAAGACGATCTGGCAATCAAAGAAAGAAAAACTCTTGAAGGATAGATTCACTCTTATTGGTAGGCTAAAATCTCGATTACAATCTCGATCTCTGGACATTATGGCCGCAACGCAGTTAATTACTAATCAGATTACCAACCATTAGGAACACCGTACCCTTTTTCACCTTATCAACAATATTGTTGTGTGATGGCTCTTTCTCAGTAGCCACCCAATAGACAGTTTATAGTGTTATATTATATAATGTCATTGGTCAAATTTTAGATGGTAAGACTGATAAACTATTTTGTTGAGCACTAATTTGTGCGGAAACCATAATGGTTCTCCAAATTGTCCTCATGGTGTAGCTTACTCTGGTTCCTACAGTGAAAGTTGTTTTCGTATCTATAAAGTTCTCCAAAATCCTCTTAATCAATGGATAGTGGAATGCGAGGTGATTTTGGCTAGCATCATTGATACTCTTTTAACTTCTTTTTGGATCCAAATTCATTATTACATAAAACAGTTTGTTCAGAATACTAACTTTGTGGCACTACTTGTGAAAAATGATCGTCTTTCCTCCAAATTAGTTAGAATCGTTGATTTAACTTAGCTTCTTTTTGCTAGATTTTTTTATTTCATCTTCTGTATACATTCATCTCACATGTCTGTTATCAATGGTATCAATACATCTTTAAGAAATAAAAAATTCAGCATGCTAGGCAGGCAGCGCATTCGTGATGATCGATGTCGATACAGCGAAAGCTTATTGTCTGGACAAAAGTCCACCCTCATAATACCAAAAGTCCAAAATGATGCCACTTCACGATTATGTGGGTCAAAATGCAAAGCCCTGTCCTCTATCTGGGCCTATCTTGGACTTGGTCCATTACAATAAATGAAACGGGGCTTTTATGCGTAAACAAAAATTATCGGCCTGTATAGAAACGGGCTTCAAATCCTAATTCAGACTAGAAGGCCCAAAGATATAAGCCGTGGCTCCATCAATAGGGTTTAACAATCTTCAGTAAGTATATATTCGTAGCAAAGCTCCTTGCGCCTTCCATTGTGTTGGTTTCCTCGGAACAAGTAGCAGAGGCAGTGCAAGCGGAAACTCGGCGAAGCATACAAAATGGTAAACCCTAATTCTCCATCCCCTCCCAGACGTACTTTATCTCTTTCTCTAGGCTCTGCTTAACGTTGGGTGTATTGATGTAATCGGTTTATATTCTTCCTGTATACGATCGGAAGTAGTTCTTAAAACCTAGTATTGGTTTATCGGCTTCCCTTAGTTTGATGATTTCTTCTTTATGTTACTGGTCACTCATTGCTGTTTTTATCTCGGACCATCACAGTTTACATTCTGAGATCAGAAAATTACTAATGGGTTTTCATAATTTCAGTGTTTGAAGGATCTGTGTTTTTGTTTCTTGGGTTAGGGTTTAAATCTTAATCCCAGACTTTAGTCAGGTTTCGATCCTGATGCATTGTGGGTTGATTACCGTTACGAGTCTGGAAAATGGAGGCTGGCGCCCATCGTTACAGATGTATCCCATGGCATTAATTTGTCTGGAAATAATACAGTTTGTTACATCTGGGCGCTAAATATTTCTCTTTTACATGTCCTTTAAGCTCTGCTGGTGTAAATTTTATTGTTTAGGTTAGCTAAAAAGAAGGTTTGAAAATGAATATTGTCTGGATATAATTTCTTTCGTCTGTGTTGGTGTTCTTACATTAGCTGTTTATCACTGTTTGCTTGTGATGAACAGCCAAAGCAGATTCATGAGATCAAGGACTTCCTTCTCACAGCAAGAAGGAAGGATGCTAGATCTGTCAAGATCAAGAGAAGCAAGGATGTTGTGAAGTTCAAGGTCCGGTGCTCCAAGTACCTCTATACCCTCTGTGTTTTCGACAACGAGAAGGCTGACAAGTTGAAGCAATCTCTTCCCCCGGGTATGCATTTGATCTATTGTCCCCTTATCTAGTTTTGTATGTAGGAGCTTATTTATGGATGGTCAACTTGATCCTTTTTGACACTATTGGTGTCCTTGTTTTAGGTTTGAGCGTCCAAGACCTCTGAAGGATGAAATTTCACATTCAAAGCAGCTTGGAGAAGCGGTTTGGTTGCTCTGTTTGTTGCTTTGAGGAATATGGCGTTACTGTATTTTTGCGTAGGATGGTCTTTGTTTCATGTTTGAACACCCTAAAATTTTTGAAGTTAAATGTGTAGAACCCTGTTGTTTGCACTTTGTGGTCATGAATGCTGCAATTACTGTATATTGCAGTAACTGAGATTGTATTCCATGGAAGTCTTTTTGACTCTCTGCTTTTTCAATTGCTGGTGCCATTGTGAGTTGCAGTGATTTTAAATCTTTAGAATGATAAAACCTAGAACTGATAAGAATGTTCTGTTGCGCGTGATGGGGGTCACTTTAGCTAATTCACGAACTTGTGGTGAATCTTCTCGATTGGAGGCTTATAAGTGAGCTCCGATTAGTTTTTTGCCACTTTGAATGTGATATCATATCATCTAGTATACTCTTTATATTTAACTAATTAGATATAATTAGAGATGTTTGTTAGTGGTGTATATTACATAGCTGGCTATAGGATGTTCGATGCATTGGGAATGTAGTAGGCTGCTTATTGTTCGTTGCTATGTGGATAGAGCGTTACTAAATGTGGTCTTGGTTTTCAAATTAGACGACGCCCTACATTATATAAAGATTTAAACGTCCGTCTTGTAAAAATGAAAAACCTACAACTTCAACTCAAATGTCTATCTTGTAAAAACGAAAAACCTACAATTTCAACCAAAAAAACCCTCTTTTTAGTATATTTTAGTTGCTCGAAAACACCCCCGACGAATCACGGATCAAAATTTTGAGGTACGAAATTGAATTTTGTACAAATTTTTTTTTGGACTGAACCAACGGGGCGGACCGGTTTTTGTCCGGTTTGTTTAGCGGACGGGCCAGAGTTCCGTTCGATCAGACCACCTGTACATAAATTGGTTTCCATCTGGGTGGTCTGACCGGATAAAAAACCGGTCTGTCTGTTTTTTTAAATTAAATTTATTAATTTTTTTTAAGTCAGTTCGTTAATTTGGATACCTTAAGTATCGATTGGATGTACGAGATATATCCATGAGTACTGCGGTAAGTGTTCGGCTAGTGTTTTAGAATGATCGAAGAATAGGTTATATGTAGGTAAAAGATTAATGTAGTTTGTATTTCGGTGTTCATATTCTATAGGAAGTTTATGCCGGTGACGGAATTGATTACTCCAACTGGTTTTTATCCGACGATGTGTACGGGCACTATCGGTGAAGCGGCGCAAGCAGCAAAACAGTTTGCTTTGACGCTTAATTTCCATCTGGTCAATGGGTCCAACAAAAACAATAACTCGAAAAAGGAGTGTTGGGGGTATATGTATTGCTCACGTGGATCTGTTCGCAAGTCTGAGGGTTCAGATCCGCCGTAACGGGCGACGAATTCAAAAAATTGTAATTGCCCATTCAGACTTGCCGTGTGGTCAAGGGTGGTAGATTGCAACTCGAAGTTTTTTTATTTACGGAGTTGGAAACATAAAGAATCCTAATAAGTCGAAGGGGTACCACAATCATCCTCTCATAGACAGTGAGAAGTGGGAAGACCATGACGCGATAGACTGCGACATCCTCAATGGGAGGATACAGACGATTTATGATAGAGGTGTGCCTGTTGTACGTACTTTGAATACAATGGTTCGTACCTAGTACCAACCAGAATCAGACGGAGTGAAGGAGTCTAGGATGTCTGAGGCGCCTAAGGGTAGGCCCCGTGCGCGTAAGATATATGGGTGGAATCTTTCTTACCACGAGGATGCGAATGCTCATTGTACCCCGCCCAAGGGCAAGACCAAGTCAGGTTCGTACTTTCTTAAACTCAGTTATGAGTTCGTTGTTTTTCAATTGTCTTAACACAAGTAAATCACTTAACAGGTAGTTCAACGTCGCAAAAGGCTATACCCACACAAAAAATGTCGAGAACTCATCCGACAAGTTCTATTCCGAACAGAGGTGTGCAGTTTTTACCTAAAACAATCTTTTCTCCGTATGAGTATAGTAAAATAACCGTCCTAATTCTGTGACTGACCTCCACTTTCAATGCTTCCATTCATGTCGTATATCCCTTATGGGCTCTGGCCCATGCTCAATAACGTGTTTGACGTTATCGGTGATGGTCATTTCAGGTTTACGTGTGTATCCCACTCGTTCACCGGTGGAGACCAACATCAATATGTGACTATGCGTCACGAGTTTATGGATCACGCGCATGTGTACTGGACGTTGGTATCACAAGGTGTATGACGACGCGTTAGAAACTGGCCTAGCCAAACTGGGGTGGCTATGGAACAAACCATGTGATAGACCATGGTGGTTATGGAATCTGGACCTCTTCAGATTTGCCACTAAGCACAATTGGACATACGTCGTTTCGGTATGGGGGGTGTGGTGTCCCCTATCGAGAGACGTTTCTCCCGCTGAAAAAATAATAATTATGCGAGACACCGTTCGTTCGATGAATGAATTTTTTATGAAAGGCCCAAACGGACGGCGGGGCCGTTCGCTGCCGCTGGCCGGGCGGAACGACGTTCAGATTTCGTGTTGGCGCCCGAAAATTTGTCGATCTTGAAGTTTAGATCTTCAATTTAGGATCTTGTCGACTTTCAAATTTTGTGTTTTAGAAAGATTGAGTTTGTCGAAGATTGAACTTCTCATAAGTTTTGGAAATTTATTAAAGGATAATTTAGTAATTCACTTCACTTAGGGCGTCGTCTAATTCAAAAACTAGGGCGTCGTTTAGAGATTCAGTTGTGAATATACTAGTCCAACTGGCCAAAAAATAACTAGTGTATAGCTTAGATTTTGCCACGTTATCTCTGTTTGCCGCCCTTGATCGAATTGCTTTCCCTTCCTTTTTCTCTTTCCACTTGCCACATACCCAACCACTACTTCTCACAAGATTTTAAAAACCGAATTAGAGATTCAACTAGTGAGGTTAGGGGTTCAGGGTTTGATGATTTGATTGGGTTTCTGATTGTTTTCAAAATTGAGTTAAACCGTTTTAATATTAATTAAATAAATATTGTTAAGTCGGACCGACCGATTTTTTATTGAACCGGATCAAACTGGTAGTATAGAGAGTTGAGTATCATAATCTAACTTGTCAAACATGTAGTTATTGAATTATATTTTAAGATGCCTCAAATTATATGCATGAATTAAAGTTTTGATTAATTAAATAATTAAGATTTAATGTACATACTTAATTAAGATAAGATGTTATTTTGTAGTGTTAATTAGCTATCATGATGTGTAGTATTATCAAATTAAATGTACGTTTTAATCAAATTGTGATATTAGCAGAGATGGTAATCACTCATCCTCGTTACCTAAAGACAATGGATCGAATTCCACTCCCACATTTTTAAAAAATAAAAAGTGTAGCAATAAAAACCGGATCCAACCGGCCAAACAATTTCGGCCGAACCGACCAAATTTCATTATCAAACCGGGTCAACGCCCAGTTTTGGCCATTCTCATCAATCGACGACCCGATTTAGGCTCTTTGGCCGGTTTGTGGTCGTACCGGTCAGTCCGATCCGAGATTCTTAACCATGCTTCTTCATCCTATTATCTGCCCATCTCTCCCTCCACATATGTCCAAGCCCAAATCTATCCGATTCGCAGCCTACATACGACGGACTTCTACCCAACATTCCACTGGTTTGCGCCACCAAACTCCATTAAAATTCTCCAGGCTGTAGTCTTGTACCACTATGACCTTGATACACATGCCCTCTCTATTCTACCACCTGCACTACTTGTCCAATATCTCGATAATCTCAATATCGATCATATTTCCCAAACCCTTCGTGGAATGAATCTTCTACGAGACACCTCTTCTCACCTCGTCTCAGCTTCATCAACCCATTGAATTACCCCCTTGTTGACCTGATCACCATGGCGTGGTAGAACCTTTGTGGAAAGGGATGACACCTTACCGACAACGAGGTAGCTGAAATGGAGGCTGAGGTTATCAGGTCGAGGCTCAAGAGGTCAAGTGGATAGGCCAGGGATTTCTTAATGTGTGGCATCCACTATTTGGGCCTCGATATGTTCGACGTTGTAGGGTACTGGAGGAGGGAAGTGGATTGGAGGAGACGTCTAATATGGTACCTGATGCTCTGGTCTCAGAGGTTCCAGTGGCTGGCCTTCAGCCACCCGTAGGGGGTTGGGCCAAGACCCTACAGTTCCGTATATGTAGGATTTAGTCCGCAGTACCGGACCCTCTATTGTGTTTTTTATGGAAACAGTCAACCACAGAGCATAATGGAGAAGGTTCGTTGTAAATTGAAGTTTCCATTTAGTTGGTATGTGGAGTCAGAAGGGCTTTTTGGCGGTTTAGCATTATGGTGGGCGTGGGATGTCGATGTAACAGTTTTGAACTCTACTAGGAACTAGTCTGGGAGTCTGTCTCTCACTTTCATGTTTGGTGGGGAGTGCCAGAGCAGTGTATTTGTTGTTGGTGCTCCGAGAATTTCTAATCGGCTACAAGTCTGGGAGTATGTCTCTCAGCTTCTTAGTGCCCCTACTAGCTCGTGGCTATTGCTTGGTAATTTTAATGTCGTTCCCTGTCTCGAACAAAAGCAGGGTCGTTGTCTTCCCAGTGCTCTTTCGATGAGACAGTTTAATGAGTTTATTTTTTATAACCATCTTGAGGATCTACCAGCTAAGGGTCCTTGGTTTACTTGGTCGAATAATTCATCAGGCGGAGGGTCTTATACGCCTAAAGCTTGATAGAGTACTCTCTAATGTGGCATGGAGTGAGTGTTTTCCGAGGCGTGTGTTTCCCATAAGCCCTTATATGCGTTAGATTATTGCCCCATCGTCTTGTTGGCCGAACCTAACCTTTTGTTGCCATCCCGGATGTTCCAATTTGAAGAGAGTTGGGTCGAGGCGGAGGGGTATCATGATGTGGTTAGTTCCGGGTGGCAGCTGATGAACGGATTTTACCCCGCTTTCAAATAGCCACTAGATTGCTCTAGTGGGATCGTAATTCTCCCTAGGGTTTTCTTATTCTTATTACTCAAGTTGACAATCAAACTAAACCAAGTAACAGAATGAGATTGTTTTTAGATCGTTTTAAGTAACCGATTAACAACTAAACATGCAATTAAAAGTTAAACGAATTCGAGAGATTAAGTTTCAGATAGGAATGAAGGTTGCTCGGATTCGAATCCAGTAAAACTAGCAATGTACAAATGAATGATTAATTATCTCGGTTATTCAGGTTATAACGGCTCGGCAATTTCCTAATGTAGTCTTAGATCACTCTCGCGCCTCTAAGGATCTATTTCGTCTAACTATGATTCCTCTCTCGAGCTAATCTACACCTAAACAAAACGCATTAATAGTGTTCGATGAAATGCCAAGATAAACGTGCAAAAAGCCTAAACGATTCGCTCCTCTCTCGAGCTAACAAATAATCTAGGATTCTTTCTAAGCGACCTATCAACCTATGTTCCTCTCGGACCCACAAATCAATTTCGATGACTCAATCAAGATGATCAGACAAGAATGAATCTAAAATTAGGTTTTAGGAAGAACCATCACAAGTCTGAATAAACCTCAATAACAAATCAAATCATTCATACAAAAGCTTAGCTAAAGCTTCATCTCATCCGAACAACACAGAAAGTTTAGCTACTCATCGTTCGGGAAGTAAGAAGGGGAAAAGAAATGAGAACAAACCCGAAAAGATAACATGATCCGTCGAGAATTCCCAATCCTGTCGCCGATCTTCGCTCCGTTTCCAATTGATGATAACCTCTCTCTCCAATCGGTCTCTCGCACTTTTTCTCCCTCTAAAAGCTCTAAAATATGTGTAAAAATAATGATGATCCGTCCAGAGGGTTGCTAGGGCTTTTTATAGGCTCCTCGTCCAATCCGAGATGGAAAAGGATTAAAAATCCGTATGGGATGGAACATGCTGTGTTCCGCAGAACACGCCTTGGGACACGCCGTGCTCCTGGCCGTGTTCGGCCCCTGTAAGTTTTTCGCCCATTTTTCATCATCAGGACACGGCGTGTTCCACGGAGCACGCCTTGGGACACGCCGTGCTCTATGCCGTGTTCCTCCCCGGTAAGTTTTTTCGCGCTTTTTCACACCCGGAACACGCTGTGTTCCAGTTGGAACACATCGTGTTCCTCTCCAGCTGCTCTAAACCAGTCTGTTTTCACTCCCGCTCATCCTCAAACACCATGTATTGCCTGAAAATGTATAAAAAACACACCAAACAACGTAATACGGCCCCAAGGGGCAAGAGAACGAACATGTGCTAGAGATCCAGGGTTTAAACACTTTTCGACACACAAAAGGCTCATTTTACAATCAAAAAGGTGTGTCGAATATGCAACACATCAAATCACCCCACACTTAAATACTTGCTTGTCCTCAAGCAAATCTAATAATCGCTCTCTATAAAAGCTTAGCATATGGTGATCGGAATTTAAAGTTCAGACTCTCAAACTATCATGGTGTTTAAAAATGCAAGGTAATCACAAACCACACATTTAAGCATGGAACACCGAATTCCTCGAATTAGCATAAGATAGATTCATAGATATGATATAAATGAGTTGACACCTAACCACCGGAATGTATCCATATCCTCCAAACACTTATACCTTCTAGTTGCTAGTGGAAGTAACAGACCGACGGCTCGTCCTGGCCGGGATTTCTCTTCCGTCTTGAGGGAGGAGGTGCTTCAATTTTTAATAGCACTCAAGTTATGATAGCACCTCCCTCTTAATTTGAGTTGCTTACTTGACTATGTACCTCTACAGTCTACTGAAAACAAAGCTTGCATAATTCGATGTTGCTTTTCGCTTCTTTCTTTATTGCTTTTTAGATAGCGGCTTTTTCCAAATGGGGGAATTAATCACAACTTCAGCCGGACTCGGAAGTAACCAGTCTCCGGCCCATGCCCCAAGCCTCATAAAGGTAGGGAAGACGAAAAACCACTAGGGTCGCCCTGCGTGTTTCGATTGCAACCAAACCCCCATGACATTTTTTACTAGCAACCTCATTCGGACTCCTCCCGCCTGTTTTACCCTTCATAACAACTTAGATAATTTCGTAGGAGGATACAAATACACTCTGCGACTTAGAACAAAACGGTGGAAGGTAAAAATTCATTTTCTTAACATATATATGAGTCTCTAGTATACTAATGTGGGTGACACGACAGATGGTTCAAAGATGATATCCTCACATCCACGACATCCACTCATAGATTGAAAACCCTAACATGCATTCACTAACATCCACAATCTAAGCTCAAGAGAGAGTTTCGAAAAAACAAAAGGGAGGCAACGAACAAATTGTTTCTCACAAGTTATGTATCCCACAATTAAGAAGCGCCCGAAACCACCCCACACTTAAACAGGACATTGTCCTCAATAGACCAAACAATCAAGAAGGAGCGTGATGGAAAACGTGGTACTACCTTGGAGAATGTGCGAACGAAGCATGTGTGGTGCTTGGACGAGGACCAGGCCGGTGGAAGGAAAGAAACGACGTCGAGAGTAGAAGGAGGCCTACAACCAAAGAGACATGAAAGAGCAAATAGAAGAAAGGCCAGCGCCAATCCGTTACATCAATCTAGAGGTAGCGAAACATAACATCCACGAACACAAATGTCAACCATAAGACACAAAGTAAAACTAAAAGTAAATGAAACACAAAGAGTTCTGGATACGACAAATAGCACTCTGACACACTATGTAGCCCTACTGGTCATCCATGTCATGCGGGGGAGACGGTGGAGGGTACTGAAATGGCAAACTGGGGGGAAACTCCGGGTGAGTGAAGGCGTAGAAGCGCCGCTGCTCCTGAAAAGTGTACTGTTGGTAAGCGTACATCTCGGCCATGGAGACCTGCAGAGAGTCGACCCGCCCTGCGGGACGGGCCACCTGAGTGCTCAAATCTTCAGTCTGCGCATCCGGAACGTCTCTCTGCCAGCAGGGCAGCGATCAGCGAAGAAGTCTAGAATCCCGGCCGCTCGGAGGAGGGAACTGGTGAGGCGCTAAGGGGAGACCCATGGAATGGCGGAGAGGGCCCTGAAGGCGGACTGACACTTCAGGTTCTTCACCAAACAGGTGACGTATGAGTCCCCGTACAGCTTGCTGGTTGTCTCGGCGGAACGAGACCGCTGAGACGCCAGTAGCTTTGCAACCAAGGGGGCCAGATGGACTCGCTCCTTGGTATGGACGCTGTACAGTAGGAAGAGGTCGCGGGAGGTATAGACACTACCTGAGTTCCCCCGCTGAGTAATGGTGGCACGGAAAAAATGGCGGAGGAGGCGGAGAAGGGGCGCCTCGATTCTTTGCGGGCTTGGAAGTGCTGGACTTGTAGTAGCTCCAGCGGCCGCCCTTTAGATGCTTCATGGGCTCAGAAGGAGCAATCTCACTCCAGAACTCCTTATGAGCCCTGCAAGTAGCTCTAGCAAAAACGGTCAATGGCGGATCGGATATGAGTTCTTCCATAGTGTAGAAGCCGAGGTACACCCCGAACTCGTTGAATGACCAGGAGTGGCGGACCCCACCGCACTAGAGCTGAAAGTGAATGAAAGAGGGAGGACCCAAGGGAGGAGCTTCAATGCAAGGGAAGGATTCTTCTTGCAAGGAGGAGTGGAAGAGAGGAGGAAAAGAGGGGAAAGGGTGAAGATGGGAGGCGAGGAAAGGAAATGGAGGAGGAAAGAAGGCTGGAGGCGGTGGAAGGGATGTGTTGGAGGTGTGAAGGTGGCGGTTGAGAAGAGAGGAGAGGAAAATTGGAAGAAACCCGAAGAGAGAGGGAGAAAAAAGTACCAACCTGAACTGGAACACGGCGTGTTCCATCTGCAATACGCCCGTGTCCACTCTCTGGAAGATTGAGTCCAAAATCCCGTGCTGGAACACGGCGTGTTCCAGGAAACACGGACGGAACACGACGTGGTTCTATCCGTGTCCAGCCCCTGGAACTTTGGGTTGCCTCCCAAGAAGCGCTCTTTGTCTTACGTGTTTGAGCTAGATGATACCTGCAATCTACGGGTCAGCGCCCTCAACCTCAGCATGATCGAGCTTCATCTCCTCGACGACTCCGAGGAAAGCCACAATGGCATACATTTTCAGACGATGACCGTTCACCTTGAAGGGATCCTCATCGGGGCGAGTAATTTCCACAACGCCATGAGGGAAAACTTGAGTGACTATGAATGGTCCAGACCATCGGGATCGCAGCTTCCCTGGAAAGAATTGGAGACAGGAGTTGTATAGAAGCACCTGATCGCCAACCTTGAACTCCTTGACTCCCTTCAGTTTCGAATCGTGGATCCGCTTGGTGCGCTCCTTATACAGCTTGGACCTCTCATACGCGTGTTCGCGCCACTCCTGTAATTGATGTATCTGCATTTTCCTTTCCTCGCCCGCAACTCTAAAATCCAAGTTAAGTGCACGCAAAGCCCACCAAGCACGATGTTCCAATTCGACAGGTAGATGGCAAGCCTTCCCATATACGAGCATGTAAGGGGAAGTGTCGATAGGAGTTTTGTAGGCCGTCCTATACGCCCACAAGGCATCGTCGAGGCGAACAAACCAATCAGTGCGTGAGATGGCCTTCTCCAGTATCTGTTTCAACTCTCGATTCGTCACTTCGACCTGTCCACTTGTATGAGGATGGTAAGCTGTCCCAACACGGTGGGTGAACCCATACTTAGCACACACCTTATCGAATTGTCCACGGAAGTGAGTTCCTCTATCACTGATGATGGTCCGTGGTGTACCAAATTTGGAAAACAGTTTCTTCAAAAATTGCCTACCACCCTAGCATCGTTGGTGGGAAGAGCCTGAGCCTCCGCCCATTTAGATACATAATCCACTACAACTAGGATATACTTATTCTTCTGTGAAGTAGGAAAAGGACCCATGGAATCAATCCCCCAAATGTTGAAAATCTCAATAGGTACAGTCACAGTCTGAGGCATTTCATCTCGTCGAGAGAGCTTACCTGCTCTCTGGCATTGATCGCATTTGGTGACGAAATCCCTGCAGTCCCTAAAGATGGTGGGCCAAAAGAATCCAGAAGTGAGAATTTTTCGAGCTGTTCGTTCCGAGCCGTGATGTCCACCGGTCGGTCCTGAATGATAGTGAGTCATGATATCTCGAGCCTTGCTGAGCGTTACACATCGAAGAATAATATTGTCAGAGCCGATACGGAAGAGATGCGGATCCTCCCAATAGTACTTCTGAATGTCGGACATGAACTTCCGTCGCTCATGGCAAGTGAGGTCACTTCGAATCGCCCCACTAGCATGGTAGTTGGCGAAATCGGCAAACCATGGCCCTTCAGCTTCGGAGATCATGATGGCGTAGAGGTGCTCCTCCGGGAAAGCCTCCCGAATGTCAGGTGATTCCACTCATGTGTCCACAGATTGCTCAAGACGAGAAAGATGATCAACAGCAACATTCTCGGAACCTTTCTTGTCTCGGATTTCGATGTCAAATTCCTGAAGGAGAAGTACCCATATGATTAGTCTCGGTTTAGCATCTGATTTGCTCATGAGATAACGGACATCGGCATGATTAGTGAATACAATAACATGAGACAATAGAAGATACGATCTGAATTTGTCAAAAGCGTACACCACACCCAAAAATTCTTTCTCCGTAGTGGTGTAGTTCCTCTGAGCTTCGTTGAGAGTCTTGCTGGCGTAGTAAATAGGTCTGAAGCGTTTCTCAATCTACAAAATAAACAAGCACTGTGTTAGTTTGAGGTAAAATTTTGTATGCTAAAAAAGTCGAACGTTACTTATAATGTTCTCTATTGAAGTGCCTTGACGACCGATATACCGTCGGGCGATCCTGTTGTACCACATCATGTACTCATCATGGAAATGCCACCTTACATATCTGCCATGAACTCGGTCTCCACCACATGCTTGAACCTCAAGTTCCACAACTGAAAGTAATGGGCAGGTCTGGTCACATCTCGGTGATCATTCCTCTGAGTAATCTCAAGCAAGCTCATCACCTCGCTCTCACCAGTCTCCCAATGTGGGATCAACTTCCCCATCCCAAACTGCAGGAGCACTGATGACGCTAGATTTTTCACAATTATCTCCCTCATTTACGTGATATTTCATCCATAATTGTATTGCTTTCGGTAGAAGTTTAAGATGTTTTATGCATTTTAAGCTTTTATCTCGATTTAGTGTCTCAGACCCAATCGTGGGCCATTTGATGTCGTTTTGGAGTGTTTGATAGATTTCAGGTATATAATGACATGGGGACATTAATTGGAGTAATACGGCATGCATGTATGATCTAAGACAAGCAACATGAAGCATTTCTGCATCTTAAAAGAGCGTGGATCTCGACTTGGTCGGAAAACATCGCTGTTTCTTATTTTTGACATATCTCTTATCTTATAAGTCCGATTGATGTAAGGTTGGTGGCGTTGGAAAGATCATTCAATTTCATACAACTTTGGTTTTAGAAGTTTTTCAGAGTATGCGCGCAACCTGTCACACTATGCGCACAAGTTCAGGCGCATTGTGTGACGACTTGGGCGTATGGATTCTCTAGAAATTTGGTATACTATGTGCCTAAACCATGTCACACTATGCGCCTAAAACATACCAATTAAGGCGCATAGCGTGACGGCTGACAAAAACAAGGATTTCTGCTTATATTTAAAGGCCATTCACCCCTTATTCGAAGATAGTATTTCCGGAACGAAATTGAGAGCTTAATTGAGAGATTTGAGAGCGACTTAGAGGCAACTTTAAGGAGCTCAAAATCGGACAAGTAATTAAGACGACGAATAAAGTTTTCAAAAAGATTGGCAAAATTAGGTTTTTCATAATTTGTTGTGTAAACCGAGATTCAATGTCTTCCTGTTCTGATTTTGATTTGCCTCTCATGTAATGTTTGCATATTCGGAACGGAGATCGACCGGTGAGGCTATGAGTTCAGAGTTTGATGGTTTGACCGGGTTTTAACCGTTTGCTAAACCTTGTCGGACCGTTTTACTTATTAAATAAATAGGGGTGAGCCGGACCGGACAACTTTTGAATTGAACCTGATCAAACCGGTAGTATATAGAGTTTAAATTACTGAGATTTAATGTATATTTTACCAAATTATAGTAAGATATCACTTTTTTAAATGTAAATTAGTTGGCATAATATTTATTATTATCAACTAAATGCTTAAGTTTATCAAATAATGACATTAGTAGAGATGGTTGTCATTCATCATTTGTCCTTTGGAGACGAGGATTGGAATCCCATTTGCCACATTTTTGAAATAAAAATATAGTCATAAGAATCTGGTTCAACCAGAATTTCGCTCTAGGTTGAACCGTCCAAAAATTGGGGTCCAACCGGGTCAACGCCCAAGTTTGACCAATTGGCTAAATCATCCAACCGGTACCAGCTGCCTCACCGGTTCACGATCGACCTGGTTCGACCGACCGGTTGGGTCCAGTTTTGATAACACTACTCTCGAGATTATGAGCAGCTAAACTTCTCTTACTTAGATTAGATGAACCCTATGTTAATTCATATGAACGAATGATTTGATAACTTTTGTCGATTTATGCGAGTTGGATGAATTTTAGTATTTGTTTGATTTCGTTTCTGATTTGTTCTTGCCTGATCAACTTGAATGAATCTTTGTTAGATTTGTCTTAGACTCGTGAGAGCTTGCATATCTAGAATGCCGAAATCAAACAACTAGGTTAGGCGTTAACCCTCACCTGAGAGTGAATGAACAAGTGTATTGCGGTAGCAATTCTTATTCGATAAATTGCCTAACGGGTTTCAAATTTTTGTATCAAAAGAGTGTACTGGGATACTAGATAGGTAGCAAATTAGCGGACCCGAAAGGGCATAATTTGATTAGAGAAGAATTATGACAGTCTATTGAATATATCTTGTTCGTTTTAAATCGTGGATTTTGTCTGTCATTTGTTAATTCGAATTGCCTAGGGGGTAGGGCTGCAAATTGGGACATGTTCGGGTACCCATACCCGTATTGAGTGGGTACCCGTACCCGAAAATGAAGTCAAACTCAAGTTAAACCCCGAACGTGGTACCCATACACCCGTATGGGTATTGCGGGTTCAAGTTTGGGTACCCGTCAATATCCGAACAAACAAATAAACAACATGAAAAAAAGATAAACTAAAATTTTTACTCATATATCGGATTACTAACTTACACAATTCAGTCACATTCTTATTCTCAATCAACCAAACTAATGAAACTATAGTAAATGACTTACTTACGCGCCATATTTAGCCCAATAACTTTGTTAAATTTTGGGTATAGTACTAAGGTTTGTTAATAACAGGTATTTTGGCTACCCGTTGGGTATACCCAAATGGGTATCGTGTACCTACGGGTAGAAGAGTATGATAATTCTCAAGCCAAACCCCAAACCCATACGGGTATCGGGTACCCAAACCCTGCTCGGGTTCGGGAGGGGATCGGGATTACCTGATACCCGTTACCCAAATTTCTAGCTCTACTAGGGGATTCGAAATCTATGTAGTTTCATCTATGATTTTTTAAACCTTAAATTGTGCAGTCTTGTGAGCCATTTACTTTAAAGCATTTGTCATTTTCATTTTGATTGATTGGTTCTTGTGGGACCTCAACACACTACTTGATACTTTGATTAGTACTAATTATAACTTTGAGTAAGATACTTAAAGAGACCCTTGTGAGATTCAACTCTGGTTAATTTATTAGCCAGATTATTTGTATAATGCCTAAAAACATTAATCAAGCATCCAGTCTAGCTTATGCCATTGTGCGCTATAAAATAGAAGAAGCGGTGCAATGACTCTATCTTTGCAGGTGCATAGTCACAATGCACTCGTCCACACTGTAGCATTCAGTCCAATACAAGAATAAAGTAACCCTAAATTCGGTATCAAAGAAACATTAAATTAACCCTAAATCATTTACTAATCCAATCATACCTCGAATCGTGTGCCCTAGTCGAAGAACTGCATGTGCTCGATCACTGTCACTGGGCGGGCCATAACGTGAATCCAACTCTCCCATCTTGTGATGCATGGACTTTTCACTCACCGTAGCCCCTAGACCTCTGAACCTGTCTTGATGGATCGTTCTTGATATGGTACGGAACCTCTCCAGAGCCCACGCCTAAAGGAGCATCAACCAGCCCCGGAATGCCCTCCAACCATAATCACGATCAGAAAGACTTGATTGTCGAAAAAATCGAAGGGTTTCCACAGATTCATTAGCTAATCTCCTTATTTCACCAATTAATAAAGAGATTATTGCCGAATTTCCTTAGATAGAGAAGCAAATTTCGAGATTTAAGGAGAAGTGAAAGAGTTAGGTGTTGAGAGTTGAGAGAAATCAGGCGGCGGAATGACTCTATATGTCTCGCATTCAATTGAAATTCTTTGGAAGGTGCTTACAAGTCGAGTCTCGGGCAAGTTCGGGATGGATTCTATATATACCACCACCGCCCGATAACTGGTGGTCACGGGTAACAGAGTCCCCGATGACCGTCAAACACCCGGTTTGACCGGTTATTCATCGTGTGTAACAGAACGGATCCGGGTAGGTACCCGAAATTTGGTTATCCAATACCAAGCCCATAAGAAAAGTTAGAGACAACAATAAAACGACTATCATATCTGATTATTTTCTACTCTTCAGTAATCTGAAGTTGCGAGAGAGGATAAATCTTAGTCTTCATTGTCCAAGTTCTTCACCTAGTTTTCTATTATATTCGAGTACAGCTGCGAGGAATCCATGGGGGCTGCGGATTTATCAACGGTGACAAAGATGGTGGATGCTCTCTCGTAGAATGAGAGGCAAAGTGTGGGAGGACATATCATATTTTGTGATTTGTTCATTGGCTCCAAACGAGTAAGTTAGCTAGTTTATGTCATATTTTTTTCTTCAATTCTAGAATCCCTCATTCTAGAAACCCTAATCTAATGTATTATGTTCTTATGTATTTCAGATTGTTTCTATTGCTTAGGAGGCAGGATAGGAATTTGCAGCTTCGATTGACAACTATTGAGGTAAAGCTTAAGTAGTTATAATTCTGATTGTTTGGCTCTGTACCAGTAAGTTAGATTAGCTAGTTAGTTTCATATTTTGTTCCTCAATTCTAGAAACCCTCATTCTAGAAACCCTAATCCTATTTATTATGTTGTTTTTCATGTCAGATTGTTGCTATTGCTTAGAAGGCAGGACAGGAATTTGGTGCTTCGACTGTTGAGGTAAGCTTAAGTAGTAAACGTAGCCTGCTAGACATACTAATTGTGATTATCTAATTGCTTATGATTCTAAAAATGTATAGTGTTAAGTAGTTTAGTTAGACTGTGAAGAGGTTTTTGAGATGTTTGATGTTAGGTTGTTAGATGCATAATGTTTTCGTGTAATGTTAGACTGACACACTATTAGAAATAAAGTACAAGTTAACTATTAAACCCTTAAAGATTTAAGACAATAATGTATAAGTTAATCTACACTCCATATTGTACTCAGATTATCTTCTATCTTTGTCTATCTTCATAATCTTTGTCTCTGTCTATTTTCTTGAATGAAACTGTTAGATAATTTTGAAATAAGATTATCTTCTGTAATAATGATCGAATCATGTTTGACTGAGTGTTATGGGATTCAATCATCATTAAAGAATTGACTAATGATTTTAGGATTAGCTTCTGATTATATAAATCTCTACTATCTGACTATCTTAACTCTTCTTTAATTAAAACTAAAATCCTTAACCTTTGCCTCTGATCTAAAAATGAAACTTTTAAAACTCTTATACATAATTCTGATCTTCTGGCATAAGATTATCTTTTGTCTTTGGCCATCTTTCTAATATCTTAATCTCTGTCTACCTTCTTCAATGAATGGAAGTGTAAAACACTTGAACTCTTATACATAATTATGAATTCAGATTATCTTCTATCTCTGACTTTTGGTTTATCTTCTTAATCTCTGTTTGTCTACCTTCTTCAATGAAACAGTTAAAACCTTTAAACTCTATAGCTACTTCTGAAATCAGATTGTCTTCTATGATGATGATCGAATCCTATTTGACCGATTGTTATGAGATTCTATCATCATTGCATAATTGACTAGTTATTTTAGGAGTAGCTTAATAGAAATCTGTAATAGTGTAATTTATACTCAATGCATATATGTAACATGTAATCTTCTTTTTTTCTCTTCTTAACACATTTCAAAACATTCTTGCTTTCTCAATCAGATGGAACTTAAATATCTTCAAAATGTACCTGTTGAGAATAACAATGGTCCACCACCACTACCCCTGCTAATCCTAAAAACCAAGCAGAAAATGATGTTGTCGATCCTCCCTTAAGTTCAACTAGGGCCTTAAAATCTTATGTCTGGCCTCACTTCATCAGGATGTTCATTAAAGGAATTTTGAAAGCCGAATGCAATTACTATAAGAAGGTTTTGGCAGGGAAGTCCACTAATAGTACTTCTCATTTAAGGACTCACATGAATCGTTGCATTCACAAACAAAACCATGATGGCAGTCAAAGAATCCTATCCCCAACAACAAAGCTAAGGGTAAAACTAAGTTGAGGACCAATCAGTTTAGCAGTGATGTCTCCAGGAAAGAACTCTGCATCATGATCTTGATGCATGAGTATCCTCTTTTAATAGTTGACCATCTTTACTTTAACATCGTTTGTTATTCCCTAAACCCTCTCTTTAAATTCCCAACTAGGAATACGATTAAGAACGACATCATTACTCTCTCTGGGGCAGAGAGATCTAAAATTCAACGAGTAATTGATGAAAGCAAAGGGTGGGTAGCTGTAACCACTAATATGTGGATTGCCACAAATCAGAAAAGGGTTACAATACATGGTTGTGACTGCCCAATACATAGACAACAATTGGGAGTTTAGAAGCTATATAATTATATTTTTGTACGTACATGCCCCTCAAACTAGTGAGAGATTGGCTGGAAGACTATCTCAATGTCTTCTTGATTGGAACATTGATAGTACTTTGTCAATGATTATGCTTGACAATTATACTATCCATGATCAATCCAATGAGACAAAGACTTCTCCTATCCAATCTTATTAAGGATGGTGCTCTTTTTCATATGAGATGTTCTGCCCATATCCTTAATCTAATTGTGAGGGATGGATTGAAATATCAGAGAGAGAGTGGTATGTTGGACATGCACACCTAAGAGATTTGAGTAGTTTCATGAGACTGCCCAACAACTGAAACTTGATGTTTCAACCAAATTGGTGCTAGACTGCCCCACTTGTTGGAACTCTACATACAATATGCTTTCTACTGCTATCCATAAAAGGATGTCTTTGCTAGATTGAAACAAAGGGAATCTCGGTACAACTCTCTTCCTACAAACAGTCATTGGGATTTTTGCCGTTGTTATGTGTCAAAAACTTGTTGTTTTCAAAAAGATTACAGAGGTTCTGTCTGGTTGTAAATACCCTACTACCAATTAGTTTTTTTCCAAAAGTCTGTAAAATGAGATTGAGCATGATGGAATGGTTGGTTTACTCCGATCTGATGATTATTTCGATGGCTGAGAAAGTTTGCTTAGTATTGGGATAACATTCATTTGCTATTGGTTGTTGCTACTGTCTTGGTTTCGAGGTTTAAGTTGGCATTGGTTGAATTTTATGCTGTGAAATTTGGGAGTCCTAATACTGATCTGGTTAGTGAAAGCGTGAAATCTGTTGTTTTTGATTTGGTACTTGAGTACCAACGAAAATCAGCCAAAATGTTGGTTCTTCAAGCAATTCAGTTCCAAAATCTTTAGCCATCAATATGGACTTTGAGCGATTTGTAAGCCAAAGCAAAAAATCCAGACCTTCTTTATTAATCACTGAACTGGATCACTATCTAGCTGAGGAATTACATCCTAGAACACTTGAATTTGATTTGCTTGGGTGGTGGAACATTGGTGGTGCGAAGTATCCCATTTTGCAAGGGATTTACTAGCCGTACTGGCGACGTATGTTGCATCAGAATCTGTCTTTAGTTCCGATGGGAGGCGCCTTGATCCTATCAGAGCAAGCTACAACCTTCAACGGTTGAGGCAATGATGTGTTGCAGGAGCTGGATACAAAATGATATGCATATAGGTAAAATTATCGTTAATTACTTAATAATTCTGTTATTAATAGTTGTTTGAATTTCTGTTCTGATTTTCGTTCTACGTTGTAGTTCTAGCTGAAGGAAAAATGAAACAGCTCGAAGACAAGTTCTCAACAATGGAAATAGAGGATTCGACAGTGGAAGATGAATCTGGTAATTTTACTATCTCTACTATCTCTACTAGTGTTTTACTAGTTTTTTTACTATCCCTACAGCTGGTTTTTTACTATCACTACTGTTGGTCTTTTTATTATATCTACTATTGTTGACAATAATTCTACATTTGTACCTTTGTATAACACAAGGAGAATGCATGAATCAGCAAGTGTAAGGGGATGAAGATTATGTTGTAGCTGTTACAAACCTAGACGACTAGTTCTACGTTTGTGTTCTAACTGCTCCACCTTAAATGCTTATACATCGTATATGGATCGAAGTGGGACTAATTAAAAGATTTTATGCGTCTCTAAATAAACCTAATTAACTAAGTAATCAGGTTTGAATTTCCTAGGGTCTCAATGTCCTGTCTACTCAAAGTTATGAAAAGTGCTAATCGATTAAATAGGTTCTGTGGTGTAGGTTCCACGATCTCTATAACTATAAATTATTCTAATAATGCAAATGACAGGCACAAAACATAAGGCTGCAAACCTACACAATATAAGGTGGAGAAACACAAATGGTAGAAAACATATTAGACTTCGAATCCCTTAGGCTATCCAAATTCACGAATGACAAACAAATTCAACGATTTAAAACAAATAAGATAGATTCAATTCAACATCACAATTCTTCTCTAATTAAATCACGCCCTTTTGGGTCCGCTAATCTGTTACCTATCTACTATCCCAGTCCGCTCTTACAAGACTAAGATCTGAAATTCGCTAAGCGAAAAAACATATGAGAACTGCTCACACGACGGACTAGTTTATTCGCTCCCGGATAAGGGTTAACGCTTGACCTAGTTGGTTAATGTTGGTGTTTTAGATATCAAAGATCTTTCGAGAAGAAGACAAATCTAACAAGGTTCTATTCAAAATGGCCAAGTCAGAATAAGAACGGAAACTAAATTAAACATAAACCAACATCCATCCAACTCGCATAAATCGTCAAGGTCAAACAATCATCCGTTCATAAGGAATTACCTAGAGTTCATCTAATCTAAACACGAGGAGTTTAGCTACTCATAATCATGAAGAACAAATCAAAATCAACAAAGGAACACATTGGAGTTAGGTTTACAAGAAAAAAACCGAAAAACCTAATTTCGCCGAGAACCGTCAAGGAAATCGATCCGCCAATCTTGATTATGTCTTCTGATCCGAGCTCCTTGAAGTTGAAGCCTTCTCGTCGCTCCGAAGTCTCTGAAATCTCCTCTAATTTTCGTCCAAAAGAGTCTGTGAATTATGAAGGAGAGCTGGGCTTTTATAGAGAAGGATTCCTTAAACTTGACGGACTACCAAAAGTGCGTTGTACGTGGACCAAATGTTTGCCGCGCACTTTTAGTCATTTTATGCTGCAGTTTTGGTCTAATTTACAAAGAGTTGAACTAGCTTTCCATCGCCACCGACCTTGCATCAATCGGACTTCTGAGCTAGGAGATATGTCCAGAATACGAAACTGCGATGTTTTCCGACCAAGTCGAGATCCAAGCTTCTTTAAGATGTCGAAATGCTTCCCATTGCTTGTCCTAGATCATCCATGCATGTCGTATCACTCCGATTAACGCCCCGATGTCGTCATGTACCTGAAATCTATCAAAACCACTCCAAAACGGCATCAAATGGATCCCGACCGGGTCTGAGACACTAAATCGAGATAAAAGTTTAAAATGCATAAAACATCCTAAACTTCTACCTAAAGCAATACAATTATGCATGAAATATCACTTAAATGGGGCGATATATGTGAAAAATCTAGCGTCATCAGAGACTAATACATAATGCAACATTGTTTATCTTGCAGATATTGACTTTTGATGAGTGATGAATGTTGCTGATGATAAAAAAAGACTACAATTCTGTTATGTTCTGGGTTTTATTAGTACAATTTTTGGGTTTTATTAGTGAACTACCTGTTTAATTTTTGAAGTTTTCTGTTCAGGATCTTTACTGGCTCATGTTATTTTCTATCTGAGTTCATTTTCCAAAGTTCTGAATAGATGTTCTTAGCTCTGGATTCATATTTGTTAGGTAATTTTTATATTTCAGATTATCTGGGTTTAATGAAATTTTAGAGTTTTTAATTCTTAATGGGCATAATCGACAACCATAGATTTACCCGAAATCTATACCAACATGGGTTTGTTAACATTTTTTTACTTATTAAACTTAATGGGTCGGTGATGAATAAAATCTATGAGCATAATTCATAGGCAACATATAAGGAGTATCCGCCCCTTATTACCCATTGAAAAGCCTAGTGACAATGCTCTTTTATAAAAATAATATTATATAAATTTGATGAAAACGCTTTTTATACATACTAGTTTATTTTGTTGCTGTAGTGTTAAATAAAATAAACAGAACATAATAATATTGTTATCGTTTAAGAACACTCGGCTTTCAATTTTGATTATTACTTTATTAGTGACATTGCCTTTACTTAGTCTACTACCGGAGAGAAAGCAATTCCCAGCTGCATTGTTGGTTTTGCTACTTTTTTGGGCTGTGTTTCTTTTGTCCACATTCCCTACATATGCTCCAATCATCAACTTCTCCATCTCCATCTTCATCTTCATCTTCTTCGTCATTGCTACGTACCGGAGATGGCGACCAAGCTTTTCCTTCCTTTCTTCTTCCTTCTAGTCTTCTCTTTCGCTCCTCTTCCGCCCCAAGCCTCAGCTCAGAAGCCAGGTAAAACCTACTCATCTTCCTTTCTTCCCTTCGCCACCTTTCTTCCCTCGTACGTCCCTGCTTCATTGTTCAACGTAAGTTCAACCATAGGGATAAATTGTTTATGGAGAATCGGCTGTTTTTACCTTACTTATGTTGACGAAGACGAGACCGGGTCTGATTTTGATGCTTTCATTGACCCTGTTTGTTTCTTCCTTCGTAGTCTCTGACCAAACAGTAGAATAATAGTTGAATGTATGGGATGTAACGTTGCAGCAGAAATGCTAATTAAAGTCACTTCTGATGAAATTGAAAGGGGTCCATACACTACTGTCTAATTTTGGGATTTCTCTGAATTTGTAGTTCGTTTTCATTCCAACTTGCCTTCATTTATTGCTTCTATCCAAGATTCCTACTTTCTTCTTTAAATGGACTCGAACTGCCTTTCCCAAGTGTCCTTCACTGGAATGTTTTTGACATGGTAAACTGGGAGAATTTTGTTTCTTTAGAGCTCGAATCGGATCTCTAGGTCTAGGTGTTTGATTCTCCTATTATGCACTACCATAAACTTGGCCGAGTTAAGCGTCAAGCTGCAAGTTGATATGTGAATTTGATTTCCACTAATAATTTTGTAAGGTTCCTGTTGAGTTATACCTGCAATTTCTATTGACAATTTCCATTACTAGTTTACTACTATTATATGTTAGCTTGTCTTGGTCAAGTTACTTCTAGCTCTTGAGTTTTCTAGTGGGCATGCACCAGTAAATAAGGAATCATTTTAACATGCAGGGTTTGTGAGTTTGGACTGCGGCGGTAAAGGGAATTATACTGATGAAATCGGGTTGCAGTGGTCTTCAGATGATGATCTTATGTTCGGAGAAACCACAAACATAACCGTTGCAAATGAGACTAGGAGGCAATACACGACGCTGAGGCATTTCCCTGCTGATTCGAGGAAGTATTGTTATACATTGGACGTCACAAGTAGGACGAGATATCTATTGAGAGCAACTTTCCTATATGGTAACTTTGACAACAACAATGTATATCCAAAATTCGATATCTCCGTGGGAGCAACTCACTGGTCTACCATTGTCATTTCTGATGCTAATACCATAGAGTCTGCAGAGCTAATATTTCTGGCTTCAACTCCAAATATTAGTGTGTGCTTATCCAACGCTACAACTGGACAGCCTTTTATATCTACCCTTGAGCTTCGACAGTTCAATGGTTCGGTCTATTATACACCATCAGAAAACCAGTTTTACCTCAGTGTATCTGCTAGAATCAATTTCGGTGCAGACAGTGCAGCTCCTGTCAGGTATGTTCAAAAGTCTTAAGATGAACTTAATTTAGCTTTCTCTATCCTGTTTTGGTAGCTGAACCGAAAAATTGTGTGCCTGAAAATGACATAGTACAGCAGGAAGAAAATAGATTGCAGATTAGATTGACAGAAACGATCTACTATTTACATATGCATGTCTAAATTGCTTGGCTTTCATCCATGGTCCGATGGTAATGGATGGTTTTCTGTTGACCTTTCTTCTTCCTCACGTCCTGATGGCAAGGAGAAGCGTATAAAAGTATGGTTATATTCTTTCAGGTATCCTGATGACCCATTTGATAGAATATGGGAATCCGACTCGCTGAAGAAAGCAAATTATCTCGTTGATGTTGCTGCCGGTACTCAGAAAATATCCACTAAAATGCCAATTGCTGTGAACAGAGATGAAATGCCTCCTGAGAAAGTGATGCAGACAGCTGTAGTTGGGACAAATGGTTCCCTAACCTATCGTTTGAACCTGGATGGTTTTCCTGATGATGCTTGGGCTTTTACATATTTAGCTGAAATTGAAGATTTGCTTCCTCAAGAATCCAGAAAGTTCAGGCTAGTGCTTCCTGGAGACCCTGCTCTGAGCAAAGCCGTTGTTAATATCCAAGAGAATGCTCAAGGAAAATATCGTCTCTATGAACCGGGATATACCAACATATCCCTCCCCTTTGTTTTGTCTTTTAGATTTGGCAAGACTTCTGATTCAACCAAAGGGCCGCTCGTGAATGCCATGGAGATAAACAAGTACCTAGAGATCAATTATGGATCTCCTGATGGTAAGTGGAGCTACAATTCCTCCACTGATTTAATGCTTTATTGAAATCCTATTAGGTTTCTGCAAAATGTGCAGTTCCATACTTCTTTTTTCGTCTTTTATAAATGCTTGATTTGTAACATTGCAAATTTTTATGTATTATGGTTGAGTTCTTACGATCTCTATATCTGATAAACTTTATGATGTCAGGAGGAGTTATCAATAATGTGGTTTACTTAAATCCCTCTGCGGATTGGGCAAAAGAAGGGGGTGACCCATGTCTGCCGGTTCCTTGGTCCTGGGTCCAGTGTAACTCTGATGAACAACCCAGAATAACTAAAGTGTAAAGACTTTTATCGTCTATCTTATTTTTATTTGTAAAATGTCTTTTCTGCTTCTAAAAAAGTTGGTATCTACACCTTTTAAGATCTGAGATACCGGTTAGTTAGGTTATTCAGTCATAACTATTATAAAATAGAAAGATATTAAAAAGATAGAAAAATTGATAATTATTATTATGGCTCTAATAGTCGATAGGGATATGTATATATAAGATAGATATAGATTTCTATTATAAGTAAGAAAAGGACTCCTACCATAAGTAGGAAAAGGACTCCTATCATAAATAGGAGTCTTATATAAGGAAGTTTCTTCCTACACAAATAACTAATATAATTAATATATCCTAATAATATAAGGTCTACCTAATTAGGATTTATTTCTACACTCCCCCTTAACCTGAGTCGTGTAAATGTTGAACATGCCTAGTTTGTCTATCAATTCTTCAAAGGTAGACCTTCCTAGAGACTTGGTGAAGACATCTGCCACTTGTTGGCTAGTTAGTACATAATCAAGACGGATAATTCCACTTGTGATCTTTTCTGATATAAAGTGTCGATCTAGTTCAACATGCTTAGTTCTGTCATGATGAATTGGGTTACGAACGATGTTGATGGCAGATTTGCTATCACATAGGACCTGTATAGGAGTTGGAGGAAGCATTTTTAACTCACTGAGAACACGTTGCAGCCAAATTCCTTCTTTAATTCCAGCTGTCAAAGCACGATACTCAGCTTCAGCACTGCTGAGTGACACCACATCTTGTTTCTTACTTCTCCATGTCACAAGATTCCCCATATATAGGTTTCATAACCAGTAGTTGATCTCTGCTCAGTTAATTCACTTGCCCAACTTGAATCAGTATATATAGTGATTCCTCTGTGCTTGTGTTTTTTGAAGAATAACCCATGCCCAGTATAGAAATCTACGATATTCGGTAAACCATTTTCATGTGTTCCTCGTTGGGAGCATGCATGTGTTGACTTGCAATCCCAACTGAGTATGAGATGTCTGGACGAGTATGAGCTAGATAAATAAGTTTACCAACTAAACATTGATAAACATCTTTATCTACAGCATCAACATCTTTATCATGACTAAGTCTTTTATTGGGTTCCATAGGAGTGCTCATAGGTTTACTATCAAGCATCCCAGTTTCCTTTAAAAGATCTAGAACATATTTTCTTTGAGACAGGAAAATACCCTTTTCAGATCTTGCAACTTCCATGCCTAGAAAATATCGTAGATTTCCAAGGTCCTTGATGTCAAATTCTGTGGCCAATCTCTGCTTCAAGCGAGTTATTTCTTGAGTATCATTACCTACGATGATAATATCATCCACGTACACAATCAAGATTGCAATTTTCTTTGCATCTGAGTGTCTTACAAACATTGTATGATCAGACAGACACTGAGTGTACCCTGCTGATTTTACAGCCTTACTAAACCTTTCGAACCAAACTCGAGGTGACTGTTTTAAGCCATACAATACTTTCTTCAACTTACAAACTTTGCCAGTAGAAGGGACCCCTGGAGGGGTATTCATGTATACTTCTTCAAGGAGTTCACCATTCAAGAAGGCGTTCTTCACGTCGAGTTGATGTAAATCCCAGTCGAGGTTTGCAGTAAGACTGAGAAGCACTCGAATGGTATTAAGCTTAGCAACTAGTGCAAATGTTTCTTCATAATCTATGCCATAGGTTTGTGTGAAGCCCCGAGCTACCAAACGAGCTTTGAATCGTTCAATAGTCCCATCTGATTTGTACTTAACAGCAAATACCCACCGGCAGTCAACAGTACGTTTATTTTGAGGGAGGAAAACTAAATCCAAAGTCTGATTTTCGTAAAGAGCATGCATTTCCTCTCTAACAGCCTTCTCCCACCTTGGATCGAGTAAGGCTTCTTTTATGTTTCGAGGAATTGTAACTCCATCTAGAGCAGTAATAAATGCTTGATAAATTGAACTCAATTCTTCATATGAAATCTGATTCCCAATGGGATATTTAGTGTAGCTTCTAACCCCTTTGCGGATCGCAATGGGAACATCTAGATCAGTATCGACTTCAGGAGAAGATGAAGTCTCTTCAGTCACAATAATAGGTGCTTCTGGTTCATCAGTAATAGTCTTTGGGTTTCTGTCTCCGAGTATACACTAGAAGATCAGGTCTAGTTTGAACAAGTTCTTCTTCCTGCGGTGGATCTGGGTCCAACTCGGGCTCTTCATCATGCTTTGGGTGATCAGAGGTGGCATTGATGACAGCCATCAGGTGAGGATCATCGAAAGAAATTAATTCCCACAAAGGAGTTTGAGTTGGTCCCCCCGTCAAGCTCAGTGTAGGTAAAATAGGATTGAAACTCAAAAAAGATAACATCTTTAGAATGATAAGTCTGTCAATTTGTAGGAGAATAAAACTTATATCCCTTTTGGAGCGGATAATAGTCAATAAAGATACATTTGTGAGCCCTTGGATCAAGCTTACTGTGATGAGTCGGATTAATATGAACAAACGCAGTACAACCAAAAATCCTAGAGGGGAGATTAGAAGACAAACTCACCATATGCGGATATAGATCAAGCAGTATCTGTCGTGAAGGCTGGAATTTAAGACTTTGCTAGGCATTCTGTTGATTAAATACGTAGCGGTCAGAACTGCTTCTCCCCATAAGTATTGAGGAAGCTGTCGAGCAAACATGCAGGCTCTCGGAACATCAAATAAATGTCTGTTTTTTTGTTCTGCAATGCCATTTTGTTGAGGCGTTTCAACACATGAGCTGATATGTACAACACCATGTTCAGTAAGATACTTGCCAAGAACGGTGTTGAAATAGTCCTTAGCATTATCCGTCTTTAGTACTTGGATATTTGTACTAAATTGAGTGGCATCTGATGAAAGTGCTGAAATATAGAGCTTGTCTCTGACTTTTCTTTCATCAGATATGTCCAAGTATGACGAGAATGGTCGTCAATGAAGGTTACAAACCAACGAGCACCATTCAAACGTTTAATCCTCATTGGACCCCAAATATCACTATGTATAAACGAGAATGGTTTGGTGGGTCGATAATCGATAGTAGGATAGATAGAGCGAGTATGCTTAGCAAACTGACATACTTCACACTTGTAAAACTGAGCTATTTTATTTCGAAACAAAGTAGGAAACAAGTGTGCGAGATAAATAAAACTTGGGTGCCCGAGCCTATAATGCCATAAAAGAACTTCATCATCACTACAATTATCTACTCTAGAAATCTGGTTTGCTGACTTCTGAATGTTCTTGTCCAAACCATCCTTGAAGATATATAGTCCATTTGATAGTTCAGCAGCTCCAATCGTTTTCTCCGATCCCAATTCCTGCAAGTGACAACTAGAAGGGAAGAATCTAGCATCACAATTCAAATCCGAGGTCAACTGTCGGACAGAGATAAGATTGCAGTTTAATTGAGGGACATATAATACTGGAGAGATGATAAGGTTGCCAGGCAGCCCAATATAACCTATGCATGTAACAGGGCCAATTCCCCTATTGGCTACACGAACCCCTCCTTTCCGAGATAAGGATGAAGATCATGAATTCATTCTCGACAACCAGTCATTGTTTCTGAAGCACCAGAGTCTAGAATCCAAGTGTATTGATGAGGAGATTTAGAGTGAGTGGTAAGAGAGTTACCTTGAGCAAAGTTGCTGCTAAAGAAATCAGCTGGCTCTTTAGTATTTTTTCCAGAATTGTTTTCAGAATTGTAGTAGTCATTCACACCCATGCTTCCCTGTTTGATATCATACAATTTGGTTTCGATCTCTAGCAGTGCAGAGGAGTGGTCCATCGTCGAATAAGTCTTCTTTGCATGGTCCCAGATAGACTTGGCCGACGGATGAAGAAGATAGATTTTGCCTATTATCGGTATCATGGTGGAAATAAGCCAGCCGCAAACAAGGTGATCTTCATTGTCCCACTGCTCAAACTTCGGATCAGTTTTAGCTAGTTTCTTCGCTGTTCCGAGAAGATAACCAGCTTTACCACGGCCGCTGATGTAGATGCGAACGGAAGAAGACCAATGGAGGGAATTCGAACCATCCAGTCTGCAAATCACAGCATGACCAGGGTAGGAGTAATCTGAATTTGATGAAGGTGGAACGGCTGAGTTGTTGGGGTTGTCGTTGCCGCTGTTTTGATCAACAACGGAGCTGTCGTCGACTATGATTGAAATAAATTTAGGGTTTTAGATTATGCGGAAGCATGTATCAGGATGGGGCTCTGATACCATATTATAAACTAGAAAGATATTAGAGAGATAGAAAGATTGATGATTATTATTGTGGCTCCAATGACCGATAGGGATATGTATATATAAGATAGACATAAACTCCTACTATAAGTAGGAAAAGGACTCCTACCATAAGTAGAAAAAAGGATTCCTACCATAAATAGGAATCTTACATAAAGAAGTTTCTTCCTACACAATTAACTAATATAATTAATATATCCTAATAATATTAGGTCTACCTAATTAGGATTTATTTCTACAATAACAACTTTGCTTTCATCTAAACTTTGGCAGCTCCTTGTCTAATAAGAATTTGACCGGAAATATTCCTTCAGACTTGACAAAGCTGACTGGCTTGGTTGAATTGTAAGTTCTTTAAGTTTGATTCTGAATTTCAGATTGTCATTTACTGTAGATATTAAGTTAGCATCTCAGACTTGCACTACATTTCTCTTCTGATTGCAGATGGCTTGATGGGAATTCACTCACTGGACCATTTCCTGATTTCAGCGGATGTCCAGACCTGGAGATCATGTAAACTTAAGTAGTCTCTGTCTTCAGTTTTTGTGTTTATTTTATTTTCTAAAGAATGTGTTAAAGCTAACGAAATGCTTGCTTCATGTAGTCATCTAGAGAACAATCAGTTGACAGGGCAGCTGCCATCATATCTCGCAGATCTACCAAATTTCAGGGAACTGTAAGATATCAAAACTTCGCCATAAATTTTTGGTCCGTGACTTAATGGAGAATATATATATGGGGCTCTGACTGGAACTATAGAGTATAGAGTAAATATTGGTGACCTTAGTTAATAGACTCAAGATGGCAACATCTAGTTAATCTTTTTAGTTATTAGGAAATGATTGTTCTACTAGTCATTATCATGCTAACTAATCTTATCAATTAGGAAATGATTCGTCTACTTGTCATTATCATACTCAAATTCATTCTTTCATTTCTATACAGAGCCAAGATTTTGTAAGTTGAATGCTATTCAAAGGTCAAAGGTTTAACGTGCTTGTTTTCATTGCTTATGGTAGGCACGTGCAGAACAATATTTTGTCTGGAACAGTACCATCGGGCCTCCTCAACAAGAATATAGAATTGAAGTGAGTATCCTTTGTTCTTGTATGAATGTATATTGTTCATATTCTCATGCAGATTTGAGTGCCAGCGTCATTCCTACTGTTACTTGAAAAGGATAAAATGAATAAAAATGAGGATGTCAGCTCCTTAGGGATCTATCTGTTAAACTTGCTAGGAATGAAAATGTTAGAAAGTAAAAGTTAAACCTTATTATTGTCTTCAACAAAAACAAGTAGACGGATATTTGCTTCCTAGTATTACAACTCAATCCTCTGCCTGTATGCAGCTACTCAGGAAATATCAATCTTCATGAAGGAGGTGGAAGATCGAAACATATGAATGTTATTATTGGTGCGTCAGTCGGTGCAGCTCTTATCTTGCTAATAGCTTTAGCTGTAGCTTGCATATTGATGCGGAGAGGGAAGAAAAAACATCCTGATCAAGGTACCATACAGAAAGGAAAATATTAAGCTTTTATATTTTGTGTTGGGGAACTTTTATCCATTGAAATAACCTGCTGACAGTAAAGTACTTTTAGGTAAGCCTCAAGTATCCTTGCCTGTTCAGAAGGTACTTTCCGGCTTAGGTGATCCTTCTGCAGATGCTGCACATTACTTTACTTATACGGAGATTGTAGAAGCAACCAAAGATTTTGAGAGGAAAATAGGCTCTGGCGGTTTTGGTATTGTATACTATGGAAAAACGAAAGATGACAGGGAAATTGCTGTTAAGGTTCTAACCAGCAATTCATATCAGGGAAAGCGAGAGTTTGCAAATGAGGTAACTTCTACTCCTTGAGGATGGTTTTGGGTTTCCATGGAACTAAATAGGTTTTGGTGCTTTGGGATTTGAGTGTTATTTTCGAACTGAAGAGTGGCAGAGTCATCAGTTAAACTTAGAAACTGAGCGTAATTTGTAATAATAATTTGGGGTTCTATCCATTGTTTCTTTCACAAATGGTAAAGAGCATCAGTCTGCTAAACCTGCCTTTTACAGATATGAAGTTACATGCTTGTTTTGTTTGCCCACCTTCTTGCTTCTCATTTGTCTCTCCTGGTTTAACTTTGACTTACTCTTAGTCAAAATGGTTGATCTGTGCTTCCATTATCATATTAGGTCACTCTTCTCTCAAGGATACACCACAGAAATTTGGTACAGTTTCTGGGTTTTTGTCAAGAAGAAGGGAAAAATATGCTTATTTATGAGTACATGCACAATGGGACTCTCAAAGAACATCTTTATGGTACTTTAAAGTGCTCTCATATTATGTTGAATCAGCTTGACTTTTTTCCTTACTTTTTCTGTGGAATCTATCATAGGGCCTCTAACCCATGGAAGAAGCATTAATTGGATCCAGCGCTTAGAGATTGCTGAGGATTCTGCAAAAGGTACTGCATTTTGGCCTTCTATCTTGCCTTCCATTTTGGTTCAAATTTCAAATTCCACAGTCTGTAACTTAAATATCTGGCGTGCTAGTTAGACTTATTTGATTTCACATATTTTCAGGGATTGAATACCTTCACACAGGTTGTGTCCCGGCCATTATCCACAGGGACCTGAAAACCAGCAATATTCTCCTCGACAAACACATGAAAGCAAAGGTGTCAGATTTCGGCCTTTCGAAAATTGCGGCTGATGGAGCTTCTCATGTATCAAGCATTGTTCGCGGCACCGTTGGCTATTTGGATCCAGAGTAAGTGCTTTTGGGTACCATAGCTACTTGACTTCAGCTGTTTCCGTTTGGCTCTATTTCCTCTAGTCTGGATACCAATACCAATGCTTGATATGGTGCCCGCAGGTATTATATCTCTCAGCAGCTTACGGACAAGAGCGATGTTTATAGTTTCGGTGTGATTCTCCTCGAGCTGATGTCTGGTCAAGAGGCCATATCCAACGAAAGCTTTGGCGTTAACTGCCGTAATATTGTTCAATGGGTAAGTAAGTTGGTTACACTCTTGCAGGCCGGAAAATAAAACACCAGTACTCATCATTGTTCCTGTTATGGGGTTGATTCATTCATTTAGGCAAAGCTACACATCGAGAGTGGGGATATCCAACGAATCATCGATCCCGTACTGGGAGAGGACTATGATATTCAGTCCATGTGGAAGATAGCAGAGAAGGCTCTGATGTGTGTCCAGCCACATGGCCACATGAGGCCATCGATTTCGGAAGTTCTGAAAGAGGTCCAAGACGCCATCTTGATTGAGAAGGAAGCCAAGGCAGTGAGAGAAGGCATATCGGATGACATGTCCAGAACTTCAGCTCAGTCTTCTCTGGTGTTGGGGGGATACATGGACATGGGCGGAGTTGATAATTCGCTTTCCTTGGACGATTCCATGGCTAAGCCAACCGCAAGGTAGCCTTGTTGGTCATGTAGCGGCAAATTTTCAACTTAAAACGATATCATCATCGTGACTATTCTTTTGTTGGTTAGAAGGGACAAGTATCAATCAGGTTGTAAATGGCTTTTTGAAACTATAACACGTTCGTTCCCCTCTTGTGATGTTTGTAGAGTTTGTACCGGCCAAAGAAGTTCCACACCATTTGTTCCTGAAATCAAGAGATATCACCAGTTTATTCAATGGTTCATGGCAACAAGTGGTATTGGAAGTGGGGGGTTTTCGAAATAAAATCTTCTTAGAACGTCATTTTGGGGAAGAATGAGATCAAAACTGGATTTTGTGTTGTGTTACGAGACCACATGAACAAGATTGTCCAAGACTAAAAGGGGGTTTGATTCCTGTTCAGAATTTTTACATTTCTGAGAATCTCTTAACACTGTCGATATGTTGCAGTTACTGCTTCTCGTACGCAGATTGGAGAGAGGGAGCAAACTGTCGCCCGCCAACACTGTCGCTCTCAAGATCTCTAGGCGAAGGCTTCACCACCATCGACACTGCGAAACTTGAGCTCGTTACGTTATAGGGGAGCTGGAGCTCGAATTCCAGTTAGAGAATTTCAGTTTGTCACGAACTCAAGTCTATTCTTGAGTTAGTATTCGAATTGGCTCTCGAATTGAAACTCAAGTCAACTGCGAGCCTATCAAAGCGAACATACCCGACTCAATCTTAACTCGTTTAAACTCAAACCGAATAAAAAAAATTTACCAAACCGAATACTGAATTGCTCAGTTCGTCAACCGCCCTAGACGAAGTCCCCATGACAGTAATTTTTATCCTCATTCCTCACCGCATCACCCATGCATTGTATTGGGAAAAAAATCCAACAACCGTAGTAGTTGAACAATTTGCCAGTTGGAGAATTACTTCCTCATGCGAGAGCCACGTGGCCGAATAAGAATCAATCAAGCTACAATTGGAACCGAACATTGACTCGGAAAACTAAATAAAAAGGAGAGAGAGAGGAGAGAAAACGAACGGTGTTGATAAGATTGGTGGTCGCATCGCAGTCGTCTCCTTCAACCTCTCTTCTCCAGCGTCCGATCCCTTTTCTCTGATTCTCTCCTTCCATCTCCTTCTCTCGCGCCCTTTCTTTACAAATCTCAAATCTTTCAAAGGTACTCCTTCCTTACTCTGCTACTGTTACTCTACTCTTCTTCTCTTTTCTTCCCTTTCCAATTATGACCATCTCTTTTTCACCTAGGGTTTCATGTCGTCTGCGGCTGACGCTGGCAGCCCCGGCGGCGGTGGAGGCAGCCACGACAGCGGCGGAGACCAAAGTCCCCGCTCCTCCAACGTCCGCGAACAGGACAGGTTCCTCCCCATCGCCAACATCGGGAGGATTATGAAGAAGGCCCTCCCTGCTAACGGCAAGATCGCCAAGGATTCCAAGGAGACTGTTCAGGAATGCGTCTCCGAATTCATCAGTTTCATCACCAGCGAGTCAGTCTCACCAATATATATTTGAATTCTTTTTCTCTCTCTACTATTTGTTTGTCTGAATTGCGGTTTCGGGGATTAACTGTTGTTTGTCGATTATTTTTATGGACGTGTAGAGCGAGTGATAAGTGCCAGAGAGAGAAGAGGAAGACGATTAATGGCGATGATTTGCTGTGGGCCATGGCCACGCTAGGGTTTGAGGATTATATTGAGCCGCTTAAGGTCTACTTGGCCAGATACAGAGAGGTCAGCTTCTTATCTCTGTTATATTGATTCGCATGATCGGCTTTGCTTTATCTGGTTTTAGTAGAAACAACGCTAATGCATTTCTATTGTTTGATCGATGCTCTGATTGGGGCTTGAAATGGATTGATGCAGATGGAGGTACGCTTGCCTTCTTTATCAACTGCAATGTTTGTTTGCATGTTGACTATGTTAGTTAGGGGAGTTCTCATGATATGTGGATATTGTTGAAACAGGGCGATACCAAAGGCTCATCATCATCAGCCAAAGGTGGAGATACATCTGCTAGAAAAGATGGCCAGCAGCCCAATTCAAATGGTCAGGTGAGATTCAACTTTGCATCTTTTAAAATGCACTTCTTAGCTGTGGTTTTTGAGAGGCTATCCTGCGACATCTCACCCCTTTACTGACATTGTGAGTGCAGAATTTTATCCCAGCACAAGGTGTTAGTTACGGGAACCCTCAGGTATGCGGCTCTGTTTATACTCAAAAACTCATACATGAGGGTCTACTTAGTGTGTGTCTGTTTCATTGATGATAGCAGTAGTAGAACTGACCTAAACTCTCTCTATATTGTCAGGATTACAGAAACTATGGGATGAACGATGTTCAGCTTGATCGACAATGAACAAAAGAGATGAGTTGTAGGTACTAGTTTCGCTTATTGTCAAGCTTGCATTGCATATTTGTGCGTGTTGTATGACTGGGTATGTAAAAGACCATTAAGCTTTGTGAAATGATTTCACCATTTCTTTTCTAATCTGAAAGCAGACTGGAATTGCTGCAGCGTATGAATATCCTGCACGTCCTAGCTTTTCGTAGAATCATATTGTAATTACCTCTGTTCATGTGTTGGTGCTTTCTTACTGTTCAAGTAGAGAAGATTCTGAAGGGTTCTCTGAACTTTGTTGCGCAGGCCCAACATGATGTGATGGTTTCGATGTCGAACAAAGATTCATCATAAGCTAGGCCAACCATTCGTCAGTGAAACATTGATTCTGAGTGTAAACGCTAAGAGATAAATTATTTGCGGTTTAGTTCTGTCTGTGCATGTGTTTGTCATTAATTAGTCGGCTGCTGTTAATATGCTTGTGTACTGAAAGGTCAGAAAATTCTATTTCTATTAGAATATCTGAAGATATATTGAAGTATATGAATGTTGGATTCTGCATTTATTAAAAAATATACCAAACTTAGGTGATCTTATGTTAATTAAATATTTTCACAAACTGCCTAATATTGAATTAAATTTAAATATAAAAATATTACGGGGTGTAATGGTGAGTTTATGCAAAATATGAAAAAAATATTAAGAATATAAATATATAATAGTCATTTCAGGGGTATAACAGTCAAAAACATTAGGAGTATACATTCGATGTGACACAGAAATGTTGTCAATTGACCTTTAGAAGAGGAGTTGTTATTCGGAAGCAGTAACAGCAACAAACGAGTCGAGGACACAAGCATATAGAAGGCTGAATCCCAAGAAGAGCAGATAGACCAAGTCGGGAACCATTTGGTCATGATATCTCTAGAGTAAAGCTAGGTACTCAGGAAAGATATGATCACGATTAGCAACACCAATATTGTCACATAACAAGCAGCTTGTATCTGAACCAGTCCCCCAGGATACCAATTTATCTTTACTAGTAAGCTTATACTTGAACATGAGCAAAACCACAAAACAATGAGCTGGAATCAAAGGTTTCTGAACACTAGCTGAATTCTAGCTATTTAGATCACCAAGTCCATCAAATAAACCACCTAACAACGATTTTTCTTCTACCTCAACAGATTTTTGCAACAGCAGCTGCCCAACCACCAATAAAACTAGGTAATACTACAATGTCTCCCTAACAGCATCTGCCTTCCCATGTTGGTTTTGCGCTATTAGATTAAAAAAATTCCTAACATAGGTTATTACAATTTAATATACTATTAAAGCGGCTAATATTCGTCGTTCAAGAATTCAAATCTAGGTTACTAAAATGAATTTTTTCACGATTACGATTGTCATACGACTCATGAATACTTAATATATTCATTTGTTTTGTGTGTTTTAGACAGATTGAGTTTTGTGCTGTAATGTTTCTTTTATTTTATGAAATTAATTATTCATAAAAAAATAATATCATGCTATTTAAGGCCTCGAAAATGAATTCACAACTAAAATGGTGAGTTATTACTGCTTGGCTCCCACTGGATGCTACGAAATTGCATCGTTAGCAGGCTCCACACCACAAGCTGGCCAAAAGCCCACTAACATTCACTCCCCTTTGTTCTTTTCTCATTATCCTCTCTTTCATCATTTCTCAAAACAATTAGATGGGCTCCGACCACCGTCCCCGTCGCCGCCAGCAACCATGAACATACCCCTACCTTTCCCCTCTCCGTCTACTTCTTCTTCTTCTTCTTCCTCGCACTCCCTCCTTAACTTCTTCTCACTTCCTCCCCCTTTACATTCCTTCTTTCAAACTCAAACATCACTTTCCTCCTCCAGATCCACCCGCTCTTTCTGCTCCCAAACCACCACCGCCGCCATCGTCCCCACTTCCTCCGACGACAGAGACCAAGCTCTCTTATTCCTCCTCCGTCAGCGCAAAACCGATGAGGCTTGGGCGCTTTACCAGGCGTCTTCTCATCTTCCCAATTCCGTCTGCCTTAGCCGCCTAGTCTCCCAACTCTCCCATAAAAACACCCCTCTCGCCCTCACCCGCGCACAGTCCATCCTCACGCGCCTCCGCAATGACCGCCAGCTCCACCGCCTTGACGCCAACTCCCTCGGCCTCCTCGCCGTCTCCGCCACCAAGTCCGGACAGCTCCCCTACGCTGTCTCCCTCATCAACTCGATGCTCCGCTCCGGCTACATCCCACACGTTAAAGCCTGGTCCGCCGTCGTCGGCCGTCTCGCCTCTTCCCCAGACGATGGCCCCGTCCAAGCCGTCAGGCTCTTCAAATCAATTGTCAGGAGAATACGGCGGTTGTCCGACGACGGAATGGTGCATGATTTCATGCCCGACACGGCTGCTTACAATAGCGCCCTCAACGCTTGCGCCAACCTCGGGGATGCGAAAACGTTCCTCCAACTGTTCGACGAAATGTGTGACTGCGGACTTGAACCCGATAGCTTCACTTATAATGTAATGTTGAAGCTCTGCGCTCGTCGTAATAGGAAAGACTTGATGGTTGTGGTTGTTGAGAAGGCAATTCGGAAGGGAATCCCTTTCTGTGTCACCACTCTCCAATCTCTTGTGGCGGCTTACATTGGGTTTGGAGATTTGGAAACAGCTGAGAAGTTGGTTCAAGCAATGAGGGATGGAAGGAGAGACTTGTGTAAGATTATGAGGGAGGCTTATGAGGAGGAATTGAGAGAAGAAGAAGATGATTATGATTATGAGAACGTGGGTGAGAAGTTGGTAGCCAAATCCAATGAGGACGACGACAACGATGATGCAGATGTGTTTGAGTTGCTTCTTCCTAGTGAAGGAAGTGAAACAGAGCCGCCATTGCTTCCAAAAGCTTACGCCCCTAACACTAGACTATACACCACATTGATGAAAGGTTACATGAAGCAAGGTCGACTTACAGACACAGTGAGGATGCTGGAAGCTATGAGGCATGAGGATAACCAAGCCAGCCTCCCTGATCATGTCACCTATACCACAGTTGTTTCTGCTTTCGTCAAGGCAGGTAAGATGGATCGTGCTCGACAAGTGCTGGCTGAGATGACGAGGATCGGAGTACCAGCCAACAGGATTACTTATAACATTCTGTTGAAGGGATACTGCCAGCAGCTGCAGATAGACAAAGCGAAAGAGCTGATGAAAGAGATGGAGGATAATGCTGAGATTGAGCCTGATGTCGTCTCTTATAACATTATGATTGACGGGTGTATAATGGTAGATGACAGTTCTGAGGCTCTTACCTTCTTCAATAAGATGCGGTCAAAAGGGATTCCTCCAACCAAGATCAGCTACACTACGTTGATGAAAGCTTTTGCCTCATCGGGTCAACCAAATTTGGCCAACAAAGTTTTCGACGAAATGCTGAAAGATTCGCGAGTCAAAGTTGATTTGATTGCCTGGAATATGTTAGTTGAAGGGTATTGTAAGTTGGGGTTGGTTCAGGAAGCGAAGAGAGTTGTAGAGAAGATGAAGGAGAATGGGTTTTACCCTGATGTGGCTACTTATGGAAGTCTAGCAAATGGAATAGCATTGGCTAAAAAACCAGGGGAAGCTCTTCTGTTATGGAAGGAAGTAAAAGATAGATGCGAGATGAAATGGAAAGGAGAGAGTTCCGAGTCCAACCCTGATTCGCCTCCTGTCCCACCTTTGAGGCCCGATGAAGAGCTGTTAGATACACTGGCTGATATCTGCGTCAGAGGTGCTTTCTTCCAGAAGGCTTTGGAGATCGTTGCCTGCATGGAAGAATATAGAATTCCACCAAACAAGTCAAAGTACAAGAAGATTTACGTGGAGATGCATTCCAGGATGTTTACCAGTAAACATGCGTCGCAAGCGAGGCAAGATCGGAGGAAAGAGAGGAAGAGAGCAGCCGAGGCTTTCAAGTTTTGGTTAGGTTTGCCTAATGAATATTATGGAAGCGAATGGCGACTGGATCCCTAGGGAGGAAGATAGATTCCTTTTAAGGGTGGGGGAGTTAGTATAATCAAATTGAATATATGATTTTGTTGTAAACTATGTAGCACCGGGAAGGATGTCAGCACAAAGGGATTAGAGAGGGTGGCAGGATCAGGTAATGTATATTGTGAAGCTAGAATTGTGGAATATACATCACTGTTGGATTCTTTGTAATCAACAGAGTGATGGCTTCGGTAATGTAAATGAACACATCTCCTAAGGTATATAAACTGATATCATATGAACATACTCTGTTATGAGATATAACTAGTTGTTTTGCAAGAAAATGCAGCTATAGTAGTTGTATGCAAACACAAAGAACTTGATCGACCTTACAAGTAGTTTGATACGCGGAGCGTCAGCAGTCGAGTTAGCAAATCTCAACAATAACTTCAGCATCTTGGCCTTGATGATTGACTCCGTGAGTAGGATGATGTTAGCACCTAGCCAAAGTGATGGATTTTTGTTGATCACGAGATATTCTGTAATAACTTCTCCAGGGGGGGATGGATGCATGTGACAGAATGTCAGAATCTTAGGGTGATTTCTTTACCTGATACATTTTCGGTCCCTTTTTTATGATATAGCCAACACTGTTCAAATTTTCCACCAACGTGTTGACATCAGGAACGTTTAGCGCAATCCTGTCCGCCAAACTGTACATTTCCTGCTGTACGGAAACATGTTTTAGAAGGCAGAGGTAGCATACATAGTTAAGAGTATCACAAAGAAAAGGAACTAACTGGACATCCTGCGATTGAAAAGGTATCTTTTTGCTGCAACTCGGACTGCTTATTGAGGGAGCCTAGAAACCGTTTTGCTTCCTTCGGCTGACTCATTTCACCACTCCGACCGAAATCCACAACGCCATTATCATCAAGACATTTGTCATTCAGAGACTCTTTCATTATTTCCACAACATCCTGAAAATAAGAAATGCGAGAACTTAATACAGATGACCGCTAGATTCAACATGATAACTTACCGTTGCATTCTGGGATGTTATTTCTTCTCTCAGTTCAAGCCGAGCTCGAGCTTCAGCTAGTCTTACCAGACTTTCCAACTGCCTTGCTGTTATGGGTATGCCATCACCTGATGTGTTGCTGTCCCTCAGTCGCAAATAGAATTTTTGAAGAATCTCGGCTGCTGGCTTTGTCATCCTGTACATCAGAAAAAAGTAAAGGGAAGAATTGCTGATCAACAGCTTGCAGTTTGGTTGCATGATAGATGTTGCATCAAAGTTGACAAATTCGAGGAAGTTGAAGACGTAAGTTCTTGCATAGGCAATGTATTTTCGCAGAACTGAAGCGGGCAAAGGAGAGAATTCAGCATCCTTGTGCGGGCAAAGTCTCAACCTTGAAGCTAATGAACTACTTTTTACACTTGTCTCTGTCATTCTATTCGTTAAAGCTAAATCTGACAAGAGAAGACCCCATAATGTGTATGCATCGTATTTTGCTAAACAAGATTGAATTGCCAAGCAGATATAGTATTACGCAGAAAACTCAATGAACAACAGCAGTAGTTGTGCAGCACTACCTGTGCGTCGCCTTTTTCCTGGAGACGAAGGCTCCTTACTTCCACCATGATGCTGCAAGACAGCAAGAACAATTAGGTGCTTCTTCAAAGACCAAATTTCTGAAGCACTCTGAATTAGCGACCTGCTTTTTCATCCAAAAGCATCAATTGATGCAAATCCAAGTGGAATTACTCTCCGATATTATGTGATCTGACAGGCGCTTGTCAAGTTCTTCATCATGTTTATCAAGTAATATGAACACCAGATCAAATCGTGTCAAGAGAGCAGCACTCATCCTCAGGTTCTCATTCACCGTCTTTGCTCGGCTGCAACTTCAATCTAGATGTCAGAATGGGAGTACTCTTCAAGAATTTACTTGTAGCTGTTCTCTGAAATTTTTTTATGATAATTCGGCCTTTTCAAATCACAACCTTACTAGTAATATAACATGTTATCAATACCATGACTAGCAGTTGAGCTTTTTAGCGTGCTAAACATGCAAGTAAAGTTTTTCGGAAAAGGTAGAGAATAAAAAAGACTAGATTACTTATAATGACCGCCCACAGGATTTGCTGCAGCTAAAACAGAAGTCCTTGCTGACAAGCTCGCCAGAAGTCCAGCCTTTGCCACAGAGACACATTGTTGCTCCATAGCTTCCAGAAGGGCCTGTGAGCACAAGCGAAACAAGCTTAAAGAACGCATAACATCCTTTTTCCCCTCAAGTAAAGAAAGCAAGACTTAGTGAACAAACCTGATGTTCGGCAGACAATTTATCAAATTCATCAATACAACACAGACCACTGTCTGCAAGCACCATTGCCCCTATTTGAAAACACAACCACTTGTCAACATTTGTTAATCTTTTCTGCTTCACAGAATGTTGAAAACTAGAATGATCTTTTTGTTAAATTATGCAAGACTTTGGTAATAAAGCGTCAACTATTAAGGTCAGCTTTCCTCGTGACTGCTACAGAAGACAAAGCCATCGTATAAACCATAGTACCAGCCTCAAAAGAATAGTTGTTTGTCATTGAGTCTTTTACAACAGCAACAGTGAGGCCAGCATTGGTTGTTGCATTGCCACACACGTAAATACCACGTGGAGAAACAGCTGCTGCTGCTTGTAGTAATTGACTCTTGTCCAGTCCAGGATCACCTGACAAAGTGATACTTAATTTATGAATTTCGAATGTAGACCAAGATGATTCACTTTGAGGTAATATCCTCTTTAAGAAAGTTGGAATAGTTTAGCGGACCAACAATTATGACATGGATGTCTCCCCTGACAGGGACCTTATTCTGATCCATTGTATGCTTACGAACACCTCCAAAAAGTGACAGTGTAATTCCCGCTGCCAAAGGATAGTGAATGTAAAGCATCGATGAGGCAAAAGTATATATGCAAAACGGAAGAAATCCTGTGGTATATCAAAGTTGTACTAATAAGTTTCAAGAATACAATACCTTTAACAAGCTCATGTCCGAAAATAGATGGACATATAGAATGAAGTAATTGTCTGAATATGTCGGGGCCATATTCTTGACAACACTTCACCACAAATTCCAGGTCTTTCGAAGAAAATGAAAACAAGTCAGACAGCTCTGTAGCTCTAGCATTTGACACGGAATCTTGCAATTCATCAAAAGTAGATTGCGACTTGGAGTTTTTCATGGAAACCACTAGTCCTTGACTTTTGCCTTTCAACTTTCCTGCAGTATGTTGAATTCAGTATTAACCATGAACTGGATCCAATATGTAAAACGACATATCATAAGGACTAGGAAGTCTCGAACCAACCAGCTAGGCATGGTTGACAACAATTTTCCTTCATGGAAAGAGTGAACAAGGCTCACATCTCTTCACATTCATTGCTTATAATCATACATAAAAATACAACTTCTTTTCAGGATTTGCCTGTAACAAGAGATATCCCTTCTTTTATGGGGTCGACTGCAGCAGAAATAGATAATTTCAAATTTCAACGATAGATAGAAACAGCTTGTGTACAGACACTAGAGGTAGTTGTGAAGTTCCGAAAACTACAACAGGTCTTGCACGTTACAGTCTCTTAACACGCTCCTTTGTGAAATACACACCACAAACATTGTTGATATTACAAACTCAAGGCTCTAGTAACACATATGGGAATCTAAACTGATAGACTAGATCAAGGATTTTAATCTCATCAAAACTACTTCCATCATACCTCCTCCGATATCCGCATGGTTATCAATTGTCCTTATAATTCCAGTGACAGTGTACATGCATCAACAAGATTCTCTGTGAGCTCACATTCTACAGTTCGAGGTACTCGGCCTTCTTCATGATCTTGAGATCTTAGCAGCTCCTGCAGCCTAGACCACGCAGTTAGCCGCCTGAATAGTACAAGACCAAACGGAAACAAGGGGACGGAGAAACAATAAAACGTTTGGAGTGTACATTATAACAACCACCGAATTTTCTGAAAGTCTATAGCCTTAGCCGAAGACCTGAGCGGTTTGAAAGTTTTGCTCTTGCAGCCATTTAAGTTGCATATATACGGTGGTGAAACTTTCCATCTGGAAATACACGTAAGATGTTGGATTTACACTTCTCACAATCGAGGGTTTTCTTCCACAGAGGCATAAAATTCATGGACAGAACATATCTTACGGAACTGTTGGAAATCCACGGGTAAGAACACTGCGCCGTCTTTCAGTCCCAGTGAAGAAGATTTCCAATGAGTTTCTTACAGAGGAGGAGACGGTTGAACTACACAGGACTAGTGGTGGTATTGAGATAGCGTATTTCGTAGACCCAGAACTGGAAATGTCTCCTGAAGAAGTTATTTTGAGAAGGCGGAAATCTGGAACCAGCGATGTATATAACCTATGTGGTGGAGGTTGGAGGAATATCTTGAATAAGAAGCGGCTCAATCTTGGAGAGGGGGATGAAGTGGAGTTGTGGAGTTTTAGGACCATGTCAGAAGGCAAGCTCTGTTTTATACTGCTAACTAGTGTAACTGGACATTAAACAGTTTATTGAGTTGAAACTCTCTTGCATGCTTTCAACAGAACTTGCACTCCCTTCGCTTCAAGGATCAATCTTTTTATCATCTTTATCTTTGGGTCAAGGATCAAACGTATGGTTTATATATACTCTGGGTTTCATCTATGTCCATTTGTTCTTCAAGTAGTACTTCCCCACGCACTTAATCATCTGCTTTCCTGACATTTGTTTAATTTGAGCATTAGACCAACTAATATCAACTTTCCATTTCGAAAGCTGGTTGCTTCAGCTCATGTCTTGCTGCGTTTTTAATGTTTCAGGTTTTATGTATTTACTGTTTAGTCTCCAAATGGCCACTGTGGGCTTTGCGAATTTGACTAACCCTTTTAATTACCTATTCATCCATTCAAATTTAAGAACAATTCCACTAAATATTTAACAAAAATGAGGGAACCACCTCCAAATAAAATCAAAAAAGGAGGACCACACGCGACCTTCCTGCGTGCATGCTACGTCCCAACAAACTTGCTTTAATAAGATAAGGTTAATCTTTGATCATTTGTTTGTATTTCGTACCAAGTTTATTATGAATTCAGTCAATTTAATTTACCTTAAATTTTATTGAAATGTTCATATTGAATTATCATGAATTAATATACAAAATTAAAAATAAGAATTAGTAGTTTAATATTCCATAAGTTAGATTTAGAAATAAAAATTTATGAGTTTATAAATTTAACTGATTTTATGATGAGAGCAGTTGTGATTTTCGAAACAATTAAAATGTTAAAATCATATTTAACCGCCTTCTATTATAGACAGACAACCTTACACTCCACATAAACTTCAAACATCTAAATTATCAGATGGCGCATGAGAGAGTTCACCAAGATTAAAAATTCATGCCAAGATGTGTAATATTAATAATATGTGTCATTTTTTGTTATTTCGCTATATATTAGCCTTCTTAAATGAATTTTTTCAGAAAAAAAACAAGAGAAAATGATTCATAGGAAACTTTATTGTAAAATTTTAATAATTGTTGAAATGATGTAGAGGATGAGATAGTATTTAATTAGTAATTATTAGGGATCCACTTAAACTTAATAAATTAGCAAGCTTTCTAATTTAAAAAGTCAATTAGCAATATCACATATGCAAATGGACCACCTTTTAAAAAAAAATATTATGATTAGGATTTATATTATGAATGATGTATTATTATTGGTGAAAAAATATTGTTGAGGTAGATATAAATGATGAATTAAAATTGCTAAAGATTTTAGGGATGGAGGTGGCTGAAAGTTGTTCGTTAAATAAATTGATAAACTTGTTCATGTGACGATGTGGACACAATTAAAAACTTCTAAACAAATTTTGAGATGGAGATGACCTTAATGAGACAAAATATTTACACTTCAATAAACAATTAATCATAAAATTTATCTTTTAGTTAGATTATAAACAAACGGTCATATTATGATTCGTAAATTTATTGTGACCAAATGAATAACTCGAGCTAACTTGTGACCCACCAACATTATGGACCGTTAGAAACTAACCGTTATGGGCTACCTACAACGAACCGTGCGTCGTAGGATGCCTTTGCGCGTTGAAGGTAGCCTCCAACGGCTACTTTCTAACGGTCATTAGAAAGTAGCCGTTAGAGACTACCTATAATGCGTCGCGCGTTGTAGGTAGCCCTTAACGGCTACTTTCTAACGACCATTCGAAACTAGTCGTTAAGGGCTACCTACAACGAACCGAACGTTAGAGGATTAGAAAGGAGCCGTTAGAGGCACTCTTACAACGCGCGCGTTGTAGGTAGTCCCCAATGGCTACTTTCTAATCCTCTATATAAATCGTGCATTTTGTGGTGTAAAAAGTCACCCATCGCACCAATTTCTTTACTCCTTACTTCCTCCTACATTTCATCAAAATGTCTTCAAGAAAGGCCAACGAGAATGTTATGAACAATTTTCGCCGCCCCGATGAGTCAAAGGATTTGTTCACCTACTTCGGAAAAGAAGTGAAGTGCGATTGCGGATATCGTGCAGCGAGACTGATGAAGCTGAAGTTCGAGAAATACTTCAATTGTCCTTTCTATAAGTGTGGGCTCGAGAAGAAGTTGGAGGTGATGTTGGCTGAAAACTCGGTCAGGTTGAGAAGTGAAGCTTGTTGAGAAGGATGCAGAGATTGAAGCTCTTCGTGCTGAGCTGGCACATGATCGTTCTGAATGACAGCATGAGCGGATAGGCATCGTACGGTCAAAGGATAGGTACATCGAGGCAATCACCGAAGACTTGAAGGATGCAAATACGAAGCTTAGAAGGTTAGGGTTCCGCAATATTTATGTACTTGTTATGCAATGTTGAATAACATACTTAGGTGTGTTTCATATTGTTGTGTTTAATAAATCAGTTGTGTTTCAAATTGATGTAGTAAATTAATGTAATTGGAACCAAATTTCCGAAAGCTGAGTAAAGGATGAAGCTGTCTGAAAGTTCTATCAAAACACGATAAAGCTGTCTGAGTAAAGGGAAAGTTGGATTTATTGGTCAAAAGGTGTCTGAAAGTTGTATAAAACTGTATTTTTTGCCGCAAGCTGTACTGCCCGTGATCCAAAGCTGTCTCATGGTCAGAAGCTGCTGCCGGCTATAAATGTGATGGGGAGTCCTGCAGATGATTGGAGGGAATATGTTATGGCATATGCTGGTGGAGGAAATATGTTGTGACATATCCTGATGTACCCTAAACCCTCTCTCATCTATTTAAGCACAAACCTACACTGCTCACAACTCCCAAGTTCTGAGCACCATTTCGTAACCCATTCTCCCTACTCTGTTTCTCCTCTCTATCCTTATGAATAGATAATGGTCGAGTTCGCCTTCATTCTTTTATGGGGGGATCACTTTTACTCGAACATCAGAGTTGAGTATGTTGGTGGTCACTCTCGAAGAGTGAAGATGACTTCAACCCCAACCTTCGCCTGAGCCATTCCAGTTTTCCTAAAGAAAGTGAAGATCCCAACGGAGTCCATCCTCCAGACCGTGTACTATCGCCATCCTATGGTGGTCGGTGATACTATTGCTGGGTACTGTCTCAGGTCGTGCACTGATGAAGAGTCTTGGGGAGCCATTTACTACATGGTAAATAACTTCCTACGTGCAACAATCTGGAGCTGTATTTCGAGTTTGAAGGTCCAATCGACGGAGTTTATGGCTCAGTTGGTCAATCATCCATGATTGTGTACTTTGAACTTTCTGGTTCACAAAACTATGACGAGGTCTCACAATGCGGCTTACAACCCACCGCTAATGCCGTGGATGAAGACGACGTAGACGACGAGCTTGAGTACGATCCGGATAAAAATAATGGGGAAGGGAAAAATGACCAGGCATAGAGTGAGGACGACGACGGTATGCCGATTGGCCCTCTCCATCAAGAGGGGGGATGTTGATGTTATACTCGATGCGGGCGCTGCAACATCTTCTCGTGCCTCACCATGTGAGTACACTCCACCTGAGTTGTACACAACATTGGGCGACAACATCGACCAGGTGATGACTGTAGACCACTATGAGGTGGCCCCAAGATCCCAAATTTCGACCCCACTCGTCAACATATCTACATCGGCCAACAGTTTTACACGAAGAATGAGGTAAGTCTTGATGTCAAACACTGAGTCTAGCATAACAATCGAGTTATGGTGACGTCTCGCTCAAAGACGTGGGATTTGGAGGTTAGGTGTTATTCGTAAAAACCAACAACTGTCCATGGAGGTTACGCGTCACAAGCAGCACATAAGATGGATTTTGGACAGTTCGGTAGTGGAATCCACAACACACATGTGACGTAAGTGAGCACAACGTAGAATCTACCCCAGCTAGATATGAATGTCATAGCGGATGTGATGATGCACCTTGTCCGGTCAAGGCCACACTCTCAGATCTGTTTGATCCAAGATGAGATTTCACACCTTTTCCAATGTCAGATCTCGTACACAAAAACGTGGTACGGGAAGTTGAGGGCTATGGAGATGACCTATGACAACTGGGAGGAGTCTTACAATACGCTTCAAGATTTCTTCAATGAAGTGTAGAGTCGTATCCCTGTCACCCAAGTCCAGTTCCGCTTTGATGACTTAATTGGTGGTGTCGTTGTTTAGAGGCAGTTTCGTTATGTATTCTGGAGCTTCCGACCATGCATTGAAGGTTTTCGACATTGTCCACCTGTCCTAGTTGTTGACGGCACCTTCCTCATCGGGAAATATAGTGGCCCCCAGTCGATGGTCAGTTCATTTGATGGTAATCATAATATTTTGACGGTCGCGTTTTCCATCATCAACAAAGAGAGCATTGATACTTGGGTGTGGTTCCTCCATTGCATCCAAGAACTGGTACAGACAGGCAGAACGTATACGTCATCTCGGATCGTCATGGCGGACTTAGAGCTGCAATGGACCAAATTGGTGGGGGCTGGGTATGGAGATGGTGCAGCTGACACTATGAAAGCAACTACAACAGCCATGTGAAGGACCCCAACATGAAGGCACGACGGAAGTCCATAGGTAAAGTTCCCCTCACAATTGCTGCATTTTCCTAAATTCATTTGGAGATTTGCTTAGACCTTATGTTACAGTCCATGAAGGGCCACAGAGGAGGTTCAACACCAAGCTTACTGGTTTTCTTGCCGTCGATGCGAAACTGGGCCTCAACAAGACAAATTGAGTCCTCGAACACCAATAGAAGTAGAGCAAATGTGTTGATGTCGAGCTGGGGGTCATGCGTCATGGAATAATGATAATGAATATGGCTAAGAGTATCAACGAAACATTTAAAGGGATCAGGTTACTGCCCATGTGTGCTTTGTAAAGCTCAAAGTTTTATTGGTATGTGGTTAAGGCTTTTGATGTGTCTTGCAGTGTAACTTCATCATGCGTTCTTACCGTAGTTGTGTTGTGTTTGGTAGGTTACTAGATTTTTTGAAGAACGACGCAAGAAATACAAGACAGACATTCATGCAATGAATATTGGATTGAGAGGTGTCGTACAACCAAGCGTGAGCGTGCTGTCAATGGACAGACTCACACAGTGCGGGTATTCAATCACACGACGAGTGAGTATGATGTGGTTAGTGCATACAATAACAGAAATGGATCTAGAAACCACACATACAGGGTCTACACATATCACACAAACATGGCTGGTTCATGTTCTTGTTGCATCTTCCAGCACTCGAAGATTCTGTGTAGCCATGCTTATACCGTGTGCAACGCGGTCAACCTCAACCCTTACCACTTCGTGCATCCCATATTCAGGCTGCCCATAATAGCCCATATATATGTTGCCAGTTTCCGCCTTATTGATGGGTCAGAGGATTGGGCTCAACATGGTGGACATGAGATCATCCTGAACCGCAATCTTCTCCGTGTCCACGGGAGGCCAAGGCACACTAGAATCCATAATGAAATAGATTGGACTGAAGACATAGAGCCGCATTGTGCTACTTGTAACCAAGATGGGCATAGGCGAGACCAATGTCCGACCCTCTCGACATCACAGATGGTGTGCCCAGTATGCCACACCTTGGGTCATAACCGAAGGACTTGCCCAATAACGTAAAGGACAACCAGGCGCCCAATAACTCAAAGTGGAAATCGTTGTCAGAATGTGTAGGTTATGTTACGTTTGTCAACGTTTATCATTTTTTTGTCAACATTTGTTGTTTATGGTTTCTTATTTTGTGTGCTAATTTGAACTTCATGTACGCGTGCTAAGTTTTAAGTGAGTGTGTAATCATGATCGTATTGTTTTAATTTTAGTCTCTTTTCAAGTGTTGTTGTACTGTCAATCCATATAAGTCATAAAATCATACAAGTAGAAATAACAAACAAGTGGAAACATCTAGCGATAAAAAGAGCCAGCTCATAAAATGGGAACAATGTACTACAATCATAACATTGGAACAGTGTACAAAAATCATAACACGGGAAAGTGTACTACAATCAATAGAAAACCACTTATCTACCCACGACCTCCATCTCTCCCCGGCCTCCAGTGATCTGCGATGGGGTAGTCTCCGATGTTGCACATGGCATGTCGAGGATTGGTTCGTAACCCAGGTTGACAATCCCTCCGCGGTGCTATGTCCATAACGCCCTGTAAGACTATCTACTCCTCGGGCGTCATTATCTCTAACTGAGACTCCGGGTGGTGTGTCTCACTTTCCCACTGTGTGTGCGAGGTACTAGCTCCGTCGTGACCCATCTGTGGGACCCACTGCTGTGAAAGAGGTGGCTAGAACCACTATTGTGACAGAGGTGGGTGGGACCACTGATGTTGCTCCATCGTCGAGTACGTATGGATGCGGTACGTACTCAGCCTCGTGGGTCCTCCGATGTCGAACGCGTATGGTCGGGGGGACAGCTGCCTGGCTCAATAGATCAACGACGTACAAGTCATAGGCCTTGTAAATCTATCCAGTGGGGGCTATCTGTGGGTGACACCCCGGGTCATCGAGCCTATGCTTCATGCCTCCTCTAGCGTACATCATGGAACGCACACACTGCCAAACCGCCTCGGTGTCCTCTACTCCATGCTGCTCTTGTGAACCAACCCTAACAGATAGGTTCTCCAACCCGTCGATCTGCAGAAAGGAAACAAAACATGTTATATTTGCATAATATGGAAAGTCTACTTACTAAATGGAGGAGTGTCGGAGTACGTACGATGGACTGCTGTACTTTCCCTCATCTGAAAGCCCACCGTCGAGTGTACCGACAGTCCCACATCATGTACTCGTCGTGTAAGTGCCACCTCTCCGGTTCATCGAGGTAATCACTCGCCGCCACATGGTCCAATCTGCTGGCCCGCTGGATAAGGTACTAATCCACCCTCGCCTCTCACCCGTGCTTGTTCCTCTACGTTAGTACGAGCAAGAACATGACATTTCCCTCCAACATGTCCATAGTGGGGATGAGCTGGGACATTCCAAACTGTCTGAGGGCACGGTCTGGCCGATGGCAAGAAATGTTGCGGGGCGAATTCAATGGGGCAACGACCCTGTGTGTCGCTGGAGAGTGTGTTGAATATGCACGGTTGCGGTAGGGGACCCACTGGAAGACAAAGAAAGCAGAAATATAAATAACATCCTAGACAGAGACTACTAAAAAGAAATAGAATGACGCACTAGCTCTTACCATGAATGGGGTGCCCTCGTCGAACAGCTATCTGTACTCTGAATGCAAGAGTCACAGACTCCTCTCGTGCATCCAGCTCTTCCACCGATAGATACGTGTGTTTCCAATAAGTCCCGACGTATCTGGACCTCTGATCATGTCCTCGTGCAATCGCTGTGCGATGTCCCAACGTACAGGAATCAACGACGGGAATGCGCTCTGACTTCTTGAACGTTGAGTGCAACCACCCAATCCGTAGTGGTCCCTCTTGTAAGACATCCTTCACCATTGGCCTCGCTCCCAAGGTCTCCTCCAACAAGTCTAGCATCTGCAGCCTAGACCGCTCGAGAGGGTAGGATACCGCATCACCGTCGACTGGCAAATAAGTCAACATCGCCATGTCGTCCAGAGTCAACGTGCACTCCCCATGGTACATGTGGAAAGTGTTCGTCTTTGGCATTTACCTCTCCAACAGCGCCGTCACAAGATGCGAGTTTGGTGAGAGGATCGCAAGATCAACAATCGGTAAGAGTCTGACAGCCTCTAAGAAAGGGCGGAAGTGGGGATGGTATGGGGGTTGTGAGACGTCCTACGGCACATAACGCTAGGTTCCTATTCGATATTGTAGGCAATGATTATTGATATCTAACATCGCTAAGTAAGTACCTAATATATACTAATAAATAATGAATCTAAAATATTATGCATTTCTTATTAGTATCTAACATAATATTAGGCAACAAATAATTTTCTAACAGTAGGGGTAAGCACACTAATTCTTGCTAACATTAGGCATAAGTGAGTATTAATATTCTCTAACATTAGGCATAGTGATGTACAAATATATTAATACAAGGCAACCCTAATTTAACTCTAGGCTGTTATTAATATTCTCTACGCATTATTCAAATGGTACCAACCTCATTGTTGAAAATTTCACTGGCTCGATATCGGTTGCGCTCGCCCCAAAGTAGTTCTCCATCGATCGCCTCGGGGTCGACGCATGGAGGTGTTGGTCGATACAAGTAATCCATCCTACAATGTAAACAAATATTAGTAGGCAACAAATTGAGAAAATTACTAAAAAAATACTATTATTACCGGCTAGTTGATTGCGGAACAAGAATTTGTTTGTCGGTATCGAAATACCAAAGAAGGAAGTGAATGTGGTTAGTGAATGTGTGAAAAATGAAGAAGGGGAGGGGCATTTATAGGAGCCGTTGGAGGCTGCCTACAACGCGCGGCGCGCCCTAGGACGTGCGCGGCATCCAACAATGCTCTGCGCGTTGTAAGTGGCCTGTAACGCTAGTTTCTAACGACCGTTAAAACTAGCCGTTAGAGGCTACCTACAACGCGTCGCGCGTTGTAAGTGCTGGTAATGACCATTTTATATAATTAAGATTTCGAGTTGATTATCTACGTAATTTTCGATTAAATATTGTCTAAAAAATATTTCCAAACATTATTAAATATAATTTCCTCACAAAAAAAGTCATAATAAAATTTAAATTTTCTTAAATAAAGTTGAAGTCAATTAAAATAATCTTGTCACCCAACAATATTTATAAAAACAAATTGTTGATAGAAATTGGTACACAACTTTAGGGTACGTTGGCGTCGTTATATATACCAACTGTATTCTGTGGGTAGGAAATTTCCCAAACCGAGTGTTTGTGTTGTAGGCAATGACCGTATTGTTTAAGCTTTATATATAGTTCCGTTCACGTAAACGAAGAAAAGAACCCACATAACCGAAATAGACAAGGAAACTGCTTCTGCTAGCTGCTGCAGCACTAGTCATTCATATCATACGACAACTCGATTGATCTCATAGACGACGATCATGGGGTCGGAATTCGTGAAGGAGGGGCTTGTGCGGCTGAGGTGCTGTGTCCAGAACTATGATTGGGGAAGACACGGCAAGGACTCGCTGGTCGGGAGGCTGTCATCGTCTGCCGAAATCGACGACCAGCCTTATGCTGAACTGTGGATGGGGATCCATGACTCTGCCCCTTCTTTCGTCTTTGATTCTTCTTTGAGTTTGAAACACTGGATTGCTCAGAATCCTTGTGCGCTCGGTCATAAGGTCTTGCGTTGCTGGGGAACTCATCTTCCCTTCTTGTTCAAGGTACCTTCACTTTAATTTCTTCTACGTACATGACCATGTTATTTTAATACGAATTATTAAAAGTGCGAAATGAAATCTTGATAAACAATTATACAAATATAATAATATTTTTGTTTGACTTTCGGTCAACTTTTTGTTTCTCGCAAACGTGGAATGTTGTCAATGTCAACTGAATATATCTTCTCTGAGTTCACAGTATTAACAAACTACAGAGGCTTACGTTCAATGGTAGAATCAGTCGGGAATCTATTTGTTTCAATTTCAAACAGACAAAATACAAGACTAAATTTTTAAAATGTGTTTTCCAAATTTGTGCCAAGTGTGTTTATGTTTCCATATTGATAGAACCAATTTGGGATTAAGGGAAAAAACTACTTACAATCATCTCCATCATTAAATATTTTTTATTTTAAAATTTGTTTTTCATTCATAAATAAATTTCTAAAAAATTAAGTCAGTTTGCCTATATTGGCTAATTAATTAATAAACTTTTTTTTTGTAAAAGCTAATTAAAATATAAATTTCGCTAATTTAGACAAGCACATTTTCATAATTCTTATCAATGAAATATTATCTAACCCTCTACCTTATTTTAGTAATTGTTAAAATTTAGGAGGGAGATATTCTTAAGTCTTATTTTACCAAATGTTACCTTAGAAATAGCGTGACAATTGAACATATTAAAACGTTTTATTTGCATGGATTTGAAACCTACTCTGTGATTGATTAATAAAGAGAAAGATAACATTTGTGTATGTAAATTAAATGTACATCAATATAAAAAAAATATTCGTACATAATGATAAAACAAATAATTTTATCTCACATAAAAAGACAACAAACTTCTAAATTTTGTTTTAATTATTATGTACAGATACTATCTGTGGGGAAGGCATTATCAATTCAAGCACATCCAGATAAAGAATTGGCAGAGCAGCTCCACAAGTCCAACCCAATTGCTTATAAGGACGACAATCACAAGCCAGAAATGGCTCTTGCATTAACACCCTTCCAAGCCCTTTCTGGTTTCGGTTCTCTCCAGGTTCATATCTCACAATTTCTTAGCTAGTACCATTTCCCAATTCCAAAGTAATCTAGCTAGAATTTTGCATCATATATTTTGTTGTTGAAATTGTTGCGCAGGAGCTCAGAGATGTGCTTCACAACATTCCAGAGATCATGGAGCTGGTCAACAGGGAAGACATAAACCAACTGTTAGAAGTTACCAACCATGAGGAAGTACTGATCAAGTCAAGATTCAAATCCATTTTCACCCAGTTGATGTCAGCCAGCAAGGAGTCCACAGCAAAAGCAGTATCCAATTTGAAAAATAGACTGCAAACTCAGAGCCAGGTTAGGGAGTTAAGCGACAAGGAAAATCTGGTAGTGGAATTGGAGAAGCAATATCCAGGTGATGTCGGGGTGATATCAGCCTTGTTCCTCAACCATGTGAAGCTCAATCCTGGACAAGCTTTGTACATTGGAGCAAACGAACCCCATGCCTATCTATGCGGCGACTGCATCGAAGTGATGGCAACTTCGGACAATGTGGTCCGAGCTGGCCTCACTCTCAAGTACCGCGACGTCCATACTCTTTGTTCTATGCTCACCTACAAACAGGTTTCACCTTTAGAATTCGATTATGTGGTTCGATGTTTGAATTGCTATATTAATTAATTAATGAGTCTGTTATTTGTTTCAATTTCCAGGGAGTTCCGGAGATTCTGAATGGGTTTCCTATGAATGAATACACGACAAGGTACCTTCCACCATTTGACGAATTTGAGGTGGATCGTTGCTTGCTTCCCGGAGGCGAATCGACTGTTTTTCCGGCAGTTGATGGACCGTCGATTTATGTGGTGATAAGTGGGGAGGGTGCGATGGAGGGCGGATTCTCGACGCAGTCTTTGAGGGAAGGAGATGTTATATTTGCACCTGCAGATACAGTAATCAATGTGAGCAGCACTAGTGCAACTGAGCTACAATTGTATAGAGCTGGCGTCAATAGTAGATTCCTTCAAGCCATCTGACAAACCAGAGGATTAGTGACTCTGGACTACAGTTATGAATAATATTTCGTTTTCAATATAACTTCCTGAAAATGTAAATTTATCGTTGTTCATCTATTTGGTTCCTATATAACCCATTCATTCTAGGTTTACACTTTCTCCATTTCAGTTTTGATTCAGTTTAAATATGATTTTTTTTTTGAAAATATTAGGTTTCATTTCATTAAAAAACTTAAAGGTCGTTTACAAACTCGTTCCATAATTAACAAACAAGAATCGAGTTAGTGAGTTCTTCACTTATAAAAAGTTTCGAAATTCAATATCAAACCACACTCTTAACAAATCATGTTAATCAATTGATTGTTTCAATAAGTTATCTAGAGTCCACACTATCCTCACAACAGACACGAGAGATGTACATATTAATCACCCACACAATAACTTCATCCACCGTGGTGAGCCTATTTTGAATATTGAGCCAAACCACAAGATAGTCAGGTGTTTTCAATTCAGATTATATCAGGAGACATATGACAATCTCAGCCTGATTGAGTCCCAAATAGGCCTAAACTTATAACTTGCCCCGCATATAAGTACACTGTAATGTTAGAGGGCTAAAGTTTGAAGATGATTATGAGTTTGAAGATGACTATGCCAATTTCCGAAACTTGTGTTAGTTTTGATCCCATTTAAACCGTCCCTTTTTATTCTATATTTTTTACTTTTTCGGCTGTATTTACCTATTTTCTTTTCTGTTGTGGGTTACTCACTCCCATATATAAAATTAGCAAGTTTTTGTATCTTAACCGGTGTATTTTTGAATCTCACTCAATGTATATCTAAACTAGCCTAATGTTGAATCACTATTTAAAATCCATTTATTATATATAAATTTTTAAACTCGAGCTCAAACTAATTAATAAATAATAAAATGCAAAATTCCCATGGGTATGGACTGTACTTCAAATAATAAGGCAATTAGTTCGTCATATGTTGTAATCGTTTGCTCTTGTGACAACAAAAACTTGTTGAAAAGTTTTTCATTCGGGACGAAAGTTACTGTTTATAATTAAGAAAAGTAAATTAAATTATCAAATAAATTATTTGCCTTTTTAATGTAAGCCCTTAGATTTCTTACTAGATAAAAATTAAAAACTGCCACCGGCTACGACGGCGTATCGCAGTATATTTAATTTCCCCTTTTTTCTATTGAGTATTGACAGTGACGCAACAATTTCTTCTCTTTCGGTTGTTTCGTCTCCCCTCACAAATTTTGAAAGGGAATAATTTATTCATAAGCTTAAACCGCCGCTTCCACCAAAATTCAAATCTCTCTATCCTCACCCAAAACAGAAAGAAAGAGAAATTTCAACCCTCCGCTTTTTCTCCACTCAGCCCCCCCCCCCCTCTCTCCGATCCTTCAATTTCGAATCAAGCTCGCATCTCATCGACGATATTTTCCCGATCCGGCAGCAGCCCCTGTGCGCGTCAACGATGAGCGAGTCCGGTGAGAGTTTCGCCCTCCAAGATAATAGGCTCGGCCTCATCGACGTCTCCTTTGAGGATGATTGTCTATATGCTACTTCCTCTCCTCCTCGTGACTTCCAGTTCTCAGGTCACTTCTCAGATCTCTTGTTTCCTTATACTTCCATTATTTTGCTCCGTTCTGCTTTTTGTCTCTCGCTCATTCTCTTTCAAGGCTTTTGGTAGTGTTGTTTAGCTGCCGTTACTTTTATTTGTTTCTTATTGTTTTTATCTCTTGTCGCGATTCTATAGTTCTGACCGTTTAAGAGTTAGAAGGTTGAAGCTAATGTATAAATTAGGTTAACTCGGATCTGCATTCTTTGTGTCCAGCTTTACTTTTTAGGGCTTTTTTCTGGAAGGTTCGAAATATGCAGCTCAAGTGTATCTTGATCTTTCATGGTTGCTTGTATACAATGGACTCTTTTTCATTTCTTTACCCCATCAAGGAGATGTCTGTACGTTGGCTGAATAAGAATGTAACTTAATCTGCAGATGATTTGTTGGACAGTGGAAACACCCCGTCCTTAAACCTTCTAGATTCCCAGAGTCTTGAAACCTCAGGTGGTGGAGTTGATGACAGCGGACATGTATCTCAGCCAGTTGAATCACCGGCACCAGAAGAGTCGAAACAAAATGTGAAGTATAACTTGCGTAAAAGTTTAGCATGGGACAGTGCGTTCTTCACGAGTGCAGGTATGCTTCTACTTTAAGATGGTCTCAGATGGGGTTGTCTATATTGTAGACCTTCTATAGCCCAGCTGAACGTCATTTTGTATGTGATTAGGTGTTCTCGAACCAGATGAGTTATCTAGCATGATTGGACAGACTGAGAAAAGAAAGATGTTACCTGGAATTAGAGAGGAGTTAGAGAGGTCGACAGATTCATTATCTACCTTAGCGAGTGATGGTTTGACTATGGAGAATCTTGAGGATGACCTGTTAGGTGACGTCAGAGCATCAATCCAGAAATCAACTAGATCTTCTACCGTTGCAGATTCTATGGTCAAGGCAGGCATTAGAAAAGGACCAGCCACAGCTGTAAGCCATGCAAAGCAACGTGAGTATGCAGCTTCACTCAGACTGAACATCACACAGATCAATATGGATATTTTGACTTGTATTTAGAATAGAGGTAGATAAAAAGACGGGAGAGATAGAGAGAGAATATTGATTCTTGTTATTAGATAGGCTAACAGCTGATGGGTATATGTACCCTAGAAGCAAAGTACTCCTACCATTAGTAGGAGTCTTACATAACGAAGTTTCTTCCTACACAAGTAACTAAATATATCTCCTATTCGATTCACCTAATTAGGAATAATTAGGGTTATTCCTACAACTTGCTTACACTTATCACAATGCCTTCTTAATCCTAGTCGGAGATATCCACTGTGATACTGAAATCTACAAGTTCCCTGCATCTGGTTTACCTTTTCAATAGAGCTTTGAACTTTAATTAATTGCCGAGACATGTTAGTTTCCCATTGAGATAATACTACTTTTGCCCATTTTACTTTGCCAAGGTAACAACTAGACCCCTATACTATTAAATGTTGTTTTCCCCCCTTCTATTTTACCAATTTGGTAAACATCTCCTTCTGTTACTATTTCCGTCAACATTCCCTTAAATCATGTTGAATCAGCATGACACGTCAGCTCTAGATGCCACATGGCTTCTGACTGGATTTTTGTTAGTTTACCATTTTAACTCAAAATAATTTTTATTTCCAACATACTAGATTGATCTGAGTCTATTCTATATATTCAGATTGACATATAGGAATGCAGTATTGTAGTATATCAGTACAAAAATTTTCAATGAATTTCCATCAGTCATCAAATATAACCATGTAATTCACAAGCTAAACTTCATAGTTTTCTCAAGTTACTGAAAACAGCCTTTACAACAAACTCTTGCCTAACTTATGAAGAAAAAAGACAAAACGCTTGCCCACTAGATGAGAAACACAAAACAACCTTTAAAGAAACATACTTTGTTTCCCCATGCTATAAGACCTTTCATTATTAGTTTTTGTCAATATCAGGAAGTATAGATAATAGTTTCAAGAAGAAGCACCTTCTCATCACCGCCTACGCCACAATGGAGCGGAGGAAAAGGAGAGTTACTAAGAAGAGGAAAAGGAGAGTTATTAAGGAGACCAGGAGGTCAACAAAGACGGTGAAGATCAACTTGGAGGGCCGGCCGTGAAGCCGTGGAGGATGCTGTCGGTGATGGACTCAGGGGCGCCTGATGTTTGCCGTTTGTGTAGATGGAGAGGAAGGGGCCGAATCCAGCGACAAGAGCTAGGGTTTCGATTCAAAAGTGGAGATCATCGTCATCAGGTTGTAGTGCCGGTGGAGGGAATTGAACTCGTCGAGGCGGCAATTTGGAGGAACCGAAGACCGAAAAATGCAATTGATGATTTGGACTTTTGGAGTGGGGTTAAAAATTAAAATGCTATCCACAAGATGATTGGTTAGATTTAAAAATAAAAATAATTACCTTATCAGCAATTATGTGTCATTTACATGATGTGGCACTGCTGATTAGACAACATATAACGGAATATTGACGGTAAAAATAACAGAAGGAGACACTCAGTAAGTTGGTGAAGGAAAACAACTTTTAATAGTTCAAGGATTTAGTTGTTAACTTAGTAAAGTAGAGGGGTAAAAGTATTATTATCCCTTTCCGATTCTATAGAAGGATAAACAATGAGAAGAGAAACTGCATGTGATACGCTTGATTCTTTATGCTGGGTAGGACAGCGGGAGTAGTTTATTTGGCTCTAACGATTGTTTCTGTTTGGTTCTTATGACATTTAATAATTTAAATGATTATGGATTTCATCATGTGACTCTCCCAAGCTTTCAAATTTATCCAACATCTCAATGCATTCTCAACTAGCTTCTCTGGTAACTGATTTTTCTACCTTTCCAGCTCCAAAAAGAGCGGATGAAGCTTCTGTAGACAAGGTGTAACCTCAGTACTTGATCTTAATTCTCACCATTGCAAGTTGTTCTGTGCATATTATAGACGTCATTTCATTTTATGTTGCAGCCAAAAGCTAAAGCTGCTCCGAAGAAGACAGATACTGTTATTCCAGGAGCTCTCAGAATGCTAAAACCAGCATCATCATCACAAGTCCCACAGGCACGTTCCTTCAAGTTACTGTGGGTTATCATTATGTTCTACCTATGAAAAGTATCTGCAAGAGCTATTTAGTTATCTGATAGTGCAGAGTTGTTCTATTTCGTTTTCTTCTTTGCTGCGGTCGGCTTTTCACGTTTTCTAATGAGGGATTCTGTTAAATTTAGATGCACCATTGATCTGGCTATATTATCACAGTTATTCCTTTGATTCCCTCTTGAGCTTTCCATCATCGGAGTAGTATTAGTGATTCGTGATTTTGTTGAACTAATATTGTCTAGTAATGCAGTTTCTTCGTACCAAAGGAGAATCAGAAGCATTGCCAAATCCCCCTAAGATATCTGGCCGAGTTAGCATCTCAACAGCAGCCAAGAGAGCTCTGTTGAGCAACAACCGTGTCAAAGTGGAAAAGGAGACGGGTAAAGCTTCAGCTAGTTCTTCAGCAAATAAAGATTTGACAGGTGACTAGTTTCGTAATTATTCTTTCTATTCTACCAATTGTCGACATATGTGTTGATTGACTGTTCAGGGCTCATCTTGTATAGGATCCGCTGCTGTGGGAAGAGTGAAAATCCCAACTCCTGGTGGTTTGAGGAGTACTGTGTGGAAGCTACCGCTGCCTATACGTTCTTCATCAAGTTCAACAAAGACTGAGTCAATAGCCTCTTCTTTTGATTGTTCTGAAAGTACTTCGTCAGAAGGGAGCAGCAAATCTTCTTTGCAATCTGTTAGACAAAAAGTAGTCAAGGGGGCTGGTTCTCTTCTTTCGTCTATCGTGATAGCCAAAGCCACATTGAGAATTGGTTCAAGAGGTAAAAATCCTTCAACGAACGTGCGCCAGTCGCCCCATCTTAAGTCTGTGGCCAAGCTTCCTCCAAATATTTCTCCTGCGAGCTCAGTCAGTGAATGGTCCTCAGAGTCCTTATGTCTGTCACCGACTTCAACCCTTAACAAGGAGTCTAATTGTTCAAGATCTAGCATTGACACAGCCTCTTGTAGAGATCTCTATGAAGATGACAATAGTTCTCAAGTTTCGGATTCTCTGAGCCATTCTAGTGAAAACAGTACAGTTGGAATTCAAAGTCAATCAACGAAAAGGGTCTCAAAAGAAAGCAATGGACTTGGTGCAGATTCAGCAAAGCCCTCTGGCCTCCGGCTACCATCACCAAAAATTGGTTTCTTCCATGGGGTAAGCTCTCTCATCACTAGTCATTTTCTACGTTCTTGTTTTTTTTTCCATGCAAAGGATCATATCTAGTCACTGGAAATGCTAGTGCTCATATGTTTGTTTGCAATTGTTTTGGACACTTATACCTGTATCTTCATTAATCCAGGCAAGGTCAGGCTCTCGAAATCCCAATGCGAACGTGCAACCACAACCAGGGGCATCCAGTGGATTACCTAGACCAGGGGCACCCACTGGATTGCCAAGACCAGGAGCACAAGGAAAGACAGGAAAGCTTCAAAATGGTAAAAATGAAACACCAACCAGAAGTAGCAAGGTTAGCATTCAACAACAGGCCTTGAACTCCAAGTCAAAGTCTCCATTGTCTATCCAAGAGCCATTACCAAAGGTCGCTAGTGGCTTAATAAATGCGAAGCGCTCTCCAAGCATATCTCCTAGGGTCCAAAGTAGTAAGACATCCCCTGGAAGCAGTGTGGAGAAGAACCCAAAACCTGTGAAGGTCATGCCGATAGATGAAAAACGTACAACTGACATGTTTCCTTTGGAAGAAAATCATGGTGTAGAGAATGAGGAAGTTGCAACTAGTGAGTGTAATAACAAGAAGAGTAATCCTACCACGGAAGGTGGTGATGTTGGCGGAGATACTAGCTTGCCAGAAAAGAGTCATGGTCAGAAGGAAGAAGAGTTGACAAAGGAGTTGGAACCTTTTGCGAAAACTAATTCAGTTCATACTGAGAATGAAGATGTTCTGGCGCTACCAACGATCGAAATATCAAAAGGGTCAGGGGTGGAGGGCTGCTTTCCAGCATTGGGTTAGGATAGTAGCAGTTGGCGTTGCTAAGACTTGTAACAGAAGAGTTGGCCTTCTGGGGAGCAAAGAATCTGCAGATGTATGTATGCTTCGTCCCTGTATGATATGTTTTAACCTTGAAAAAATTCCATTCATTTGGAAATATAGCGTTCAAATTTAGTGATAGTGCTTGATCGTGAATGCTCCCGAACGGAGCCAATGCGTCTACCTGGACTGTGGAAAATATATTTAAAAGAATCCACAGGTTAGGCTTCAGGTTATGGTTCTGACAATTTCAGATTTCACTTCTATAGAATTCGTTGAAAAACATTCATCTTTTACAGATGCAGAGCTAAAGATTGAAGCATTAAAGAATATACACTAGTTGATATTTCAATCGATGGACTTCCATTTACTGTTGTGACAGAGTCAGTGGTTTGAATGATTTTTGTCAATACTGTTTGAGAAAAGCAAGCAAAGGTTCATAAACTTTCTGCCTAGCATCCGTAAGCCATGACATAGTCTGCATGAGCATAGTTATCTACAAACTGAGTCACGATCTTGTCTCCGTTGTGATTGTTCATCGTCCCCAGCAATATCTGAACATCTTTCTCCGAAGTTATACCATTGGTCCCTCTGTAAGTGAGGAAGATGGGCAAGTCTCTTGGGATTTGCGCCATGTCGTAAACCGGAGGACTAGGCTGCCCGTAGTGTTTCATGTTCTCCTCCTCGTTGTCATACTCGTACATTGATGTCGTACCTTGTCTCACCACTAGCCAAAAAAAGAACAAGCAAGGAGATAATCACTATACTATGGCCTAAGTATTCCCCCACCAAAGAAATTAGGAAAGTTGTCTTACTCTGAGAAAGATGCATCAAGTTCCTTGTTGATGTTGGTTGAGGCTCATATACTAGGAACGAATCTAGTGCTGAAGGTTTCAGACAGCAATTCTTGCCAGTAAGTGCAGTCATCAAGTTGCTGCAGTCCACTAATGGCAGCTTGCACACTTTCTGAAGAAACCTCTGTACTGCTCCTCTGTTTCCAAAAAACTAGATGAACAACTCGGATCGAATTATCTACGAATCTGAACAAACGCAAAAACTGTTTACCCTTTTGGATCAAATTCCTTGATCTTCAGCCAATAAAATTCCTGGCCACATAACCCGCGTCGAGATTGTTAAAGTGTGTGACAATCATCCCATTAGAGGTTCTGCGAAACGAATGATGATCAATGGATCTGGTCTACCTCAGCGAAGAAGAGATTGATGGATCCTCTCATGAGGGGGGAGGACATATGGTGCATATAAGCAACAGGGCAAAGCATAGTAAGTGATGCTAACTTGTCCACAAGATGGCCTTTTGAGACGGCTGCAAGAGCCAGCAAATTTTCAATTTTACCAAACCAAACAAACCCATCACAATCAAAAGTACAAAAGACAGACATCAGAATCTTTCAAAAAACCATGTTAATCATTCACCTGAGAGTGTCCAACAAAATGCAGCTTCTGTTTTGTCTGGTCATGGAAATAGCCAACCGTGGCATGCAGATCGAATTCCGCCAGTTCATCCCATGTCCAATCCCAGTAAGTCTGATAAAAGACGACTCATTTACGAGGTATAAAACTACATGGTCATAGGAAGAGGGAAAAGAAACTTACTTTGTCGTTCGGACCGTACGAAACATGGTCGCGCTAATTTGTGTTCCGCGGCCACTAACAACCCAGACATTATAACCGTTATCTGCCATGAGGAATGCAAGATTCTGGCCCGGAGATAACAGAAACCACGTTACTCCATCCTGCCGCAAGGATTTAAAAAAAACAGCACCATATATCAGTCATAAGGAAAAAAGAAACAAATACTGATTAGGAATTTGCTAACCATGAACAGCCGATGCTGTAACAGAACGGGTTTTCCAGTTCTGGAGTCGCCACCGGATTTACTAGCGATTCTCTGGAGGCTAAGTATGTATCCGTCTTTTGTTGTCACCTGGAACAAGAATTTTCACCCGAATTTATCATCAGATAATTTCTATTGTGATTAAATTTACATAAAAATGTGACATTTTATTTGTATATTGTGTTCTACGCAGCCATAGCCTAGTGGCTCAACGACTGATCGGCAGACACAATTAACAGCGGCAGCAGCAGCCAAGGCTAACATCCCACAAACCAGGATGAATGATGCAACCGACTGTAGATTAGCATTAGCCATCTTGTACTTGGGTTGTGTTGTGAACTGAAGCCTGTTTTCAGTGCACTTTATAACAACAACAATTTTTTATGATAAAAAAGAGAATTCGAAACCAACAACTCAAATGTTCCATATATCAGCTTGTAGAGAGTTTAATCACCAGGAATTTTTGTAAAAGAACAGTCTTTTCAATCCCAAACAAGATGCTCTTTTTAATTTATTTACTTCCCTCTCTCGAAGAAATTCCATGGGTCGTGTTCTTTTAATTCAAGCTCTCATGCAAAACTATAATATTTCGTTTCATAGTCATAAGTCGTTACTTTGGGGTCGTTTGTTTGAGGGAATTCCAACCCTATTTCATCCATGCATCGAACTGGGCCGATCCTTTGAAATGGATTATGAAATTTCGTGCAGAATTTGATTACAAATCCCATTTATGCCGCAAGGAATTAACAATTCCTAGCACAATAGAAACCTGTAAGGCAAGCAACAGAGATGTTATAGCATTACTCTGTAGTGAAACATACGCCGATTTTAAGCCATTGCTAATGTTCAAAACTCCAAGATTTCATTTCGCAAAAATTGGAAGGGTTCACCGTACATTAACCAAAAAGTTTGACAAGACACATGAATCCACAACTTGTTTTTGGAAACACTAAATGAGTAAACCAAACTATAGCAACCAAGTAGTAGCTCTCCATTTTTGTTTAAGATCTTGGCTTCTCCTTCTTCTCCTTGAACAAAGCCAAGAGGGACACACCTGATACCTTCACAACCTTGAAACGGACTCCGGGAATATCACCCACAGCATGTCCCTTCCTACCGAATCCAGCAATAAGAACCTCATCCTGAAATATGAACATGGATTAACCATACTTTGTAAGCACATTCCTATATATGTTGAGGCCAAAAATGAAATAGCTGGCAGAAAAGAGAGACAACTCACATTCTCCTCAATGTAATTCAAGCAACCATCGTTGGGGACAAAGGCTGCAATCTTCTTTCCGTTCTTGATAAGCTGGACACGGGCACACTTTCTGATAGCAGAGTTAGGCTGCTTGGCTTCAATACCACTGATACAGTCAGTGTTCAAAAGCAAAAGTTAGATCAGAACAGATATCATTAGGGACATGTATGTTTTCTTGAATGTACAAAAATGCAAAATGAAACAACGACATCGAAGCAAAGCTTACATCTTCTCGAGCACAATGCCTTTAGCATGGGAAGAACCAGCGAATGGCTTCTTCCACTCGTTTCCCAAATTGGACTTCTTGTAAGCTTTGTCAGCCCACCTCTGCCTCCTACGGTGGTCCTTCAGCTTGCGAGCTGCTCCCATTCCACGTGTTTTCCTGGATCACATTCAACACACCAATGTCAACAACCAATTTGAAACTGAACCCATTTTCTCTAACTAGGTAAATCATCTAACAAACACAGCTAATATCTTCGCCATAGAAGCATACCCCCAGGGTCTAATTATCCTAAATGTCAAGTTCATAACGACAAAAATCTAAAACCTAGGATTCAATCCTCAGATGACGAGCTAGAGTTTGGGATGCATAGATGAAAAAAACACATGTAATAACAGCTGCCCTCCCCTACTCAGAAAACAAGAAACTCATTCGAGAAACCCTGAATCACATACTAAGTATACAATATTTCGAAGGCATCGATGAATACCATTTTAACAGGATCTAAACAGGGTAAATTGAACGAAGATATACGAACAATCCAGTGTAAGAAAGAACTCAGATTGCTAGATTAATGAAACATACCCCATGATTGCTGGACGGAGTAACGAAGTGGCGACGGGGTCTTCTGAGGTTGGAGAAGAGAAGAGCTGCGGCTACAGAGTAAAACACTAAAACCCTAGTTACAGAATACTCTGGCCGCGATGTATAAACTATAAATAGATATGGAAAGATCGGGTGTCTTTGGGCTTATTTGGCGTAAAACCTATTAGCGGCTTTGGTTGAGTTTAGTTCGGCCCAACCTCTTCACTTAACTTGGGCCGAATCGCTTCGTCAAAACAAAGACATTCAGATTAATTTTGGCCAACTACGACTAGATTTTTGTTTGTTGTCGAAGGCATCTTATTAGACACACAAAAGATAGAAAGGGTATTTACGGACAGCAACGAAGATTTAGCGGACCATTCACAGAAGTAGGATATGTAAGAGCCTTACATGTCACAGAATGGACGGCGCTATTATTTTATTGTCGAACGTGCTCGATACAAATGAGCAGAGAAGCAACCAGTAATCTTCTACAATCTTGTAATAGTACCCCAGCTTGATATCAGATGCGGTCATATTTAGTAATCCGGCACCCTCCGCCGAGTTAGTATGGATTATTGTTGCTACAATTGGTGGTTATGAAGCAACAACAAGAGCAGCTCGTATTGCCAACACTTCCAAGAGCAACGGGTCCGTAAACTGAGGCAATACCTGCCCCTGTGCAGACATCAAGTCCCAAATTGACTAGAACACACAACTCCAATTGCTCCATAACCTGGTTGTCCAGATATCGTATTCCTTACCGCTGCATCTACATGAATAATCCTTTCTGGCGTTGTCGGGGACAGACGAACCAACGTCGAGGGTGGCAAGACTGGTGTAGTAATACTCGTCGCAGTCACTCCATTTGTAAGCGCGGCAAGATGATGCTGAAATTGCTTGGATAGTGCTGAGATGGAATGCTGCAATTGCTCAAAGACTACAACATTCCTTGACTTCTATAACCTCCACCGAAAATAGATTATGGAGTTAGCAGTGTGTGGATCAGTGGAGGTCCACCTCCTCCAAAAGGCGATGGGATGCTGAGAAGAAGAAATGAAATGTGGACATCTAGAAAGTGAAGCTAATTGGATAGCTACTGGGCAGGAAAAAAGCATATGATACAGAGTTTCGGGCTCAAAGCCACAAACTCTACATATCGGGTCAACCTCCACATCCCTTGAAATTAAAGCATCATTAAGAGGCAGTATGACATTAAACAGTTTCCACATGAAAAACTTCAGTTTCGGCTGGATCGGAAGAGCCCATAATCGTGCCCAACGCTCCTCATCAACGAGAGAGGGCCCATAAATATCGATCCAGTCCGACATCATCCAGCCTGTGCCAAACGATAGCCTGACTGAGCCGAATACTTGCCACAATTCGTATAATTCCACACAAATTTGTCCGAACAAGAAGCCAGAGATGGATTGGATTTTAACAATCGACGGGAGAGTGAAAAAAGCACCAAGTAATTGTTGATTCCATTGCCCATGATGAATCAGACCATCAACTGTCTCAGGAACTAAATTAATTGCTGGGAGATCGGGCAGTAACTCAGGTGTAGTTGACGGCTGCGACGGTAGCCAATTCGATTTCAAATTTGAGATCCGTAAACCATCACCTACTAGCCAACGAGATCCCTGTAGCAACAGTGATCGACCGAAAAGGATACTAGTCCATCCCCAAGATGGTCTTGCACCCTTGACGGCATCTAGTAGATTTGAAGAATGATAATAACGACCCTTTAGTAATCTTGCTAGCAGAGATTCAAGAGAATTGAAGATTCGAATACAGAGGCCAGCTAGTAAAGATTAATTGACCAAATGGAAATCACGGAATCGCAATCCGCCTTCCAACTTAGGCTTACACAAATGCGACCATGCTTTCCAATGTACACGGCGGGTTTCCATAGAGCCCCACTAGTAACGGGCTATCAATTTGTTCAATCTAGTACACAGCCCCTTTGGTATCTTAAAACGAAGACATTGCGTATGCAAGAATGGACGACATAATAGATTTAATAAGCACTTCCATACCCGCAGTTGATACACAATTTGCTTACAATTTCTCTGCAACCGATCCTCAAGATATCGGAAAGTTAGTGCACTGGATCGCTATATATGAGTTGAAAACCCAAGGTATTTATCGCATAATCCAATAGTAGCCACATCTAATTGAAGTCCCATGCCAGCACGTAAACGGGCAGAGGGTATTAGAACTAAACAAAAGGGCTGATTTCATTAAATTTGAACGTTGCCCACTTACTGCTTCACATTGGGAAAGAACATATTTGAGACACTAGGGCAGTGCCGATTCAATTGTATCCCATGCAGACGTTTTGATTCCACAGCTACCACTAGATTGATCACCGGCCCGTTGGTCGGGTTATATTTTGTAATTTTTCTAAGTTTTGTTACATGTATTTTTTTACCATTGACAGTGTGAATCTCGATCAAGGGTCAAAATTGGAATATCGGGTTTCGGATAGTCCCGAATTCGCATGAATTACCTGCAAATGTTCAGGATGTGGGATATAAGTTAGATGATTTAGATACCCGCAGATACACATTTATTCGTTCGGATAAATATATAGTCTAGTTCTATCCGTTTACCTTAATTATCAACTACCCATAACCGTATTATCCAATAAAAACCCAAAATCAAAACATTACTGTATTCTAACATTTTACAATTTTACTTATAACAAAACCTCATATATTATTGGGCTACGGGCTAAGATGCAGTGGCTTGGTTTAATGGTTTTTATTGTAGATAGGATTTGTAGGACATGTAGTGCGTACTATTGCTAAAAAATGTTCAGAATCAAATTTGGATATTCAGATAGATGGGTACTCAATCGTGTATTTGTGGTATTTGTCCAATGATGGATATTCTTAGTTCCGAATGGGTTTGAGATTTGAGAACTAAATTTTCAATCTTATGGGATGGGTACACGTCGAGTCCGAATTTGGATAAATTCATATATTTTCTTAAATAAAATAATAAATTTATGAAATTACTAAACCTTTAGATGATGTATATAAAATAAAAAACCACTAAATATTCAATTAATATATCATTTACGTCCGCTCGAGAAGCTTATATGAAGAAAATTAGGTTAACAATAAACTTAATTTGACATAGTTAAACTTTAACCCGATGAGCTTCTTATTATTATTTAATCTACAATTCCTAACTCTTCAACAACTAACACATGCTAACACATGTATACAATAAAATATTAAACATTCCATTGATATAGAGTTTAGGCCTGCTAATATGCAAATAATTAATATAATGAATAATTTTGATATGTCATAGTTAGTTCTTTAACTCTCCAACAATTATAATTTTGATAATTATATTATCATTCTTATTTTGATTTGTAATTATTAACTCTCCAACAACTATAATGTATCCAGAATAAACAGTTAAACATTCAATTGACGTAGCACTTTTTTTGACGGAAAATGCAATAGTCTAATCAATCTTATTAATGTTGACACAAACTGGTTACAAGGTTCAACACATTAACAAGTCTAAACGGGAAGTGTAGATCCCACAAATGGCTATATGAAAAAATAATCGTCACCCGGGAGATGAATCAACTAATTTCCGATATCTCCTGACAAGACGAATTAATTCTAAACCAAAACAACTTTAAGACAGACTATTTAGCAAAATATTCTAAAAATAAGCACGAACAAGACCCGAAATAAAGGAAAAACCGTACGACATTGTTCAGAAAAACAACAGAAAGTCGAAAGTGAGGATAGATAGTGGCCATTGGCCTACTCCTATGTCTCCTCGTGAACACGACGCCTTTTGTCCCCGTTAATTTCCATTAAATTTGTTTCTTGCATCCTCGCCCCCGCTATATCGACTGTTGCATGATTGTTGTGCATGGAAACAAGACCCACGTGCCGGACAGTGGCATGACGTTATGTATCTCTTCCAGCACCCAATCGTGAGTCTTCATACGGGTCTTCCACCAGGTAACGCCTGCTACCGCTTGGGCGCAAGGAAAGCCGTTGTGGAGCTCGTAACTGTACATCCCAGGATTTAGGCACATCTCCATCTGGATTCTCAAACTTAATATCACATGTCTGCTCTACATGGCCAATCAAACCGCAAACAAAGCAATAGTTAGGTAATTTTTCATACGTGAAGCGACATGTGATCGCCTCCCCGCCTGTCCGTTTGATCTTCTTCTCTCTCTTCTTCAGGGGTTGATGTGTGTCCAACTTTGTGCAAACCCTCATTACCGCCTTGTCACCGTCATAATACTGAGTTGAATCATACCTCTCGAAGCACTCCACGAAATTGCCCAAAGAACTACCGACCGCCTCCCCAAAGCATCCCTAAGGGAGATCGTAGACAACAACCCAGAAATCTGAGTGTGTTAGCCCGACTTCTTGCGGTTTGTCCCCTGGTGTCAGCTCCTGGAGCAAAAGAAGGTATCTGTTTGCGTCCAAGGGCCAGAGTTGACAACCCAACAAAGGTTGAGTTGAAAAAGCATTAAAACCCGATAAAATTATATGTATAAAAAATGTTGATATAATGATTAAATTTGAAAGAAAATATAAAATGAGGAGTTGATGTAAAAGAAGGAAGATGAGTTACAGGATAAAAAAAGAAAGAAATAAGTATTGAGGGCTTTTGGAAAAAAATATTGAAGTTTAAGAGAAGTTATTTTCATTTTCACTTTACATCTTTTATATATTTTTCGTCAAAAAGATGTTGTTTTGGTGGTAGAGTTGTATGTTTGGTAACTTGAAAATTTCGAGTTTGAATCCAGCACACTCTAAAAAATGAACACAAATGTTATGTTTACTTTATTTATGTCTTCTATCTTGTATCGACCGAAAATCTCGGTCTACTTCGAAAAAAAAGTTTGCTAATTTGGTAATCATAAACTCTAACCCCACAAATCCCTTACATGTATGGCATCTTGTGATTCGACAATATCTATCTCTACCTGTCTTTTTTTCGTTTGCAATTCATCAAATAATATGATTGGAGGTATGATTTCTTACAAGACATGTTAAGATTCCATATATAATCTTGAATCTTTAACATAAGTTGATGTTTCTCTAATCTTGACGACATCAAATGTGTGCATATACATACTTTCTTCAACAATTCAATGATACTAAATAGGTAAAACAAAAAAACATTTTTATTGACCAAACAATTCTTTCATTTTATAAAAGTAATTTCGTCTGTTCTATCTTCTATAAAAATAATGTACATCATTTTTTAAACTCATACTACAAGTAACATTGGCCACGACCAGTTCTGAGAAACTCAAATTCCATAATCTTAATCATTAAACATACAGAAATTCGTTTCTATTACAATAAAATTAAAAAAGTTCACCAAATTCAGAAAAGAAAACTCACTACCGAAAGTAAATAATACAAGGACTGCTTGAAACCCTCATAGTATCAAAGCAACCCAGATTGTCTATACAAATAAGTGCACAGTAATCCTATTAGTAGTGCTTGAGATATTATAAACTCCATATTCACACTATACCTCCATTCTAGACAAAAGCTTACACCAATCCAATCTCATTCTGCAGTAAAAAGCTGGACAACAACATGATATGTAAGACTCTGGTCCTTGTTTACTTATGACCCTTCTTCCACAACACAACACCTATCTTTTTCAGCATATTCCCATTCTTCTTTTTTGTAGACTCATCTTCATCATCCTCGTCGTAATCGTCCATGTCTTCCGAAAAAGGAGAATCCAAACTCCCAGCCATGGTGGTATACCTCACATTATTATTATTATTATTATTATTATTATTATTATTATCTAGCATGGATGCAGCTGCCTCAGCAGCTTTCCTCCATTGATCAGCCTGCACCTTCACCCTCCTCAATTCACCTTCCATCTCGATAGCTCTACTCCTCTCATCTTCTCCTTTCTTCATTTCCTTCTTCAACGCCTCATTTTCTTCTGCTAAATTCTGAACCTCACTCTCCTTCTTCAATAGGCTTGCTTTCACCTTCTTCAACTTCATTTCAATTTCTTCATATTGCTTTTCACTAGGCAAATTCTTGCTTTCCTCAATCTTATTTGACCTCAATGCTTCATTCAGTTCATCAATTTTAGCCTTGGCCTTCCTAAGTTGTGCCTCTTTTTGGCTTGCCTCGAGTTTCGCCTGTTCAACTTGTTCGTAAGCACGTCTAATCTCAAGTGTGCTCTGGATGTATTCCTCCTGGTATTTTGCCTTGGATACTTCAAGATCAGATCTCAGTTGACTCACTTCAGCTCTTGACTGCTCCAACTCCAATGCCAGCCGTTTGCAAGTTTGCATCGCTTCGATACAGTCCAGGCGAGACTTATCACTACTCTCATTACTTGCTTCTAATTTCCTTTGAGTCTCACTAACAGCTTCCATTGCCTCAGCTTCAGACTTCCTGCAATCACTAACTTCACATTTCATTCTCTCCACAAGGGAAAGGGTTTCTGTCAGTTCGATTCTCAGTCCTTGTAACTCATCGTGTGCTGACTCGGCATGCTCCATTTGAGTTGCTTCAGATTCAGACACAACGTGCAGCTGATTCTTCAGCCTCTTGATTTCATTCATGGCAGTTGACAAGGCAGCTGAATCAATCGCATGCTGCTTCTGGATGGATTCAAGTTCAGATTGCCAAACTCTATCTCGGTCGTGGGAGATCTTACGCAGCTCTTCGATCCTGGTATCGTCACAATCAGTCAGCTCAGCGAGCTGCTTCTTTGTGTCTTGAGCTTCCTTTTGAGCCTGCCTCTTACATGACTCTGACACATTTAATTGATCTTTAGTCTTTTTATAATCCTCCTGCAGCTGAGCTAGCTTTGTTTCAAGATCGGCAACTCTACTAGGTTGCTTCTTCTGCAAGAAATTTACATAATTGACCTTAAGAAAATCTTGCATACAACACTAAACAAAGATGTGAGAATAGTTGCATATATACCTCAGACACAAGACTTCTTGGTGACTTGCGTTCAGGAACCTTAGGGCTTCGAGACTTGCTTGTGGGAATCAGGGACGAGTTTCGATTAGAATCAGCTACTGGGAGCTGGAGTTGACGAGCTATTCGTGGAGTAGCAGCCGGAGATTTTCGCTGAGGTGTTTCCAAGGAGGCAGCTCTGATAACAAAGTTGGCAGAAGAATTCATTTCAATGAAGGAAACCAGTCAAATTCAAACACTTAACTCGACAGCCACAAAAACTAACACATCGAGATGATGACACAAAATAGATGTACTATTCTGGTAACCTTAAAATGTAACAAACGTTATATTATATACACGTTGGTTTTCAGAAGAGGATGTTAGGTAAGAATGCTATTTCAGAACCTGCAACTCTGCCACCAAAAGTTGAGCCAGTTTCAACCACCGCATGTACGTTGATGCATTACCAAAATCATGACACAGTTACTTGAGAGGGAAGGATCTTTTTCCTTTTATATATATCCATTTTATATAAGTGTTCGACACAGAGGAAAACTAGACATCAAACTCTCACACAGGAACACTATTCGTGTAATAAGGAGAATAAAGTGTTTAACCTACCTATGAACTATAACGAATAGATTCCAAGTTCAATTCAACCAAAAGGTGATGTGATATTCTTTTGCATTAATTATTAAGATTAGTAATATTCGGTTCGGTTTTCAAATCGGGTTGTAGCTAACCAACTACCAACTCTAACCTCAAAGTCAAACAGACAAATCGAGATGTGGTGTTACTTGAATTGAGTAACAGTTCACAAATTCGTCTTCTTTTGGAGAAAAAAAACCCCATGATATTTCAAACCAAACCAATAAACCGAAACCATTTCCAAAACCAGCATCCATGGAGTAAAAAGCACTGCCGTTATAGATGCCAAAGGGCAACTGTCATGACCAAAATTGTTGAAGAACAAAACTTGCAACACCAGGATATAGAGGACCAAAAGCAACCCACATTTCCATTATAAACAGAACAGGTTTCTGAAAGATAAGTCATTAAATAGCAATAGAAGTGGATAATAAATGAGAAAGGATCTTACTTGGCTTTCGGTGTCTGCATTACTCTACTGAGAGTCTTCTTCTGCAGTTAATGAGTTGTTAATACAGAAGCACCCACCACTTGTAACACAGCACCTTGAGACAAAATCTTTGCCTGGAAAACAAATTCAACAAACAGAATCAGCTACACTCCAATATATTGCACCAAATCTGAAATTTAGTTTGTAGAAATGTAGCCATCTCATATCTCTCTTTAATCAAACACCATAACCTAACATTCAAAACAAACACACAAAGCAATACCCCCAATACAAGTCCCTTCAAAGAAACTCCTCCACTACCACCAACCAGACACTAGAAAATCCTAAAATAATCAAATAACCCAACTGAAAAGAAAGAAACTTTTCATCTAAAGGTTTCATTAGAGAGCATAATTGTTCATAGTTAATACACCATCTCCCAACCTTCTTCTTCTTCTTCTTCTTCTTCTTCTCTCTGTCTCTTTGTTTTCTCATGTATGTTGTTTTAGGTGGTGGCTTTGCTTTTAATTCATGTACCAACATATTGTTATCCCCACATCCAAACAAGATTACAGCCCATTTCCATATGTTTATCTACTGCTTCGATGTCCATTCCAGAAGGTCACTCTCACAAGTGTTGGCATTCGAAAGAAAACATGTTAGAGCATGTTACTCTGAGATAAACCTCTCAAAATGGGGGGACTTTATTGTGTTGGCCAAAAGATCAACAGAAATAAGAAAAGGGAGACTACACATAAAAAAAATCTTTGAAATGGAGGGTAAAGATCAGAAACGGTAATTGGTAGGTAAAGCAGTTTCATTCATCAAGTGACGGAAGAAGAGACTTAACAGAAAGAAACAAAAGGGCTTTGATCATAGCAGTAAGGATTGTTATCACGGTAGAAAACGTACCGAAGCTTGATTAGCTAGTTATGTATTCTTCTTCTTCTTCTTCTTCGTTTGTGTTGTCTTGTTCACTTCCTCTGTTCTTGAAGCTCCCTTTAGTCTTTTTCTGGGTTTCCAGAACACCAGAAAAGTGAAAACCCTACTACTGGTGGAAAGAAAAGAAGTGCATTGAATGGGAAAAGGAGGAGGTAGAAGAAGTAGTAGAAGAAGAAGAAGAAGAAGAGAGTGTGTGCAATACAGATTACAAGGTATAGTGTAGAGTTATAAAATCACCAGTCCCCCTATTTTCTTCCTGTTGTCTCTGTAGTCTCTTTTTCTCATTCTTGGTTTGGGGTTTTTGTAGTCATCATTGTTACTTATTGTTCCACCAATGACAACTGTGGTCTAATGTTGAAAAACCACCGGGTGATGATGGTTCAACTTTTCCGACCTGGGTGGTGGGTCCAACTTTATCTTCTAAATTTCTATTAATTGAGCCAATTTGTTGACTACAATTCAATTAATGTCTTTAGTCAAATTATTTATTAAATTTTTGTTATAAATAATTTTTTATAGGAGAGATAAACATAACCTATTTAAAATTTTTAAAAAATCTACTCAAGATGTGTGATAGGTTTCACAAATCAAGTAAGATGTAAAATAGTCGTTCTCATTAATAAATAGGCAGATCAATTTTTTAGAAATTTTTAAAAATCTATTCAAGATGTGTGATAGGTTTAACAAGTCAAGTGAGATGTAAAAAAGTTGTTCTCACTAATAAATAGACAAATCAGTTTTTACCATGACGAACAACATTTATATATAGTTGAAGACATACCGCCAAGTATGCCAAAAATTCACCAATGATGGCACCCCTAAAGCGTACTGAGTACTTCGTATGAAAGGCGGGAGAGGACCATCTCTACATCTCCTTCGCCGTTCACCAGTCAGATTCCTAGCGAAAGCACCTTTCGAACGCGTCTTGAATGGCCAGAAGTTCCAGGACATAGGGGTCTAGGACTCCTGGATATGTTTGACCAATCCTCAGCAAAACCAACCCCCTCCATATTACGAACCACCAACCCAACTGCAACTCCAAGCGGTTTAGCCACCGCGCCATCAACATTAAATGTTCGCCCGAAACGGTTTCACACCACTCCCTAACAATTTAGAACACATCGTCCAAAACACTGTAATGCCACTAATGGGCAGCTCAGTAACCTGCTCCTCAATTAAGGACATTGATGTGATGTATTTTCGACACACCTTTTCTCGTTATAAACTATATTTTTGTGTGTCGAAATGTATTCAAATTTGGCTTTTGAGTACATGTTTGGTTCTCTTGCCCCTCGGGACCGTATTATGGTGTTTGGTATGTTTTTGGTATATTTCAGGTGTCATATGACGTTTAGAGATAAACCAAGACATGACGGGGAGGCCGGAACAACTCAAAGCGTTCGACTTGGGAAGAAAGCGCCACTGTTTAGTATTTTGAGCATAACTCATCGCTCCGAAGTCCAATTGGTGCAAGGTCAGCGGCGTTGGAAAGATAATTCGATTGTCTACAACTTTGATGTTGGAACTATGATCAAACTCCGTATAATGAAGGAACACAGCTTGTTCCAATTGGAACACGACGTGTTCCTCCACTGAAATTGCCCGAGAAAGTTACAGGGGCCGAACACGGCCAGGAACACGGCCGTGTTCATGGAACACGGCGTGTTCATGGAACACGGCGTGTTCCATATGGAGCACTCCGTGTCCCACCCCCAGGCGGGTTTTCAAGTCCTTTTCCTTCTCCAACTTGGTCCAGAAGCCTATAAATACCCTCGAGACCCCCGTGGACGAGATATACTTCACTATACACATATTTTTCGAACTCTTGGAGAGAGCTAGAGTTCCAGAGAGACGATTGAAGCGAGAGGATCAACCACGACTGGCGAAGGGCAAATCATCAAGTCGAAGATTGGGATTTCCACGAAGAACATGTCGTCTTCTCCGGTTTTTCTTCTCTTCTCTTGTGATTTATTTTCCGGAACCATGAGTAGCTAAACTTTCTGTGTTGTTTGGACAAGATGAAGCTTTAGCTAAGCTTTTGTATGGATGATTTGATTTGTTATCGAGGTTTATTAAGACTTATGATGCGTTCTTCCTAAAACCTAATTTTAGATTCATTCTTGTTTGATCATCTTGATTGAGTCATCGACATTAATTTGTGGGTTCGAGAGGAACATAGGTTGATAGGTCGCTTAGGAAGAACCCTAGATTATTTGTTAGCTCGAGAGAGGAGCGAATCATTTAGGCTTTTTGCACGTTTATCGTTGTGGCATTTCATCGAACACTATTAATGCGTTTTGTTTAGGTGTAGATTAGCTCGAGAGAGGAGTCTACGGTTAGAAAAAAATAGATCCTTAGAGGCGCGAGAGTGATCTAAGACTACATTAGGAAATTGCCAAGCCATTATAACCTGAATAATCGAGATAACTTGTGAGTCATCCATGCATTGCTAGCTTTAGTGGATTTGAATCCGAGCAACCTTCATCTTATCTTTGAAACTCGATTCCTTGCATTTTGATTTGTTTTATTTCAGTCATTAGTTCATAATTGGATACCGAAATAATCAAACAAATAATCATTACACTGTCACTTGGTCTAGTTAGCAAATCAACTTGAGTAATAAGAATAGAAAGACCCTAGGGAGAATTACGATCCCACTAAAGCAATCTAGTGGGTATTTGAAAGCGGGGTAAAATCCGTTCATCAAATTGGCGCCGTTGCCGGGGATCTTTTCTATTTTTAGGAAAATTTTGATTGTTAGCTATTCCTTCATTCATCTTATCATATCTATTTCCTCCCACGTGGTTTATCGGGGTTGTTTCTTTTGAGTTTCATTATGCAGGATTATAGTTGGGGAGGACAGTGACAAGGTTCCTATGCGGAAGATAACTACAACGAAGATTGGGGTTCTTCACCCAATCAATATTATGAGAACCAAGGTTCACCAAGCTACTACTAGCCGAACTTTGGAGGAGGACAACAACAATGGAACAACTTTGGAGAGGAATCAGATTTCTATTGGAATCAAGACCAATCACCACCATCTTTTTTCCAAGACTCGTCACCAACTTTCTACCACCAAAACTACCATGAAGACGGTACAGACTTTGAAAATCAATATTCAGTGCTTGAATCATATCAACCTCCGCATCTTGTGTCTCCATACATATATGAGCTTTTGGAGAAACTCATAGCCAGTCAGCACAGGAATATGATACAACTAAACGAACTCTAAAAAATGATAGATCAGTTTAAAGAACGATATTCTCAGCCTCAACCACAAGAAGAGGTTGAGAATGAAGATGAATATGATATGGAAATATCAGCTGAAGTAGTGGTGGAAGAGTTATCTTTCTTTAAATATAATCTAGCTGTCTAGGATGGCAAGTTAGAAGAGTCTGAAAGGGAGGAACCACCCTTCCTAGAAGACAACCTAATTTTCCATGATGAGGAGTTAAAAAAATTTGAAAAAGAAGATGATGAAGAGTTTGTGAAAGAGGTGTGGGAAGATGAAGAGCCTCTCCATTATGACATTCAAGCTACCATTGAGAATTCCATCATTTGGCGTCCCCCTCCTATTGTGGTCCCACCAAGAAAAATCGAGACTTCTTGATTCTTGTTTGATTATGAAGTACTTATGTCAGGAAACTGGTAACGAGTGGTTCACACACAAGATTCGAGAGGACACTATCTTGGGATCAAACCTGCCTTCCCTAGAGGAATTCTCAAGGTACACTATAAAATCAGGGATAGTTGAGGATACCAGTGTTGACACACCATACTACCTCTCCCCTCCTCAAGCAGTGGAGACCAAGAAGAGATTTCCACTTAAAGGCACAAACTGGAGCTCACAACCCCTTCACCGACTTCTCCATAAATTTCTTAGGGTGCTACTTGGCATTCAACCCCAATCCTTGAAGAAACTAATGGACTTCAAGGAGGTTCTAAGTTGGGCGGCCTAACCCAGGTATCGTCTAACTCAAATACACAAAAGAAAGAGCGCTTCTCGGGAGGCAACCCGAGCGTTGAGTCTTTCTCTTTTATTTTTTTTGCTTATGTCATGTGGTTGAAATATTGTGAGTCTGTTTTGTTTTCATTTATTTCTTATGGTTTGATGTAACAGATTGGCACTAGCCTATCCTTTCTTGTTTCTTTGGTTTCTCTGTGGCTGTAGAACTCGGATCCTATTCAGATGATGTCTCAATCTCATGCGCCGACTGACAGGAGTTTCGATCCTTGTCCAGACTCTACATATGCTCAATATCTCAAACTCCAAGTTAGTACCATATCTTCTAGCCCTATCTCACTTGATTGTGTGGTCCATTGAGGACAATGTCCTGTTTAAGTGTGGGGTGAATTAGGGTGCTTCTTAATTGATGGGTACATAACTTGTGAGTTATCTTGGTGAATTGCTTTCCTGACTTTTTGAAACTCCCTCTTGAGCTTAGTTTGTGGATGTTAGTAAACGCATGTTTAGTGTTCTCATTCTATTTGTGGATGTCTTGGATGTGAGGATATCAGTTTTGAACCACCTGCCGTGTTACCAACATTAGTATACTAGAGACTCATATATATGTTAAGAAAATGAATTGTTACCTTCAACTGTTTTGTTCTAAGTTGCAGTAGGGTGTATGTGTATCCGCCAATGAATTTGTCTAAGTTGTTATGAAGGTTAAAATAGGCGGGAGGAGTCCGAATGAGGTTGCTAAATATAAAAATGTCGTGGGGGATTGGTTGCAATAGAAACACGTAGGGCGACCCTAGTGGTTTGCCGTCTTCCTACTTTTATGAGGCTTGGGGTGTGGGCCGGAGACTGGTTACTTCCGAGTCCGGCTGAAGTTGTGATTAATTCCCCCATTTGGAAAATGCCGCTATCTAAAAGAGCAATAAAGAAAGAAAAGCAAAGAAAGAAGCGAAAAGCAACATTGAACTATTCAAGCTTTGTTTTCAGTAAACTGTAGAGTTAGATAGTCAAGTAAGCAACTCAAAATAAGAGGGAGGTGCTAGCATAACTTGAGTGCTATTAAAAATTGAAGCACCTCCTCCCTCAGGACGGAAGAGAAATCCCGGTCGGGACGAGCCGTCGATGCCGTTACTTCCACTAGCAACTAGAAGGTATAAGTGTTTGGAGGATATGGATACATTCCAGTGGATAGGTGTCAAATCATTTATATCATATGCATGAGTCTATCTTATACTAATTCAAGGGATTCAGTGTCTCATGCCTAATTGTGTGGTTTGTTGATTGACTTGCATTCCTGAACACTATGATAGAATTAAGGACCTGAGCTTTATCTTCTGATCACCATATGTTGAGTTATTTATAGAGAGCGATTAGTAGATTTTCTTGAGGACAAGCAAGCGTTTAAGTGTGGGGTGATTTGATGTGATGTATTTTCGACACACCTTTTCTCGTTATAAACTATATTTTTGTGTGTCAAAATGTATTCAAAGTTGGGTTTTGAGTACATGTTTGGTTCTCTTGCCCCTCGGGACCGTATTATGGTGTTTGGTATGTTTTTGGTATATTTCAGGTGTCATATGACGTTTAGAGATAAACCAAGACATGACGGGGAGGCCGGAACAACTCAAAGCGTTCGACTTGGGAAGAAAGCGTCACTGTTTAGTATTTTGAGCATAACTCATCGCTCCGAAGTCCAATTGGTGTAAGGTCAGCGGCGTTGGAAAGATAATTCGAGCTCTTGGAGAGAGTTAGAGTTTCAGAGAGACGATTGAAGCGAGAGGATCAACCACGACTGCCGAAGGGCAAATCATCAAGTTGAAGATTGGGATTTCCACGAAGAACATGTCGTCTTCTCCGGTTTTTCTTCTCTTCTCTTGTGATTTATTTTCCGGAACCATGAGTAGCTAAACTTTCTGTGTTGTTTGGACGAGATGAAGCTTTAGCTAAGCTTTTTTATGGATGATTTGATTTGTTATTGAGGTTTATTAAGACTTATGATGCGTTCTTCCTAAAACCTAATTTTAGATTCATTCTTGTTTGATCATCTTGATTGAGTCATCGATATTGATTTGTGGGTTCGAGAGGAACATAGGTTGATAGGTCGCTTAGGAAGAACCCTAGATTATTTGTTAGCTCGAGAGAGGAGCGAATCGTTTAGGCTTTTTGCACGTTTATCGTTGTGGCATTTCATCGAACACTATTAATGCGTTTTGTTTAGGTGTAGATTAGCTCGAGAGAGGAGTCTACGGTTAGAAAAAAATAGATCCTTAGAGGCGCGAGAGTGATCTAAGACTACATTAGGAAATTGCCAAGCCATTATAACCTCGAATAATCGAGATAACTTGTGAGTTATCCATGCATTGCTAGCTTTAGTGGATTTGAATCCGAGCAACCTTCATCTTATCTTTGAAACTCGATTCCTTGCATTTTGATTTGTTTTATTTCAGTCATTAGTTCATAATTGGATACCGAAATAATCAAACAAACAATCATTACACTGTCACTTGGTCTAGTTAGCAAATCAACTTGAGTAATAAGAATAGAAAGACCCTATGGAGAATTACGATCCCACTAGAGCAATCTAGTGGGTATTTGAAAGCGGGGTAAAATCTGTTCATCAGATATGTCGCGATGAAAACCAACACTCATGCGTTGATAGTGCCACCTGCTTCGCCATGTGAATTCTGCCGCAAAAACTCAAAGAGAACCAGCTCTACATCACCGTCAATATTGGCTTGCCACATTCTTCACCAAAAGCTACATGCATACGAATTGCAATGAACTCCAAAATATAGGGTCAATGAGCTCTGTAAACGATCGTTTGAAACCTTGCAATACAAACTTCCCTCCTCCTAATTTTAAATTATATATTGATAATAACATAATAAAGGAATATATACTTTAGTCTATCTGCTAGGATCCAATTTTGTCGAACCGATTGAGTAGAGGTTCAAGAAAATACTACTCGTTATGGGGTAGATGGAATGTGGTTTTTCGTAACTTCAAGACAATTTGAGTATAGTTCTAGCTAGGATTTTCATAATAATAAAAAAGCAGTAGAGAGGAAGGGTCATCATATAAATGAATCCAAATGAGACGAATGAAGCCACAATCCACAATATACAAATACAAAACTCACCACTCCCACCATACTTATATCTTTTACATTCTAATATTTATATCAGATTATTATTGTCAACAAATAAAGCGATTGTAGCAAAAAGATTAGAGTCTGCAATTGGTTATTTAGTTTATATATTTTGTTTAATGTAAACACAAAGAAAAACATAGATGAGTTATGCTTATTAGATTGATATTCAAAGAGCCTGGAAAGCTATTTACTCTGCAAACTTATTAAAACCATAATAAAGAAAAAGATAATATGAGGATTTTAGGCCTAATCAGAACTAATTAATAAAAATATTATAATAGGTTTATTTAACATAAAAAAGAGATCGTTAGATATGTTGGGTCTGGCTGCTTAAAAGGAAAAATAAGAAATAATGTACCGACTCAAATTGATTCCACCGGAAAAACAGATGCACTACTCAACTGCATTCTTGGTGGCCATCCAACTACATTCATAACAAAAGTTTGTACGGGTTGAAGCAGGCACCAGTACAATGGTATAAGAAGTTTGAGTTTGTTATGAGGGAGCAAGGGTACAAGAAGACCACTTCAGACCATTGCATATTCGTGAAGAAGTTCGTCGATGATGATTTCATCATCCTGTTGCTCTACGTCGACGACATGCTGATTGTTGGTCGGAGCGTTTCCAGAATCAACAACTTAAAGAAGGACTTGAGCAAGTCTTTTGCCATGAAATACTTGGGGCCCACGAAGCAGATTCTTGACTTGAAGATTGCACGAGAAAGAGTTGCCAAGAAGACATAGTTGTCGCAGGAGAATTACATTGAGAAAGTACTTCAACGATTCAGCATGGACGGTGCGAAAGCGGTTAGCTGTCCTCTTGCTAATCACTTTCAACTTAACACTAAACAGTGCCCGTCTACTGATGTAGAAAAGATAGAGATGGATATAATTCCATATGCGTCAGCGGTGGGAAGTTTGATGTACGCTATGGTGTGTACACGACCGGATATTGCTCACGCAGTTGGAGTTTTCAGCCAGTTACTTTCAAACCGGGAAAGGAGCACTAGGCAGGTGTGAAGTGGATTCTCATATACCTTTGAGGTACCTCCAAACTTTTCCTATGTTTTGGAGATTCTAATCATGTACTTCTTGGCTACACAAATGCGGACATGACATGTGACGTTGATATACGGAGATCCACTTCTGGATAATTGATTACATTTTCAGGGGGGAGCTGTGTCCTGGCAGTAGTCAAGGCTACAGAAATGTGTAGCTCTTTCCACTACAGAAACAGAATTCCTTGCCGCAACGAAAGCTGGCAAGGAGCTGTTGTGGATGAAGAAGTTCTTAACCGAACTTGGGTTCCCAAAGGAACGACTGTAGCTGCTCTGTGATAATCAGAGTGCCATATACCTTGCAAAGAATTCAACTTTTCATTCTAGATCCAAACATATCGATGTTCAATATCATTGGATTCGAGATGTTGTGGAGTCGAAGCAGCTGCGACTTGAGAAGATCCATACTGATGAGAATGGATATGATATGTGCACGAAGAGTCTTCCAAAAGAGAAGTTTGAGTTTTGTCGATCATCATCAGGATGATAAAAAGTTGAGGTTAGCCGGGAGGGTGAGAATTTTTGGTCCCGACTACTCAAAAGGAAAAATAATAAATAATGCACCGACTCAAATTGATTGCACCGAAAAATAGATGCATTGCTCAATTGCATTCTTGGTGGCCATCTAACTACATTCTTTAAAATTACCCCCTCAAGTTTCAGTATAAAATGAATTCATGTATTGGCTTTTGGAATTATCCCATTCATCATCTTCCTCTCCACTCTCAACGTCTCTGTTTCTATTCTTTTCTTTATCTCTTCTTCATCTTCTATGTACGCCACTTTGTTTGTGTAGTGGTTCAATTTCTTTACTTTATATAATTGAGATAAATTATTTCAATTGGGTAGATAGGTGAGGAGTAGAAAGTCCTGGTAAATGTTGTACAGTGGTAGGAATATTTTTTTGTGAGCGATAAAATAGTGAGATAGTTGTTTTGGGGTTGGGAAACACTTGAGTGGCACTATTTTTGGATCGGTTTGGATCGCCTTGTAGCTACGTTGTTATAGTGATGAAGTGCACGGGGTTGTCGCTGCTGCCGTAGATGTACTCTCCACATTGGAGAGGAACTACGTAAATCCCGGTGGTTTTACTTACCGTCTTGTGTTTGGTAATTTTGTGAATGTTGTGGTATATTGTGGTGTTAAATTACTAAAGTAAATAGTTTCTAAATTACACGAGTTAATATAAACTGTGGTGGGTCTAAAGTGGATGTTGCATCCCGTCCCCATGGTGGATTTTACGCTCATCGTTCTTGGGTATTTACTAGGTGCGATTTAATATTTCAATATATTTACTTGTATCTGTTGCGCCCCAACAAGATACCGATTTCGCTGCTATGTGAACCCTGGAAGCCACCGATGCAACCCTAGCCCACCACCTAGCTTCGTCAAACGTTTAGGATTTCCACATCCCTTCAATCGATTCCATAGTATAAGTAGTTATTGCAGTTTGTCTTCTCTCGAATGAGAGTTTAACCTAATGTCATCCCGCACCAATCAAATCCCGCTCACAGACTCGCCGCCTCCCAAACACCCATCGTTGACTACGACTTCACCTCTGGTGATGGATCCAGCCGCTACTGCTACAACTAGGGTGGTGCAACAAGTTGGAGACATCTCCCTCGATGACAATAAGGAAGAAGAGATGCATCTTCCACATATCATGTCGATGTCCCCCATGGGAATATGAATTCGTTGTTGTTGGTTTACTCCTCACGAAGAGGAAGGTCAATTTCCCAACTCTGGGAACCATGACGTGGAGTGGAGATCGATGATCTAGGTAATCGACTTTCGATTTTTTCACGAACATGACGTATGTAGCATGATAGATTTCGGCCCCTAGAATTATGATGGTTTACTTCTAGTTGCACACGAGCTGCCTATGGTGAAAATCCACCGCAAGTGCCACTCAACAAGTCAACGTTCTGGATTCGAGCTCATGGCCTATAATTTGGGTACTTACACCTCTCATTTAGACTTATTAATGCGTTAAAACTTTATAATCAGTTTGTGTATGCATTAATAAGATTAATCAAACTATTATCTTTCTTCATATAAAATAAAAAATAAAAATATATTATATGATTCTTTCATTTATTTAATAATTGAAATAGTCATAATCGAAAGAATTTTGGGGTGTGATCTTGGTTGAATCGTTACACCACAAGTCTTCCATCTTGACCTCTAATCCAATTCTAATAACAATATACAAAAAAACAACCACAAACTACACTATGCATACTTAATGATAACAATAAAACAAAGATAACAACGTCACACCAAAACCCGCCCATTGAGGCGGGAACAAAGCTAATCTATGTTATGGCTGTATGGCATGTTATATACAACCTGGCTATTGTTTCGAGAGGTTGTCTTGATAGATCATGAGTCGTTGGATCAAGCTACTTTCAGGTTAACTTTCATCCAACGAATGAAAATGAGTTAACGAATTGACTTGAATGGGATAGTTTCGGAGCAAAAAAATTGAAAAAATCACATTAGTGTGGTCATTGTACAAGCAGTCGAGCATGTTATGTTGCTAATACAACCATTTTATTTTTATGGGCTCGTTACGTAGTTGTTACGTTCACCTTACTAGTAGTTGATTTCATCATCTTTATGTCCAATTTACCACTCTTTTATGTCGGTGATATATACATTTTACGTGTCTGTTATGCAATATATTATGTCCTTTTAATAGACCCATTATATCGACTTTATATGTACATTACTTCATTATTACATCATCATTATGTCAATGTTATATCCGGTTTACATAAGGAGAGTAAAAAAGGAGAGATAAAGAACAGTCGAAAAAGAGAGAATATTTTTTTAATTCTCGTTATACCTCCGGCAAATTCCAACCATCAAATTGAAATAACATAAATGATTTTGGACCGTTAGATCGGCTGTCAAATTGATCCAAAAGAAAAGCCTCTCAAAGCGACAGCAATTTCACCCCATATACAAGTCCTCGGATCAATCATCTCAAAGTAGCTCAATTTTCTTCTATTACCTTTATAAATGATTTGCCCCGAATGAATAATGTAACATATAATACGCCAGGTTATCGTATTAAGAGCTTTGATTATATTGACTAAAAAAATAACCCATGTGAGCCAAACCATACAGAAATGCCAGCAATGTTGCTGGAAATGAAAAGTCAAATCATATATTAGAAAAAGAAACAAAGATTGACTTTTGAGTCTTAATGATGGTAAATCACACTCCCAGTTTTCTCCCTGCTCCGTCTGTTACCAACCAATATTCAAAAATGAAACACAATGTGGATTCTTGAGCAATTCGGATCGAGCTGATAATGTCAAACAGCGAATTCTGATGGTTTATGTTTCCTCGTCAAATCTCCCGATCAATCTCGGGTCTGCTTTAGTTACAGATGAATCATGAAACAGATATATCTGAGCATACACAACATAACAGAACCTGGCTAGAAATCTCTACTCTTCGTTGCAAGAATCAGATCTGCGTTTTTTTTATAGTTTGAGCATATAACAAGTAACTCTTCAATGGTAAAAAAAGTTACCAAGCCTGGGAGGTAATATACCTCTGCACCTTCCTTAAAAAGCAGAGCTCGAATTCTGGCCACCCAGCATGACGTTCTTTGCTTCATTTATCTTGTTTGACAGGTAGTGGCTACCTCCTTGGTCCGGATGGTTTGCTTTCATCACATTCTTATATGCATCCTTCACATCTTTAGCTGACGTTCTTTCCCTGCAAGAGGGATTCTCGGTTAGCTTACGGATGGCAGATCCAAGGTTTCATAGAGGACCCAGGAGCATCCATGATCCACCCAGTTAACACAAGAATATCCATTCACATTACATGAGAGACCTTATGGACATGTCCTGCTATTATGCAATCAGGACAATCCAGCACCATTAAACCATATAAGCAGAAAAATCCATTTTCACTTCAGGTCGAAGATTGCTATCTCTGTAACTGAAGTGACTTTAAAAGCGCTTTACACAAGGAACCTAGCTAGACAAACCTTCTCAACGATGGGAGAGTACTCAAACAATTTTTTTTGTGACAACAGTTTCATGGTTATGAGATTACAATGACAAGCCACGATTCCATCAATCAATATCATGTTCCTAAACTTCAATCTAGAAACAGGTATGTGGACCATCATCAGGTACTAAACTACTTAACTTCTTAAATTCATCATGGTTTCACGAAACCCAGTGAAATATGTAAAACAGACAAGACTGAATTGATAGCACTGGGAAGACAATTCATGATCAATATCTAAGTAATCAAGTTAGGGGAATTATGCAGTACCTTACTCCAAGTATAAGCGCTGCTTCTCTCTTTGTCATGCTAGATTGAAACCCGCCTTGGTAGAATGAGCGAGGCCTCGTCTTCAAAGTGTGCCATGCTCGGATCATAGACCTGGCAGCATAAGCAGCAGCCGCTACTGTACATCCTGCTACGAAAGGCGTAGCCTTTTGCAAAAAAGAAGTTTCATTAAGAGCTGTAGAACAGACAAGTAAACATAGAGCAGGAGAAAAAAGACATAATAAATTTCTCTGATTGGTATGTTTTTTCTCAGCAACCAAACAGGAGAAAGGCGAAACTGAGAATTTCTAGAGAAACTTGGCTAATCTCCTGGTATTATCTAAAACGAGCAACGAAATTCAGCTGCCAGCCAATCCTAATCAAGGGAAATAAGAAAACCTAACATGGATGCTTCAAACAGGTTAACGATGTAAAGGAGGTGGAAGCTCTGCCCTAGGGATTCAACTTGAAGATTTAAAGCACGGAAAAACAGAGCTAGTAAAAGGGTAGCGCTAACCATTGTTGAGATAATCCGTGAGCTGGAATGGAAGAGACCAAATAGAGGAGGTTTGATAATCTGGAGGTGGGTTTTGACTCTTGGATTTTTAGGGTTTATATCGATCAGTATGCAGAATCAACCGCCTTCTGGCTTCTGTTCTGGGAAGGTAAAGCGGTAATTAACCTTCTTGGTCCTTTGAGTCCGAATCGGGTGCAAATTAATCCATTATGGCCAATATCTAATAACTAATGTTTTGAAAATTAGATTAGAGATTGAATTGGTAAGATGAGGTGTTTGAGTTTGATAGTTTGATTTGGGTCAAATTGGTTAGATCATTTTAATTATTAAATAAATGAATAAATATAATTAAGTCGGATTGAATAATTTTTTGATTGAACTAATTTAAATTAATAATGTAAAGAATTTAATATCATAATTTAATTTGTTAAAAATATATTTTATTTATTTAAAGTTAACATGTCTATTTTTAATCTAATTAGAAAGAGAAGAAAGTTACATATTAGGGAGAATTATATGACTAAGTAAGAAGATAACTGTTCGGATAATATAAAGCCTCATATATTATTAAATGAGCGACACTGTTATCCAAACGATAAATAAATAGGATGGAAATAAATTAAAAGGAAAAAAGAATGAAAAACTGATTTTTAGGAAAAATTTATCCCATACGAATGTCCTCTGAAGTATGAGTGATCAACTGTATAGCTTCTACATTGTCCAAAAAAATTGCAAAGGCTTCTAAATATCGGACTTGCCCTACTAGAAAGCCTGATGAATAGCCAAAAATTTCAATAGCAACAGATCCGTAAAATGCTGCAAATTTTGTTAGCGTTAACGAGTTGTTATAATATTTATTATTATTAATTAAATGCATATTATAATTAAATTATGATATTAGTGAATTGCGGTTAATATTGTAAGGGTAAAAATGAAAACGAACAAAAAAATAAGTGAATTGCGACTCCACTCTTTAAAAAGTCTGCCAATAAATATTTTAGCGACTTCACCTTCGTTGACGAAATCATAAGTGTTCAAGACAAGCCAAATGAAGCAGTAAAATCTGCAGTAATTTTCTAAATTAATCAAAAAAATATTAGAAAAATGAAAATCAAATTACTCAAAAAAATGTATGATTGAGAGAATTTCTTTTGGTGCCAAAATCTCATGGGTTATCATGATAGATTTAAATTCTGAGGGATATTAAAATAAAATTTGATTGGTTGAAATTCTTAAATTATGAATTGAAGATTTAGATAGCAGTTATGTTGAGGTGGCAAAATCTAAAATCTGAAAATACAAAATATATATATGGGTAGAGGCGAGTATTCAGGGCGGATATAAAGTTTTCGATATCCTGTCTGTATCTATAATTTGTGGATGGCGGGTTTACCCATACCTGGTCAAATGCCCGGTCAAACGGGTTTCGCCCTCTCAAATTAGATCAGGTGCGGGCAAGGATCCAGATTTGAGAAGCCTATTCGTAGGGACTTATGTGCTATGTACATAATACATACAAGTAGTAGGAAGCTTGTATGAAAGTTATACAATCTATTCCGCTTAGTATTTATGTGTACAATTGTGTATTATACATTTTACTACTTGTACAATATTTTGTACACGCTTCATACGAAAGTCTATAAAAAGTGTAATACTAAGTGTAGATATAATTATACATGCCACTTTTATCGAAAAAATGTATATATAATTGTATGTGGTGAGCACTCGGTACATGCGGGTATTTAGTACACCAATTGGGCATGTTTGAGTACGACGGGCCTCAACGATACGATCATGGATTTATCGAATCATGACTTGGAAGGATTACAGGTTTTAAAATACTTTTTTAATCGAATAACAAATCAAATTAGATCGGACAAGTGAGTTCATCAGATCAGGGCCAGACTTTTGTCAACTCTATTTAAGTATTCAGAAAGTTTAAACAAAAAACCAAATAAGGCAAAAAAAATGAATTATTATTCAACATCCTACGTTTTTAAATTATTCGGCCTAGTTTTCTTGAAATTACACAAATACTCTTATTTTAATTAATTAACTAAAACTCCTATTTAGAACCCCTAACGTAAACCAACTTCTTACCTATATCGTCGATGACGACTACACGAGGAGCTCAAGAACTGATGCTTCTCGGATCATCTTACAATTTCTTATGGACGATGAATGGTGCTATCTCCTCCGATCATCTTCCTATCTCCTCTGTAACAAGTTAGCAATCTAGTTTCTCGTAAGGTGTTTTATTTCATTTCGACCAACATCGTACAGAAGGTGAGAAAAAATTGATGTCTTCATCTTTGGGACGTATCATCACCGGCCAGACTCAAACGATTTGCCTGCTCGTTTGGGTCTAGCCGATGACGGGCTGAACCACTGTTCGCCGGCGGCCATACCGTAATTAATTTTTTACGCAGTTCAGGTAGATTTAGTTAGTTAGTGTTTATTTATTAGTTTACATCAGCAACGGCCATCGATTTCAGTTTAATTAGTGATCCGGAATATTTAACCGATATAAAAATTACTTCGCATATACTTCAACCATTAACATAGAGCAATTCCACCACTAGCTAGTAATGATGTCGTCATTCACCTCCTCCTGTTATAGTCTACAAGAAAACCAGCCAATAGCAGCCAGATGGGTCCATTCTCCAAGTGCAAATGATACGCAGCGATAAAAGATTAGTTACAATTATGGTAGTTCATAATCAATTCTTTTTAAGTATCCAAATCAATAATAAAGAAAATAAGGTTAAATACTCAAATTGTTTCGTAAATTTGGGCGGAATATATTTCAATTTCGCAACCATCAAATGATTTCTTTACTTGTTACGTTGTGGTCTTATTCAAGGTGACGTTAATGTTTTCTAACATATTCATCATTAATAATACAAATAGCTCTATTTGGTAGAAGGAACTCCAGCTCCCACCCTGGGTTCAATTTCATTTGTGATATATTGATTACTATTATTATTGTTACATGAATAGATGCAGTTAATTGTAAATAATAATGGTTAGAGAGAGAGAGAGAGAGTGAGGAGATGAATGAAAAGAACAATATGTACGCAATGACGTAAGCAAGATCTCCATTCCCCAGATGAAACAAACAATTTTGCAGTTACTTAATGATGAATATTCACCGTCTCCCCCCCCCCCCCCCCCCTTCAATTTTACAGCTGTAACTAGGACTACTTAAAATCCTGTTTTGCTTCCTTGTATTCACTGCCCCTACGTCATTTTTTCACTTTATATAAAGAGCCACAGGAAGGAAACAATCATCTGAAACTTAACACAGAGTATTAAATTGGATCAATGGGGAAATTGAGTTATAAGGAGAGAATAGAGGAGATGAAGCCAGCATTTCTGATAGCTCTGGTGCAGATTTCATCTGCAGTAGTCAATATTTTCTACAAACTGGCAGCAGACGACGGTATGATCTTGAAGATCATTGTCGCTTACAGATTTCTTTTCGCATCCGCTTTCATGGTCCCTCTCGCCTTCCTCCTCGAAAGGCTTTATTGTTTATTTTGAACACAGACCCAAATTGTATATATTCTTAATAAGTTCTTCTGTTTCTGTCTTTGTTTACTGCAGGAAGATGCAGCCCACATTTTCCTGGAAAATTTTGGTGCATTCACTCCTTAGTGGCCTATCTGGGTACGTAATATATAAGTAATAACTGCACTACAATGGTTTTCTTATACGTTAGCAAAATATAATATTATTGATGGAATGAATTGAATTTTGGTTTGTGGTGCATGCATTGCAGGGGATCCCTGGCTCAAAATCTCTACTTGGAAAGCTTAGCTTACATGTCAGCAACATTTGCTTCCGCCATGGCAAACCTCGCCCCTGCCATCACCTTCCTATTGGCAGTCTCGTTCAGGTAATATATTGTTACAAGGTTGATTCAATGCGGGATCTTTTTATAGTTGTAGAATCAAATTGTAAAATTATAATATTTTATAAACTTTTCTATAATATTAAATATCTAAACATTCATAGAACAAAAAATATACAAAGTAGGTAAATACTAATTAAGTTCATTATCCAAAATCACGAGTAGAAAATAAAAGTCACAACCAATTTTTGGACAACTATTTAAAGAAGAAAATAAATTGATTTTGGATTATTGATATCATTTTAATTTGCACTTATTATTAAAATAATCAAAATCTATTAATAACATGAATAAATTACTAATAACATATAGTTTTTTTTACTAAGTTAAACCAAGTGAAACAAAATAATAAGTGGTCAATTTTTATTTAGTAGAGAATCTTAAATTACACAAAAAATTAATGATTTTACAAAATTTCTAAGATTTTAATTGAGATTTTACTTGATTTCACTAACAACCAATTTTATGTGAAATTAAAATCGTTAGACATTAATGAAATTGTAAAATAGCAAAATTTTAAGATCAAAATCGTAGATTTTCCTACCTACGTACTCTAGCAATATTACAAAAGTAATGGTTTGTTTTGATTCAATCGTTGCCTTTGGTCATGGTTCATTACATTTCTCGTTTGGATAACTGCACCGCCCATTTAGCGACACGTAAACCTCTTTATTATCCCAACATCTTTCAGTTATTATCTCTTTCTTTCTACCTTCCTCCCTTGTAGGAAGAGTTTTCCTCTCCATTTGTATATTACGAATTGATACCTTCACATATATATATTTTTTGTTTTTTTGATAAAGCAAATAAAAAAAAATTAATTATTGTTTTACATAATAATGAAAAAAGGATTGAGAAGCTACCAGTGGGAAGGCGAAATTGATAGGGACAATAACAGGGGTGGGTGGTGCAATGCTGCTAACGTTTTACAAAGGAGCAATTGTGGAGATATGGTCAACCCATGTTAATCTGCTAAATAAGACACCGCATCCAGCACTTAACGGCGCTGTCCACCGCCAGAATCGTGGCATAGGTGCCCTCTTTGCAATTTCCAGTTGCTTCTCCTTCGCCCTCTGGCTTATTGTTCAGGTAATTCTTCACTTTCCACCTCTGTTTTTTCTTGATTATTGATCGACGATGACGATGACGATGATGACGACGTGGGATGCTTGTATATAGGCGAAAATGCGGGAGATATACCCGTGTCCATACTCGGCAACGGCATTAATGTGCATAATGGGATCTATTCAAGCTGTTTTATATGCTGTGTGTTCTGAAAAGGATTGGTACAATGGAAATTCGGTTGGAACGTCAGACTCCTCACTGTCGGCTACTCTGCATGCACTGTGCACCTTTTAACTTTTTATTATTAATAATAGCCTACAACATGCTTATGATTATATAACTGTACTTACGTGGCAGGGTATAGTGACGTCAGGACTGATGGTGACACTAATTACTTGGTGCGTGAAGAAAAGAGGACCCTTGTTTGCGTCTGCATTCAACCCTCTCATGCTTGTCTGCGTCGCCATTGCTTCTTCTTTACTCCTCGATGAAAAGCTCTACCTTGGAAGGTACGTATTACACTTATAATTTGTATGTATATGTAGTATTTATCTGCACTTTGTTCCCTCTCATTATATATTTGTTTTTGTTATTTATGTACGTAGCCTACTTGGAGCAACATTGATAATATGTGGCTTATACGGTATGATATGGGGAAAAGGCAAGGAGGTCAAGCAGATGGAAGAGGACCAACAACAGCAACTTACATCTATGGTTATGATGGCCGCTGGTGCTCATCTATCAAACCTTTTACCTACGGAGAATGATCAACCTCCAGATAGCACGGTCATATTTGTGTCCGATAGCACGACAGACAACAAAGAAGATGAAATACAACTAGCTAATTAACCAGTTGGACAGTTTTCCTTAATCAAACAATGTACGTACAGTACGAGATGGAATTTTTTCAACTGTTTGTCCTTATTGCCAACTGTCGTAAAATATCTACGTTTCTTCTCATCCTTATGACACAAGTTCCTGTTTGTCCTTATTGCCGATCTCATGCACAACCACCACTATCTCCAGATGATGACAATTGACGAAAACAGACAGAAAGATAATAACAAGTCGACAGATATATAAATATAACCATTGCAAAGGTTCATAAACAAACAACCACTAGAACACCCAGCATAACAAGTCAAACCTTATAGGCCATTTTCTCTAGAGACAAATGAATGAATCAACACATTTCAACAATGAAGCTTGTATTCAAGTAAGAAGGAGAAAAACAAGTGTGAAACGTTAACCATTTATTTCGGTTCCCTACTTTCTTCACTTCTTCAATAGACAGACAGACAAAACATACCAAATCAAATGCTGCTATATTGCCACCATTTTCCCAGCCTTGATCAAGCTGGTATCCACCTTTGGAGGACCTGAATGCCGCCTCAGCCTGGCTGGCGACGAGGTGGGATAAGAAAGCTTCTTCTTTGCAGATGCCAAGGGCTCTGGAGGAGTATAAGTCCCCCCATTCTTCTCTGCTCCTAATCCTAGCGGACTCTGGAGCCTGGACTTGGCTTTAGCTGATAGAGTTGGTACCATGTAGCTTGGCAGTGATGGAGAGCTTCCGAAGCAGCTTTCATCGTCGCGCACAGATGATCCAGCAATGCTGTGCCTTCTATGTGACTGGAAACTCGCCATGCTTCTAGAGTCGTCGTCTGGGCCACCAATGCTGCTCCTGGGACTTGCCGACTTCATCTTTCTCCCAATCGAAGAAGGTGGCTTGGGTGTAGTAGTACTTGCTGTCGCTGTTGGCTTGTTGGTTTGATGATCTACTGGTGAGAGTCTATCCGAGTTGAGCTGATAACGAGCATAAGCTCTGCTGATTTCTCCACCAACCAAGCTACGGTTTGCACTCTTCACGGAAGCTTGGTTGTTGTCGAGTTCTTTGTCAGTAGTGTTCCTTGCTTCCCATGGATGAGCTGACATCCATCTTTCCAACCAGCTCCATCCCCAAGAAGGATTTCCAGGAGTCATGAACATACTTGTAGCTGCTTTTGTAGTATTCTTGCCGTTTTGCTGCATACATTCATTCATTTCAGTCACCAACCATTCAAAACAGATATTTCTGTAAAAAGGAGAACAAGAGAGAAATGACTACCTGGTGGGAGAATGAATAAGCCAGTGCTCTTTCCCGTCTCATGGTTGCCTCGTACTTGCTTAGCAAGTTGCTCTCAATCTGTTCCTTGGACTGCAAGCTAGCATCCCATTCCTCTTTCATCTGTTTCAATACTCACATTTGTTCAACATAAGAAATGATATAGAAAGGAAAGTACGTTTATTCTCTTATTGATCTCTCTCGTAGGTAAACATCCTACTTATATACACGTTTCAAACCTTACTAATAATCCTATTAGGAGTAACTACCTTAATTACAGATATAGGAAATATCCTAAGATAATTTACATAAGGTAACTAGTTATATACGAAATTCTCTACAATCCCCCTCAAGCTTGGTATAGATGTTGAGAAGACCAAGCTTGGACTTGATATGCTCAAGTATTTCTCGTGAGAGAGCCTTGGTGAGGATATCAGCTGTCTGTTGCTTTGAAGGAACATAGCTGATATCTATCACTCTTGTTTTCACTTTCTCTGTTATAAAATGCCTGTCTATCTTGACATGTTTTGTTTTGTCGTGATGGACAGGATTCTTGACTATACTAAGTTTTGCTTAACTGTCACAATACATAAGGGCCTTTCCTTGTCCAGTCAGATTTAGCTCCTTCAAAACTCGTTGGATCCACATAGCCTCTTGGATTCCTAGGGCCAGTGCACGATATTCAGTTTCTGCACTGCTCCTTGTAACCACTAACTGCTTCTTGCTTCTCCATGTCACAAAAATCCCCCATACATAAGAACAGTACCCTGTAGTTGACTTTCTGAAAGTAATGAGACTTGCCCAACTTGCATTTATATATAACTCTACGGTCCTGTTATCAGTTTTCCTGAACATCAAACCCAGGCCCGGAGTTTTTTTAAGGTACCTGAGTATGTAAATCACAGCATCCATGTGCTCTTCAGTAGGATCATTCATGAATTGACTAACTATACTCACTGCAAAGGCTATGTCTGGCCTGGTGTGAGATAGATAGATCAACTTTCCAACTAACTGCTGGTATTTTCCTTTGTCAGTTGGTTTCACATCTCCTTCCTTGCTAAACTGGATGTTGGTTTGCATCGGTGTTTCTGCTGGTATACAACGTGTCATACCAGTTTTTGCAAGAAAATCTAACACATACTTTCGTTGGGATATGGCAATGCCCTTACTGGATCGTGCAACTTCCATTTCCAAGAAATACTTTATTTCTCCCAAATCCTTGAGTTCAAACTCTGTACTCAGTCTGCACTTCAATTTGGTGATTTCTTCAGTATCATTCCCTGTGATGATTATATAATCTACATAGACAATTAGGATCGCAATCTTGTTCCCAGACCCGTGCCTTACAAACATGGTATTATCAGTTTGACATTGTTGATATCCACTTGCAATTACTGTCTTGGAGAATTTGTCGAACCAAGCTCTTGGGGACTGTTTTAGTCCATACAGGGACTTTAGTAATTTGCAAACTGAGTTCCTATTTCCACCATTCTCAATACCCTTGGGTATCTCCATGTAAACTTCTTTTAAGAGATGACCATTGAGGAATGCGTTTTTTACATTCATTTGGTGCAGCGGCCAATCCTCATTTGCAGCCACAGACAGAAGAATCCTGACTGTTTTTAATTTGCTACAGGAGCAAAAGTTTCCTGATAGTCAATGCCATAGGATTGAGTAAACCCTCTTGCTACCAATCTAGCTTTGTATATCTTAACACTCCCAGCAGCATTGTACTTCGTAGTGAAAATCCACTTGTAATCCACCGTTCTTTTCCCTGGTGGTAGTGTAACAATTTTCCAAGTTCCATTAGCCTCTAAGGCTTGAATCTCATCAAGAACTGCCTTCCTCCATTTAGGGCTCTTCATAGCGTCCTCAATGGTTCGAGGTGTGGTATCCAAATGAGTTGTGAATGCTCGGAACTCTAAGCTTAACTGACCATAATTGACATACCGTTGCATAGGATGTCGAGTGCATTCCCTAACCCCTTTTCTCAAGGCAATTGGTACGCATAAGTCTTCCGGAGGTAGAATTACTTCTTCACTTGGTATTTCAATGTGCTGAGTTTCGACATCATCTGTGTTGGCTTCAATCTCTGGTTGGCTGATCTCCCCCTGAGGCTCAGCGTAGGAGTAATATGCAGCTTGCTCAAAGAATGTGATGTCCATCATAGTGAATATTTTCCGAGTGTTCGGTGAAGAACACTTGTACCCTTTCTGTAAAGGTGCATATCCTATGAAGACACATTATTGTGCTCTAGGATCTATCTTGTTGCGTTGGTGTTGTTGCACATGCACGAAGGCCAAGCATCCGAACACCTTTGGTTCTAGTGCAGATACATATGCCTGGACATGAGGGTAGTTCTCTCACTTGTATATCCTTCGGTGTTTTGTACTTCAGAACTCGACTAGGTAGTCGGTTGATCAAATAGGTGGTAGTTAGGACAGCTTCCCCAGAGATGTTTAGGAACATTCTTGTGGAAGAGCAAGGCGCTAGTTGTTTCAAGAAGATGCCGATTCTTTCTCTCAGCAATTCCATTATGCTGAGGAGTATCTACACAAGAGCTGAAGTGTATGATCCCTTGCTTTGACAGAAATGTCCCCAATGCTGAATTAAAGTAATCATGTGCATTATCTGTCTTTAGTACTTGGATCTTTGTGTCAAACTGTGTCAGAATCATGTTGTAAAATTCCTGGAACACAACTGTAGTTTCTGATTTTTCCTTCAGGTAAGTCCATGTAAGTCTAGTATGGTCGTCTATAAATGTGCCAAACCACCTAGCTCCATTGATACTTTTAACCCGAGAAGGACCCCATATATCATTGTGAATGATGGCAAACGGTCGGGTTAGTCTGTAGTCAAATCCAGGATAACTACTACGAGTCTGTTTTGCAAGTTGGCACACATCACATTGGAAATCCTTTGACCTTTTATTCAGAAATAGCTTAGGTAGCAATCGTTCAAGGTATCCAAAACTTGGATGACCAAGTCTAACATGCCACAACATTATTTGGCTACTAAAGCTATCAATACTACTAGTAATAAAAGCTTTCCTTTGTCTTCTAGTTCTTCATCCATATCTCCCTCAAGGATGAACATGTCTTTATGCAATTCAGCAATTCCAATCGTCCTCCCGGAGCCTTCCTCCTACAGGGAACATCGATTAGAACTGAAGATAGCTTTGCAACTTAAATCCTATGTAAGTTAACTAATGGACACTAGATTGCCGGTTAAATTCGATACATATAAGACTGCGAACAGTTCTATATGAGAGTTGATCCAAACTCTGCTTACCCCTTCCATTGAGGATAAACTACCATCAGCTATCCTAACTCCTACTTTCCTAGGATAGGGCTGATAATCAATTAACACATCCTAGAACCAGTCATATGTTCTGAGCAGCCTGAATCAACAATCCAATTTACACACCTTTGAGATTTAACTGAATAGGTACAAGATGGGTTACCTTGATTAGCAAACAAACTGGAGTACATATCTGTTGGATTCGGAAATGTTGATGCACCCTTGTTCATAACCTGCTTGATGAATTTCTCCAGGGCACCAGCCTGCTCCTTAGTGAATGGTGCTGCCACTGGTGGGATCTCAGCTAGTTTTTCTACCGTGTCGGCCACGTAAGCTTGAACACGGTTCTTCCTATCATTATTGCGAGGTTTCCAGCCTGGTGGTCCCCCAATAAGATACCAGCATTCAGCCCTAGTGTGTCCATGTCGGCAGCATCGATCACACTAGGGATCCTCATCCCCTCCTGGTTGGCTTAGGTTCTGCACCGCTTTGTTCCGCTGCTGATTTCTGACGGCAAGGGCTGAACCTTCAGCCTGAGAAGTTGGAGTTTTGTTCGCAGCCACCATGAGATCCCTTCTGTACTCTTCTTGGAGAATCTCAGCGAAAGCTGCCTTGAGATTCGGGAAGGGTTTTGTGCTCATGATCCTGCTCTTAATCCCATCCAGATCTTGGTTCAAACCAAGGAGAAAGGTTTATGTCCTTTTCTTCTCGATGTAGTTATTGAACCTCTCCAAATCTTATGGAGTGTCCCATTCTTGAGACTCGTAGGTGTCCAGATGAAGCCAATAGTGTCAGAGTTGATTGAAATACTCGGTGGCATCCACCTCTCCTTGCTGAAGATGGAACAGTTGTTGTTCAATCTTGAACATGGCTGATGAGCTGTTGAACGTTGAGTACATTGTCTTTGCAGCATCCCAGATTGCCTTAGTGTTGGATGAAGAATGTAATTCTCTCCAACGTTCAGCTTCATGGAATTGATCAGCCAGGTGCAGACCAAGTTGTCGTGCTCATCTCAAGTTTCGTACGTTGGATCAGTACTTGTCGGAGCCTTCTTTATCCCAGTCAAGTACCCTCCTTTGCCTCTTCCTTTGATATGCATCAACAAAGTCTTGGACCACTTCAGGTAATTCTTCTCATCCAGCTTATGCGTGGTGATGAGGCTAGAGTAATCAGTGGTCGTTGTCTTTGTCGGTGCCATCGTGCTCTGGTTGTCACCAGTAGGACCGGAACCCGTTGTCACTGACTCACTACTAGCTTCCGTCATGGCTTGAAATGAGAAGATGAGTGGCGGAAGAATTAGGGTTTTTGGCTCAGAGGAGGCTCTGATACCATATAGAAAGAGAAAGTAGGTCTATTCTCTTATTGATCTCTCTCGTAGGTAAACATCCTACTTATATACACGTTTCAAACCTTACTAAGAATCCTATTAAGAGTAACTACCTTAATTACAGATATTGGAAATATTTTTAAGATAATTTACATAAGGTCACTAGTTATATACGAGATTCTCTACACCCAGCAACTAACATAATTCTTCAAGGAGTCTTCAAGTCTTGGAACCGCTATTAAGAATTAGATCAAAACGAGAGAGAGAGAGAGACAGAAGACGAACCCGCAAGCTCTCAAGCTCTCTGACATGTTTCTGCAAGAGTTGTCTGTGGAGAGCCTGGTTTTCTTCAGACATCCTCACCCTCCTCGTATGGATTTGAGTTTGTACCCGAGCTAGAGTTTGCATGCATCGGAGTGTATTCACGGCTTGTCTCTTCACAGTAGGACCTTCCATCAGAAGTTTCAGCCTAACTAATCCTCTTAAAGCCCTCAATGCCCTCGTAGCCTACACAACACAAATCCAACAAAAAAAGCCATGACTTTTTCAATCTTTTGATTTCAGACCCCAATACCCAACAAACACAAATGAAATCCAACCGAGCATGATCAAGCGGTTTAGAAACAAATACCAGATACCCTCGAAATATAGTTTGAATCCTGATTGCTGCTGCTTCTTCCTTGGATTTCCCAGCATATTTATCAGATTTCGCCACTCGAATCACTTCTATGGAGGGTTGATGAACAACAAGATCCGGCTGAGGGACCTCAGCAGCAATTGGCAAAGCATAGGCATGATGATTATCATTCTTTACATTTATGGTCTCCACCACTTTAACCTCCTCTGGCTGTGGAGGAAGTGGGGTTGGTGATGATGATGATGTCACATTCTCTGCTGGAGCTGAATTGCCATCAGGGTTCTGCTTGGCAAACCATTTCTTCTTGGATTTCTGACATTCATAGATAATTATCAGTGACGATCTCAAAAAGACCCACCATTTTCGCCATAAACAACATCATTGTTTAGTGGGAGAAAATATGTAATAATAAACCTGGTTTTTCTTATCCTTGGAGTCAGGGCTGAAAGCTTTCTTCACACTAGAGAACCAACTCCCTTTTCTCCCCATCACTTATTGTTTATCATTCCTCAGCTCAAATCTTTTCTGCAAACGGAAATAAATAACGAGATCAAATTTGGAAATTCTATTACACCAGTATTAATTTCCAAGACAGATTGGCCCCCAGCAGCAGCCTGATTGGTCAGCGGAAAATGGATCGCAGAAATAGCTAAAATTAGAAGAAGGAAATTCATTTATTATCTCCAGATTGACTTGAGCTAAGAAAAATTTCCCCACCCGGGAACCAAACAGAAAGCAAGAACACTCCCACCCCACCGACAAACCACAAACAATGAAGCAAATTACAAAAACCCCATTCAATAGTGAAGTAACCAGAAACCGAAAGTAAACCCAATAATGGAAACAGTACAAGCAGATATATGAACATTAAGAAAAAAATATTGAAGTTGCGAAGCTGGGGTCCATGATTTCATTTTCAAAAACTGAAGAGAAGAGAAGAGAGGGAATGTGAAGTGGCAGTACCGGTGAGGGGAGAGCTGAAATGGGAAAACAGATTATGAAGAAGAAGAAGCTGTGGGGAGAAATGTGATAGAGAAACAGAGAGAAAGACGAAGAAGAAGGAAAAAGGAAGATGCTTCATATCTTTCCTTTGGGATTTAAATTAAAATTAAAAGAGGGGAAAGGGTATGGAATGGAAGTGAAGCGGGGAGAAGAGAAGAAACAGATCCACTAAAGCCCAGGCTGGTTTATTGCCCAGTCTCAGTTAGAAAATGACTGTTCGATTTTCCTCTCTCTCTCTCTCTCTCTCTCTCTCTCTCTCTCTATCTAGCTGGAGATAGGAAATAAATGGTGAAATAAACAAGTGGGGCGCCCCTATCTGCATTGACGAAAGGGATAATAAAGGCGGGTGGAGGCAATCGGCGCCGGGAGGGCAAGGGAAGCGGCGGATTTCTGATTCACAGAGTCACTCTGTTTTGTGTACTTGTAATAAAATATTGACAGCTTCTTGTTTTCTATGAATAAATTTTATTCATCAATCATTTGTTGAAAAAGTCACAACCAAACAACTCAACCAAAGAAAATCAGCAAGTACAAGGCAACGAAAACAGAAACAACACAGACAACACAAGAACCTATCTATAGACAGAAAAAAAAATATAACTAACATACCATCTATATTATTTCGAATTCAACCAACTATATCATCTACATTGTTCTTTGTATTCACTGCATTACAGGAGAATCTTTCATACCAATAGTGTGCAATTATAATGTTAGATTTGTCACATTTATCGTTCTTATTTAAGTGATATTTCGTGCATAATTGTATTGCTTTAAGTAGAAGTTTAGGATATTTTATGCATTTTAAACTTTTATCTCGATTTGGTGTCTCGGACCCAGTCGGGGTCTATTTGATGTCGTTTTGGAGTGTTTTTTTTATAGATTTCAGGTACATGAAGACATTGAGGCATTAATCGGAGTGATACGGCATGCATGGATAATCTGGGACAAGAAGCATTTTGACATCTTCAAGGAGATTGGATCTCGATTTGGTCGGAAAATGTCGCAGTTTCGTATTTTGGACGTATCTCCTAACTCATAAGTCTGATTCATGCAAGGCTGGCTGCGTTGGAAAGCTAGTTCAATTTTCTACAACTTTTGAATCTAGAGATTTCTGTAAATATAACCACAAGTGCTAAAAATTACCAAAAGTGCGTTGTGCACTTTCGGTCATCCGTCAAGCTCAATGAATCATTCTTTATAAAAGCCTATCTCTTCCTCATAATTCACATATCCTTTTGAACGAAAATTAGAGAATAGTTTAGAGACTTCGAAGCGACGAGAAGACATCAACTTCAAGGAGCTCGGTTCGGAAGACATAATCAAGATTGATGGATCGATTTCTTCGACGGTTCTCGGTGAAATTAGGGTTTTCGGATTTCTTCCCGTAAACCTAACTCCAATGTGTTGCTTTGTTGATTTTGATTTCTTATTCATGATTATGAGTAGATAAAATCCTCGTGCGTAGATTAGATGAACCCTAGGTAATTCCTTATGAAAGGATGATTGTTTGACATTGACGATCTATGCGAGTTCGATGGATTTTGGTTTATGTTTAATTTCGTTTCCGTTCTTATTCTTACTTGGCCGTCATGACTAGAACCTTGTTAGATTTTTCTTCGTTCCAAAAGAGCTTGCATATCTAGAACACCAAAATTAAACAACCAGGATAGACGTTAACCTTCATTCGCGAGCGAATAAACTAGTTAGTCGTGTTAGCAGTTCTGGTTGTTTTGTCGCCTAGCGGATTTCAGATATTCGTCTCGAAAGAGCGGAATGGGATAGTATATAGGTAGTCGATTAGTGGACCCGAAAGAGCGTGATTTGATTAGAGAAGAACTGCAATGATGAATTGAATCTATTTTGTTCGTTTTAAATCGTTGAATTTGTCTGTCATTTGTGAATTTGGATAGCCTAGGGGGATTCAAAGTCTTAGCCGTTTTCTCCCATTTGGTTCAACCCTTATATCGTGCAGTCTTGCAACCTTTGTTTTAGCCTTTAGTTTGTAGCGATTTTATTTTCTTTTTGATTGATTCTCGTGGCACCTAAACCACAAACTTGTTAGCTGATTGACACTTTTCATAACTTCGAGTAGTCACGATAAAGAGACCCTAGGAAAATTCGACTCTGCTTAATTTATTAGCCGGATTATTTTGATAACTACTAAAACATTCATCATTCATCTACCACGTTAACATCTCTAAAATGCTGATGGTAAAGATTAACTTGTACTTGGTATTCGTCCTTCCAAAAAAGTGCTAGACCGCCATTATGACCAATGTTGTCAACAGCTAAACAACCATCAAATGTAAATCAGTCTTTAATTCTTCAATTCTACTACTACACGTAAAAGTTTATGAAAGAAAAACTACATCCAGCCTGTTAGCTTCCACTAAATACTTCAATGCCTTCAAGGTTGGCCCAATCATCGACAGTTCTAGGCCAACACGATCATGATGAGTGGCCGATCGAGGATTGACCTCGATCCGCCAAGTTCCCGCTTTGTGGGATCAGGGTCCCCACAACTATTGACACGGTTCCATTGTAGTCCTCACTCCCACCATCCTCTCCTAGCATCAGACGCCTCTTCTTCCCTCCACTAACCTCCACAGGTTCGGTTTCCATCCTTTGTACAAATTAGTGTCCACCAAAGGTCGATGCCCTTGTTTTGTAGCAATTACCACCGCCTGGTTGGTGCCCCTACTTGGTTCCTACACTAGCCATCGTGCTCCACCACTTGGTCGCAGGGAAAAGCGTTGTGGAGCTCACAAATTCAAATCCCATGGCTCGAGAACATATGATTTCGGGTCTTCATATCTAATATCGCAGCTGTGGTCAACGTGGTCGAGCATACCACATATGAAGCAATAATTAGGTAATTTTTCGTATTTAAATAACCACGTAATCATAGCCTCGCCTGATCTCTTGATCTTCTTCTCGCGTATGAGCGGATGATACACATCCATATTAGCCCTTACTCTCATAACTGCCTTCTCACCATCATAATACTAAATCTTATCGTGATGCAGGAAAGTGCCAATAAATTTACCTAAGGTTCTAGCCATGGCCTTGGCAAAATAGCCCGCGGGGAGATCGTAGACAACTACCCAAAATTCAAGGTCTTCAGGCTGACCTCCTGTGGATTCTCTCCAATTTTCAGTTTGTGTAAGACAAGTGAACAACCATTGTGAGTCCAAAGGCCGTTATCGACTACCCATCAAAGGTCCAGTTTATGATAAAACCTAAAAAGGAATCGTCGGTCCTTCAGCTCCTGGACCGACATCCCCTTTTTTGGCCTCCATATTTCGGCCATGCGATTCTGCACCACATCCAGGTTGAAAACGCGTTCCGTAAGAAAAGAACCTACGAGGCACAGCGACAGGTCTTCCACTACCTCTTCTACCTGCTGAAAGCCTTCAACCTCTTCTTCCTGGTCCTCCACGTCCTCCAACGTCATTGCTCTCAACCTAGCTTCCATCGCAAAACAACCTAGAAATGCACACACAAAAAGCTGGAGTAGATGTCGTTGACCCGGGAATCCTAGCTGTCATAATTTAAAGAACGCACAGAAACCCTTTAGGGATAATTAACACTTCCTATCTAACAATTTAGTTAGCCGTCAATACTAATGACACAATGAAAATTCGTAATTTCTACCTTTTGGCCTACCTATTATTCATCGGCTGCAATTTTTTAGCCGATTGAATCTTCTTTACAACTAATAACCATATCACATCAATGGCTTATGCTTATCTAACTTCTTCTAAATACTGCATTATCCGTGGTTAACTAGATACCATCAGTCTCATTATAAGATACCAATAAGATACACACATTACCATCCCAAGATGTTTGTCATTTTATCGCTTAGTTGGTGTAAGTTAGTCTGACTGGTTAATAATTAAATTTTTCTATTGGATGGAATGTTAAAACATTTTTCAAACTTGTTATTCATTAACTGGCCAAATTGGTTTTGGCTTGACCTTTAGCCCAAGAGCGGTCAACATCAATAAAAAACAGTGTAGATGTACACAAAATGTGAAGAGAGCTGATTAAATAAATCATTTAGCAAGAGAAATAATTATGCTTTAACCATTTAGAAAAAAAAATTTGATTTTAGATTAACAGTTGGCCAATAAAAGTATAATTGTTTAATTAGCTGTTAGATGTAGCAACAATCGCAAGTCTACTTTAGATTTACACAATAATGAAATACACAAGATATTGATAGTGTCTTTTGGATAATATATATTGAACGATGTTATATTTAAGTGCAAAAGACATTTTACCCCATACTATGCCAAAAGAATGCATTTTAGAGATAATTTGATAAGCGTCTATTCAAAGTTCAAATCAAAGAAATGTCAATAGTGAAATAGTAAATATCATGTGCTATTTGATTGTATGATATAAAAATTCATGTACATGATATTGATTAGACTTATCACATCCGCAATAAATCGTCAACATGTTGCTTATCAATCTAATGTTAAAAAATAACTCAAAAAAGGATTATCATTTAATATTTCAAATTCCTTGATTCATTCCTTAAACTTTTCCACTTTTCATGCGTTATAGTATTTCTTTCCATTCGCTTCATCTTCCCACATCAAAATAGCCAACCATCATCCAATAAACGCAATATAGAAGATGGGGATTAATCGAAACAATTTTTAGAGTTAACCCGATAAATGAATCAATGTGAATAAAAGGAAAATGATAACTAACCTCAACGGTGGCTATGAAGTGGCTTCGTGGAGTTTGGTGGAGTTCCTACGACGGGGAAGTGGTGTTGAAAACCTTTTGTTGTTGTTCCAGCATATATGAGACGAAAAGAAAAAAATCTGTCATTAGAATTTGATAGATGAAATTGCAATCCAAACACGGATTAAGAAGCCGTCTTTCAACGAAGTTGGAAAGAGTGCTATCATGAGCAAGATTTTGTGTGAACACTTTAGTTTGTACCATCGTCCTACCGTGTTCTATTTTGGAATTTTATATAATGAGTATCTATGTGGGGTTAGGTATCTGAAATACTATTTCTTAGATTTTGTGTAACGAATAATTGGTATAGAAAATAAAAAACATAACTCATTACCATTTTTAGAATTAGAAATAAATTTTTAATTTTACATTTTCGTAATAGCAAGAAACATAGTAAATGTGATGAAAATGAAAGAGGTGTTGTTACCAGTGAACCACAATCATTAATTTATATGATAAAATATGGGTAATTAGATAAGATCATATCTAACAATTTAGTTAGCCGTCAATAGTAATGACACAATGCAAATCCGTAATTTTTACCTTTTGGCCTACCTACTATTCATCTGTTGCAGTTTTCTACCCGATTGAACCTTGTTACAACTATTATCCCTATCACATGAACGACTTATGATTATCTCATTTCTTCTAAATACTGCATTATCCATTGTTAATTAGATACCAACAGTCTTACTATAAGATACCAATAAGATACACACATTATCATTCCAAGATGTTTGTCATTTTATAGGTTAGTTGGTGTAAGTCGGTATGAGTGGTTTATAATTGAAGTTTTCTATTGGTTGGAACATTAAAACAGTTTTCAAACTTGTTAATGATAAATTGTCAAATTAGTATTGGCTTGACCTTTAGCCCAAGAGCGATCGGTATCAATAAAAAAAATGTAGATGTAAACATAATGTTAAGAGAGCAGATTAAATAAATCATTTAGCAAGATACATTAGTAACCTTTAGCCATTTAGAAAAAAATCAATTTTATATTAACCGTTAGCCAATAAATGTATAGTTGTTTAATTAGCGATTAGATCTAGCAATGATCGAATATCTACTTTAGATGTACACAACAATGAAATACACAAGATATCGATAGTGTCGTTTAGATAATATTTATTAAACAATTTTATATATTTAAGGGGGAAAATGCTTTTTACAATTATACCATGCCAAAAGAATGCATTTTAGAGATAATATGATAACACTCGTAACATTTTAAGAGGTTGTTGCTACCAGTGAACGACAACCATCTTCAATGTTAACTAGAGATAATATGATAACACTGGTAACATTTTAAGAGGTTGTTGCTACCAGTGAACCACAACCATTTTCAATGGTGTAGTTACCATTTATAAACCCAGTCTATATAATGGACATATTAGTAACTTAACATGCTAGTAAAATGGACATAACAGTGATATAAAAGATTTGTATAACAAACAAAAAAGATATATAACAGATTAGTAAAGTGGACATAAGAATACTATAAAAGTCTCATAAAGTGGACACGTAACCCCAGAAATAGAGTTAAAAATAGCATAGCATGATATTATAGTCATCATAATGATTGGATGATTGTTCTAACGTAATATCAAAGTACTAATTTCAAACTTTTCTCAAAAAGTTAAAACAGTATCAAGATTGGTTTTGTTGGATTTGAAACATTAAAATAAACAACATCTGTGAAGTGAAAATTATATTTAAATAATTGTATAATTAGTAATAGTGATTGAATTAAAACTAGGAAAGGCAAATAGGAGAGAGACTGTGTATGAAAAAGAAGAAATATATATATATTTCTCCAATTTTTCTATTTAGCGGATATACTAATGTATCCGTTGCAGCAAATAACTTTAGTGGACGGTTGTGATGCAATCTAAACGATCTAACAACTAAGGGTAAGTTGATGATCTGATTCAAGTTCCTTTCTTTATGTTTCTTCCTCGTTTATTTCCTCAAATGCCCCTACCGCTGCCGAAGATTCATCCGTACGCGCCACCCATAGAACGACCAGAGTTAGAGTCTTGATTTCCTCTTCTCCTTCCTCCTCCTCCTCCTCCTCCTCCTCCTCCTCCTCCTCCATTCTCATCCTTCATCTCCCTCATCCGTCATCATCGATTACCATTTTGAAACTTTCCACGCTGATGATGATGATGCCATGAAGGAGTCTTTCGATCCTTCTTCTTTCAAGCCCAACCATCTCTCTTTGATCCAGACCGAATCCCTATGTACCTAAGATTCCAATCCTTCATTAGCTTTTGATAATCCCAATTACAAACCTGGTTCCACGAAATCTGATGTTTCCAAACCCAAACCCTATTCTATCTAATAAAACTTGCAGCTTGGAGTTTCGGAACAAAGACGAGTTCGAATGTCTCGCTACTCAGCCATACGAACCGATCGTTGATGCTTGATGATGCTAGATTTTTCACATTTATCGCCCGCAGTTATGTGATATTTCACGCATAATTGTATTGCTATAGGTACAAGTTTAGGATGTTTTATGCATTTTAAGCTTTTATCTCAATTTAGTGTCTCGGACCCGGTCGGGGACCATTTGATGTCGTTTTGGAGTGTTTCTGATAGATTTCAGGTACATAATGACATCGAGGCATTAATCGGAGTAATATGTCATGCATGGATGATATAAGACAAGGAATGGGAAACATTTCTACATCTTCAAGGAGCGTGGATCTCGACTTGGTCGGAAAACGTCGTAGTTTTGTAGTTTGGACATGTATCTTAGCTCAGAAGTATGGTTGATACAAGGTCAGAGCCGTTTGAAAGCTTTTTCAATTTCTTACAACTTTGATTCTGGAAAGAGCGGACTGGGATACTAAATAGGTAGCAAATTAGTGGACCCGAAACGGCGAAATTTGATTAGACAAGAATTGTGACAGTTTACTAAATTTATCTTGTTTGTTTTAAATCATGGATTTTGTCTATCATTTGTTCGTTTCATCTCTGATTGTCTAGGCCTATTGGAAAACTCCCGGGGAATACTGAGCAGAACCCCAACAAAAATCAACGTCCAGGAAAGGGGCACATGGATGTGAAATCAATTGCATTGAGGAGTGGGAAGAATATTCAGGGAAATCCAAAATCAGTTCCAGAGGATTGTGTTGGATGATATTGCTATTGACATTCCAGAGGAAGAAGAGGAGACCTCAGTGGCAATTGCACCTCTTCTCTTAAAGCTCGAAAGCATGGAAACACAAATTGTATGCTCACTCCAGAGGACATTAAGAAGCATGCAAGGATCCCATATCCATTAGCGGTTAAGAAGAAGGGGCTATCAAAGGAATTTGAGAGGTTCGTTGAAATCATCAAGAAGCAAGAGGTTACACTAACCTCCATAGAGGCTTGCACAAATATTCCAACATATGCCAAGTTCTTAAAGGATATGTTCAATAAGAAGATCAATCTTAGCGATGCAACAGAGGTCTCCCTATATGAAGAAGGGGCAGCTATCCACGTTGGACCGACAAATCGAAAAGATCCAGGGAGTTTCACTTTACCTTGCACTGTTAAGAATATTAAAGTTGATAGAAGTGTTGCTGATGACACTCGATTTTTTGTGTTCATCGCCCTTATTTAAGCAACATTCCATTCATATGTGTTTAGTTTTGGGTATAAGTTTAGGGTGTTTCTATGCATTTCTAGCTTCTATCTCGTTTTAGTATCTCGACCCGCTCGGGGTCCTTTTGATGTCATTTTGGACTGTTTTATAAGATTTCAAGTTCATGAAGATGTTGAGGCACTATTCGGAGCAACACAGGCATGCATGGAATAGCTAGGACAGATAAAGAAGTGAAGAAACTACAAAAGACTAGACATTGTCAACATTGCCGTTGTAGGGGGTTGTCAAATTTGCCGCTATGTGCATAGCGCCAAGATTGACATTTCATAGCGGCAAATTTGACACCTCTCTCTAGAAAAAGGCAATATTTCCGGTATGGATGCCGCTATGCACATAGCGGCAATATTGACATTGAACCATAGCAGCAAAGTTGATATTCCGGAAATTGAAGGATTTCTGGGAACTTCTATTTAAAGCCTAGTCCTCCCTCATTTGAAGACAGACTTCCCTAGAAGAAATTGAGAGCTTTATAGAGAGATTTGAGAGAAACTAAAGGCAACTTCAAGGAGCTCAGAATCGGCAAAGTAATCAAGACGGCGAATCAAGTTCTTTGGGAAGATTGGCGAAATTAGGTTTTTCATAATTCTTTGTGTAAACTTAGATTCAATGTCGTCATCTTCTAATTTTGATTTGTCTATCGAGATTATGAGTGGATAAACTTCTCTTTCTTAGATTAGATGAACCATAGGTTAATTCTTATGAACTAATTATTTGATACGTTTGACGATTTATGCGAGTTGGATGGATTTCATTGCATATTTGATTTCATTTTTATATGTTCTTGTCTGATCAACTTATATTAAATCTATGTTAGATTTGTCTTAGACTTGCGAGAGCTTGCCTATCTAGAACTCCAAAATCAAATAACTAGGTTAGACGTTAACCCTCATCCCGGAGTGAATGAACTAGTATGTTGTGTGAGCAATTCTAAATCGGTAAATCGCCTAGCTGGTTTCAGATCTTTGTCCCGAAAGAGCGAACTAGAATACTAGATAGGTAACAAATTAGCAGACGTGAAAGGGCGTGATGTTAGATGAGGAGGTTCCAAGTAGCAATTCTTTTAGCTTTGATAGGTGATGAGATCTAGGATGAAGACGGAATTGTGAGTACCACTTTCCGAAAAGAGTATTTCCACTCTACAAGCCTTGGGTATCAGGAAATCCCTTCCGAGGATAAGACCGTCTCCACTCAAGTTCTTAGGCTTTAGATACTAGAGTCATTTCGAATCATAGGCTAGGATAGATCATTTATGTGTGTATTCTCCCACACTACAGCATCCTATATATAGGCAAAGGGGTCAAGGACTGAAGGGGTACGAATGCATGCACCAAGAGGAGTCATTATCCCCATGGACAGACTTGAAGGTAACCACCTTGAAGTCCAACGGGTTTGGAGGGAAAAAACTCAGAAATTAGTTTGAATCTCATGAAGAGGTGTGTACCCATTCGTCCTAGGAGAAGGAGTAACCACCCCAACTAGCTAGCTCCCTACCATCACTGTAGCTCAGCTCAACATCGCAGCTAGTGACACTAATATCCAACTCAAGGTTGAGCTGGACGAGCTTCAGTGTCAGTCCCTAACATCATCTAGCTCATAGAGGAGCTGATGATAGCTAGTTCCAGCTTGCTCTTAAGCTTAATATGAGGTTTTCCCGTGAGTTCATGCATCCATCCCAATTCTGGCATCGCACCAAGGTTGAACCTAGGTGCATATTTCCAACATTCCTCCCCCATTTTAGTGAAGTCTGTGAATTTGCTAAAATTACAAAATATCCAACCAAAATTTTGGTATGTGCATCAATGAAAATGTCACGAAGATTGAATTTCCATCTAGTATATTACACATTCCAAAATACTCGAATATAGGGGTGTGGCTATGGATTGACCCATCTACTCATTTGAGTATCTAAAGATAACATACACAAGAGTTTATCCTATCTATTCGAAGATATCCTGACACTATTGATCACCATGTGTCCCAATCCTCTCACGAGCGCACACGAAACCAAGCCCAATTTCTTGAAGATGCTACACTCCATGCTCGCATAGGTTAATTCCTTTCTCGTGCACCTGCATATACACTTTGTCAAGGAATCAATTAAGAAGTTAAACTTCAACCTTTATCACTTGCAGGTTCCGAAGCACATACCTTTGGGATGGTGTAAATCTTGTGCTCCAGTTTCCATCCATAGGCTTTCCGTATTGAATTCAACCTCTAACATTATATTAGAGGGGAATTGGTGTCCTATGTTTGGAGAACTAGACAGACTTAAGTCTCACCCCTCCTGCCGATTTGGCAACCAAATCTCTAGTTAATCCCTTTGTCAAGTGATCAGCTAGATTTTTTTCATACCCAACATATTACATAGTGATTGTCCGGTGAGTGATCAGTTCACGAACAACACTATGCCTCACCCCTAAATGATGAGACTTGCCATTATAGACTTGACTATATGCCCTAGCCAAGGTAGCATTGCTATCGCATAAGATAGAAATCAGTGGGATAGGTCTCGGCCATAACAGAATCTCATAGACCAAGTCCCTTAGTCATTCTGCCTCCTTACCAGCAACCGCTAAGGCTATGAACTCAGATTCCATAGTTGAAGTTGTGATGCAAGTTTGCTACTTGGAAGCCCACGATATCGCTCCTCCTCCAAGTAGGAATTCCCATCCAGTAGTGGAGGTGTGATCCTCCATATTAGATATCCAACTTGCATCCGAGTACCCTTCAATAATCGATGGGCACCCCTTATATGTTAAACCATAATCCATGATTCCTTGAAGGTAACCAAGTACTCGCCTAATTGCATTCCAGTGATGAATAGTAGGATTACTTGTATATCTACTCAACTTTCCTACCGCATAAGCGATGCTAGACCTTGTGCTTGTCATGGCATACATCAAACAACCAAGCACCTGTGAGTACTCGAGTTGGGATACATCCATCCATGTGTTGGGCATCAACTTCACACTAGGGGCCAATGGAATTCTCAATGTAGTGACATTGACTCAACAAAATTTCCTTCTCATTTCGTTTGATTCTAATACCAAGAATCATATCTGCCTCCCCCATGTCTTTCATGGAAAACTTTGATGATAGGAAATCCTTGGTACTGTAAACTCGTTCTTGATCAGTTCCAAAGATGAGCATGTCATCCACATACAAATAGATGATGACTCCACTACCGAATTCATCAAATTTCATATATACACACTTGTCTACCTGATTTAAACAAAAACCATTTGACACGACAACTTCATCAAACTTCTGATGCCATTGTTTTGGTGCTTGATTAAGCCCATACAAGGATTTGATTAGCTTGCGCACCTTATGCTTATTCCCAGGCATAACAAAACCTTCCGGTTGTTCCATGTACACCTCCTCATCGAGATCTCCATTCAAGAATGCTGTCTTGACATCCATTTGATGAATTACCAGATCATGGATAGATGCTAGATCTATTAATAACCTAATACGCGAGATTCGAGCCACTGGAGCATAGGTATCAAAGTAATCAATCCCATGTCATTATTTAAAATCCTGAATCACCAACCGAGCTTTAAGCTTATCAATTGAACCATCGACTTCCATTTTCTTTTTGAAGATCCACTTATTTCCTAACGGTTTACATCCTAATGGGGGATCCGTTAGTAACCAAGTGTTGTTTTCCAATATGGAATCCTTTTGCTCATCGACTGCTTATTTCCAAAAGGCGGCATCTTGCGACCGCATAGCCTCTTCATATGTACTAGGGGCATTGTCAATATTGTAGCAGTACAAGTATTGTGATCCTAGTTCCATCCGGGATCCCTCGATCAGATATACGTTGAAGTTGGCATTTAACAAACTCTTCAAGGCCAGCCTCTTGCTTCTATGAGGCAACGTCTCCTCGTCCATAGGGACAAACACAGGCTCATTTGGTGACATAATCAAATCTGATGTTGACATCAAATACTTTGGTCTTTAGATCGACGAAAATTGATTTTCATCAAAGATGGCATCCCTAGACTTAATTACTAAATGCATCGAGTGTCATCGTTAGGTTCTATAACATAGAACCTATATGCCTTTGAATTCTCAGTATATCCAACAAAGATGCAATCAATGTCTCTTTCACCTAACGTCTTCCGTTTAGGATCAGTGAGCTTCACTACAGCCCTACAACCCCAAACTCGAAGGTAACTCAAGTTTGGTTTCCGCTTATACCACAATTTATATGGGGTAGTCTTGTTCCTCATGTTAGGAACTCGATTTAGTAGATAACAAGTCGTAAGCATGGCTTCACCCCAAAACCCGTTACTCAAACCTGAGTCTGACAACATCGAGTTTACCATCTCCTTAAGAGTTCTATTCTTCCTTTTAGCCACAACATTCTGTTGTGGTGTGTATGGAGCAGTGGTTTCATGAATGATTCCCACCCTTTGGAAGTACGTTGGATCATAGAACTCTCCTCCTCGATCAGATCGACATACTTTGATCGAGACACCTTGTTGCAATTCAACTTCGATTCTGAACACACGAAATTTCTCAAGTGCTTCATCCTTTGCATGCAACAAGTAAGTACATCAAAACCGAGAGTAATCATCAATGAAGTTGATGACATGCTTCTTTCCTCTGATGGTCGGAGTGCTATGCAAGTCACACAGATCGCTGCGTATCAACTCAAGCATCACTAATTTCCATTGGATATTAGTGAAAGGCTGACAAGTAATCTTAGTGATCACACACGTTTTACATCGTTCAACATTGACATCAAAAGAGGCCAGAAGGCCTTCTTTCGACATATCTGTTAGACACTTATAGTTAACGTGTCCTAACCTAGCATGCCATAAGGAAAAGTCAGAGGAACCAACCATGAAAGCATAAACATTAATAATAGTATTAGTAATATTCAGCATAAACATGCCATTGTCATAGTGGCCGAAGCCTACAAACACACTACCGTTAGATAATACATATCTATCAGATTCATACACTTGTTTGTAGCCATATCTATTAAGCATACTACCCGACACTAAGTTCTTCCTAATCTTAGAGATGTGAATTACATCTCTAAGCTCTAGGAATTTTCCAGAACTAAGCTCCAACACCATCTATACACGTCTAACAATAGGGGTCGTTGACTTGTTGCTCATGTGAAGTAAAACATCGTCATCTGATGCCTTGTATGTTTCGAACTAGTGACGATCCTTGCATACATGTCAGTTGGTACCCAAGTCAATCCACCATGCCACTTCATCATCCTGCACATAGAATGCTTCTGATATTAGTGAAACATAATGCACATCAATATCTAAACCAAGGTTCAAGAACCGACCTTTAGAAGTGGAAGCACCTCGATATTTATATCCAGGCTTTTGACGTTGTTTGTTGTTGTGATTTTGACTCTTCTTGGTGGGACAATCACGTTTGAAGTGAACCGCTTTCCCACACGTTCAACAAGAAACTTTCATTTTCTTGTTAGAGTCTCCTTTGGTGTTGTTCCAAGGGCGCTTCTTCCCTTCCCCGTCGAGCAGATGGCTCTCCTTCTTTTGTCATATGAACAGATGAAGAGCCCTTCGATTTCCCACCTTCTTGCGCCCGTAGAGACTCCTCTATCCACAAGTGGCTTCCAAGTTGGATCAAGGACAGTTCCACCTTTCCATGCTTAAGCGTGTGCTTAAAGTCCTTCCACAAATGAGGAAGCTTGTCGATTATAAACGACACTGAGATGGCCTCGTCCATCTTCATATCATGTTGGGAAAACTGTCCCAAAATCCAAAGCATCTCATTGCATTGCTCCATGACCAGTCTGGTCTCAACCATCTTATAATTTAGGAAATTACTAACCAGGAACTTTGTGCTCGAAGCATCCTCAGCCAAATACTATGACTCCAGTGCATCCCACAACTCGTGGGCTGATTCATAATTTTGATAGATATCAAACAATGAATCCGCCATTCCATTCAGAATATGGCCACGACATATGTAGTCATCATTGTCCCATTTCTGTTGCTTCCGTACCCTTTCCTCCGTCTTCTTCTCGTCTGTCTCCGTCTCCTCCTCAAATGAGGAAGCTTGTTGATTATACACGACAACGAGATGGCCTCGTCCATCTTCATATCATGTTGGGAAAACACTCTATTTTGTTCTAAGATGTAGTAGAGTGTATGTGTATCCACCTAACGAATTTTCCTAGGTTGTTATGAAGGTTAAAACATGCGGGAGGAGTCCGAATGAGGTTGCTAAGTAAAAAATGTCGCGGGGATTTGGTTGCAATCGAAACAGATAGGGTGACCAAGTGGTTTTCCGTCTTCTCTACCTTTATGAGGCTTGAGGCATGGGACGGAGACTGGTTACTTCCGAGTCCGGCTGAAGTTGTGACTAATTTCTCCATTTGGAAAAATTCGCTATCTAAAAGAGCAATAAAGAAAGAAACGACAAGCAACATTGAAATATTCAAGCTTTGTTTTCAGTAATCTGTAGAGTTAGATAGTCAAGTAAGCAACTGAAAATAAGAGAGAGGTGCTAGCATAACTTTAGTGCTATAAAAAATTGAAGCACCTCATCCCTTAGGACGGATGAGAAATCCCGGCCAGGACGAGCCGTCGGTCTGTTACTTCCAATGGAAACTAGAAGGTACAAGTGTTTGGGGGATATAGATACATTCTGGTGGTTAGGTGTCAAATCATTTATATCATATGCATGAGTCTATCTTATACTAATTCAAGGGATTTAGTGTGTCATGCCTAATTGTGTGGTTTGTTGATTGATTTGCATTCCTGAACACCATGATAGGATTAAGGACCCGAGCTTTGTCTTCTGATCAACATATGTTGAGTTCTTTATAAAGAGATATTAGTAGATTTTCTTGAGGACAAGCAAGCATTTAAGTGTGGAGTGATTTGATGCACTACATTTTCGACACACCTTTTATCGTTATAAACTATATTTTTGTGTATCAAAATGTATTCAAATTCGGGGTTTGAGTACATGTTTGGCTCTCTTGACCCTCGGGGCCGTCTTATGATGTTTGGTATGTTTTTGGTACATTTCAGGTGTCATATGACGTTTAGAGATGAACCAAGACATGATGGAGAGGCCAGAACAACTTAAAGCGTTCGACTTGGGAAGAAAGCGTCACTGTTTAGTATTTTGAGCATAACCCATCGCTCGGAAGTCCAATTGATGCAAAGTCAGCGGTGTTGAAAATATAATTCGATTGTCTACAACTTCTTTGTTGACAATATGGTCAAATTAGGTATAATACAGGAACACGGACTGTTCCATATGGAACATGGCGTGTTCCTCCCCTGAAATTGCCCGGGAAAGTTACAGGGGCGGAACACGGCGTGTTCCATATGGAGCACGACGTGTCCCACCCCATACGGGTTTTCAAGTCCTTTTCTTTCTCCAACTTGGTCTAGAAGCCTATAAATACCCTTGAGACCCCCATGGACGACATATACTTCATTATACACATATTTTCGAGCTTTTCGAGAGAGCGAGGGTTCCATATACTGAATAGACACATATTTTTCGAGTTGTTGGAGGGATCTATAGTTCCAGAGAGACGATTGAAGCGAGAGGATCAACCACGATTGGCGAAGGGAAAATCATCAAGTCGAAGATTGGGATTTCCATGAAGAACATGTCATCTACTCCGGTTTTTCTTCTCTTATCTTGTGATTTATTTTCTGAAACCATGAGCCGCTAAACCTTTTGTCTTGTTTGGATTAGATGAAACTTTAGCTTAGCTTTTGTATGGATGATGGGTTTCTAAACCTTTGATATTGCTATCGATGTTATGCTGGATTATCATGTGTTCTTGCTAAACCTAATTACAGATTCATTCTTATCTGATCATCTTGATTGAATCATCGTCATTGATTTGTGGGTCTGAGAGGAACATAAATTGATAGGTCGCTTAGGAAGAACTCTAGGTTATTCGCTAGCTCGAGAGAGGAGCATTTAATCAAGGCTTTTTGCATCATTTATCGTTGTGGCATTTCATCGACCACATTTAATGCGTTCTACTTGGGTGTAGATTAGCTTGAGAGAGGAGTCTACGGTTGAGCTGAATAGATTCTTAGAGGCGCGAGAGTGATCTAAGACTATTGTAGGAAATCGCCAAGCCATTATAACTTGAATAATTGAGATTGCATATCGTTCATCCATGCATTTCTAGCTATTGTGGATTAGAGTCTGAACAACCTTCGTCTTATCTTTGAAACTCGATTTCTTGCATTTTGATTTATTTTATTTCAGTCATTAGGTTATAATTGGATACATAAACAATCAAACAACCAATCATTCATTTTTACTTGGTTTAGTTAGATAAGCAATTTGAGTAATAAAAGTAGAAAGACCCTAGCGAAATAAACGATTCCAGTAGAGCAATCTAGTGGGTATTTGATAGCAGGTGAAAATCCGTGCATCCGCAAGCACTACCTACTAATGATGCTAAGATAGTGGGAAAGTTCATCACCCATCGTTTCATGCTTTTCAGCACCCCTCTTGCTATCATTAGCGATAGGGGTACTCACTTTCAGAGCCAATTTGATCGAGTTTGCGAAAAATTTGGCATAACCAATCTATTGACCACCGCTTAGCACCCACAGGTAAGAGGTAAACATGAGGTGACGATCGCTAGCTTAAGCGGATTCTTGATAGGACTGTCGATTAGTCTAAAATGGTCTCGTTGATTTGGCTTGATGAAGCCCTCTATTCTTATCGAACTGTCTTCAAGACTCATATTAGCACTTTTCCGTATCAACTTGTTTATGGCAAGGCTTTTCATCTACCGGTCGAGCTTGAGCATAAGGCATGGTGGGCCATGAATTTACTGAGCATGGATGCTAGTCTCGCAGCTTCCAAAAGGAAATATCAGCTCTTTGACCTAAAGGAGTACAGGTTTCATGCTTATGAGAGCTCATGGGTGTACAAGGAGAAGATGAAATGCATCCATGATGCAAAGCTGTAAGGTGTCAAACAATTCGAGAAGGGAGAAAAAGTGTTACTTTACAAGTCCTGTCTCAGACTGTCTCCCGGAAAATTTCAATCAAGATGGTCGGGACCTTATGAAGCCATGCAATCTTTCCCCTACGGGACCGTAGAGATCACTCATCCGGACCAAGGAACATTGAAGGTCAACTGTCACCACCTCGGGCGTTATCTAGGTGCCAAGCTCACCAATGGATTCAAAGTTCATTACTTTGAGGATGCTCAATAAAAGGCCAGGTATCGTCTAGCTCCAAGACGTTAAAGAAAGAGCGCTTCATGGGAGAGAACCCATGACTGGAGTCCCTATTTTGATTTTTTCTTTGAGTCTGTTTGCATGTTAGGGTGTTAGATCAAGTCTAGACTTGATGCTTGACTCCCTTCCCTGTCCCAAGTCAGTGGTGCAAAGTGGGTTGCTGCTTGATGGAACGGACGAAAATATTTATTCGTTTGTCAATATTGCTGCTATAGATCTGTGGCAATTTTGCCGCTATAAACATAGCGGCAAGCTTGACCATCTAGAGCGATAAACTTGAAAAAACTCTATGGAAACCAGTCAATATTGCCGTTATGGAATGTCAAAAAATTGCTGCTATGCTCATAGCCGCAAAGTTGAGAACCACTATAGCAGCAAGGTTGACACAGACAACACAATAATTCCCCCCTTCTCGTGATTTTTCTCGCAAAACACCACTTCTCTTCCACCATTTCTGATGCCCAGCTAGTAGCTAGCAACCAACGTCCTTCTCCCCTCCTTCAATTTGCATCCACTTTGAGTGTGTTTAGAGCTTGTTTGGTGCTTTTTCGCCCGATTTCAACCATCCTCCAAAATTGCCGGTTTGCTTCTCAATTGCACTTTTCCAATCATGGTGAACATGAGGTACTAATCCCATTTGCCATTGCCTTTTCTGCTTGTTTGCTTTGCCCCAATTTGGTCAGATTTGTTAGATTGATAATTGGGCTCAAGAACCCTAATTTTTTTAGTTTGGGGGTTTCGAAAATTGATGATGCTAGATTGAAATTGGGTACGATAGGATGGTGGTGATATGATTTTCTCCTTGAAATTGCATGATTAGGTTGTCGGAATGTTGATTTTGGCTCGACATTTTTTGGGTACGAAACTTTGTGCACTTCTCCATGTCTTGCATAGTTTGTTTGGCTTTGTGGACTATTTCTAAGTTCCCTATGCATCATTTGACATGCCTTGAAGATGTTGAGTTGCTTCATTTTTTTGATTGTTTATTTTGAGAGGGATGTTCCTTAATGATTTCTTAACCCATTTTTATCTTTTGCGACAACTTGATGCTTATTGTTTTAGGAAAAAGTTAAGTGTGGGGTGTTTGTTGTTCCTCAATCGTTTCGAGTGTTTTTCTCCGGGTTATGTGCTCGTCACAACACCTCCTCTAGTCGAGAGGGTGCTACATCTTCCGATTTGGAGTCATAACAACAACCACACTCTATGGTGATTGACACTGAGGATGAGCCTGTTTTAGAGGCTGAGGAAGTGATCCCGAATAGACATGATCCAAGGGTTCAGGACTACCATCGATTCGTCTGCTACCTCACCGTTGAAGAGTGGAAGGTCTTTTGTAAGCGCTTTCACGGTTATGAGCAATTCCCTGCTACTATCTTCGACCTTGAAGGAATTCAAGCTCTAAATCCCGACTAGGGACATTGAGCAGAGACACTCCTTTGCGAAGCAGGTGTTTTGGAGCTTCTCACCCTTTCTGGTCCACCGATGCTCGTTCCTCTACAAAAGTTCTAGAGCTCCTTCTCTTTTTAGACTAGGAAGGGTAAGGCGAAATGGGAAGTGTGTCTCCTACTCTTTGGGCGGCTTGGACTTCCACGAAACATTGGATGAGTTTGCTTTTGCACTTTGATTCATAGGGCCCTTCAAGGGGCTATCCATGCCTTACATTTTTTCTTACAAAAGCCAAACTGCAATTAACGATGACATTCAGAAGTATTGGAAGAAAATCACCAACGACGTTGAGAAATGGGATCCGGTGTCTGCAACCTTCACCCAGATATTAGATCCCTTTCCTCATCTCTTCCATTTGGTTTGGCGCTAAAGTCTCTCATGGAGAAACATTAAGGGCGGCAACGCTAATCTTGTTTCAAAGGATGAGATGATGTTCTACCAAGCAATGAGGCAGCAGTGGCCACTCCACCCTGGCTATGTGGTAGCTCCGTTCTTTCATTCGAGATGGAGCCGTTTGAGGAGGTTTCTACCAGGTGGTGCATTTGTGGCGAGGATCATTAAGACGAAGGGCATTCATGGGAATTATGACATCATGAAAATTTGGAGCCCTAATCCACCTCTAGGATGATAGGACCTGACATCATTACAACGACACAGTTGGATTTGTCTAAGCAATGGCTCACTCAGGCAGAGATCGATACAGCCCATTAACGACACTTGATTAGGCAGCCAGTAGAACCATCCCCATAGGTCTCCACCCGCACGAGAGGTGGTAGGAACCCTCGATTTTTTAGCCCGAACACTGGGAGGAGGCTTCCCACCACCCCGATCAGCATGAGCTAGCTGCAGCATAGGGTTTCCCAATACCTGAGTTTTCTTCGATGAGTGCTGGTTTCCCTCCACCCCAACCACCACCAAACAGATACCAGCCGCCACCGACAGAGTTTGCTGATATGATGCGGTCTGCCCAGCAATGGAAGACCAACTTTGGGGAGAATAGCCTTTCGTGGCAGCTGTAGTAGACAGCCTCGCATATGTCGTTCAACTCGGGGGAGCGATCTTCTTAGATTGAGCAGCGGAGAGACGAGCAAGAGCACCACAATGAGCAGCTGCGCTACCTCTACTACCTCACTTAGTTTCACACCGTGTACTCAAGCCCGCCGCACTCACCTCCGCTAGACGACTACTAATTGAGTATTATTATTTGGACTTGTAGTTTTTTATTTCTTTCTTTTCGAATATTTTATCCACTTCATTAAGTGTGGGTCTTGGACACTTGTCCTAGTCCCTTTTTACTTTTATTTCTGGTTTTGTGTGTGTGTTGAGTGTTTCAGGGGTTAGTGTCGCGGCCGAGTATGAACTCCTTGAGTTATATGTCCAGCATCTTGGTTCTCTATTAGCATCCGCGTTTTCCTATGCAAGTTTTTCATTTCACTCAGTGAGGACACTGTCCAAACTAAGTGTGGGTTGGGTTTGCATAAGATTTGTGTATGTTGGTGTTGTTAGGGAACTGTCATTCGTGTGAGTCCTAAGCTCAAGCTTGTTGGAACTTTCGTTGAATCAAATACTTGGCATGCTTAGAAAACATCCTTGTGATTTGTGCACTTGAATTGCTGATTTGCTTGTGAACCTAGATTTGATAGAAGAATAGGCCAATGAACAAAGTCTATTGATTCATTCTATAGAGTTACTTTGATGTGTTAAAGTAGCACGAATTCTCCACCTTGATGTCAATGAGCATACATGTTTTTGAAATACTATCTAACAAGAAAATATGAGGCCTAAAAGACCATTATGTAGTATAGATAATCTGCTTCACTAGTAAAATTATTCTTAAATTGTTTTCATTGGTCTTCTCTGATACTGTTAATCTGATGCTTGCATGATACCTATCTGAATTTGCTCAATACTAATTCGCTAAAATGATAGAGGCACTTAGGAAAAGCTCTACCGAAAATATCCATTATGTCCCTATATTTACCCCTAGATAACCCAATCATATCCAAATATCATTTTGTCATAATCCCCCAATAATATCGTATCCCCTTTCTTTCAAGCCTTCATTCGATCATGTGTGCATTAGTGACATGTAACTCGGTCGAGTCTAGGAGTCAGAGTTGCTAAGTTTTGAAGAATGCAGGATTATATACTCTCCTCCCTTGATCAATTTGATGTGTATGTAAAATTTAAAAAAATGAGAAAGAGAACAAAAATATTGAAAATCTCAAAAAAAGGAAGGAGACAATCGAAAAACCCAGGCTCGAGATAAGAAAAATAGAAAAGTTGAATAGAAGGCCAACGGTCTAGAGTTAGACGTATAAACGAGCACAAAAGCTCGAAGTAGTAGTTTGTACATAAGGGTTAGATGATCTAGCTTAAAGCTCTTGGTGGAATTTGATCCTTTCATATTGTTGTTCGTGAGTACTAATTTAGCTCCATTTTAGAGTAGACCGAGTCGTCCGCCATTGTGTGCACTTACCACCAAATTCATTTCACCTTCTTTTCTCAATTCTGTCCACATTACAAAGCCGAATAAAAGACCTCTTGATTAGTGTTTGAAGTGCCTTGATGTGATGATTAAGAGTAGGTTTATGTCCAAGTGTTGGAAGCGCAACTCAGAGTTGATGATGAGCGCATATAAACTATCCCTAAACACCGAGTGAGTGCTTTCGGCTTCATCTTAAGTCGAATTCCTCTAAGAGTAAGTCTCGATGGGTGATAGAACATGTATGATGAAGTGTGGCAAGTTGGAGAAATTCTTATTAGGCCTTTAATGCCTGTTTTGATTTTCTTTCAAGATTCACTTGTTTGTTAAGCAATTCAAGGATGCTCTGAGGGGTATGTGTTTTCTTTACTATGTTTGTAGTTGATTTGATTCTAGATTTGTTCCATAGTTTTTATCATCTTTTTGCTTGAGGAAAACCAAATCTTAAGTGTGGGGTTATTTGATGACACTCAATTTGCCGTGTTCATTGTCCTTATTTAAGCAATATTCCATGCATATGTGTATAGTTTTGGGTAGAAGTTTAGGGTGTTTTTATGCATTTCTAGCTTCTATCTCGTTTTAGTATCTCGGACCCGCTCGGGGTCCTTTTGATGTCATTTTGGAGTGATTTTATAAGATTTCAGATTCATGACGATGCTGTGGCATTATTCAGACCAATACGGGCAGCCATGGATGAGATAGGATGGGTCAAGAAGTGAAGAAACTACAAAAGACTGGACGTTGTCAACATTGCCGCTATAGGAGTTGTCAAATCTTCCGCTATGCTTTTCATAACAGCAAATTTGACAACTCTCTTTGAAAACAAGTCAAGATTTACGCTATGGATGTGTCAATCTTGCCGCTATGCACATAGCGGCAAAGTTGACATTCTGGAAATTGAAGGATTTTTGGGAACTTCTATTTAAAGTCAGGTCCTCCCTCATTCGAAGTCAAACTTTCCTGGAAGAAACTGAGGGATTTAGGGAGAGATTGGAGAGGAACTAAATGCAACTTCAAGGAGCTCGGAATCGGGAAAGTAATCAACACGACGAATCAAGTTCTTCGGGAAGATCGGCAAAATTAGGTTTTTCATAATTCTTTGTGTAAACCTAGATTCAATGTCTTCCTCTTTTTATTTTGATTTGTCTATCGAGATTATGAGCGGCTAAAATTCTTTTACTTAGTTTAGATGAACCCTAGGTTAATTCCTATGAGCGAATGATTTGATACGTTTGACGATTTATTCGAGTTAGATAGATTTCATTAAATATTTTATTTCTTTTTCGATTTGTTCTTGTGTGATCAACTTGAATTAAATCTATATTAGATTTGTCTTAGACTCGCGAGAGCTTGCATATCTAGAACGCTGAAATCAAATAACTAGGTTAGACATTAACCCATATCCGGGAGCGAATGAACTAGTCTGTCATGTGAGCAATTCCAAATCGGTAACTCGCCTAGCGGGTTTTAGATCTTTGTCTTGAAAGAGCGGACTAGAATACTAGATAGGTAGCAAATTAACATACCCGAAAGTGCATGATTTGATTAGAGAAGAATTGCGATGGTATAATGCATCTATCCTGTTTTGTTTAAATCATGGAATTTGTCTGTCATTTGTGAATTAGAATAGCCTAGTGGGATTCGACATCTAAGAAATTTCATCTTTGATTGTCAACCTTATATCGTGCAGTCTTGCAAACCGTTTACTTCAAAGAAATTTTCATCTTTCTATGTTAGTGTATGATTGATCTCCGTGGCACCTAAACCATACTACTTGTTACTTCGATTGATACTATTTACAACTTTGAGTAGGATACTAACAGAGACCCTAGGGAAATTCGACTAAGTTAATTCATTAACCAGATTAATTTGAGAAGCTAGACATAGGTGAACTTAGACCGACTGAAATGATTCGTGCCAATTGAGGATGTGCCAATTCGTGTAGGCCCTTTTGAATTTCCTACCGATTTTGTTGTGCTAGACACCCATGAACATGACTGCAACATTTTGTTAGGACGTCTCATTTTTAGCTACTGTTGAAGCTATGATTGATGTTTAAAAAGGGTGTTTAACATTGAAAGTAGGACATGATGAGGTCATATTTCGCCTAAACGATGGCATGAAATACTCTAGAGCTGAGGATAATTATGATACTTCTGACAACTTGAAGGATGCATCTGAAATGTTTGAATTGTCGCATATGCTTGTTGGAGATGTCTGTACTATTAAAGGTGTTTATGGAGACTGGATGAACGACATGGAGCATAGGGCACAAGCAAAAGCCCTTGAGCAGCTCGAGACCTATTCTGGCACGCCACCGGTGTTGGAACTTAAAAACATCATAAAGATACCTACACCTTATGAAGAACCACATGAGTTGGAACTGAAGCTACTACTAGAGCATCTCGAGTATGCATTCCTCTGTGAGGGCTCAAAATTTCCAGTAATCATCAGTTCAAAGCTCGAACCCCAACAAAAGGAGCAGCTTCTAGCCCTTCATTCTGCACCCACAAGATAGCATGGAAGCTTGCATACATTAAGAGAATCAATCATTCATTTTGCACCCGCAAGATAAATTTGTAGGCTGATGTCAACCCTATAGCACAACCGCAATGCCAACTAAATCCATTTATCAAGGAAGTCGTGATGAAGGAGTCGCTCAAACTCCTATATACATGTATTATTTACCTAATTTCTGACAGTCACTGGGTTAGTCCTACACAAGTGGTGCCAAAGAAGGGCGGATTCACGATTGTGCCTAACAACAAGCGAGAGCTTATTCCCACTCGGATTATCACCGGATGGAGAGTGTTTATTGATTACATGCGCCTTAACAATGCTACAAAGAAAGACCACTTTCCACTATCATTCATTGACCAAATGCTGGAACTCCTCGCCGGTCATGAGTTTTACTGCTTCTTGGATGGGATGCCAAGTTACTTCCATATCCCAATCGAGCCAGAGGACCAGAAGAAGACTACATTCACATGTCCCTTCGGCACATTTACATACATGCACGTCCCTTTTGGTCTATATAATGCACCTGCAACTTTTCAAAGGTGTATGCTAGCGATCTTTGGGCACTTACTAGAAGATGTTGTCAAAGTCTTCATGGATGACTTCTCTGTGTATGTAGATTCGTTTTCAAGATGTCTAGACAACTTGGAGAAGGTGCTAGCAAGATGTGAGGAGACCAACTTAGCTCTAAGTTGGGAGAAGTGCCACTTCATGATGGAGAAGACGATCGTGTTAGGCCATAGAGTCTCCAAATGTTGTATCGAGGTGGATCAAGCTAAACTCGAAACCATCTCTCGGCTTCCTCCCCCTGTGAATGTTAAAACTTTACGTAGGACATACAGGCTTTTATCATCGTTTATCAAATATTTCTCTAAGTTTACATCGCCTATGACTAGGTTGTTAAAGAAAGATGTGCCATTTGTATTCGATGATAAATGTCTGTAGGCATTCGAATCCCTCAAGAAGAAGTTGACGACTACGCCGATACTAGTCTCCCTGGATTGGGGAACCCCTTTTGCATTAATGTGTGATGCTAGTGATTTTGCAGTTGGCTCTGTGTTAGGGCAAAGGAGAGAAAAGAGGTTTTATCCGATCAATTTTGTTAGCAAGACGCTTAATGATGTGCAGAAGAACTACACAAGTATGGAGAATGAGCTGTTGGTGATTGTCTTCTCATTTGACAAGTTTGGGTCTTATCTAGTATTGTCTCATACTACAGTTTTCACAGACCATTATGCTCTTAAGTATGTTCTAGCTAAACAATATGTGAAGCCGAGATTAATTCGATGGGTCTAACTCCATCAAGAGTTCGACATCACAATCAAGAATAAGAAAGGAGCAGAAAACGTTGCAACATATCATCTTTCGCGCCTTGAAAGGCCTCCTCTGGGTCGATTGCTGAAGCAGAGATCATTGAGCTCTTCCCGGATAAACAGTTTTTTCTCTTAGAAGAAGTTGAGGACGTCTCGTAGCATCACCCCAACAAACGTCTATGGTTTGCCGAGATAGCGAACCTCCTTGATTCTGGGACGTGTCCAGAAGGTTACTACATTTATCAGTAGTGGAGGAAACCGATTTCCAACGCCAAGCATTATATATGGGATGATCCCTATCTCTTCCATTTGGGCTCAGACGAAGTGATCAGAGGATGTGTCACCCCGCACGAGTCACTCAAAAATCATGCTTTGCTGCCACACCAGTCCCTTCGGGGGACATCACAGTGGAAACCACACTGCTCTGATGATTTTGGATACAGGTTTCTATTGGAGGACAATCTGGAAGGATTGTGGACATTACGTCAACAATTGCGATCCATGCCAAAGTTCAGGTAACATTTCAAATAGAAATTATATGCAATGACTATATCCATACCTGTAGAGATTTTTTATGTGTGGGGGGTTGATTTTATGGGTCCTTTCCCTCAGTCCCATGGTAATAAGTATATTCTTGTTGATGTGGATTATGTGTCGATGTGGGGAGAAGCGCAAGCGTAACCTACTAACGATGCTACGACAGTGGGGAAGTTTATCACCCGCCTTTACAGGTGTTTCGGCACCCCTTGCGGTATCATTAGCGATATGGGTACTCACTTTGAGGGTCAATTCGATCGATTTTTCCAAAATTTTGGCATAACTCATCGATTGACCACAGCTTGCCATCCACATGCAAGTGGTCAAGCGGAGGTCACCAATCGTGAGCTCAAGCGAACTCTTGATTGAACAGTCAATCAATATCTCAAGGGGCTGGTCGATTGGGTCGATTGGGTCGATGAAGCTCTTTGGCTTATCGAACCGCCTTCAAGACTCATATCGGCATGTTAACGTATCGACAGGTTTATGGCAAGGCTTGTCATCTACCGGTTGAGCTTGAGCATAAGGCGTGGTAGGCCATGAAGTGACTGAACATGGATTGTGGTTTCGCAGCCTCTGAATGCAAATATCACCTTGTTGAGCTCGAGGAATACAAGTTTCATGCTTATGAGAGCTCATGGCTATACAAGGAGAGGATGAAGTGCATTCACGATGCAAAGTTTCAAAGTGTGAACGAATTTGAGAAGGGATATAAGGTGTTGCTATACAATTCCCGCCTCAGACTGTTTCTGGGAAAATTGCAATCAATATGGCCGTGACATTATGAAGTCAGGAAATCTTTTCCCTACGCGGCCGTGGAGATCACACATATGGACAAAGGAACATTCAAGGTCAACGGTCACCGTCAGAAGCGTTATCTCAGCGCTAAGCCTGCCGATAAAGTTGACGTTCATTACTTTGAAGATGCTAAGTAAAAGGCCAGGTGTTGTCTAGCTCAAAGACGTTAAAGAAAGAGCGCTTCATGGGAGGCAGCCCATGTCTGGAGTCAGTATTTTTACATGTTTCTTGAGTCAAATTACATGATTAGGTGTTATATAGAGTCTACAAAAATACAACATGGGTCCTGATTAGCTTTGTGTGGTGCTAGAATTAGTTGTGTTAGCTGAGTTGTGCGAATTTTGGTCAAATTTAAGTCTCAATTTACGGCACATTGTGTGATGAGTTAAGGCGCATAGATTCTCTGAAAATTTGTTAAAATATGCGCCTTCACCCTGTCACACTATGCCCCTAAAACAAAAAAATTAAGGCGCATGGTGTGATATTAAAAGCGCGATCTGCCCCTTTGATTTCTCTATTTTCACCCAAAAAAAACTTCCAACCCGCGCCTCTTTCCAAGTCGCCAACCACCTTCGCTGAAACATGCAAACCGTCACCGTCCTCACCACCACGCCATCGCTGGTCGCATGCGAGGCCTTCCCCTGCCTCCTCCTTCGATTTGTTTCAAGTTTGATAATGTTTGGAACTCGTTTGGTGAAATTTTTGCCCGGTTTAATGAAATCTTCAATTTCTTTGATTTTTGCTCGTTTCTCCCTTGTAATCAATGACTATTACCTAGTTTGTATTCCTTAAACTCTTTTCTTCCATTTCCATGTCTTGAAATTGGATAATTTGAGCATATTCGTTGAATTGCTTTCAGGGTGGATGAACTCTAATATTTGAAATTGGGGGTTTGTGAAATTGATGTTACCAAACTGAAATTGGGTATGATAGGAGCCTATTGGTATGATTTTCCCCTTGAAATTGCATGATTAAGTCGTCGAATTTTGATTTTCAGTCCAAATTTTTAGTATGTTTTTCCGGAATTTGTGGTTATGAAATCAAGCATGCTTTGATTCATTTCTTTGCCTTAGTGGCATGATTATAAGTGCTAGGAACCCCAAATTGGCTGCCTTATAGAGAATGCATCAGTATAATTGCCATGATTGCTTATTTCGTTGATTGATTATGTGAGATAGCTTGTTGGGCATAGTTTGTGTTGAGATGAGATAAATTACGGTGGTATTGCTGAATAACTCTAGCTATAAACTTGAAGTATTTTGCAATGTTGTGGCTACTTGTATCTTGCTTTTGTTTTTCTCCATACTTGTTTGATTTCGAAAATTTCAAGTGTGGGGTGGGAGTATGTTTTGTTGAGTGTGGATTGCTCCTATTGACTGTATTGTTATTTTTTAATTGTGCCGGAAAAATTGACATAATAGAGCGGCCACTTGTTCCCATGCGAGAGAGCCCTCACTGGAACCTGGGAAGCTTCAGGCAGTGAGATGGAAATTGATAAACCAGTTGTCGATGATGAGGACTTAGTTCCTTCTCGAACGGCCCCGAGCGTGTGTCACTACCACATATATCTTCGCCAACTTTGTGTCGATGCTTGGCGTAGTTTCTGGCGCAACTTTTGTCATCTCCAAGTAGCGCCTACTCAATGCTTGGACATCGAGAGTATAAAGGCCATGAACCCGGCTTGGGCAGATGAAATGTTGCGACGTTGGGTCTTGGGAGGATTGGTGGGGTTGCTCACTATTTTCGATCCCCCCATCCTCGTAGCACTTAAGAAGTTGTAGAGCTTGTTCTTATACGAGATTCGTCGGGAAAAGCAAGGTGGAGCATGCGTTCACTATCAGCTTGGGGGCACCACCTTTAGAGAGACATTGGATAAGTTTTCTTCCTCTCTCGGCTTTCAGGGACCTTTCACCGATCTGTCCCGGTCATTCGGGTCGCCCAGCGACGAGCCCCATATTTTTGATGATGAACTGAAGGATGTGTGGCACGTGATTTCTGGCAAGCCACAGAGCTCCTCGCCACCGAGTGGTTGCTCATACACCCACATTCGTGATCTATACTATCATCTCTTCCATTTGGTGTGCAAGAACAATATCTCTTATAGGCACATCGGCTCAAGGTCAAGTGGGAAGATAACAACAGAAGAGATGATTTTCTACATTGCTATAGTTTAGCATCACCCACTACATCCTTCATTGTGGCTAAGTTCTTCCATCAGTGTCTCAACCGTATAGAGAAGTCCATCTAGGGTGGTGCTTTTGCTTCAAGGATTATCGAGGCCAAGGGTCTCCGACCTCACTGGTTAGATCCAACAGTTTTAGCGCCCACTGCCCCTCCTCGGCTGATCAGCCTCGAGATCATCCATGCTCGCCAGCTGGACTTCGAAATATAGCCAGAGGATATAGCACGTTACCATAACCGCCACAGGATTGTGGTGCCGAGAGCCCCGGTTGCTAGAGGCCGGGATCGCGGTCTTATAGGATGGGTAATCAGTGAAGTGGCAGCAGATTCTTTCCATCCCATCGGTCCTTCGGAGTCAGTTGTCAGACTACAGGGATCACAACATGGTTCCCCCGCCAGAGGATACGACTCCCCCCCCCCCCCCCGGTTTTGATCAGTAGCCACCAAAAAATCACGACGAGACATGGCGATCGATATAGTAGTGGCAGACAACTTTAGCGAGGGGAGTTTCCCTTGGCAGATTCAGCGGAGCGACTGGCAGCGCCAGCAATATAACAACTTGGAGGAGCTTCATCAGCAACAGCTCGACCAGTAGCGTAGGGAGGATCAACACTATTGAGAGCATATGAGCTACCGTTAGAGCATTCACCACCACCTCACTGGCATAGATAGACAACTTCCACCTTTCTGGCCCTCACCTCCGCCCGAGCAGTGATCCAGTATCATCATTCTATCTTGTAGTTTTTCTTTCTTTCTTTTCAGATAGTGTATCCACCTTATTATGTGTGGGACTTTGACACTTGTCTTGGTCCCTTTTACATTCATTTTTGGTTTGTGTGTGTTTGAGTGTGTTTCGGGAGATAGTTGGCCGTCGAGTTTGAACTTCATGAATCATGTATCGAGTCTCTCGAATTTTTATCAGCATCCAGGTATTCCTATGCAACATTTCGTTTCATTCAGTAAGGACATTGTCCAAACTAAGTGTGGGGTGGGTTTGCATAGGACTTGTGTATGCTAGTCTTATTGGGTAGTCATCTTGCATATTAGTCCTAATCTCAAACTTGTTGGAACTATCTTTGAATCAATTACATGGCATGCTTAGAGAACTTTCCTGTGATTGGTGCATTCGTATTGTTGACTTACTTGTGAACCTAGATTTGATAGGAGTTTAGGCCTGTGATCAAATTCTATTCATTCGTTCTTTAGAGTTACTTTGATGTGTTTAAAGTAGCACATACTCTCCAACTTGATGTGATCGGGCATGCATGTTACCGAATTACCAACTAGCAAAATAATGAGAGGCCTAACAAGATCATTTTGTAGTATAGATAATCTACCACATTAGTAAATTTGTTCTTAAATTGATTTGAGTGGTCTTCTCTGTTTTTTATTAATCCGACTCTTGCGTGATTCCGAACAAAATTTCCTCGGCACTAATTCACTAGAATGATAGAGGCACTTAGAAAAGCTCCACAGTCAAAATATCCACCTTGTCCTTACACTTTCCCCTAGGTAACCCAAACATAGCCAAAAATCCTTTTTCATAACCATCATAATATCATATCCCCTTCTTTCAAGCCTTCATTTCATCATGTGTACATTAGTGGCATGTAACTCGGTTGAGTCGAGGAGTTAATAAAGTTGCTAAGTTTTGAAGAATGCGGGATTATATAGTCTCCCTTAAATATGTTTGATGAATAACTGTAATTTCATAACAAAAAAGAGAAAGAAAAAGTGGGAATCTCAAAAAAAGGGAGGAGGCAAGTGAAAAAACCAAGTCTAGAGATAAGAAATATCAAAAAAAAAGTTGCATAAACAATCAGAAAGGCTCGGAGTAGTAGTTTGGATAAGGGATAGACGAGCTAGTTTGAGCTCTTGTATAAAAGTTGGATCCTTGCATAGTTTTAGTTGTGTTAGTAGCATCACTCCATATTAATTAGACCGGGTCGTCTGCCATGTACACCTACCACCAAAATCATTTCACCTTCTCTTCTCTTTTCTGCCTACATTACAAGCCCGAGTAAAAGACCTCTTGATTAGTGTTTGATGTGCCTTGATGTGATGTAGGAAGAAATGCAACTGTTGGAAGCGCACCTCAGAGTTGATGATGAGCGCATAAACATTGTCCTTAAACACTTGAGTGACTTCTTTCGGCTTCATCTTAAAGTCAAATCCTTTTGACAGTAAGTCTAAATGGGTGGTATACCATATGTGATGATGTGTGCCAAGCTGGAGAACTTCTTGTGAGGCCTTTACTACCCATTTTGGTTTTGTTTAAAGGTTCATTTGTTTGTTAAGAAATTTAGGAATGCTTTGAGGAATATGGATTTTCTTTGCTATGTTAGTAGTTGATTTAATTGTAGATGAATTCCATGGCTTTATCATCTTTTTGCTTGAGCACAAACAAAGCTGAAGTGTTTGGTTATTTGATAACGCTAGATTTTTCACATTTATCCCCCTCACTTATGTGATATTTCATGCATAATAGTATTGCTTTGGTAGAAGTTTATGATGTTTTATGCATTTTAAGCTTTTATCTCGATTTATTATCTCGGGCGTGGTCGAGGTCCATCTAATGTCGTGTTGGAGTGTTTCTGATAGATTCCAGGTACATAATGACATCGAGGCATTAATCGGAGTAATATGGCATGCATGGATAATCTAACACAATGAATGGGAAGCATTTCTACATCTTCAAGGAGCATGGATCATGACTTCGTCGGATATTGTTGCAGTTTTGTACTATGGACATATTTCTTAGCTGAAAAGGCCAATTGATGCAAGGTCAGCAGCGTTGGAAAGCTTGTTCAATTTCCTACAGCTTTTGTTCTGGAAGTTTGTCACACATGCGCCTAAGTTTAGGCGCATTGTGTGACAGCATGGGTGCATGGATTCTCTGGAAGTTTGGCACACTATGCGCCTAAACCATGTCGCACTATGTGCCTAAACCATACCAGTTAACGCGCATAATGTGACGGCTAACAACAACAAGGATTTCTGCTCCTATTTAAAGGTCTTTCACCCCCTCATTTTAAGACAGACTTCCTTGGACGAAATTGAGAGCTTTATTGAGAGATTTGAGAGTGACTTAGAGGCAACTTCAAGGAGCTCGAAATCGGCAAAGTAATCAAGACAGCGAATCAAGTTCTCGGGAAGATCGACGAAATTAGGTTTTTTCATAATTCTTTGTGTATACCTAGATTCAATGTCTTCCTCTTCTGATTTTGATTTGTCTCTCGAAGTTATGAGCAGCTAAACTTCTCTTGCTTAGATTAGATTAACCCTAGGTTAATTCATATGAACGAATGATTTGACGACTTTTTTGTCGATTTATGCGAGTTGGATGAATTTCAGTATATGTTTGATTTTGTTTCCGAATTTTTCTTTCCTGATCAACTTGAATGAATCTTTGTTATATTTTTCTTAGACTCTTGAGAGCTTGCATATCTAGATCACCAAAATCAAACAACTAGGTTAGACGTTAACCCTCATCCGAGAGTGAATGAACTAGTCAGTCGCGTGAGCAATTCTTATTCGATAAATCGCCTAGCGGGTTTCAAATCTTTCTCTCGAAAGAGCGGACTGGGATACTAGATAGGTAGCATAATAGCGGACCCGAAAGGACGTAATTTGGTTAGAGATGAATTTTGACAGTTTATTGAATTGATCTTGTTCGTTTTAAATCGTGGATTTTGTCTGTCATTTGTGAATTTGAATTGCCTATGGGGATTCGAAATCTAAGTAGTTTCATCTCTGATTGTCTAAACTTTATATCGTGCAGTCTTGCAAACCATTTACTTTAAAGCAATTTTCATTTTCTTTTAATTGATTGACTGGTTCTCCTGGCACCTAAACCACACTACTTGATATTTTGATTAGTACTAATTACGACTTTGAGTAGGGAATTCTTTGTTGATACTTAAACAGACCCTAGGGAGATTCGACTCCGGTAAATTCATTAGCCAGATTATTTTTATGCCTAAAAACGATCATCAAATTGGCGTCGTTGCTAGGGAATTCTTTATAGTATCTGAAAGTAGTTCGATTAGTATTAGTCATTCACTCCCGCTTTAAATTTTTTATTTCACGGTTATTTTTTACGATGTTTATTGTTTGTCTGTGTGTAGGAAAGAATTCTTGCCAGAACTCTCGACAAGACTCGCGTTCGAAACAAAAAGAAGGAGAGATTGTTGAATCTCTACGAGGTTTACTTGGAAGTGAAGAAGGATCTTGGTACTAGTCATCTTCGGAATCAGACACAGATCACAGTTACACTTCCAGGCTTACTGAACCAATGTCGGCAGCAAGAACTCTTATCGATTACACCAAGTCTAGTGCTCCAAACTCCACATCGAGTGTGGTTCCTCCTGAACAAGATGATGCCAACTATGAGATCAAGGGGAATCTCGTCTCCTTAATTCATCAGAATTTGCAGTTTGAAGGAAGGACTGATGAAAATCCATGCACTCATTTAGTGGATTTCTATGCTTATTGTGAGACTGTCAAACTTCAAGGTTTAACCGAAGAGGCAATGAAGCTCAAGCTGTTCAAGTGGTCCCTTCGAGGAGTAGCACGAATATGGTTGACTAGTCAACCTGGAGGCACATTCAGAGATTGGGACACTCTAGCTTAAACTTTTGTAGAAGAGTACTACCCTCCAACGAAGACTGCAGCTGCCAGAGAATCAATCTCTCAAATTTATCATAGAGAAGGAGAAAGCCTATATGACATGTAAACCAGATTTCAAGAGTTGTTATTTGATTGCCCTCACCATAGTTATACAAACAATCAGCTGGCAGATATGTTCACCAGATCCTTAGATCGAGCAACGTCAATGCTAGTACATCAATTACCAAATGGAGATGTCAATGCTCTTACTCCTGAAGTGGCTTTGTTACACTTTGCTTCATGTGCAACAAAGTCTAGAAACTGGTCAAGGACCACAATTCCGCCAGCGAATGCAGTATCTTCTGATAATGCAGATAATATTGCCTTTAGTGCTCAAGTGGAGGCATTAGAGAAGAGGTTTGACAATTTGAAGGTTTCTAACCCTCTTGTTGTTTCTGTTTATACTTGTGCTTGGTGTGGTATTTGTGATAGTCGGGAGAGTGTGAAAACTTCCTCGCCATCAAACCTCCGATGGTAGAGGAAGTAGATTTTGTGCGACAGGGTTACCTCTGATGTTAGTTTTGTCTTAGACTCATGAGAGATTTCATATCTAGAACATCAAAATCAAACAACTAGGTTAGACGTTAACCCTCATCTGGGAGCGAATGAACTAGTCTCTCGCGGAAGCAATTCTTCGCCTAGCAGGTTTCAGATCGTTGTCTCGAAAGAGCGGACTGGGATACTAGATAGGTAACAAATTAGCAGACCCGAAAGGGCGTAATTTGATTAGAATAGACTTGTGACAGTTTATTGAATTTATCTTGTTCGTTTTAAATCATGGATTTTTTCTATCATATGTGAATTTGAATTGCCTAGGGGGATTCGATATCTAAGCAGTTTCATCTCAGATTGTCTAAACCTTATATCGTGCAGTCTTGCAAACCATTTACTTTAAAGCAATTTTCATTTTCTTTTAATTGATTGACTAGTTCTCGTGGCACCTAAATCACACTACTTGATAATTCGATTAGTACTAATTAGAACTTTGAGTAAGATACTTAAAGAGTCTAGGGAGATTCGACTCCAGTTAAATCGCTAGCCGGATTATTTTTATAATGCCTAAAAATGTTCATCGATGCTCGAGTCACTCCCTCAACTATCATCTACTAAACCAGAGTAAAATATGAGATGATGATTGAAGAAGGAGAAGAAGAAATAGAGAAAGGTTGCAGAAGGAAGATAAAGGAATGAACTTGAATCACATCATCAACTCGCCTTCAGCCGTTAGATCGCCCAAATTACATCTCAGCCGACCACTGAGGCTATCCGTTGCAGTGGATAAATCAGCATATCCGCTGAATAGAAAAAGTGATACTTCCCCAAAAAAATTTATTTCCCGCCCATGTAATTTTTGCATTTTTTCTGTTTCGAGTCTATCCCATCCAAGTCAATTTGTTTGACTTCATTTGCAGCCACAAGATGAAATTTAGCCTAAAAGTCACATGATCCGACTACTAGGATCTGTGGAGATCATCTCTATGATGCTTCTCTCGAATTGCTACCATGTTGTAAAGCATGCATTCATTGACAATCACAGTTCACAGTTCAAGAGTGTTCAAAAAGCAAGGAAGAAGTACAAAATAAGTACAATCATAACCCACAAAAAATCATAGACCAATTGGATCCTATCCAATATAACTCCACACTTAAACATCAATGGTATCAAACAGTACAATGGGGTGGGAAAAGGGATATCGAATAAGTTGACAAAATGGAACAAGAGAATAGGATTAGAGGACCAGGTTAGAGAGCTTGGAAACAAACACACAAGAGAAATTAAAAAGAACATACGATACATAACAAAAGAATCGTTCAAACCATTCACGATACAAATCAAATGTAAAAGAAAGATAATTGCAAAACAAAAATGTAAAATTTCTCAATATCTGAAATCCCGGTTGTTTAATCTTTAAGAGTATAGTCGAAGATGCCACACCATAATTTTAGAACAATCTTCTTGTAGGACTCCTCTCAACTTTGTATCACCTTGAACAGCCACTTCTTTCACCAATGTCATCAACTTCCAAATTAAAAGAGGAAAAATGAAAAAAGAGTTGTAATGAAGTAAAACTGAGATCTCAAACCATTATGTTAGAAATAATCAATAACCTGAGAAGTGTGTTGAGAAGAAGAAGAAGAAGAAGAAGAAGGATGGGCCCAAAGGATAGAGGTGTTGAATGCCAAGTTGAAATGAACAAGTGTTTTTGTATGGTTGAGATGCCAACGAGTTAGTTTTGAGGAATCGCAGTTTGGTCCTTGTTGTATTACTACCTCGTCACCTCCTCTCACCAATGCCGCTGGCCATCTCCCCAACTTGCTGCAAAATCAACCTAAGATATCATTTACAAACAAGTTCAAATGAACGAGTTTAATTCTAGAGTTAGAGATATTGTTTTTTAATCCGATTTAAAATCTTTAAATCTTCACATGATTCAGCGAAGATATGATGATGTTGTTATATTTTGTTCGATCAGAACCCAATCATTTCGGGTCATTGGATTATCGCCTCAAATAACCATAAAGTTTTTCGATCAATTTTTTGGTGATTCCGATTTCCGTTGACAAAAAAAATTCACTCACGTGATCATCGTCGTTGGCTCTACGTTTTTTGAAAAAATTATTTATCCAGAAATACTTTCCGACAGCTGGTCGTGCTTTTTTGTATGGAGAATTGTACGAATCATACAAATATGTATAGGTTTTTGCAAACCCGTAAAATAGTGTATAAATTTATATGGCTTTTGTAAGAAATGTAATAGTAAGTACCAAGTATTATACTAACTAGTATTGTGCACATTTGTATAATTATAAAATGTCAACTTTGTCTTTGTGTAATCGGATTCAGAATCCATTTTTCCGTTCCTAAATCCGGACTCCAGCCTGATAATGAGATTACGAATCTCGAAATCTAGTAATATTTTAATAGTGTGTTTACCATAATTAGAACAGATATTTTATGTGAATATTTTTAAAATATTACTGGGCAGGCGGATAATGAATATTAAAATTTAAATTATTAAAACTCATTATAAAGTCTAAACTCGTGTGAAAATGAAGAAAAAAAGTAACATTCTAAAATATTTTATCTAATGAATTGAATTTACGTACTGAATTTGCCTGAGCTCCTTAAAGAAGTGAAGGTCATAGACATCATGAATCCCGGCAAAATGCACAATCCCGTTCAGGCGATGATACTCGAGGAGCTTCAACCCCAGATTCCTCTGGTGCTCCAATTCCGCCTCTTCGTCTGTGAAATGATCCCAATACAGTATGTGCCGGTACATAACCTTGGTCATCCTCAGCATCTCCGGCAACTCCTTCATCTCAGACTTCGTCGGCCGCGCCTTCTCCACCACCACCCACATCAGAGGCGGTGGAACCAGTCTTAGCGTGTGGGCCAGCCGCCGGAGATACACCATTTGGTACCAATCCCTCCCGTTCGCCGGAGTGATTATGATAATTAGCCTCTCTTTCGGCCCCGCTGAATCCTCTGGTTTGGGTTCACCGGCGGCGGTTGAATTTGACACTGGATCGGCTTTGGAGGCTAATTTCCTGGTTGTGTTGGGCTTGGTGGAAGCTGAATTGAGAGAGGCGATCTTGTTTGGAGAGAAGTGCAAAGACGTCGACAAGCTGTTCGACGAAATGTCTGAACGAGCTGTTGTTGGTGTTGGTCGTGTTGTGGTAGTAGTAGTGACGGGGATTGAACTTCTGTCGGTTGGAGTAAATCCGGTGAAGAAACCCATAACGAAGCAGAGGACGAAATGGGCTACTGCTTTCTTCCATACCTCATCAACCTTCTTAGATCTTTGTAGAGAACCCATTGCTGGTTCAAGATTCCAGAGTCTTGAAAGAAAGAAGATGATTAAATGAGGGGGAACTTACAACCGGTTACGCAAATATCAAGTTCACCATCCATGTGACATGCGTGATGATGATTCGAAGCTAACAGTCTGTGATGGAAACTCCTGAACCGCTCTGGATTGAGTTGAATTGAGTTACATTTAAATCCTTATTTTTTGTTGAGTGTTGAATATTTAGATTTAATATTTTAATATTTATAAAAAAAAGGAAATTGGGAAAATATCTAGAATTAATATTTTAAGCAAACATGCATTTGAGATATAGAAACAATTTGATTAAAAGTGCTCCGAAAATGCACAAGAGTAAAATGAGGAACAAGACGAGCATAATAATAGTAAAAAGTCGCAACTACTCAAACAGATACTGAGCATTAACCATCCGAAATTGTAATAATAGTTCACAAAACTTGATTCAACATCCCAATTTAAAAACGCAAGAAAATCCCAACACATAGTTTTAGACGACGACAGCAGAAACAGAAACAGTAAACTAAACCAACACTTGAACACAAGAGGAACTCCTCATTTCTTCTTGGCAGCAGACTTGGTGACCTTGGCACCGGATGGGTCCTTCTTCTCCACACTCTTGATGACACCGACAGCAACAGTCTGACGCATGTCCCTCACTGCAAAACGACCCAAAGGTGGGTACTGGGAGAAAGTTTCCACAACCATGGGCTTGGTGGGAATCATCTTCACCATACCAGCATCACCGTTCTTCAAGAACTTGGGCTCCTTCTCAAGCTCCTTACCAGACCGCCTGTCAATCTTGGTCAGGATCTCAGAGAACTTGACGGCAATGTGGGAGGTGTGGCAATCCAGCACCGGAGCATATCCGTTACCAATCTGACCAGGGTGGTTCATGATGATAACCTGGGAAGTGAAATTGGCAGCTTCCCTGGCTGGGTCATCCTTGGAGTTGGATGCAACATACCCACGCTTGATATCCTTAACAGCAACATTCTTAACGTTGAAACCAACGTTGTCACCTGGAAGAGCCTCCTGGAGAGCTTCATGGTGCATCTCCACGGACTTGACTTCAGTGGTCAGACCTGTTGGGCCGAAGGTAACAACCATACCAGGCTTCAGGACACCAGTCTCAACACGTCCCACTGGCACAGTTCCAATACCACCGATCTTGTACACATCCTGAAGTGGCAGACGGAGGGGCTTGTCTGAGGGCCTCTTGGGCTCGTTAATTTGGTCAAGAGCCTCAAGAAGGGTTGGTCCCTTGTACCAGTCGAGGTTTGTAGACCTCTCAATCATGTTGTCACCCTCGAATCCAGAGATGGGCACAAACGGGATTTTGTCGGGGTTGTATCCAACCTTCTTCAAGTAGGATGAAACTTCCTTCACGATTTCATCGAACCTGGACTTGGAGTACTTGGGAGTGGTGGCATCCATCTGCAAAAGTACACAATACAGAAGAAATTAAGAATCCGAGAAAGAATTCCAATATGTAAATATAGATAAACAAATTAACAATAATTATGCATCACCTTGTTACAACAACAGATCATCTGCTTCACACCAAGGGTGAACGCAAGCAGGGCATGCTCACGGGTCTGTCCATCCTTGGAGATACCAGCCTCAAAACCACCAGTGGTGGAGTCAATGATAAGGATGGCACAATCAGCCTGGGAGGTACCAGTGATCATGTTCTTGATGAAATCACGATGTCCAGGGGCATCAATGACTGTGCAGTAGTACTTGGTGGTCTCAAACTTCCAGAGAGCAATATCAATGGTAATACCACGCTCACGCTCAGCCTTGAGCTTGTCCAACACCCATGCGTACTTGAATGACCTCTTGTTCATCTCAGCAGCTTCCTTCTCGAACCTCTCAATCACACGCTTGTCAATACCTCCCAACTTGTAGATCAAGTGACCAGTGGTGGTCGACTTTCCAGAGTCGACGTGGCCGATGACCACAATGTTGATGTGAACCTTCTCTTTACCCATGATATCAGTAGGCGCAGAAACTGTATCGAAATTAATCCAACAACGTTAGTACACAAAAGGAAATCGTAAAGGTCATCAACCAAAGCAGAGCCACATACGATTCATAATATATTCTAAGCAGAGAGTACTCATATGAAATTTGACAAACTATCGCTATTTCATCGAACAATATCTTATGGACTCGAAAAATTTGAGATACATGCATAAAAAAATCAAATACATTAAGAGAACTAAAATATATTTAACAATAAAGGACATCGCAGATTAAATCAGTAATAGTGGCTGCTGGGATTCGAGCCCAGGTCTCCACAACTAAGTGTGGGATTTACCAATAAACTACAGCCACATAAATAAATTTTCAAGTCACAGATCGAATCGAAATCTCTGCGAAGTCTTTCAAAACCAATTCCTAGAGATGCATACTATATAGATTCCATCACACAGAGAACAGACTTTACGTTTAAATAATAGATCGGATAATCACCAAACACATAGATCTAATATACAGAAAGAGATTATGTCATACTAAACAAACGATTCACCATAGGAGCAGCTCAGTATATCAGAGAAATCGAAAAAGAACAGATCGAGTAAAGGAAATCATCGGCATGGGATAGAGATCCATAAACGCAGAAACGATTATAAACAAAAACGATTTCAAGCATATGATTAGACGAAGCAGGAGCTGAAGGCAACGACGACATACAAAATACACAGAGGAGGAAGGTAAGAATGAAGGAAATCGAACCTCAGAAGACGGATTGTGGTGAGTGAAGCTAGCACTTCCGCAGTCGCAGTGTCAAAAGAGGAGAGTTATGAGGCAAGGATGAAGAAGGGAGCCTCGCTTCGTCTTAAGTAGTCTCGGAGACTTGACCTAAAGCCTTGGGTGTGATTAGGGTTTCTGTTACAGCCGTTAGATCGTTTCAGCTGACGGCCTGGATTAATTCATCGTATTTGCCGTCCAATGCTTTGAATATTTTGTTATTTTCTTCGTATTAGGGATCCTGGTGGAAGGCACGTCAGCTACCTAAATTAAAAAACCAGCTTGGTGGGCAAGTTTGGAACTAGGGCCTGAAATTGATGTGTTGTGATGAGGGTGAAGCCCAATAATAGACGACTTTGATTATTAATACATTATTATTGTTTGAATGCTATATGCTCATTTTCGTTTAATACAGATTTTCAAATTGGGTTATGTTGAACCACTAGGAATAGGAATGGTGTTTTATCCTTTCTATAGAATATATATCATCACATCTCCTCTTCCGCCGCGGTGATACTATAGATTGTACGAGCCTAGTAGTGGCTATTATCTATCGATGCATCATATGTGATCTTTTTTTATGAAGTGAGTAATCTTATATAAATAAAATTAACTGTATATGAGGGGAAGGGGTTTACGAATTAGCAATCCACTTATAGAACCAATATCTTTCCCAAAAACTTAAAGGATGAAACGCAAAAAAACAGCCTGCCAATCTACGTAAAACCGTAGAAACTCCCCAAAAGCCTGCAAAACCAATCCCACAATCCACCACCCGCTAACCAACCCAGAAAGGAGCACCAAACCTGCCCAAACTGAATCAGACATCAGAGCGAAGCAAAGTGAACCAGTCCGCCGCATCCTGTCGAGACAACACCCCACCACAGACGGCCCATATACCCACCAAGGAAACAATGCGGAAAGTTATCGATCTCACAGAGAGTTCTTCATCTTTAAAGATCCTCCTATTTCTTTCCAACAACAAGCACCACATAATACCGTGAAGAAGAATCCACTTGCATCCCGAGAACCTCGACCCGCAACCCCAGTTCAATCTTTTCCACGCAAGGAGTATTCCTCGAAATGAGCATGGGAGAAGCTCATAAATGGAAAGTCGTGAACTAAAGGAAAACCATACCTTCCTTGCGTACAAGCAGTCCCAAAAAAGATGCATTATCGACTCATTATCCACCATACACATAGGACACCGATTTGGCATTTGGAAGCCTCTCTTAATCAGATTATCCATCATGGAGACATTTCCATGCCAAAGCTGCCAAAGGAAACCAGCAACTTTTGTCGGCGCCAATGGCTTCCACACCAACTGAAAATGGAATTCTTGCACTCCTTTGAACTTGCTCCAAATCAGCTGCTTTGCCAAGGACTTCACTCAGAATACCCCAGAAGTCTCCAAAGTCCACTCCAGAGATTCAGTGAAGGAGCTGCAAAAGTCGCAACCACTCCACCTTGGCACCCCCACGCAAAGAGAGAGTTAAAGGGATAACCCATATCCCTCACCCTCTCTCGCCGCAAGAGGATCGATGGATTTGGCATTACTCTTTGTATGGTATATTTTCTACATCATCTGCTTTCCTCCTTGCTCAACGCTCAGAACCTTTTGACCACAACCCCACAGCTCGTCCATTACGTTCCAAGGTTTGACACTTAGTTTGGCACTTACCAATCCTCTCGAAACTCCTGTTCTTCCTCTGGGGATTATTTCACCACATCGTCCCGACAAGAGAGGCGCATGTGCCTTGTTTGCTGGGGCCTTGAAGAGACTATTGAGCACTTGCTATTTGAATGTCCGATTGCGATTCAGGTCACGACCCTCGCAACCTTACAAATCCTGGGATCAGTACAACTTCATCCTTCCACGGTATAACGTGATCTCATGAACTCTCATCCATATCTGGTTCCAATTTACACTCTCTTATGGTGGCTTTAACATCCCAGTTTTACATATTGAAATAAACGAGAAATTGTAAAGGGACGAATACATGACACAGTTTAGAAATAGTACAAAATATCATTAAAATTATACATAAATGATATGCGGTAACCTTTTTAGAAAAACTGGAATATTACGCCAAATAACTTATTTCCGGAAGCTGGTGTCAAATAGTAAATGGACCCATCTTTTAAAACAAATCCCAAAAATATACAGTCTCATCAATATCCCAACTTCAGCCTGGCGGTAGATGAACAAATCCTCTATAAGTTTTTCTAATACCATATAACCTGTCAAGAACTGTTGGGTGGCTCGGAGTCAATCTTTCGAAGTTATCTTATAGATATCAAAATGAAAATCATTGAAAAAGACAACCATAAAGCATGTAAAACATATTGGACAACTCTGACTCTACTTTGCATATTTTAATTGAGATTCCGGCTCACATATGCTGACGACCCATATACATGTTAGTGGCATCAAATCGGGCCGTATATAGTGGCGCCTACCAAGGCCCACAATGACATTTAGTGTGGGAAGCCCACCGTGTAGCTATAGTGCATTAAGCACTATCGTCAACATATGGGCTCTAACTAGGTGATCAATCAATACCAACATTACTCTTGCAATAGAACTTGTTCAACTGAACAATTATATGTAACATATCGTGTCAGAAGTATATCACCTAGGATATATCATAACAGTATGTGGATCACATATAATTGACATATCAAGTTGTCACATATAATGCATTTAAAACCTTTAAAATCCAAGTACTATTCATGTAATTCAAAGAAGCATAAATAACACAAGTAAAACATAAACATTTAAAATGGAAGATATTACCCCTTAAACCAACCCACCTGAAATTAAACTGGTTGACACGAAATACGGGCAAATGTCCAAGAACGGAATAACTATGGCTTAGCTCAAAACTGTTGGGCCAAACCGCAATTCTTTGGAAAGTATTGGGTTGCGGCTGGAATAATTCAAAAGTTACAGACTGCGTAGACAGAACAAAGGAATTCATGGGCTAATTCTAAATTGCAGAACTTCAAGGACCAATTTGGACATTTACCAAATACACGTGAAGCAACTCTCCTGTTGCTTTCTAGAATCCGGCGACGACGAACCCCGACTTTGGTGAGCCTTAAATCACCACCAAAACTCGAGCAAACTCGAATCGAAGGTCACGTAAGGCTTCGTCTCGATAATACGAAGCCAACCGAGGCATTTAATGGTCTTGGGTTGGTCTGGAACTTATCGACGGTACTCGATGTCGGAGAAGAACAAAGAAAATAAAGAATGATGATACTCCGATCCTCTGGAGTTCGATACTGGTTCGGGGAGGTTTTAAATAGCCACTCGGTTCCCTTCATTGAAGGTTTGGTCTCGAATCGTGGCATCAACTCCAGCGTTTACAGTTTGGCGCTGGAAGAGATTAAATCAGAGGATGACATGGACAATGATTTCAGGTGTGATTCACAGGGATTGGAAGATGAGAAAGGTCACATGTACAAATTACGACGATTGGTGGCGTTTAATCAGCGAGAAAGGCGCAGGAAATGCTTATTGCCGTGTATAGGAGGTCGTCGGATAAAACCAAAAGTCGTCGTCGGAAACTCAACGAAGACGGTGAGGGTGGCCAAATTCAACCAAATCTCAAAACGACGTCGTTTAATGGCTGAATGAAAATGAAACAAAAATAAAATAGAACTACACCCTTGTGAATCAAACTCGGATCTGTAAAGTAGAGAGCAAGAACACAAGCCATCTTAGCTACTGATTTTGTAATTGATCAAATTCCCATCTCACTCTTTATTAATACACCATTCTGATTGATTCCAATTTATTCATGTTAAACATTTAGTTAAGCACTTCACAAATACAACTAATACTAAATTCTCACAGATAAATCTAGAGACTTTTTACCAGGATCGGGTATTACAGTGGCGACTATGGAACGGGCAAAATTTAGTAGTTTTCGAGAACAAACAGCTCCTACCTAAGATCCTTCTCCACAAATCGCTAATTTTTCCCTTCTTCCTCAGCCTCCAGTTAGGTTGTTCCTCCCCCCCCCCCATGTTGGTTGTCCAGACCACCTGGGTCCCCCCACTGGCCCCCACATTAAGATTAATGTGGATGGCGCGGTGGCAGATCCGACTTGTGGCACGGTGGGTCGGGTTGTCCGAAACGCCGCTAGTAAAATCTTGTAGGGTGTTGGGTGGACGTATCTAGAGCTCCTTGACCCTTATGTTCTGGAGCTCATGGCCGTCCGTGATGGATGTGCTTGGTGTTTTCGCCATGGTGTTTGGCAAGTTGATCTTGAGGGGGACGCGGAGGCTGTGCATTCCGTATCACTAAGCGGTCCTCTCGTTGTGTTGCCCATGGGGGGCTATCATTGTAGAGATTCTTTCCTATTTGGCGGCCTGTCCTCGCTTTCGGATTCTGGTGGTGCTCCGTCTTTGCTAATGGAGCTGCCCATAAAGTGGCTGCCTAGCTCTTTTATATATCTCGACTTGTGTGGAGACCGATTTCACAGCCTGCGCTGATACTTAATTTTATTTTTGTTTTATTTCATTCCTCCTCTCCTAAAGTTACCTATGAAAAAAAAAGTTTATCACATAAACTTTTAATCTTTTTTTAAATTTCCACATCATCAATTATTTTTTAAATCAAAATTTAAATATTCTCTCTCATTCTATTAAATGCTCTCTTATTTTTTTATCTCCCCTTAAATCAATGCTTAATATATATATAATAAAATCAAATATACAATAAGATATGAATGTGATATATAATTTGAATTTTTTGTATTGATAATAATTCTATGTTAAAATAAATATCAAATATAAGTATTTCATAATTTCAAAAAATAAGTCTACGTGTTCTATATAAATAATTATAAGGGGACGAGTTGTGTTTCTGACTTGTCGAGTTAATAAGGTTACAGCTTATATACGATTGGAGTCATAATTTCTTATAATCATTGACATTTAAACCAATCAAGTTAGACATTTAAGTCCATTGCCTTACAGACTAATCGTGCTACAATCAATAAGATCTTAGTGATTAATTAGGTTGTGAGTTGGACATGTCATTGGTTGTTTAATCTTAACCAAGTTATGTCACATGTCGGCTTGGTTAAGTGAGGTTGAGTTGGTTCATTAGATCAAGTAATAGTACTAATATATACCAAAACAATCACCACACATCGGGTGGGTAACAAAATAGTACATTTGAATTAACGATGACAATCATCACCACCAATACGGGTATCCGACCAAATACCGTTATGTGTAGGTACGGATAGGACACGAATATTGCAATATCCGAACCGAACCCAACCCGGTTAATTAAATATCTATTAAATTATTTTTGCAATGATATCTTTTTATGTATATTATATGAACAACGTTTCGATACGCTGACACGTGTCATAATTATATTAGGCCTTGTAGTATACAAGGCTTTCTTTTAGAATCCTTCGGTTTGTGCTTATAGTACATTTTAATCGTTCAATATTTTGAAAACAAAAATGTCTAAAATTTCAACTTAACAGTGTTATTCTCAATGGCATCAGTTTAAAGACTTGTTTGGCTGTCCAATTTATTGTTTTTGATGAAAAGATTGATGGTAGTCCCCTGGCTTTCTAAGTAGCTCAAGACAGTAGGATCATCATAATAGTCCCCGAGTCTAAACTCCACTATCTTTGGTATCTCTAAATTTTGGGAAAATTACATCCATTAATCAGGTTCCAGCAACTTACAAGGTCCACGAAGATTGTCTTCATCGTCCTCATATGAATTTTCCAAGACAAATTGTACAACTGCAGGGTTTCTCTAATGCGAGTTTTCCTGTTCGAAGCCTAACCATGCATGATAATCATCAAGCTCCCCAAAAAGTAGCGAACAGAGACCTCTTCCCAGGGAATACTGATTCTCATAGTTTTCTTTCAGACTACGTGCTTTGATCTATTGGAGTTGCTCAAATAGATTATCAGCGTAAGGGACATGTTGAGACTTTTTACCCGTAAAAGAGCAAGTGCAACTCCATATACTTCAAACTTTTGAGGTGGAATGTTAGGAGGAGTGGCTACAAATAGATCAACCTGTTATGCTGCCAGGTACGGCAAAGAGGACGATGATAATATATTGCGGCGGCACAAGAGAATAATGATGATAGATGCATCGTTCTATTATTTTCTCCTTAGGTTAACCAATGGGTCAATTGTTTGGTTAGGTTTGATTCGGGTTATTTTTATTCAAATTTTTAACGAGTGATCAACTGCATCTACAATAGATAGAACCAGGAGCAAATCAAACTCAACCTTCCCCTCTAAAGTAACTTATTTACTTTCACGAGTTCCATACTTTCTGTAATATCAAGCAGATTTTTTCGAATAGGTGATTTGCGGCCCTTCGTTCCTTTTCTTCATGGGGGTCGCCCTATCCATCACCGCCTTCCCAGAACTCAAGCTCCTGACCACCGACGTCGGTCGGATGACAATGTCAGCCTGCACCTAATTTGAATAGGTGATTTCAAATCCAGTATAAAGGAACGAAAAGAGACACGAAACAAGGTCTTCTACCTTCTTAACTAGTGCACCTGCAAATGCTCCTTCTTTAGGGACAAGGATTCGGACAATGAACGCTTCGAAAAGGGCGTGGATTCCGATCGTATAAGTCACCTGCTCCCAAGACGCCACATTAGTGTAGTACAGACGTAGATTTCATCCACAGGTTCGCCACATCGTTGCGCCATCGATCTGAATACACAAAACCCAGCACGAAACCGGATCCACAAAAGAGCACCCAGAGAGCCACAAACGGCAAGTTTCCTGTTTTTGAGAGGGCAATGGCGAGGGCGAGTAGGATCCATGCAGCAACATCGTTCTTCGTATTTATAAAAAGACCATGTATGAATCAATTAATATGAATCGATTTCTCTCTTCCAAACAAAGAATAACTAAAATTAATGGGGATATAAAAGTAAACATAATAGTGGTGCAATTTTGAATTGTTTATACTTTAAGGGTTAAATATTTATATTTTTAATTAATTAAAATTCAACCAATAATATTACGCCACATGGTTTTTTGTACCGATACCCACCGGATATCGAAGCGCTTACTATATAATGATTAATTACTTTCACTTTTACAACTATAGTGTATGCAATAAAATAATCAAATGTTTGAGTTATATAATTTTATATTGGTTTATTAGTGATTTACATAGCTTATAATTTCTTGATTTTTTGTTTTCGATTATGGTTATAAGAAACCCACCCAAAAACCGATTGATATGAGTACGATATGAAATTTATCACCCGAAATATTATATATGATTATAAATATTACCCAAAATCGAAATTATAACAGGTAGAAAATGAATATCAACTATCCGAACACGAACGTTATCATTGCAGAGGCTAAGAATAATAAAAATGATATTGATTTTTATGATTGATCCATGTTAATGTAGCGGTTATAAAATGTACATTTAATAAAAACAATTCAAATATTCTAATCACAATAAATATTTAATTATTGATTATATATTCCGTAGAAAAAGTCATAAAGAAAAACCTTTAGTTACCAATTTGGAGGAGAAATACGGAAAGAAGAGCGGGAAGCATGTGAGAGCTCGCAGCTTCTTTCCCCTTTTTTCTGACTACAAGTTACACCCAAAGCCAAGCTATCCCGCAGCCACAGCTACCATCAACTCCCCACTCCCTCACTGATACAACTTCCGCCGCTTCAATACATGTGGCACCTTCTCTTCGGCGCCGCCGTAGCTGCTGTCGTAGGATCCACCGGCCTTGCTGCTAAACGCCTCCTCCTCAAACACAATGCAGACGCCGTCGCAACTCCAGGCTGTCAAGAGAAGGCTCAAACCGCTATATCGGACGAGACTGGAGGAGGGAGTAATTGGAAGCGCCAAGAGATGTTTAGGTTTTCGAGTTCGGGTAATTCGAGCGGCAAAAAAATCAGGAGGTTGAGGAAGAAATTAGGGCTGTCTGGCCGTCGATTGAAGTACGGTGAATCTGATGGTGAATGCGACGTTCAGACAGAGTCGGTGGAGTCGGAGGTCAGTCGGCGGAGGAGAGCTGGCGTTTGCTTGAAGAAGAGGAGGACTACTAAGACTGTTTCATACAAGTCCGATTCTTCCAGGAAAGGTATGATTTCTGTTATTGCATTTTCCATTTCGCTTGAATCGAACAGACACCGGTATTAGAGTGTGGTTGGAGAATTGAATCTATAATGGAATGTCTTAATTGGTGATCGGGGGGAAAGACATGCAAGATCGCCTGGTTAGTTGATTGCTTCACCAGTGTTCTAATGCGTGAATGTTTCTAGGGTCAGAATGAATTGAGGTCTCATCTCTATAGTAACTGACGCTGCGGGCATATTCAAGCATAACTTTTTGACTGATTAAGAAAACTTCCTAGTCTATTGGATGTCACTATATGGATATTGTTAATGTCATTTTCAATTTCAGTAAAATGTGATGGCTAGCAACGTAGTGCTCGAGCCATATGTACCTACTCAACTTGCTTGGAAACGAATGACATCTCAAACCCAATGTTATTTTTTAAATTGATAAACTGTACAAGCCTTCAAAATGGAGTGATCAGTTGGTGAATAGGGAACCGAAACCATTGCTTGCCTTTCTGTTTTATGATCTACTATGAACTTTTATGTCTGACGAAGTGGGTTGGTTTTGCATCTCAAGTTTGTTGATGCTGCTGATAGGAATGTCTCCAACCTAAGAATCATAGTACAAAACAAAACTGATTCGACCTGCTAGCTAAATGTGTGTACTTTATTGGTGCCAATAACAAATAATGTTACCAACATCTGTACATTGAACCACAAGCTCGGTTCTTGATGTTTTTCTGGAAATGATAAGCTCAAGTACTTCACAGTGGCACATTTTGTTTGTCACTCTCTCTGCAGATAGTTCTTTGTTTGGCTGGGGCCTTGGTGTAGGAATGATGTGCATGATGTCAGCTGAACAAGTTGAGATCAATAAGCTGAGTGCTGCAATGGAAGAGACTTCAAAAGTGGTAAATGAATTGAAAAGTGAGCTTGATAAGAAGAAGTTCAGTCAAGTTGCTGCCTGCAGGCAACTCGTTGCTGAACCAGTGGATAATGGCACAAGTAATGGTATTAGTGGTACCAGCAACACCAAAAGTTCCAGACTTAGTATGGTGGAAGATGTTGAATGTCCAAGTAGCATTCTTACCGAAGAGCCTGACATGGGTGTGCTAGAAATAGATCAACTGGAAGCAGAATTGGAGTCTGAACTCCAAAAGCTTCCACTGACAGCCAATGTCAATACGAATTTTTCCAAGGTGAGCATAATCTATTCCTCATGATTACTTGCCGTGTCTAGCAATGAAAACTGAGGGCTTCCTTAAAGTTATGCAGGCAAAGATTTCATCATCATCAGGAATAAGATATGAGCCAAAGGAGCATATTGATACCTATTCGCAACCACAGGGAGTAGTACCATCTGAACTGGACAAGAAACTGTGTCATGTGCTGATTCAGCAGCAGGGAAGTCAAATTGTTGAGCTGGAATCAGAACTATACTTTGCACAAGAGAAGCTCCAGGAGAAGGAAGCTGAGCTTCGAGCTCTGAAGGAGTGCGTGAAGCGTCTCACTGAGTTCTCTCTGTCAAATGTTTCAGGCACGTTCTCTTAAACCCAGCTGGGAATGAAACATTTACTATCCTTTCTGTCCTTTTTTTTCTCTTTCTGAAATGATAAATTGATAACGTTCAATTATTTATCAGATGAGGATGATGAGGAGGTAGGAGAAGGGCCAGTTTGTATGAACAAATGGGATGACGAACAAACCAGCTATGGATGTGAGTTGAAGAGTTCAGTGCTTGGCATGAAAAGACCAGCAGCCGATGTGGGCCGTTGAATTGGAGTATAATAACTTTTAAGAATGTAAATTAGTAGCTAAGTGCTGAGTGGTGAACAAACGCATAAATGATTTATCATCATATTCAGTTAAAAGATAACTATTTACCACAGCCTTTAGATTAATCGTGTGGGTACGATTGCCTTCAGCAAACAATATTTTCAGAACCTGAACTCAGTCCACGTATTAAGCCATGATAACTTCTCACACCTATTTGAGGCTTCCACGTTGACGTCCCTCCAAAAGTTTGCATCTCCAGAGTCACGCAAATCCCACATTCCTATATTTTCCACCGTCTTTATTCCGTCGCCGGCTCTCTTCTCATCCGCCTCTCTCTGCCAGCCAACCATTCCCCCAGTCATAGAAACATGGCGGAAAACAACAGCATTAACACCACAAACACCCTCAGCTCCTGCAATAAAGATCGCGTGGAATCCAGCCCTCTCTTGAACAAGACAATGGATGAACAAGCATCCGTCGCCAAGACCGCTGCAGCGAAATCGGCGGTGCGTGGATGGACGGCTAATGGATTGCCGTTAGGTCACGGAAACGTGGCGGGTCAGCCTATGAACCGTGGGCAATGGGATTCCGGGATCTGCGCTTGCCTTGGTCGCAACGATGAATTCTGCAGCAGCGATCTTGAAGTCTGTAAGTCTTTAATTCATTCCTTGTATCAAATTTCATTGAATTTATCTGCAGGATTACCTAAATTTCGTTTCCTTAATCAGCTCAAGCAATAGCTCGATCACTTTTGTAGTTGTATGGACATATTCGTTGATTCAGTTGATTGATAATGTGAAAGCATTCTTGATTCAATCAATTGTGGAAACAAGGTTGATGAATTGTCATTGCGTTTGTGATTTCTTTGTTGCATACATGAACAGGATATATCGTATGTTAATCAGAGTCATTGTTGGTTCTGTTTCTCTATATCTCTGTTGGGGATGGTTTGCAGGTCTTATTGGAAGTGTTGCACCTTGTGTGTTGCATGGAAGCAATGCTGAACGATTGGGATCCACTCCTGGAACATTTACAAACCATTGTTTGCCTTACACTGGCCTTTACTTGATTGGTAATTCCTTGTTCGGTTGGAACTGCCTTGCTCCATGGTTTTCTTACCCTGGCCGAACTGCTATGCGCCGCAGGTTTAATCTCGAGGCAAGTTATTCCAATGCAACTTATCATTTGAATGTTATGTGCATCTCAATTAGTAATTACTCAGTGTAGAAGGTTGTAATTGATTTGAGACTCGGTGTAGTTGTTTGAATGCGTGGGATTGTTCATTTCCTGTGATCCATATATATCTGTTTGCGTCTCACAGTAAGAAAGAACACATGTAAAGCCTTAGGTTGAGTAGCTCCTTATCAGAAGACACTGATTTTCTTATCAAAATGTTTTGTTGTTGGGTTGGGACAGGGAAGCTGCGAGGCAGTTAATAGGTCATGTGGATGCTGTGGGAGCTGCGTGGACGACGAATTCCAGCGAGAGCAGTGTGAAACAGCATGTGATTTTGCTACTCATGTATTCTGCCACCCATGCGCACTTTGCCAGGAAGGCCGTGAGATTCGTCGCAGGGTGCCTCATCCTGGCTTGAAGCCTCAGTCGATGCTGGTTATGCTCGCTCCTGGAGAGCAGACCATGGGGCGTCAGGCTTGAAGTGGATACATTGTGCAACTATGTCAATTCAGTATTGCGTTATAGAACATAAAGAAAAAACACCTCCCTTTCTTGTAGAAATATGCGTACAAAGCTGTCTTTCTTTCCGTCATATCAAGCATAATATGTTGCAAAATGGTAAATACACTGTTTTGGTTGGTTATCATATTATCAATTAAGCCGATGAAGATGCATGTTGGAGAAGTTTTGAAACCTATATATTGACAGTTTTTGACATCAAATGAGGTTCTGTATGTTGAATGCTTTGTGATTCCTGAGGCAGATTTATGTTGGAGTAGTAAGTAGGCCAAGTTTTCCGTGTTGGAATTGGAGGCTGAATTGGCCTGGAATTGTGGAATTGGAGGCTGAATTGGCCTTGAATTGGACCAAATTCCAGACAGCTGCAAAGCGACGGGACCAATTTTACCATATTTGGAAGTTAAATTCCGTCTAGCCACTGAATTCTGTTCGGAAAGGTTCGCAATCGCAAATCCGCCCAATTAAGCTTTGAATCCAAAGCTTGATTGGCCGGAATTGATAATTATGGTTGGAATTGGAGCCGAAAGATCAGAAAACGTGGCATTAGACTCTGTTTCTAACAGTATGGAGAAGAAGCAAATAATCAAAAGGAGGAATGAAGGATTCCCTGGAAGACTAACGAGAGGGAGAGATAATGTAAAAGTAACTCTAGTTTCTGACATAAAATAGCATTTCTCTGAGTTTCTAACATCCTCTTACTGAAAACCCAAACACTGGATGGTTTTCTACTTCTCAAGCATTAAACTGGCACTCCAAACACGAACTATTCTCCAACTAGTAACTTAGGGACACAAAACACACACAGCAAGGGTGCTATTCACTCTCCAGGTGCAGACACGCCTTGCTTCAGTCTTTCCCTCTTCATCTTCTTCTTGGACACTGGCTTCTTCTTCCTAGCAGGAAGAGTCTTCTGAGCATACATGTACAACGCATAATTCCCGATCAGGAATGCCAGAACCAGGGTTCCTATAACCAGCAACACTATCAGTCCTGGGTTGAACCCTTTAGCCTCCGCGTCCTTCATCGCCTTTCCCTAATAGGTATCGACAAAGGTGGTTGTCATCAAACACACATCACAAGAAGCTTAGGCTCAACTGAATGTTCAATCACGTAATTCTGCATAACAGCACCCAAACTTGCAATGCAGCAAAGAATTCCTAAATGTCCTTCACACAGGTACAACAATCGGTAGAAATTGTCTATTCACAACAACCAACAGGTAAGAAAGGTTCTATTTTCAGCCTTTATCCGGAGATTCAAGGAACCGAGAGCCACACGAAGGGTTAATATACTTAATAGGCGGGAAAGAAACAAACAAAGTCCTTCTATCTTCATTTAACACTAAGAGCTAGTTTTAATGTCCGTAATGAATACACACATAGCATTGCACAAAGGGCCAGATCAGTTTAAGCACAAGAATGGCTTTCATCCAGTCCGAAGTTGTAATCATACATAACATCAAAGCTAGAAATAATACTCAATTAGCAAGCGTGCATACCGAGAAACATTTGCTGCAATCCAAAGATCAACATACTAATATTATTCGAAACTGCATCGATTGGTTGATTAAAGATTAAACAGCACATATGAAGAGGGTGGGGAAGCAGCAGCTATAGCTTAGAGCATAATGCATCCAATTGGAATTGGATTCATGAGCATCATCTGCTAGACAATGTTCCTTTATGTCAGGGTTTATTAAATATAGTCCACAATCCACACCAATGCATACCATTAAAAAGCAAAGAAATTAAGGACCTAAATCCAAAATCAAACAACCATAAAACACACTAGACCCAGCTGGCCAAAACAAACAAGCGCAACACCAGATCACGACCAGGATTACAGATCAGAACTTGAAACGATCAAGAACACCGGATCAAGGTCGCAAAGCCTCGATTCACTAAGCCGGATCCCATCGATCGGATAAAAAAACCAAATTAAAGAGAGGAAAGCAGAGAGTGTTAAAATGTAGTATGAAGGGAATTGATACCATGCGCTCAAATGAGGGAGTGGACTGATCGGCGAACTCGGAATCGTCGGACATCGTTAATCGAGTTGGATCGGCGGTGAATTGGCCGAGGAGAAACTAAGATTGCTCAGACAGAGAGAAGGGAGAGAGGATAGACTTCAAAACTGAAACCAACTAAAATCTCTCACACCGAGAAGGAAACAGAGAAACAGTAGGCGTTGTTAAAAGTGGTTTGGTGACATTTTTACCGATTCCGATTGGTCCTACGGGGTTTCAGAATCGTCTGTTTTACTCCAATTTTCCCCCGTTAATTATATGGGCTTTGAAAGATGTACTCGACCCAATTGAAGACGATGAACGAGGACCAAATTCTGCAAGGGGCTCGTGGATTCGTGGGACCTCAACTTGGAAAATCCAGTCCGGTCCAGTCCCAATGTGTCATTTTTGTTAACCTTAGACGGTTTCGAAAAGATGAGAATATAGAAAGCAGTAAAATCTAAATATCAATTTAAGGTGTGAAGACTATCGATAATATTTTGAGGGATATCTAAGAGTGAAAAATATCATAAAATAGGCTGTTCTGTTAGCTGCGCTGAACAGTCCTCAAGTGGAAACCAGAAAAGATGAAGAGGAGCGCCATAATCTCACACACAATAGAGCCTCCCGAGCTAATAACCACCTACCCTTCACGAACGTGAGTGACAACGAGCTCAACATCCCTTCAAGGTCAACTGCAAAAAATTCGAACGTAAACACTAAAGGTAGGCATCCCGAACAACAAGTAGAAGGAGATAAAAAATATCGGGATAAGGGGTGGTGCAAACGGTGGGGTGAACCCAATATGCCTCATTATCAAGTAAATCATGTTCGTCGAAAATAGAAAAGAGACAACATATGATAAAATTATTTTTATCAAAGTTGGATGAGGTAAGGATGACCGTAGAAAAAAAAAGAAAAATAAATATAGCACATATGTCTATTTATAAAAAGACAAGATTTAAATACGATATTTTTGACTCATCGAAATAAAATACTACCGATTGAACTACTTAACAAAAAGAATCGATAATAATTTTGTTTACTCATTTTAGTTCCACAAAATATAATGAAGAATGGTGACCTGAACCAACTGTAAAAATTGTAGAAAAATGAAATATTTTTAAAGTCAACCACCCTTGTGTTTTTATGGAGTGTGAACTTGATTACTTTTTACAATTATCGGAAACAACAAGCCAACGTGTAAATTCCTTATGGTTACATTACAATAGTTGGGCCGTAACTATGGGCGAAATAATCACTACCAAGCTTACTTAGACACGACCCTTGAATATTATTCTTACAACAACACCAACTCCATTTCCAACCACACTTCCCCATTAGAAGCCCTTAAGGCCCGTATTCTCTTAACTGACATTCACATACCGGCAATCCTTTCTCACCTCTCCATCACTGCCCGTGACCGGATTGTTCTCCGACAGCAAAACCACCGCTCTAGCGAACTGCTCGTGGAAGTAGTCATTATCAGCAGCCATCCTCCCCACAAACGGTGCCGTACGAGGATCAGTAGCCAGCTGTTGGTCCACGGAGAGCAGCCCCTTGTTCTTCAGCAGGCCCTTGTAGTACATATTGTCCAGAATCATCGGCGTCTCACGGTCGTTCCTTGAGTACAAGACCGCATTTGGGTCCGGGTTGGGGCTCGGGCAACGGGCCTTTAGGTAGCTAGCGTAGACCGGGTCCAGAGCCGGGTCCACGGCGGGATAGAGTCGGCCCACCAAGTTGACGCAGTGGACCCGGCCCACCGAGTGGGCCCCCAAGAGAGCGACGGTGCCTTCTACGTCGATGCCCATGGATTGAAATCGGGTGAGTACGGCAGAGATAGAGTCGTTGTGGTTTGGGATGGAGCTTTCTACTTCTGCTAAGTAGCTCTGCTTGCTGTCCTTTCGCCCTGTTTTCAGCTCCATTCTAGGGCCTCCTAGCTGTAATTACGGTAAAAATTGATATATATTTTCGTAAGGTAACATTTGTGCGTGATAAACAAAATTGGTGAGATATTAGACTTTTTCTTTTTACCATAACAATCCCGTCACGGGCAGAGAGAGCGACGATGTCGGCGCAGGAAACGGTGGAAGGGCACTCGGCCTCGAGAGCGTGTTTGATGGTGGTGACGTATTTGAAATTCCTCATACCAAAGCTCCTGCCGGAGTTCTTCTCCGATTGGATTCCATTCACCGATTCGAGTAACAGAGAAGCGTCGCAAGACTGCTCAATCGATCAAATTGATCAAATTATGGAACATGTTAATTAGCGTAGAATAGAATTTCCAATTCAAAGGAGCATGTAACAATTAATTAAATGATGGCATGTAGGTAGGTACCTTGACGACGCAGTCGTGGAAGAGGTTGCGGAGCCAAGAGACGGCGGTGTTTCCATGTTGATGGTAAAGCTTGATGACTTGCTCTTTCACGATGGCTTCAGCTCTTGGGCAGCTCTGTTCGTAGTAGTTCGACTGGAGCTGGCTTTTCCCTTCAGTAAAACAAACACGAATTAAGATTATATGGGCTGGATTTTTATTAATTGTTAGAAAGTAGAGAAATTCAGTTATATTAAATAATTACCAGAGTGGAACTGAGTGGCGAGGCAGAAGTAGAGAACGAAGAGTGATGTGAAAATGTTTGCGGCGCCGGCGGCGGCCATTGTAAATTCAGTGAGTGGGGGGAGTTGGAAATTTTGGGATATCAAAGTAAAGTAAGTGAGGCATGTGTTTATATAGAGGCAGCCAATAGGATGAGATTATCTCTTTTTGTTTATTTATTATTATCTGTTTAATTATTTGGTTTTATGACTTACAGAGTAGTGTATGCATATGGGATTCGCAATACTAGTAGATATTATTTTCCAAGTTTCAAGCCAATCTGTAGTTTTTTTTTTGCACAGACTGAAATATAACCACTGATTAGTCAATTAATTGATAGACATAAATTTATTTATGAAATTAAATAAACGTATTATGAAATGTTTAATGGAAAAAATTCATTCTAGTTCATGTTTTGACATTTGGTTTTGTTACTTGTTACGTGCCGAAATCGAGCGCATATTGATCATGGGGCTTCGATCGCTCCACTACCGAGTACCCCATGGCATTTCAAGATGTTCGTCCGATGAAGAACCTCCTGATTTGGACGTCTTGCGTAGCTTATCCAACAAAATGAAATGAAAAATGATGTAGGTGAGGTCGAGCAACTGCTCAACGATCAACGGAAGTGAAAATAAATTGTAGTAATTCAAGGAATCGAAAAACTGAATTCTTATTGCTTACTTGACTCTGAACTCCCTACCTCTATTAAATAACAAATCAAACTAAGACTCCAACACTTCAACTACAACTCCACTACTCGACTATTTCTGATCCTGACTACAACAAATGCACAAATGAACAAATGACCTAACAATTAATCAAATTTAACGTTTAAATGAAATGTATGTAATTAGTTATGCGCTTTTTTCAATAACCATTAACCGATTAATTGTTTCAGTTATTTGAAGTTTAAAATACCCAAAATTACCGTTTAAACATGAACAATCAAGAAAACATCGGCCAATGAAAATTCGCCACGTATTTTTTATATGCGGTACAAATTTGGACTGGAGAATCAACTTTAAATTTATGTAAATTACATTAGGAGATGCATTGAAATAGATACTTGGTCGTAGGGGGGGAAGTGGTCGGGCGGCACCGGCGATAATGGAATGGAGGAATATAGAGGAATATTTTGTTCAAGTTGGCACTAACATAATATGCCACTTTGTTTGACCTTAGTATGGGTTTTGATCATCACAAAATACCACGCCATGTGAGTCTGTGATCATGAAATCCTCTGGGGTATTTTTTCTTGATGATATAAAATGGAAAACTGTACCATAATATGTATTATTGAGTTTGTCCTTTGTGCTGGTATTTGATTAATTAAAGGGTGGGGGGGGGGGGGGAGATGTCTTGTATTTATCTTTGTGATTGGATAGCCAAACCGAACACTCCATGTCTATTAAATTATTTATGTTTGATTAGAAGGCTGAATTATTGTTTCCTTGATTAATTAACTTCTTTTTTGCTAACGGGACAGTCTTGTTGTATGAGATTGGAAAGACATGAAGGAGAGATTCCGCTGGTTTATTAATGAGAAGAGACAACTACTTATATGCGTCATGCGGGTCCAATATATTTTGTCCCACCTGCGGGCTTCCACTCAACGGTGCATCACGCTCTCTCCCGTCCCTCCCCATCGCCACGGCTCCCCTCCTGTCCTCTTGCTTTGATTTTCCCTGCAGATTCAATGGAACCTGGCTTTCTTGTGTTTCCCGTTGTATATTAATCGAATCTCCAAGAGGCATTTCATTGCATTCTTCCAAATATCTGATAAGACCTCTTTTTTTACACATCAAAAGGGATGGATTCATTCAGTGATAGAGCACGATATAACAAACGAGTACATTATTTTTTTTTATAGAAGACCTCCTTAAATTAGGAAGCAAGAAAAAAGTTGGTAATTTGACCAGTTAGAATATTTTGCAGCCGTGAAAACTCTACAACTATAATCGACTTTGGATACGATGAAAAAAAATATGATAGACTCAACTAACTCTATCCGACTTTAGGAAATAGCAAACCAACACAACACAACAACGAAATAAATCAAAGTTCCAAACCAAAAAATTACTAAACGAAAGTAAAGAAAGACAAAAATAAGGGGTAGCTGGTCTTCATGAGCTTCGACCGACCGGTTATCCACGACGTCGGATTGTCATGGAGGTGGGCGAGGTAGAGTCAGGTGACTCGCCTGTAACTCAAAACCCGAAGAAAAACCGCCTTTCCTCGGTGCCGACCTGTTGGTATCCGTCGGCGGAGATTCCTTCGGGGTCTCCCGGCGGATTGCTGCAGCTTCGGCGGGCGAGTTTTCCTCGTTGCCATCTCGCCGAGTTCCTTCGAGCCCGTAGCCACGGATTCTTTCACCGATAATGAGGCTATGGGTGTAGCAGGGGCCGATGTGGATTTGGTGATGACATCGGTAGCCAAGATGGATTTGTTGATGCTGGAGGAGGGGTTATACTTGGGCATGGTGATGGTGCACTACAACAATTTGTCGTCCTAACAGCGCCAAAAAAACAATCTTAACAGCGGTCGGGCCCGCAATTAGGAATTCTAACCGCGGCCATTTATCCGTTGATAGGTGGTACAATGCTAAAAAATCCTAACAGCGGCACGCGCGTTGCGGTTAAAACTTTCGTCCTAATAACGGCCACTTATCCGCTGTTAGGATTTTATGTGGCCGCTATTAAAATCCATTGAGAATATAAATTAAATAGCCAGAGCTCCACTCATGATAGCCAGAACTCCGACAACGAGCTATAAACAAAATTTGACAAGAATCAAGAAAACCAACAAGTTTTTATTGATTTAAGGTGATATAAAATAAAATCAAAACTTAAGATCTGAAAATTTACAACGATTAGCAGTTCAAATGATCACTCAAGATGCTGGAGGTCATCCTTGTCGGGTTCCGTCAGTCGTCGGATACAAACAAAGTTCGCCGGTGGACCAGATTCATCCATCAAAACGACGTCGTTTTACCAAGCTTAATGGACCTAAAAATAAAATATTGTTGCATCCCTAGGATTCAAACTCGGATCTGGAGATTGGAGAGCAATATGTCTAACCATCTAAGCTACTAGTTCAATTGTTGATCAAGTTTCCGTCGTACTTATTATCATACTAGTCTGATTAGTTCCAATTTTATTCAGGTTAAACATTTAATTAAACACTTTGACAAATACAACTAATACTAGTATATATAAACTAAATTCATAAATTTGGAGACTTTTACATTAATATTTCCGTACTAGGATCGGGTACTACATTTCTCTCCTCCTTAAAAGATTTTGTCCTCGAAATCAAGTTCTCCTTATGTAAACATCAGATTGACTTCTACGAATAGGTTTAATTGGAAGATTTTCCAAACGTCGTTGCTCTTCTACACAATTGAAGTGTTGCACAAAACAAAATATGACCAAGATGAAGAAGATGGCCACAAGCAAAATAAAATTCACCCCAATCAGAGCTTCAGAGAAATTAGAGAAAACCATCTTTTGAAAGTAAATATGAGATTATTTAACAGACAACATTATCTATACTTAAACCATAAAAAACCTAATGAACTCAACCCTTTGATTAACAATTAATTACTCCATTTCAAAATGCAATCTAGTTCTAGTATAAACCCAATTTTTACGAATAGATTTGAAGACTTTTACATAAATATTTTTATACTATGATCGGGTATTACATTTAAGGTGTTGGATAAATGGGCTTTGGCCCTTTGTGATTTGGGGTTTCGGTTAGAATAAGGAGGGTAAGAATGTAATTGGATTTACAAAATTAATATCTAATACCAAATACGAATATTAACATATCTCTTTTAATATCAAACTCACTTAATATTATAATATCTCGAATATCATGATATTCGATATACCAAATAACCCAGAGCTATTTGCTAAGCTTTTAAGTAAGAAAATTGAACTGAGTACACATTTGAACAAGATTGATCGGCCACGAAGAGCTGTATGTGGGATGGATCTATCTATATATTTATTAAAAATTGGCATATAAATGTGAACCAATAACACTATTTAAGCAAGCTACGGCGACTTTAGATGCGTGCAGCCGCCCCACCATGCATGGCCTTCTTAATAATAATAATAATGTTGTTAATTAATAAATTGGATTGGTGAAGATGATGAAATATGCTGAAGTCTGAACATTGAATTGAAGCAAGGAAATGGAGAAACCAGTAGATGATAAGATCTTGTGAAAAATTCCAGCCATGGAATATGGAGAATCAACTCACCCCTCTCTCTCATTTAGATCCAATTGGGGGTGGTGGTGGAGTAATCACACATTTTCTGCAGATTATGATCTCCACTTCTGAATCAAACTCAGTCATCATTGTTTTTACAGCGTGCAAAATCTGTGACTGATGGGGATCCTCAATAATAGAGACATCAAGTTGGGTAATTGGGAAGTGGAGATTGACTGTTATAAGGCCACCGGTAACAGTAGCTTCATTTCTCAGTTGGAGATAGACGGGCCAAGATTTTCTAAGAGAAGAAATGAAATAAATATGATATAGAAATATATATATATATATATGGGGTATGGCTGGATTCGAATTTAATATCTCCATGTTTATAAATATGCAACGTAATCAACTGTACTATTTTATGCAGATGACATAGTCACGATATGAATTTAAGGGAGTTGTGTTATCATAAAGTTTATATGATATAATACCAACAGATGGACATACGCTTGATTATAAATTATAATAACCACGGCCGGAGTTTATTATGAGAATGTTACATGGTACATTTTTGTGCTCAAACACATAAGCGATATTTTTCAAAATAATAAATGTGTGTCATTTAGTCACTGATCATTCATAAAATTTCCAAGTTTTCTTTTGATATAAGCTCATACCTAAGAAAACACTCTCCACACTTGCAATTATATATCCTTTTAACATTTTCAAGCAAAATCCGAGCTGATGGAGAGAGGCACTAAGGAAAGAGCATCTTGAATTTATTCCTCTGCCACTGTATCGCTGCGAGTCTCCGTGATTGGCCGTTGGTTTTTCGGCGAGACTTAAGTCACCTACTGACGCCTTTTCCGGCAGGCTGTGATCATCGGCCGACAACTTTTCCGGCGAACCTCTGACGGCTCTTCGAACAAAAAATTATAACCCGTTATATTTTCTAAACTATAACAAGTTTTATTATTTTAATAAATAGTTACAACTATAAATATAATTGATTATAATAATTAATTATAACGAGTTATATCTTTTAAATTATAACCAGTTATATTTTAATAACTAGTTACGATCATTAATTATAACCAATTATATCTTTTAAAAACTATAACCAATTATATCATTTAAATTGTAACTATTTTTTTTTAAATCTTTTATGAAATCTTTTAAAAAAAAATCATTTGTAAAAAATATATATTTTATATAAAAAATATATATTTTATATAAAAAATAAAATTCTGAAAATGCCCCTGCAGTCAGGAACCTGAAAATCCAAAAAGTGAAAAACTATTTCTGGAAATACCGAAACTGCCCCCGATCAAAACTAATTCGCCTGGATTATAAACCTCTCTCAGGCATAACCTATGTTGTATTCTTTATTCCAACTGTCTGCAACACTCAGCCAACAACCCTACTGATGTGTGATCGACATTGGTTGGGATCCTCGAAGTTGGCTACTTTTTTCGGTATGCCGTCAGAGTGAGGAGTAACCAAGGTTGATACTTTTTTCGGTACATCTTGGATAGAATGGAAGCCAAAGCGAAATCGTGGAAAAGCTCGCATCTGTCATGGGGGACGAGAGGTTATGGCAAAAGCTATTCTTAAGGCTATGCCGACATATCTCTTCTTTTGCTTCTTGCTACAGAATTTTCTCTATAACAAAATGGATACTTTAGTGGGACGTTTCTGATGGTCAGGGGATTCCATGAGGAGAACCATTCACTAGTGCTCCAAAGACAAATTGACAGAAGCAAAGGAGGAAGGATGTTTGGGGTTCAGGCGATTTCGTGACTTGTCCAAAACAAAGTTGGGATGGAGAATTGTCCAAAACCCTAAGGCTACATGGGTACAGTACAGTTATTCAAAGCTTTATATTTTCCAAGGAATGATATTTTAATGACAACTCGACATCATAGAGGATCATAGTCCATAGATATGGACGAGTATCATGAAAGGTCTCAAGACTTTACTACAAGAGCTAAGGAAGAATATTGGTAATAGATGTGGTGCATGGCTTGTTGAAGCTTAATTGTGTTGGGGCGCAGCGGACGAGAATAGAGTAAATATATTGCACTAATAAACCACACACCGTAAATATTTCTCAGGTAAGTTGGAAGTGGCGGTAGTCCGCCACACTTAAAATCACTATGGATGGGTGATTACCACCGCAATACCATAATGACGATAATTAAGCCAACCTCCTTAGACCAATTTACTGTGGTAATATTAATAATGCAATATACAACGAATATTCTCGAAATTGCCAAGCACAAAACAGTAAGTAAATAACACCGGGATTTACGTAGTTCCCCTCCAATGCGGAGAGTACATCTACGGCGGCGAAGCGGCTACGAGCACTTCTTCACTATAACAAGGTAGCTACAAGGTGATCCGAGCCGATCCAAAATAGTGTCTCTCAAGTGTTTCCCAACCCCGAAACAACTACTCACTATTTTATCGCTCACAAGAAAGTATTCCTACCACGGTAAAACATTTACCGGGACTTTCTACCGCTCACCTATCTACCCAATTGAGATAACTTATCTCAATTATTAAACAAGTGAAAATTGCTACACTACAACACTTAGAGAAGTGAGAAAGGAAGAAGAGAGGGATGATTGAAATGGGATGCACTAGCTTCCCTTTTATACTAGAAATGTAGGGAGACCAATTGAAAGCAATTGGTTGTGGCATCCAATTAGTTGAATCCCCAACTAATTTCCATGTGCACTAAATTGGAGGTGGGGGTTAATATTGGTGGGAATTCAATTAGTTGGTTAGAGATCCAACTAATTTTGTGGTGCTTTAATATTGGTGGTACATATTTTTATTGCACATCAATTATCCGGGACCAACAATTCTCCCCCTCCCGGCTAATTAAGACTCTCGGTCATTCCTGCTCGATCGACAATACTCAAACTTCTCTCTTGGAAGACTCTTCGTGCACATATCAGATCCATTTTCATCAGTATGGATCTTCTCCAGTTGTAGTTGCTTCGACTCCACCACATCCCGAATCCAATGATATCGAACATCGATATGCTTAGACCTAGAATGAAACGTCGAATTCTTCGCAAGGTGAATGGCGCTCTCCGTCACAGAACAACTGCGGTCGTTCCTGTTGGAACCCAAGTTCACTCAAGAACTTCTTCATCCACAACAGCTCCTTGCTAGCTTCCGTTGCGGCAATGAACTCAGCTTCAGTAGTGGAAAGGGCTACACACTTTTGTAGCCTTGACTGCCAAGAAACAGCTCCCCCTGAAAATGTAATCAGGTATCCAGAAGTGGACCTCCGTGTATCAACGTCACCTGCCATGTCCGCATCTGTGTAGCCGACAAGTACAGGATTAGAATCTCCAAAACAAAGGCAAAATTTGGAGGTACCTCGAAGGTATCTCGAATCCACTTCACAACTCGCCCAGTGTTCCTTTCCGAGATTTGAAAGAAACCGACCGACAACTCCGATCGCGTGAGCAATATCCGGCCGTGTACACACCATAGCATACATCGGACTTCCCACCGCCGAAGCATATGGAATACTTTCCATCTCCGTCTTCTCGCATCGGTAGACGGGCATCGTTTGGCGCTAAGTTGAAAGTGATTAGCAAGAGGACAACTAACCGCTTTTGCACCGTACATGCTGAATCGTTGGAGTACTTTCTCAATGTACTTCTCCTGCGACAACCAAATCTTCTTGGCAACTCTATCTCGTGCAATCTTCAACCCAAGAATTCGTCGCGGGCCCCAAGTCTTTCATAGCAAAAGACTTGCTCAACTCCTTCTTCAAGTTGTTGATTCGGAAACATTCCGGCCAACAATCAGCATGTCGTCAACATAGAGCAACAAGATGATGAAATCATCATCACCGAACATCTTCACGAACACACAATGGTCTGAAGTAGTCTTCTTGTACCCTTGCTTCCCCATAACAGACTCGAACTTCTTGTACCATTGTCGTGGTGCTCGTTTCAAGCCGTACAAACTTTTGATAAGTTTGCACACGAAATCCTCTTTTCCCTTCTTCTTGAAGCCTTCCGGTTGCTCCATATAGATATCTTCCTCCAAATCGCCATGGAGGAAGGCAGTCTTCACGTCCATCTGCTCAACTTCCAGGTTGAAACTTGACGCTAACCCCGATCGTACGAATGGATGTCAATTTCACCACCGGTGAAAATATCTCATCAAAGTCGATGCCCTTCCTTTGATCGAAGCCTTTGACAACGAGCCGAGCTTTGAACCGTGGTTTACTATTGTGTTCTTCATGCTTGATTTTGAACACCCACTTGTTCTTCAAAGCTCTCTTCCCCTTCGGCAACTTCACAAGCTCAAATGTGTTGTTGTCGTGTAGGGACTTCATCTCGTCCTCCATTGCTTCCATCCATTTATGTTTGTGTTCATCCTTCATAGCTTCCTCGAAGCTATCTGGTTCTCCCCCATCAGTGAATAAGACATATTCATTTGATGAATATCTGGTAGAGGGTTGCACGACTCGTCCAGATCTCGTTCGGGGCGGAGAACCTTCGGCGGCCGGCGGTTGATAATGAGAACCATCATCATCATTAGGATCATCGGGCTGAACATCAAGGGGGGCTTCGTGTTCGGCTACCTCTCGGATGAATTTCTCCAACAGCGAGGTGTTGGAGGCTCTAGCTTCTCGGGTATTGAGCTAGCATCGGTGTTAGGAGCATCTCTCCCAACCTTCCGAATGTCTTCGATGGTCTCATTCTCCATGAACACAAGCATCACGACTCCTAATGAGCTTTTTCGGATAGGGTCAAAGAATCCGTAGCCAAATTCATCTTGACCATATCCAATAAAAACACACGGTCGTGTCTTGGAATCCAGCTTTCGACCTCTCATCCCTCGGAATGTGAACAAAGGCCTTGCAACCAAACACTCGAAGATGCTTGTACGAGACATCTTTTCCCGACCAAATCTTCTCGGGGGCTTCAAAATCTAATGGAACGCTAGGTGAAAGGTTCCAAACATGCACTACGGCAAGTAGTGCTTCTCCCCAAAAAGAGTGCGGCAACTTCGAGTGTGAGAGTAAGCATCTGACTCTCTCCATCAAGGTTTTGTTCATCCGCTCCGCCACACCATTCAGTTGCGGAGTCTTAGGAGGTGTAAACTGATGTCGGATTCCCTTCTCTTTACAGTAGGCATCGAATGGCCCAATGTACTCTCCACCATTGTCTGTACGTAGACACTTCAGCTTTCCGGCCTCCCTCTCCACCAATGCAACAAAACGTTTGAAAACGTTTAGCACTCGATCTTTCGTCTTCGAACATATACCCATGTCTTCCGCGAGTGATCATCAATAAACGTAGCAAAGTAACGTGCGCCACCAAGGGATTTGGAATCCGCTTCACAAAGATCTGAGTGAACCAGATCTAGCACGTTCTTCGCTCTAGAAGGTGGAGACCTTTTGAAAGCAACTCGATTTTGCTTTCCTGCCAAACAGTCGACGCATCTCTCCAGGTGGACATGATCCAGTCCGGGTATAGCCTTTTTCTTCGCCAGCTTTACCATGGACTTCTCGCTCATGTGGCCAAGGCGTTTGTGCCACAACGCGACGTCGTCGACAATCTCCGTTGAGTTTGCAACTTCTAGGGAGATCTTGGCTTCTGTCACGTACAGTTTAGACTGCTTCTTGCCTCTCGCCACCACCAATGCGCCTTTGGTGAGTTTCCATTGACCGTTTTTGAAGGTATGACAATAACCTTCCCCGTCCAGCTTGTCCACAGAAATCGGATTTAGACGCATGTCCGGGACATGTCTAACATCTCGCAAAGACCAACTTCGCACCTTCCATTGTCTCCCGTACGTACATCTCCTTTGCCAACGACCTTGGAGAGGTTTCCATTTCCCATCCTTACCACACCGTAGTTGCCCGGTGAGTAAGATGAGAAAAATTCACGCCTTGACGATACATGGATGGTGGCACCGCCGTCAACCACCCAAGTGGTCTCCCGGGTTGTCGGTGTTGACAAAATCTTCATCATAGACAAGCATGAGCTCCTCAACAACATTAGCATTGTCACCGTCGCACCTCTTGTTTTGCCTAAGTTGTGGGCAAAACCTCCGGATGTGTCCCTTCTGTTTGCAGTTGTGACAAGTGATGTTTGCATACTTGTTGGACTTCCCTCGGCTCTTCCCTCGCTTCTTTGAGCCTCTCGACTCACTCCTTCCTCTCCCATCCACAGCTAGAACGTCTGACTGTGATGATGAGGAAGAGACACCTTGAGATCTTCTTCTCATCTCTTCGTTGAGAATTCCGCTCTTGACATCCTCCATGGTGACAACACCATCTATGGCAGAGCTCGTGATTGCAATCTTCAAGGTTTCCCATGATTCTGGTAGGGATGCCAGAATCAAAAGAGCCGTCACCTCATCTTCGAGTTTTAAGTTCATTCCCGACAATCGGTCAATGATCCCTTGAACGTCGTTCAAGTGATCGGCAACGGAAGTGCCCTCTTTGTATCTCATCCGCACCATCTTCGTGAGATAAAAGAGTTTGTTGTTGCCGGTCTTTGAAGCATAAAGCCCCTCCCGGCTTTTTCCAAAGCTTCAAAGCATCTGTCTCTCCAACCGATGTGGTTGCGTACGTTATTATCGACATGGTGTCGAATGTAACTACACGCCTTCTCGTGCTCGCGCTTCCAATCCCCGTCACTCTTAGCGGCTGGCTTAGTGGACGATGACAACGGTTGATCCAAATCTTTCATCAACAAGAGATCCTTCATCTTGCTTCTCCAAATATGAAAGTTTGTACCGTTCAAACTAACCATCTTGCTTGGCGTTGCCTCCATAATGAACCGAGCTCTGATACCACTGTTGGGGCGCAGCGGACGAGAATAGAGTAAATATATTGCACTAATAAACCACACACCGTAAATATTTCCCAGGTAAGTTGGAAGTGGCGGTAGTCCGCCACACTTAAAATCACTATGGATGGGTGATTACCACCGCAATACCATAATGACGATAATTAAGCCAACCTCCTTAGACCAATTTATCGTGGTAATATTAATAATGCAATATACAACGAATATTCTCGAAATTGCCAAGCACAAAACAAGAAGTAAATAACACCGGGATTTACGTAGTTCCCCTCCAATGCGGAGAGTACATCTACGGCGAAAGAACGACTACGAGCACTTCTTCACTATAACAAGGTAGCTACAAGGTGATCCGAGCCGATCCAAAATAGTGTCTCTCAAGTGTTTCCCAACCCCGAAACAACTACTCACTATTTTATCGCTCACAAGAAAGTATTCCTACCACGGTAAAACATTTACGGGACTTTCTACCGCTCACCTATCTACCCAATTGAGATAACTTATCTCAATTATTAAACAAGTGAAAATTGCTACACTACAACACTTAGAGAAGTGAGAAAGGAAGAAGAGAGGGATGATTGAAATGGGATGCACTAGCTTCCCTTTTATACTAGAAATGTAGGGAGACCAATTGAAAGCAATTGGTTGTGGCATCCAATTAGTTGAATCCCCAACTAATTTCCATGTGCACTAAATTGGAGGTGGGGGTTAATATTGGTGGGAATTCAATTAGTTGGTTAGAGATCCAACTAATTTTGTGGTGCTTTAATATTGGTGGTACATATTTTTATTGCACATCAATTATCCGGGACCAACAAATTGGCTCCTAGCAGCCAGGTGATTTTAAATGTCATCCACAACAAACCATCAACTGTAGAGTGGCAGATTGTGATCTTCAACCTCTAAAGGAAATGGAACTTGGAATAGTTGCTATAATGTTCCAAGAAGAGACCGTCCAAGAAATAATCAAGACTCCAATTGGTCCATTAGAACGAATTCCAATACGTAATTTATTTCATCTAGAAACAAAGATTCCTAAAGAGGAATTGAAATAGAATAGGAAATGTGGTGTTACACAGTGGATACAGGTAGGCGAATCCGGATTCCCAGCAAAGGAAATAAGTATTTGCAGCAGCAAATAAATCAAATCTGGAATTTAAATCAAACGGATATCATTGTTAGTGGGGTAATTTTGTTTAAAAAATTATTCAAGACGTTCAAGTGTCTACATAAACCTCATAACTCTTTCCCCAATTTGAAACTTTCGTGTCCTCATTCCAGCCGCGCCAATTCTCAGAGAACTGCAATTCTCACTTTTTTCGTTTTTGATCACGACGGCACGAAATGGATCTAACGTCAAAAGGAAGTACGACAAGCACTAGACAAACAATAAATTTTGGTACACAAAAACGCTAGTTGAAACCTCTTTAAATTGATCGGTGTACTTGTTTCTGTTATGTTGTACTGGTTTTTATTTGTTGTATTCCTTTATGTGTACTAGCGTTTTCTACATTTCTATTGTGTTATACTCATTTTTATTTGATGTACTTGTTTCGTACTAGCTTTTGCAATGTACTAGATCTTTTTGTATATTTTTGTTTTTGTGCCATACCTTTTTCTATACTTATTTATGTAGTATTGTACGAGCTTTTGTTTGATGTACTTGTTTATGTGTATTAACTTTTGCAGTGTACTAGCTTTTTCTGTATATACTAGCTTTGTGAAAAGAAAACCTAGTACATAACCCCAAAACACAGTACTCCAAAACCCAGTACATAATCCCCAAAACCTAGTACATAACCGCCCAAAACACAGAGAACTTTTTTTGTGTAGGCACGATTAAATCAAAAGTTACGTAGACAGTTAAATCGAAACCAAAAAAAAAATGTTCCCATGACTTACAATGCGCCATGCACCATAAAACGTAAAACGAGCCACATACCTTAAGCCGCGCCGCACACTTGCAAACTCTACATTTCAAAACTTCCATTATTTCATTTCTTTCACCAAACCAGATTTTTGTTTTAACTCCCAAAGTTTTGTGTAATTTCAATTTAGTCACTCAATCAGTTTATGAAGTGCGTTTAACTCGAATTTCGGTGAGTTAGGTTAACGTCAATTAGTTACGAAATTAGTTAAAATGCACTAAACCAATTAAAAGGTGAGCTCAATCCGTATAGGGGCTGAACTCGGGTTAACCATAACAGATTTTAAATTGAACGATTGCGGATATCAGTTTGCGTTACACTAATATAATAACGACATAACACTGATATTAGTTTGTTCTTATTTTTCTCGTGTTATGTCGTTATTATAACGCAAACTAATATCCTCAACCGTTCAATTTAAAATATGTTACGGTGAATCCGAGTTCAGCCCATTTACAGATTGAGCTCACATTTTAATTGGTTTAGTGCATTTTAACCGATTTCGTAATTAATTGACGCAAGCCTAACTCACCGAAATTCGAGTTTCAGTTAACCGTACTTTAGAAACTAATTGAGTGACTAAATTACAATTACACAAAAGTTTGGGAGTTAAAGCAAAAATCTAATTTGGTGAAAGAAATGAAATAATGGAAGTTTTGAAATGTACGGTGCGTGGCGCACCGTAAGTCACGGGAATTGCCATTTTTCGTAATTTAAGTTTTAATTTGACTGTCTACGTAATTTTCGCTTTAATCGCGCCTATAAATATTTCTTTCCCAAAACAGCGTACCCCAAAACCCCGTACCTCCAAAATCTATTACTCTCAAAACCCAATACCTAGCCCTTAGCGACAATAATCCGTACAAAAAACCTAAAATCCTTACATATTTTTCGAATGACGAGGAATTGAGTTAACCCGACGGCCTAGACCCCGATCACGTCGCACCATTGCTTCGTCAAAGTGATGAGAAAGAATAGTGTCGAGATTGAAAGTAAGCAAAATAGATAATGGAACAAGATGATGAGAAAGAATAGTAACTTACACAGTTGCATGTATTGAAATTGAAATATTTTTTTTTGTAAGAAATTATTTTTTCACTAACTTTCTTATTTAATCAATATCTTTAAAATATGAATTTGGATTCAAATAAAATTTACACCAAAATTTTAATTTTTCAAAAGCGATTAAAACTAGAACAACCTTAATAGGATTTCAATGAACTTTATCTTTTGAGGTAAAAGATGTGAGAGGATTGCTCAAAATACTTTATATGATGTATCACCAACTTAGATGTAGGTATTAGTCATTTCGAGATAGTTATTAGCAACTTATAGGTAGAAGTTGGTATTATCAATTTAGAGGTATATATTAGCAACTTAAACATACGTAAGCTAAATATAAAAGAACAAAATATAAGTATTAGCAATTTTGAGATAGTTATTGAGGAATTTTTTGCAGTTATTATCAATTTAAAGGTAGTTATTACAGACTTTGAGGTGGTATTAGCAAATTTTAGGTAGACATAGTTAAAATGGTGAATATATACCGATAAATGTGATGATCCCCTTTCCCGGAAAGGATGAGATGGGCCGTGGCCAAGAGTGCGATGAGGAGCACCGGTCCGGCCAACAACAACAATAACAAGCTCCCTAAATAAAAAATATAAAAATTGAAACTTAAATTATAATAGACGAAAACAATATATTTTTATAATACCCAAGAAGCCACACAAATCTAGGCTGTTAGATTGAAAAAAAGCTTAAAAAGGAAGTATCTGATGGCTGAGAAAACTTTAGCAGCCATACTGAAGGTTTCCTTCCTCACCAGAAAACGGGTCTGCTGGCAGTAGTTGAGCTTTACCACGGTGGCAGTAACCGCAAACGCGTCGCTTTCGGCTGCGCTACCGAAACTGCGAAACACAAAGAGCAAGTCGAAGAACCAGCAGTTCAGGACCAGGGCCAAACACCGCAAAACTTCCTTTTTACCTCTGTCTCCGCAGATTCTTTTTCTTCCTCCATCCCGACAATAGGAGCCCGTCCCCCTTGTAGAGACGGCAATTCTTTAATTAGTAGACGGAAGCAAGCCACAGCCCCGTGACAATGAGCGTGATCGACCTTCTCACAAGAGTCGACTCAATCTGCCAGAAGTACGAGAGATACGACGTCGATAAGCAGAAGAATCTCAATGTCTCCGGCGACGACGCCTTCGCTCGCGGATACGCTGCAGTTGACGCCGAAATCGAAGCTGCTCTTGAGGTATGTGACCTATTTTCCCTTTTCTTTGTGCATTTTCGCCTTTTTTTGGTTCTCTTTGCTGGATAAATTGGTTAGTTGAAGCAAGCTGTGGTTTCTTTGTAAACCTAGCTGATATTGATTCTAAATAGGTAGTCTGGCTGCTTATGTATGTTTAGGGATAGTCGATAGTGATTTTCTTTTGAGTTTGCTCGGGATTGAGCTTTGTGTCCGGTAGTTTCCGGCTTCAAAAATTTTGTTCGTCTGATGTGCAGAAAGCAGAACTTGCAGCCAGTGAGAAGAGTAAGGCGTCCACTGTAGCTCTCAATGCCGAGCTTCGTCGAACCAAGGCAAGACTGCTAGAAGAAGTTCCAAAGTTGCAGAGGCTCGCGGTAAAGAAGGTCTGTTATCAAAATATTACGATCATCTTCTCCATTTGACTGAATAGGGAAATCAATATGAATACCTAGAAAATCAACTCTTAAGCATCCTCTTGATTGTGGCACACTGGATTTGGAGTTAGAAACTCTTGCTCTCGTCATGTGTGAAATTAAAACTCTGTACAGTTAGGGTAGTGATATTGGTTCTTGTTGGTTAGGACATTTTTGGTTATCAAATCTGGGTCCAGCTGTTTAGTTTAGCCATTTTTCCTTTTAATCATTTAAAGGCCGACTCTGAGAGATGTGCGTGGAATCCTGGAGCTTGTTTTGAGTTGTATTTCTCCATTTTCTTGTTCATATCTAACGAAGTTGGATCAGAATACTTCGGTTTTATAAATTATGCTGAAGTTGACATGTTCTGATTCCCTTTTTTCTTGTCTTATGTGCAATCTGTTCACAGGTAAAAGGCCTTTCTACAGAAGAGCTTACTGCCCGTAATGACTTGGTTCTTGCATTACCCGACAGAATCCAAGCTATTCCCGATGGAAATACAGCTGCACTGAAACAAACTGGAGGCTGGGGGCCTTCAGCTTCCCGCACAGAAATCAAGTTTGATTCAGGTAAATTATCTATCTGATGGATCTTCTTTCATTTTTTATTTCCGTAATTGATAGTTAACCAATGAGTTATAACTCAGTAGAAGTTTCAGATGGGTTGTTACTGAGCCTGATACTTGGCATTTCCTTATTGTAGGAATAACCCTAATTATTCCTAATTAGGTAAACCGAATAGGAGATATATTTACTTATTTGTGTAGGAAGAAACTTCCTTATGTAAGACTCCAACTCATGGTAGGAGTCTTTTGCTTCTAGGGTATATATACTCATCGACTGTTAGCCTATCTAATAACAAGAATCAATAATTCTCTTCCTATCTCTCCTGTCTCTTTACCTACCTCTATTCTAAACATGGTATCAGAGTCTCTCTCTGGTATTCTCTTCTGCTTATTCTAAACCCTAATCATTCACCATAACCAAGAACACGGTTGATAGCATCGTGACTTCTGACGGCGATAGCAGCTCCAACAATTCTAGAGTCATGTCGATCCCACCAAGTTCATCCGATAATTCCTACCCTGGACGAGTTGTGATTTATCCTCTTGATGGTAAAAATTACCTCCACTGGTCTTCTTCCGTCCGCATCTACATCAACGGCCGTGGTAAAGCTGGTTATCTTCTCAGAACAGCGAAGAAACTAGCTGAAACTGATCCGAAGTGTGAGCGGTGGGACAATGAAGATCACCTTGTTCGCGGCTAGCTTATTTCCACCATGATACCGAAGATGGGCGAAATCTATCTTCCTCATCCGTCGGCCAAGTCTATATGGGACCATGCAAAGAAGAGTTAATCGACGATGGACCACTCCTCTGCACTGCAAGAGATCGAAACCAAACTGTATGATCTCAAATAGGGAAGCACGGGTGTGAATGACTACTACAATTCTGGAAAAAATACTAAAGAGCCAGTTGATTTCTTCAGCAACAACTTTGCTCAAGGTAACTCTCTTACCACTCACTTTAAATCTTCTCATCAATATACTTGGATTCTAGACTCTGGTGCTTCAGACACAATGATTGGTTGTCGAGAATTAATCTATGATCTTCAACCTTATCCTCGGAAAGGAGAGGTTCGTGTAGCCAATGGGGGAATTGCCACAGTTACAGGCATAGGTTATATTCGGCTGCCTGGCAACCTTGCCATGTCTTCAGTACTATATGTCCCTCAATTAAGCTGCAATCTTATCTCTGTCTGGCAGTTGACATCGGATTTGAATTGTGAGGCTAGATTATTCCCTTCTGGTTGCCACTTGCAGGAAGTGGGATCGGGGAAGACGATTGGAGTTCCTGAACTATCACATGGACTATATATCTTCAAGGATGGTTTGGACAAGGACATTTAGAAGTCAGCACATCAAATTTTTAGAATAAATGATTGTAGTGATGATATTTATTTTTGGCACTATAGACTTGGACATCCAAGCTTTATGTACCTTTCACACTTGTTTTCTACATTATTTTGTAATAAACAGGCTCAGTTTTACAAGTGTGAAGTGTGTGAATTAGCTAAGCATACTCGCTCCACATATCATGCAATAGGATACCGATCCTCTCAACCCTTCTCAATGATTCACAGTGATATCTATGGCCCAATGAATGTCAAGAATCTAAATGGAGCTTGATGGTTTGTCACGTTTATTGATGATCATTTTCGGCACACTTGGACTTACTTAATGGAGGCCAAATCGGAGACTAGTTCCATATTTCAATACTTCTATTACATGGTGCAAACCCAGTTCAATGGCAAGATTCAAATATTAAAAACCGACAATGCTAAGGACTACTTCAACACCGTTCTTGGTCAGTTCCTTACCAAACGTGGGGTGGTGCATCTAAGCTCGTGTGTTGAAACTCCTTAGCAAAATGGGATTGCCGAACGTAAGAATAGACACCTTCTGGATGTTGCTCGTGCCTGCATATTTGCTAGGCAGGTTCCAAAATATTTATGGGGAGAAGCTGTCTTGACGGTGACGGCCACTTGATCAATAGGATGCCTAGCAAAGTTCTGGATTTCACCCCACCTCGACAAATTCATCCTGACCGTTATCCTCAAATGGCCAGTTTATCTTCAAATCTTCCACCCCGGATATTTGGCTGCAATGCCTTTGTTCACATTAACCCGAACCGTCACAGCAAGCTTGATCCGAGAGCTCACAAGTGTGTCTTTATTGGGTATTCTCCTCACCAAAAAGGCTACAAGTGCTGTTCTCCCACTACTCGACAAACGTACAATACTCGTGATGTTACCTTCTTTGAAACCCAATCTTTCTTTCACCATACTGAGTTCGATGGGGAGACTACTAATGACTCCGAAACTCCTTTGTGGGATTTGATAGCATTAGAGGATAATACTACTGTTCATTCTACTGAAAACACCATCAATGCAGCTTCAGAGTCTAGTACTACTGCTGCTCCTGAACTAATTGATACTCCTATTGTTTCTGAATCAGTTGTCTCTGACTTTGCCAAATCCATTGAGGCTGCGTCTGAACAACATTCTGAAAATCAGCAACCTGAATTACTTGTTTACACTCGTAGGCCGAGGAATGATAATCTTGCTTCTGAACCGAAGGAAACTGGAGAGCTCGACGCTGCTATTCTAGAAGTTTCAATCCCTAGGTTTCATACTGATCTAGATATACCCGTTGCTATTCGCAAAGGTGTCTGAAGTTGTACTCAACATCCAATTGGAAACCACATTTCTTATGAGTTGAGTCCTGAGTATAGAGCGTTTATCACTTCTCTCGATGAGGTTGATGTCCCCAAAAATATCAAAGAAACCTTACTCGATCCAAGATGGGAGAAGGCTGTCAGAGAAGAATTAAGTGCCCTCAAGGCAAATCACACTTTGGACTTAGTTAATCTTCCTCCCAACAGACGCATAGTTAACTGTTGATGGGTGTTTACCATCAAATATAAAGCGGATGGATCGATTGAACGATTCAAAGCTCGTTTAGTGGCCAGGGGGTTCACACAGACTCATGACATTGATTATGAAGAAACCTTTGCACCAGTGGCAAAGATTAATACTATTCCAGTTCTTCTCAGTCTAGCTGCCAACCTAGATGGCACTCTTCATTAGCTTGGCGTAAAGAATGCTTTTCTCAATGGAGAATTGTTTGAAGAAGTTTACATGAATCCTCCTTTTGGGTTTCCTTCGGATAGAAGAGTGTGTAAATTGAACAAAGCCTTGTATGGACTGAAACAGTCACCACGGGCCTGGGTTGATCGATTTGCTAAAGCTGTCAAGTCGGTAGGATAAACCCAATGCCAATCGGACCATACAATGTTGGTAAGGCGCTCAGATACAAGGAAGATTGCTGTCCTGATAGTGTATGTGGACGATATCATCATCGTTGGGAATGACACGCACGAGATACATCAGTTAAAGCAGAGACTTGCATCAGAATTTGAGCTCAAGGACTTGGGAAATCTAAGGTACTTCTTGGGTATAGAGGTTGCTCGCTCTGAAAAGGGTATTGTTCTCTCTCAGAGGAAATATGTTCTTGATTTGTTGAAGGAAACCGGAATGCTGATTTGCAAACCTATGAGCACTTCATGGAATCGAACAAAAAATTCAGCCGAAATGAAGGAATTGCTACAGTTGACAAAGGGCTTTATCAACGTTTAGTAGGTAAGCTCATTTATCTGGCTCATACTCGTCCAGAGATATCATACTTAGTTGGGATTGCAAGTCAACATATGCATAATCCCAACGAGGAACACTTAGCGATGATTTACCAGATTTTGAAGTATCTAAAGTTTACCACTGAACATGGCCTATTCTTCAAAAAGCATGATCACAGAGGCGTCACTATATACATTGATTCTAGTTGGGCAAGTGGATTAACAGAACGAAGATCAACTACCGGATATGAGACCTATGTATGGGGAATCTTGTGACATGGAGAAGCAAGAAACAGGACATAGTCTCCCTCAGCAGTGCAAAAGCTGAGTATTGTGTATTGACTTCCAAAATTAAGGAGGGTATGTGGTTGCATTGGGTTCTTGGCGAATTACAGATGCAATTAGCATCGTCCGAAATCCAGGTTCATCATGACAAAACTAAACATGTTGAACTGGATCGTCAATTCATCCCAGAGAAGGTTACAAATGGAGTTATAAATCTGGATTATGTTCCAACAAGTCAACAACTCGCTGATGTTTTCATGAAGTCATTATCAAGGTCTACCTTTGAAGAATTAATACACAAGCTGGAGATGTTCAACATTTACACCACACAACTTGAGGGGCAGTGTAGGAATAACCCTAATTATTCCTAATTAGGTAAACCGAATAGGAGATATATTTAGTTACTTGTGTAGGAAGAAACTTCCTTCTGTAAGACTCCTACGTATGGTAGGAGTCCTTTGCTTCTAGAGTATATATACCCATCGGCTGTTAGCCGATCTAATAACAAGAATCAATAATTCTCTTCCTATCTCTCCCGACTCTTTATCTACCTCTATTCTAAACACTTATCACTTCTCCACTTGTCTGAGAGTCAGATGCATTTTCACTATATATTCATGCTGATTGTAGATGGCCGTTTAGATGATGAATATTTTCAAGAATCTGAGGAGTCAAGTCAGTTTAGGCAGGAGTATGAAACACGTAAAAAGAAGCAGGTTAATCAACATACGCCTTCTACAGAAACTGTGAACTGCCTTTCTTTTTAACATATTTGGATTTCTTGCATGATGACCATTAAAATTAAAACAGGATCATGGTCTGGAGATGATCTCAGAAGGTTTGGATACTTTGAAGAACATGGCTCATGACATGAATGAGGTAGCATTTATTAGTTTTTCTTATTTCTCCATGTTTATTTTCTCCCTTTAATATCTACATGTGCATGGTATTAGACTATTAGTAATGCTTGTACCTTAGTGTTTGGATTGATATATTCCTATACGTTAGACATAAACAAACTAGTTTACTCAAGTTGTTGGGATTATTAACTCCCTGTTTTACTTGATCTTAAACGATCTATACAGGAAATGGACAGGCAAGCTCCTCTGGCGGATGAAATTGATGCCAAGGTATTAGCAATGTGATCTTATACCTTAACCTGAGACTTGCAGCAACCTTGATTTCATTTGGGGCCTATCCTCTGATTCTTGCAGGTGGATAAGGCAGCTTCTGATCTTAAGAACACTAATGTTAGACTGAAGGACACTGTTACACAGGTATGATTCATGAGTTTCCATAAGCTGCTGCCAGTTATAGGTTCCTTGCGCTGACGGAATCAATCTTTGGACTGCAGTTACGATCCAGCAGAAACTTCTGCATCGATATTGTTTTGTTGTGCGTGATATTGGGCATTGCTGCTTATCTGTTCAAGTAAGTTGCTTTCAACCCTGGTCAACCGTCTTATACTTTTTGGATGTTTGCTATAATTTTTGTTGGGAATTTATCTAAAGCATGGATTCTTGCAGTGCGCTGAAGAACTGATAGATGAATGGGCGATGTTGATGGACATATCTAACGTTATGGTGGTGTTTGGCTTTTCCTGGCACTGTAATGTACTTCAATGACTAGCTTGCTTTTCGTGTTTGGTTTGTCAATCATGTCTGTGTGTTGTCTTCTTCGTTCCAACTTGAGAAGTGCAGCTGTCTTGTGTAAAGATATCTGAAGTCAGTGTTGTGTATTAATATTTTCATTCTGTTTTTTCTCACACAAATAGCATACACTTACCTGATTAGATCAACAGACTGTCTTATTTGCATATTTCATATAACCACATCTGTGTCTGCAAGTATTATAGTTCTGGTCCCAACTCCCAGAAAATCTGCTGTTACAAATTTGTAAAATAGTGTCCTGACCTTTGCGGACAGTAGTTTCTGTTGGTCATCTGTAGTAGTTCTCCACATGAGGGGTCTTCCTTTCGCTCAAATAACCTATTACAAGTTATCTACACTGTATAGTTACTTCCCTGGTCTAGTTGCTTCCTCTCTCGCTAAAGTCATGAAGCTATTCCTTAATATTTGATGGGTTGTCATGGAGCTCCTGCGGTTTCTTTTCTAGAACTCGTCTACGCAAAAGTTGATGTCGAAGGTATCGTCACACATAGATAGAACTATATCCTCCTCGAGATCACCAGTTTTAGGCTTCTTGCTTTGCACGAAAGTAGAGTCCTGTTGGTCTCTTTCCACATCTTTCCGCTTCAGTGGGTTGAAGAAGTTATCAAGCGAAGAAACTGATGAGAAATGCAAGTTCTTATCATCAGAGTCCTCCTCATAACCTGAAGTGCTGGACTTGTCACTCCCTTGGAAGTTTATGCTGGATGCTGGTTTAGCGCAGGCAAAATCTTGAGATGCAAATATGTAAGGCAGCATTGGGCACTCCTTGTACAGGTAATTCCTCACCATGTCATCATTAGGGTTTGTGAAGTAACTCTTTACCATATCGTCATTAAGGTTTATATTTGCTGTCTTGCTGTCATAATTCTTGATCATCTCAAAAGCAGGAGCCACATTTTCTGGCTTGTGTAGATTCACATTCATTTGTAGCTTCTCATTCTGTTTCGGAAATGCCCCTGGCAGTTCTTGAATTGGAGCACTTCGATCTTCCCATAGGCTCTTGGGGTTACTACACTTTTGCTTAACACGACAGAGAACCCAGTCGTCCAACTGCAACAATGAGAAAAATAAATGGATTCAGAATTGGAACGAACATTGTTGTACATGGTTGGACCACCTCAGATTAGGATAGATGTGCTTACCCTCATAGATCCTTTTTGCCTAGGATTGGAGATAGTATCAGGTAGCCGATACTCGTACATGATCCAGTCTGTCTTGATACCCTTAGGAGGCCGTCCTTTGTAAAACACAAGAGCCTTCTTCACACCCACACTTGCCATTCCGTTTGAACTTAGAATCGGCTTGTCTGTCCCGGTCGCCTTCCAATACCCTGAACCTGCTGCCCTGTTAGGCCTGGCTCCATTTGGGTACTTCCTGTCCCTTGGTGTGAAGAAGTACCATTCGTCGTCTCCAAACAATGCTTTCTCTGTTATCAATGGAAAAATAAAAGTTTGGACGTTAGAAACTAGGGCCTATGGTTCTTAGTAGAAAGAAGGAAGAAACATTATGAAAAAAATGAGAATGGAACATACTTGGTAGCTCCCATGGGTCAAACTTGTAGAGATCGATCTCAGCGATAATGGAAGCTGGAAGAGGACTGGATCGAATTCTGTTCTTCAAGTACTGCACTATGAGTTCTTCGTCGGTCGGGTAGAATCGAAACCCAGGAGGTAGATGAATATCTGAGCTGCTTTGGGGCTCCATGTAGAAGTTGTTGCTCAATTGGTTCGTTCCTTGATTGTTTTTTGAGATATGGAAAAGAAACTTAAGAAAGAATGAGTGGGATGTGATAGAGCAGTTGGAAGATTGCAGTTTGGTTGGATGGAGTAATCTAAAGAGTCTGAGACACTTTTATATAGGGTAGGCGTCCCCTTGTGCCGGCTTGTAGAATTACTAGGAGAGTGAAACAAAAAAGTTCAATTCTTGAATTGGTCCAAAAGGTCCGAACCGGACAGAAGCCTGGGAAAATGATTGAATGATAAGGGGTCGTCTTTCTGTAGGGATTTCAATTGTTTTGGATTGTTAGTTAATCTCTATACTTCTGTGACCAGAGGGATTTTTTGCAATTTAATTTAAGTTTGCATATACAGGCTTCAAATATGATTAACCTTTTTCGTGAAAGAATATAATTATGGGTACTTACGGACATACGGTATCCACTACTACATTTTTTATATATTTTGTACTTCAAAATAAGAGTTTTGAGATTTTAGTTTAGTATTTAGGGTTTAGTATATAATGTTAACGATTTATAATTTATTTATTTTAGTATGATTTATTAATTTGGATTTATGATGAAAAGTTAAAATTCAAAACACCATTTTGAGTCTGAGTTGAGTTTATAATGGAATGTTTGAAGGTTAAGATGGAGTGTTTAGAGGTTTATTGTTATTTTTTAGTGTTTAAAGTTTATTGTAAGGTGTTTAGCTTTTGTTGTTTGTATTTTAAATGATCGAAATGCGGATTTAAAATAATGTATTTAACTTTGAATGAAATACATGGTTATTTTAAATTCCTCTTTGAAGTAGCAATTTCAAATTTATGTATTTCAAGTACAATCATCCAAACACATCCGTAGAGACTGAAGATTGTGTTTTACGGTTTGGATGCAAGATGATAAGTGAATTGGTTGTAGGGTGAAAATGAATTGGAATCAGAATGTAAGTGGGTTCATATTTCCTAGGCCTAGGAATGAATATGCTGTGTTTTGGCAACATCTTTGATTGGACAACCGTAATTTAGTTACTTGGTGACAAAATCGTAGGGAGAGGTGATGGTGTTGGATAAAACTCTTGCTTCCCCAGTTATGGAGCAGGTTTGAAATCCAGGCATAAAAACATTCCTAGATATTTAGGATGAACTTGAACCGTTAGATCTTATGGATTTTGTATTTTGACAAATCTAACGGTATGTATAAAAAGGGCATAAAAGTCCTTTTATTTAATTTATTACTTTTATATAAGGGCACTGTCACCTCATCATCGACGTTGACCGGTTAGCAACGTCCCGATCACCGTCCGGTGAATTTTCCGGCAAAACTGCGGTGACTGACCGGTGAATTTCATGGAAATCCTGGAATAAAAATGAATGAATGAATATCCAAACTACCCTTCCGGTCAAAACTCCTGAAAATCCTGGAACTTTAAAATCTGGATTTTAAACTGCTCTCCAGTCATATTCAGTAAGAACCAGACAAGGACGCCCATCATCATGCTTTGTCGACCTGTTTTATCTTTATGGTAAGTAGTTTTTTTGTTCAGAATCTACCGGTAGCGTTTCCCATCCTTCTCTTGCTCTTGTCCTTACAGTTCCCCTTGGCTTCTTCGATATTGGTTTTTTTCTTACTTCATATGTTAGGAACTACTGTAGCTAGCTAGTCTTCATCATATAAACAGATCCAGAACAGTTAAGTTGAGTACATTGGGTAGAATTGTATAGAACTTAATGCACCATACCGTATATGAAAAAAATATGCCGATTGATCTTAAAATATAAAGAAAATTGCAACAATATCAGACCTCTAAAACTGGGAGAGATAGGATGGGCAGAATCTGCCGCTATTTAGGAGGCTTGTTCATTTGCACTGATCAAAGCGTGTTATCTAGGCAGGAGGAGCTTCCAATGTGTTGTGATTCTATGAAAAGTAATAAAGAAGCCAAAATGACAGTTGGTAATTCTGTGTCATATGTGTTTAGGAATGAGATGCCTGCAGCAAGCAAGGTGGGTGGAGAACCCAATCAGAGAAACACATTGGAGAGCACTTCAATTGCATTTTAAGACCTTCCTTGTCGAATTCCAGCCATGGCAAAACGACAATCGGCTTGCCATTTGAAAAAGAGTTGTTAGTCGTTAATTAAATCGGTTTTGTCTTATCGCCAGTTCTTCAACTGTTATTAAAAAAAAAAAAAGAAATAGTTAATATCATCCATCGGCAGGAGCACTCCAAATCCAAGACATAATAATCTTACATCTTTTTATTTATTTATAAATTTAATTTAATTAATGAAAAACAGGCTGGACAAGTGAGACAGAAATATGAGCCGTAAAACAGAATGTTTATGTTAATGAATCTTCATTAGGTCAAACAAACAAAAGAGGATGTGTTGTCAATTGCATGTGAATTTAGGTAAAAACTGTAAACCAAAAATAAAAGGCTAAAAACAAAATTGTTTATGCATGTCTGGATTGTTGACTCTTCAAATTTAAAGATGTTTTATTATTCATGAATGATGTGCTTCAACTTTTCTTTTTATCACACACCATTGAGTGGCTTGATTTGTTTGGTTTGTATAGATCTCATTTTATTATATATTATAGTTATTCAAAAATAAATAAGAAATAAAAAATAAAGGATAACTTTTTGTGGTGTTGCATGGTATTCTTTTGTATGAAAAGCAGGTTTTGCTATCGTTTTTTTGTAGTTGTAGTTTGAGGGTTTTTTCGTGTATGAAGCATGATCGGAGGGTCTCTATGATAGAGGATAGAGGATATGTCTCTCTTACTGGTGGACAGCCAGAAGAGTCCTCACAGATTACAAGTTGTCTGTGGAGGGCATTTTTTTCACCAAATCGATAGACAAGTGATCCTCTACGGCTGTCTGAGATTGCTATAAGAAACCGGTCAACCGTTGACCGGTTCGTCTTCACCATAACCAACTTCTATTTTGCCTTTGAATTGGATTATTTTTCTTTTCGCTTGAACGATGTCTGTGTTTAGTTTTCTTGTTAGTTTTATTTCAGATTTCTTGTTTTCGTAGCTTGTTATTTCAATTTCGTTTGGTAGACGTCTTTCGTTCAAAGTTACCGTTTGATTGAAGTGCCTCGATGGAGAGTAAGCAGTAGAATGCCTTAATTAGCAAGGGACCAAAGTCCATGTTGTCTTGTTTCTAGGTCTAGACCTTCTGTTAGATATGAATATCATTGTAAAATATCGTTGATCTTGATGAATGAAATGAGTATATTTTTCAATAAAAAAAGAATAGCCATTTGTAGTGTATGAGACGGAAATGAGATGAATTAAAGAAATGATCAATTGATTCGGAAAATGAATTATCAAAATACTTGCAATAATTGTGTATGGTACATGATACATTTGGTAAATCTATCCACCGTCTATGTATCCGCTGAAGCTGGATTTTCCTGTCCAATTGTTAGAGAAAATGCATAGGAGTGAAATATAAAAAGAACTGAATAACTGGGTTTCTTGTTATTATTTACGTGGAAGGAACGATATGAGCAATGGGCAAAGGAGTTTTACAAAAACTATGCATGGTGAGAATTAAGGCAAGCAAGGAAGGACACTTACATTGGCATTTAGTTGCTTCTACTCTATGTTAATTGTTGCCCATCCACACTCCAAAGTTTTAGTTTTATATTTTTTAAATGAAAAACACTACAAACTTTGTAACATCATTATTATTATTATTATTATTATTATTATTATTATTATTATATGCAAATAAATGTACATGAGGTTTAGGGTTTAGTCTAATAATAATTTGAGATTTTTAATATTCGAAAGACCTCCGATCACAACTGACAGGCAGAAGTGCAGTGGCCGTCGATTTCGTAAGCTACGTCCTTACGACTGACTTCTCTTTGGTTCTGGTTCTGGTTCTGTACCTATACGTGTTGTTGTGTTTCTTGGTTTTGTACATTTGTCTCATTTGCTCCAACTATTTCATTAATACATACGCCAAGTTAAATTCCAAATGCAGCTTCCCAACGGTTTCCTTTTTTTTACCCTTGTTTACTTCCCGATACCCTCCTTATAACTAACCAAACGCCTCACCACAAAACTGCCGGAGGACGTACGGTGGCCGGTTTTTATTACACACCGCCATAGAACTAGGCATGAATATTTTATTTGACCTTCAAGTATTCGACTCTATTTGATTCTATCAAAAAAAGTAATATCCGCATTGAACCGGTTACGGGACGGATAAGGTACTTTTCAACACATATACCTTACCTAAACAAAACTTGTTCCTAAATATAAATGATACCTTACTTATTAAAATTGTACATTTTGGTACGTTATTTATCATTTGTAACAAATTATTACCTGACCTATTAGAATATATCATTTAAAAGCTTTTGAATTTGACTTACTTAGTCTTGTTTTTTGGAGATGAGGATATCTACGGGACCTACAAGTATGAAGATGAGTATCAAGGTATGCAAATATGTATTCAAATGAATATATATACCTCCGCTCCAAACCCGCCCCATTGACATGCCCTACATACCATCCCACCCCAAAACTTACCTTACAGCGGCATCACTAAATACGGTGATCGTCGAAGGGGTTCTTTGTATAAATTTATAAGCCGTTCCCTAATCGGATAATGTAGCAAATAAGTGGCTTTATTATCCAGTCATTGAATGTACTCCATGTATGTGGACGATGAAGAGAGCAGGAGCAGGGGACTTCCTCAAGTCGAGTGCAACCATACAGTCTCACTTTTATATGCCAGAATCAAAATAGGCAGGTGAGTCTGCGGAGCTGCGTAATGAAGTGCCTTATGAACCGCCATTACCATGAGGATCAATGGGTCTACAATATGATGAATTACCCTTTTTCTACCCAAAAAAAAATGATGAATTACCCTTCCCATTGTTGTGACAAGTGCCCCTGTCGGATCTTTGATCACCAAACTAATGGAACCATAACCGGCAAGCTGTGAACAGCGGATCAGACCGCACCATCGACCAAAGTGAGAGTAGAGCTCACGACGAATGAAGTGGTAGGAGGGCATTGTAGGTTGAGACCGTCGACGTCCGGAGCCGGTTCAATTGGTGACATCTCTGACCAATGGTGATTATGCTTGTTATGTGAGTGAAATTAAAAGCGATTTCACGATTTCAAAAGCCTGCACCAAAAACATATGAGTCTCATCGCATAACGAGGACTGACTCATGCCTACTACGCCAAAATGCTACTGGATGATAGCCTAAAGAGGAAAAAGATGCATACTGGACACAAACTGGATCTTAAAGCCTAGTAGATATTAATCTGACTTGGTGAACTTACAATTGGTGGAATGAGAATGGCCACCATTACATTCAATTGCCACGGGGATAGCATAAATTGTGTATTTTATTTTTTGAATCTAGCTTAAGAGACTAAATCTTTTTTATTTGGGAACAAAGTAAAAATTTCCTTAGTAAGAGCTATCGACATCAACAAATTTAACAATTTATTTAATGAATAATTTTCAACCACCTCCGTCCTTAATTTGTTTAACAATTTTTATTCATCATCTATATATTTTTTAACAATATTTTTTCATCATCTATATATTTTTTAACAATATTTTTTCATCATCTATATATTTTTTAACAATATTTTTTCATCAATAGTAATTATCATATATAATATAAATTTTAATCATAAATATTTTTTCTTAAAAAATGTCCATTTGCTATATGACATTACTAGTTGACTTTCTAAATTAGAAAGTTTTTTAATTTATCAAATCTACCTGAGTGTCACCTTATCCTTTAATCGATTATTAAAGTTTTGCAATGGAGATGTAGAACTAATTTGCAAAAAAGTGGAATAGTTGGAAGGGACAGGCTCCCTTACCCTTAATCCATCAAATAACGAACTCGAAGCACGGATTAAAATCATCAACAAACACCCATCTTGTTAATCAGGATTACAGCAACCAGATTAAAGTATTAATATTACATCAATACTCAAGCAACTTAGTAGACCAGGATAAGCATTCTAACACCATTAGCCACAATCAGAATACCAAATACCCAAAGTGATTCTGAGATCAAATTATTGGCCACAATTTAAGCTGATAGAATGCCTGGTTTCAACAAACACAGAATCAAGAAGAAGAACAGAAAGAAATAAAAAGAAAGAGAGATACCTGAAAAGCAGGAGTAAACCCTCTGACTACAAAGGTTGAGGAGGAGTGCTATACTCAAGTAACGATGTTTGCCACGTACCTCTTAAATTCATTTTATTGTTCATGAGCTGCAAGTCGGAGTGTGAGTTCAAAAGAGAATACGTCGCATCTCCAGTAACATATACTGGAGTAGAGGGAGATCTAAAACAAAGCGGACAAAAGAAAACAAAGAGGGACGGAAATATTAAGCTCAAGCACCAAGGGCCTTGATGATATCATCAACACTCGAAACTGTGAAGTCTCCACCATCTTCAATGTTTGCAGCCTTCACCTTGAGGTCATCGACCAGTAGAGCAAACCTCCTTGATCTGATCCCTAGTCCCTTCTCCTTTAGGTCAAGCTCAACACCCAGAGCATGGGTGTAAGTTGCAGAGCCATCTGCCAAGAACTTCACGTGCTTGTTCTCTGGGAAGGTCTTTGCCCAAGCTTTCATCACAAATGGATCATTCACTGCAGATAGAGATAGTTTATCCAAATCACCATGTCAGATTGTCAGGACATGTCCATATCTTCCAATTAAAATGGAGAGCAACTTTTGCCTTTTAACTTCTTTCCACGAATCCCAAAACTCAATATCATGTTTGTTTACCAAAATCCAGGCCATGGCTTCCGCAGGGAAGACGAAGAATTCAGTAGAATATAATACTGAATTTTCACTATATATGACTCAAGCACGGACCATTCATAACCATCATTTTCAAGAATACACTTTTCAGAACCAAGAACTAAATCTCAATCCAAAATCATCAGCAAGTCTGTCATATATTCATTTGGTTAGAGTTTTGCACCTGCGTGTTCTCTTCGCTCGTTTATAGCTGTGGGGAATTCAATTTTACAATATTTGCTACGGAACCCTAATTCATTCCAATTCATCAAATATAGCGAAGATCAAAGGGGGCAGTCAGCCGGTACAAAGCCACAAAGGAATTCTGCTAATTGAACAAACAGGACATTGAAATCTAGTTTGTAAGCTGGAAAATGAAGAGCGGAATTAGATCATTATTGTCAAACAAATGGGAGGGGGAGGGAATCGAGCAACTACCGCTAATAGTGATTATCTCTGCAACACCTTTGGCTTTGAGGTCATCCGCTCTCTCGATGAATCCAGGTACATGCTTCAAGCTGCGTACAAACAGACAACCATACTTGAAGCGATTAACGCCTGCTACAATTGCGAGAAATGAAAGAATCAGAGAGAAGATTGTGAATGACCTGCAAGTTGGAGTGAAGGCGCCGGGAACACCGACGATGACAACCTTCTTGCCAGCGGCGAGGGAGTGGATGGAGACCTGCTGGAGCTGATCGTTCTCGTCGAAGTGAGCGAGAGTTCCGTCAGGCAAGGAAGCACCGGCAGCTATCGGAGCCATGGCGAGAATAATGCGGACTGAGATGAAACTTTGATCTGGTTAGTTGAGATAAAAGTGGGGAAGCATGCGACAAGTGTTTTTATATTAGATAGCTAAATCTCTAAATGATGTCTTACTATTCGAATTAGACAACGCTTAAGTTGAGTGAATTGTTAAATTGTCCTTTAGTAAATTTCGAAAATTTATAAGAAATTCAATTTTCGACAAACTCAATCATTCTCAAATTCGAAATCTGAAAGTCGACAAGAACTTGATCCTAACACGAAGATCTAACGAGGAATTGAAGATCCGAGTTTAAAGATCAACGACTTTCCGATCAGATAACCAGAAAAATCCAAGTTTTAATTCAAGATAAAAATATTTTGGACCCAAACTGACTGCCTAGACGGAACGGCGTTCCGTCTGGGCAGCGGCGGCGGACGGCGTCGCCGTCTGTTTGGGCCAAGCTAAAAATAAAATAAAATTGGCCAAACGGACTGCGGCTCCATCTGCCGCGCTGTCCAGACGGAAGTATCCATCACGCACATCGAAATATAAGCGCAACCAGTCGTCACCGTTGCACACTAGGTACGTCGCTCATCCTGATCTTATTCGGTTGTGTGTCAACCGCCACCATATCCCGAATATCTTTTTTCGCCTCATCTGATAACAGATTGCTTTCCATGCTGACTTCAGTAAAAAGAATCAAATGATGATTGTGGTACCCCTTCTTTATCAAGATTCTTGATGTCTCCAACTCCGTTAATAAAAAACTTCCACTCGCAATCTACTACCCTTGATTGCACGACAAGTCTGAATCGGCAGTTATACTTCTTTGACTTCGCCGCCGTTCCAGCGGATCTGAACCCTCAGACTTGTTAACAGGTCCACGTGAGTAATATAGATACACCCGACACTCTTTTTCTGAGTCATTGCTTTTGTTGGACCCATTGATCAAATGGAAATTAAGCGTTATAGAAATCTGTTTTGCAGCTTGCGCGACTTCACCGACAGTGTCGTATACATCGTTAGATAGGAACTAGTCGGAGTAATCAATTCCGTCACCAGCATCAACTCCCTACAAAATATGAACACCGAAATACAAACTACATTAATCATTTATCTACATATAACCTATTCGTTGAGCCTTTCTAGACACTGACCGAACACTTATCGTAGTACTCATGGCGATATCCCGTACGTCCAACCGATACTTCAAGTATTCAAATTAACGAACCGACCTAAACGAAATTAAGAGATTTAATAAAAAATTGAAATAAAATTAAAAAAACTGGACGGACCGATTTTCGGTCCGGTCAGACACCCCAGACAGACCAGATTTCCGTCCGCTTGGTCAGACCACCTGGACGGAAATCTGGTATGTCTGGGCTGTCTGACCGGACCGAAAATCGATCCGTCCGTTTTGGTCCGTCTAGTTTTTATTTTCACTGCTAATTTTTTAACTTTTGTACCTCAAAATATTGGGTCGTAGTTCTTCGGGAACGTTTTCGAGCAACTAAAATATACTAGAAGAGAGTTTTTTGAGTTGAAGTTAAGTTTTCTGTTTCTTCGAGATGGACGTTTAAGTCTTTATATAATGTAGGGTGTTGCCTAATTCAAAAACTATGGCTTCGTTTAGTAACCCTCATTAGATAGTGTGGAATGAGCTGGATTTCATAGAAGATTGGGATCTGGCCTTAATTACGGTCTCGATTCTTTTCGGTTTCACGGCAAGGAGGGAGGAATCTAGTGCCAATAAGCACCTTTTATTAGCACCGTTTCATATTTGATTTAAATCGTCGATTGACCTATAAATTCACATGTGATCTAAGATTAGGGGAAATATGGTCATATGGTATTTAAATAATTTTATTGGACCATAACCCAACCATCTCGGTCACTGATGTCATATGCGGTGAGTCCGGTGTGACTTTCTTCGCTGGATCTCTAAGGTGGATGTTTGTGCAATCTTGGAAACTTGGGTTAAGCATCTGCATATTGATCATTTTATAGCTTTTCGTTTCACTGATTGGCATTTTGAGTACTATTTTGAAGGGGATTTTGAGAAAATATGGCTTGTGTGGAGGAAATATGTCCCTATTTAGGTGATCTGGGCTTCTAGCCAATGTCTTCATGTGAACATTACCTTGCCTTTTCTAATCACTTGTACGTTTGTTTATGAATCAACTTCTAGAAGTGATAGGCGTATTCTATATAAAGATTGCAGGGGATTTCAATGCAATCTTGTGCATTGAGGAGGCTTCAAATATCCCTTCAAATGGTTCTTCTATGGAGGATTTCCAAAAATTTGTTGATGACTGTGAGCTGTTGGAGCATCCATCTTTGGGTCCGAATTTCACTTTGATTAATAACAGGGTTGATGACCCTATTGCAAGGCGTTTTGGTAGAGTTTTTTTGTTAGTAGTGTTTGGCGGAGGAAGCTTCAAAAGAGTAAGGTTACTACCCTCCCCTGTCTCTCCTCGGATCACTATGCCATGTTGATTGATTCTGACTGCTTGTGTGATACAGAATAAAAAAATTGATGAGATTATTAAAGCTGTTTGGCGTCAAAATAGTAGGCACCATCCCTTTCAATGGTTGTATGATAAGGTGAAAAACCTTAAATCTGAATTAAGAAAACTTAATCGAGACAGCTACTTTGATATTCAAAGACGAATCATTTGTGTTGCTGAAAGTCTTGAGAAGAAGCGTTTTAATGCTTTTGCTGATCCTTCCGTTCGTCAATTTAAAGATGCTCATCTGAGCTTTATTGAATTTGAGAAGATTAAAAGTGCTGAAGTTAGTATTTTAGGCCGAAAGCTTGTATTAATTGGGTTCAAGCTGAAGATGGATGCGCTAAGTTCTTTTTTAATCATGTGAGATCCAAACACAAAAAAATACTATTAGGTAGGATAAAACAAATAATGGAGCTTTGGTGGATGATTTTGATAGCATTGCTAGCACTTTCATCTCCTTTTATACTGCCTTGGTGGGTACTAGCTCGGTGGTTGGCAAAATTGACCTTCATGGACTTATCCAACGTAAACTCACTAAGCAACAGAGGGATGGGATGATTGTTGATGTTACTAGGAAGGAAGTGAAGCAAGCACTTTTTGATATGAATGGTGATAAGTCTCCTGGGCCTGATGGGTATAACGCTGGTTTTTATAAAAGCTGCTGGAAGACAGTTGGAGATGATGTTACTGATGTTGTTCTTTATTTCTTTGAAGGAGGGAAATTGCCTAATTTTGTGAATTCGGTTAGTATGGATCTGATCTCTAAAAAAATTAATGCCTCTGAAGCTAAGGACCATCCTAACTCCTGCTGCAATGTTATCTATAAAATTATCTTGAAAGTCATTTCGAATAGGCTCATGAGAGTTCTACATGATATCATTAGCCCTGCTCAAACGATGTTTATCAAAGTTAGGTGTTGGTGATAATATACTGTGCTCATTAGCTTCTTTGAAACTACAACATAACTAATGTTACCCTATGATGTACCATTAAGATCGATTTGATGAAATCTTTTGACTCCATTGAATGGAGTTGCCTGTTTGACATTCTTTGACATTCTTGCTGCTATGAGATTTCCTGATTTGTTCATTGGTTGGATCAGGGATTGTCTTGCCTCTGCTAAACTCTCCATATGTCTTAATGGGACCCTATGTGGTTATTCTAGTGCTCATAAGGGTCTTAGACAAGCAGATCCAGTCTCCCCTTACTTATTTGTGATTTGTATGGAGGTTTTATCTTATCTCTTTGAAAGTGCTACAAGACAGGGGGATTTCCAATTCCACCCTCAATGTACTGGGACAAAAATTTCGCATCTTGGATTTGCAGATGAATTGGTGGTTTTCATTAAGGCTACGGAGAAAGGGATCAAAGAGGTGGTTAAAGTCCTTGAGTGTTTTTAGAATATTTAAGGACTTGAGTTTGATCCAGAGAAGAGTGAAATCTTTTTTTCTAGGGTGTCCTCTGATGATGCTGAGCAGCTGGCTATTGGTTCTGGTTTCAGGCAGGGTATGCTCCCATTTAGACACCTTGGTGTTCCGCTTACGGCTGGTAAGCTCAAAGGTAATAAGTGCAAAAATTTTGTTTGAAAGAATTACTAACTGGAAAAGCAAAAAGTTTCTTCTGTGATTGGAGGCATTCTCCAATACTGAATGTCTGGCTTCCTCCTTCTCTAAGGCTCTCCTTAATGACATTGAACAGCTCTGTAATCAATTCTTATGGGGGAAGCTTGATGGCTTTCCCAAAACAGAAGCAGAGGTTGGCTTTAAGGATCTTTTGTCTTGGAATGCTACAAATACTCTCAGGCATCTCTGGGCTCTCTTGTTCGAGGGGGTTCCCTCTGGGTGACTTGGATGTATAAATATAGAATCAAGAGCAAAGATTTGTAGAATCTCAGAGTGTCAATTGGCTCCTGGATTTGGCGCAAGATTCTGAAAATGTGTGAAGTTGCTAGGAATCATATTACTTTTAATAATGATAATATTGTCTTATGGAATGCTTCTGGCATGCCCAGGTTTAGTATTCGTAGAGTTTGGGATATCATCATACCTAAGCAAGGCGTCGTGCCTTGGGAAAATCTCATCTGGAGTGGGTGGCAAATTCCCAGTTCCAGTGTCATTGCTGGCTTGTTCTTAATGATTGACTTGCATTTCGTGAGAAACTTGCAGCTTAGATGATTACCATTGACATTTCCTATGTTCTCTGCAGCAATGGTATTGATTCGAGGAAACATCTATACTTTTATTGTGATTTTTCTCAGGAGATACTCAGGCTGATTCTCCTAGAGATCTCTAGTAAGCTTGACTAGGATGAAAATGTTAGTGCAACCTATAGTATGTGGAAAAGCAATTCGATAATACATAAGGTTAAAAGGCTGATCTAGAGTCTTGTGGTCTCGTGTATTTGGAAGGAAAGATGTCGAAGGGTTTTTGATGGCCCTCAGTATATTCCTGCTACTATTGTGATCTTCATGCAACGCCTTTTGATCAGTCGCAAATAATATCGGTGAGTGCGAATGATATTGTTTTAAGCCTAAGAATGGTCATCAATATCTAGACACTTCAGGTGGTTTCCGTGCTCGGTTATGTGCCCCGTTACAGAATCCCTTGTTGTCTGCCTTATGGGAAAGACCATTGATATACAATATTTGTATAATCGTCTCAGAGCCATGTGGAAACCGAAAGGGAAAATGCGGATGGTGGATTTAGATCATGAAGTTTTCTTGGTTTTTTCGAGAATCCAATGGATTATGACTATGCGATCCCTTGTGGGCCTTGGATGATTCTTGATCATTACTTGGTTTGTCATGGATGGGATCCTTCATTTCGCGCCTCTGCCAATCTTCCTCCTAAAATGGTGGTCTGGGTTTGTTTTCCAAGGCTTTCGTTCCAATATTATCACAAGGAAATTCTCACAAGATTGGGAAATCTGATAGGCCAAACATTTCGGATTGATCGGCGTACTTCAAGCTCTACTAGGGGAAAGTTTGCTTGTATCTCTGTTGAGGTTAACCTAAAAGAGGTTGTGGCTATGGGGGTTTTCTTAGATAGAGTCTGGCAGGAAGTCGAATACAAGAATGTCCTGGCCCTTTGCTTTGAATGTGGGTGTATTGGGTTATGGATTGCCCATCGAGCAATCAAACACGGGTGGACTTACCTGTAAATCCGGCGAGTGGGGCAGTGACACCACTTCTCCGGAAACCGAATGGTGCCTTAGGTAGGCGAGCAATGTTCGGGATTTTGTCCATGGCTCACTTACCAAAAAACATGGAAAGCAAAGAAAAAGGAAGGGGATCTACTGCAATCAGCGCTAATTGCTAATTCCTATTCAAGGAAAGAAGAAAGATATAGGTCTGGAGATGTCTAACGGCAAAACACAGATTCAGGGTTCTATCAAAATTGATAATTCTCCTAAAATCTCTCTAGTCAAGTTATCGACAAATCCTAAAAAGGATATCCCACAATCTTCAAAGGCTCCTAAGCTTTCTCAAGTGGGCTGACAATTAAAGGCCCAAAATCAATCTACCAATAGGCAGAAAATTCCTAGTGGGCTAGGAAATTCTGATGGAAAATTGTCTCACATAGATAGCGCTGTATGAGAGAGCATCAAGCATGTTGTCAAGATCTCTGTGGATTCGATGTCATCTCCCTCTCCAAGTCAATAGGTTGGTCAAGCCCATGTTTTTGTTGCCAAGTCAACTCTTAAACCAGACCGTAGCTTTGACTCTTTGTTGATATCTTTTCCTGATCATCTTACTACTCCGTTTTAGCCTACCATGGATCTTTTTCAAGTTGGAGTTTCCTTAGCCGATCAAGCTAATCCTTCGTCTCTCAGGGTAATGGGGAAAGTTTTTGCTAATTTCAAATCTATCTCTCCTAGTAAAACTGATTCAGTTACGGGAACTAAGAAGCCCTCAATACTGAAGCGGGTTAAAGGCAAGGTGAATGCTTATCCTATCCAACAACTAGCTAGTGAAATCAAGCTGGAGCAATCTCGCAATAAGCTGGCGACCACACAGGACAAGAAATTGAGGTCGGAGAGATTGACATCGAACCTGGCGATGGAGGGTTTTACTTTAAGTATTACTGCTAAGAAATCTAAGGCCACGACTCTAGTGCAATCAATTCCTGCTACTATCCTGGACCCCGTGGAACCCCCGTAAGCCTTTCCTGACCTCAATGGAGCAACTGATGATGCGCTGACCTTTGGACAAATGGCGTTTGAGAATGGACAGTTGTGAACTAAATCTGCCACCTCCAACAAGACTTGATATTTTAGGTTGTTCCTTTCTTTTTATCCCTTTTAATGATCAGTTTTCTATCTTTAAATTGTCGGGGTTTCGATCATCCGAACTTTGTTACTGCTTTGTCTCATTATTTGCAGGTTAGTAGGCCCTCTATTGTCGCTATTCTTGAGCCGAAAATCAGTGGTGAAATAGCTCTTGTGGTTATCATAAAGCTCCCTTTTTCTGATCATTTTGTCGTTGACTCTTCTGGAAGAGCAGGGGGAATTTGGATTTTTTGGAATCAACAGGCTACCCAACTCACAGTCCTTAGCCACTCGAATCAAGTTGTTCATTGTATGATAGGATGGGATGAGGAATCCCAATGTTGTGCTTCTTTTATGCATGACGCTCCTCGGCGGCATGATTCTCTTGCTCTTTGGACTGGCTTGATGACTGTCTTTCATATTATTGAGCTTCCCTGACTAGCTATGGGAGATTTTAATGCATCTATCTCTTTCGAGAATAAACAGGGAGGTGCTTATTTTTCTTTGCCACAAGCCGAGGATGTCAAGAACTGCATGGACGTTTGTGGTTTGTTTGAGTTAGGATTTACAGGGCCTCGTTTTACCTGAGTAGAGGTTCTCTTTTTTTTCTCTTTGTAAAAAAAAATTATGAAAGAACTTGAAGTCACCCTCTGGCAAGAGAATCTACTCTCGCTCCAAAAATCTAAACACTTGTGGACCTTAGAGGGGGATTAGAACACCAAATTCTTCCACACATCTACTTTACGACGTCGTGCATTTAATCACATCAAATGCCTAAAGGATAAGGATGGTAATTGGGTTTGGGATCAGTCGGCATTGATGACTATGGCGAAAGACTATTTTCTCCAGCTCTTTCGACCTGAAGTGGGGCCGCGACCACGTTTAAAGGAACGGAATCCTAGTGCTCTCTCCATCACGGACAGTTTGCCTATCGGTAGGGATCTCATGGCGATTGAAATCCAAGATACATTGAAATCGATGAGATCCCTCAAGTCTCTAGGGAAGGATGGTTTTAACCCCCTCTTCTTTCAAAAGTTTTGGAATATTGTTGACCGTGATTTTGTTGATTTTGTTGTTTGCTTGTTTCAGGGATCCCTCTTTGATTCCGAGCATGAATGAAATAGTTGTGGTCCTCATTCCAAAAGTCAGCTAACCGGTCAATATGTCTCAATTTCGACCAATTAGCCTTTGCTCAGTGATCTATAAAGCTTTGACAAAGAGCTTAGCGAACCGCATTAGGATGTCTATGAAGAAACTCATTGGCCCTAATCAAACTAGTTTTGTTCTAGGAAGGCAGATCTCTGATAACATCATCATTCTTCAAGAGGTAGTGCATTCTTTGAGGGCTCAAAACAAGGAGGAAATAGGCATTTGTCATCAAACTTGATCTCTCTAAGCTGTATGATCGACTGAATTGGAGCTTTGTGGAGGAGACGTTATGTAAAGAAAACCTTCCACCTTCTTTCATTGCTGCTATGATGGCGTATATTTCAACACCAACTACTTTCATGCAATAGAATGGCGATCTCTGAGACTCTTTTCAGCCTGGTCGTGGGCTTCGGCAGGGATGTCCTCTTTCTCCCTATCGCTTACCTTATATATGGAATGTCTCAGTAATTTGATTCTTGATAAAATTGGTGATGGTCTGTGGGAGCCACTCTCTCTCTCTCTCTCTCTCTTGGTAGGGGAGGACCTCCCTTATCTCATCTTTTCTTCGCTGACGACCTTATCCCTATTCTGCATGGTCGGACTTCTAAAGCTACTTATAAGTATATTCGTGACCGTATAGACTCTAAACTTGCTGGATGGAAGTGTAAAAACTTGTCTAGAGCGGGCAGGGTGAGTTTTGCAATTTATGTGCTTAATGCTATTCCCTTCTATGCTATGCAAACTAATGTTCTCCCTATTCATGTTGTCATAAGGTGGATAGCCAGATTTGTAAATTTGTGTGGGTAGCCTCCCGAATGAGAGGAAATCCCATTTGATCTCTTGGGATGTTGTGTGTAGGCCCAAGGACCAAGGTAGACTCGGCTTAAGGAAAGCTAAGGAAATGAATGATGCATTCCTAATGAAATTGGTGTGGAATATTCGGTTGCAACCGAATGAGCTTTGGGTGAGGGTCCTCTTGTCTAAATATACGAAGGATGGGCCAGAGGGAGCCGTTCCAATCCATATCAAGACGGTGTCAGCTCTTTGGTTAAGTCTGCGCAATATTTGGGATGTGGTCATTTAGGGAATCTACATACGTGTTCGAGGAGGGAAAGATACTAATTTTTACGATGATGTTTGGATGGATTGTGGGATTAAATTGGCAGATCATATGAGCCCTAGTCATCTTCATCAGCTGCAACATTTATTCGTTCGTTATCTTGTGAATGGGGAGGTCGGCTGGAACTGGACTCTTTTGGATCAAATGCTTCCAAGTCCGATCAAAGACTTAGTGGAAGGCATGCGGCTGCCACAAGGAGATGAGCCTAACTCATTTATTTGGGGACCAGAAGTGATGGGTCATTTCACCATAAAGAGCGAGTATAATTTGTTTGGCTGGCCTTAATCATTCTAATCCCTAGGCGAATTGGAGGAAATTATGGAAGTGGAGAGGACCTAATAGGGTAAGACATTTCCTTTGGATTTCTTATCATGATAGACTTATGACTAATGAAGAATGTCATCGATGACATATCTCTCCCACAGCAAATTACGTTTTTTGTCATCATACAGAATCAGTGCTTAGGGACTGCACTATTGCAAATCAGTTATGGACGGATCTGATCGGCAATCGGCTACCTGCTGATTTCTTCCAATTACCCGCTTCTTAATGGCTCCTTGCAGGTATTGGTAACTTGGAACTTGGCCTTGAGTTTGGCATTATGTGTTGGATCTTGTGGAAACACCGCAATGAGTTTATTTTTGGAAACGTCTCAATTTCTTACTATCAGCTCCGCCTACGAGTCCTTCACTGGATCGCTGGGGTTCGGGAGACAATGAGAGTGGGGAATTCGATACAAAAAATAAACCTTAACTCCATGGAGAACTTGGTGGGCTGGTCGATTCGTAATGATGTTGAGATAATTATCAATACAGATGGCTCTGTTCTCCAACATCCGAAGAGTGCAGCCGCCGGGGGGGGGGGGGTGTGGAATTCTGAGGGATTTGACGGGGATTTGTAAACCTGCTTTCGCAGCCTATTTTGGCAACTACACCATTACTCGAGCTGAACTTCGTGCCGCCATTCATGGGCTCCATATTGCTTGGGCTATGTGTTTTAGGATAGTCAACTTACAAGTTGATTCCATAGTGGTGGTTTCATATGCTCATAACAAGGATGTTGCTGATTTATGCCACCTTTCTTGCATCCAGGAGTTGCAGCAAACTCTGCAGCAAGATTGGACAGTCATCATTACTCACACTTATCGGGAGGGTAATTGTGTGGCCGATCTTCTTGCTCACCATGGACCTTCCCTCTCGTTTGGGTTTCATCGAATTCTTACGTTATCCAGAGATGTTTTAGATTGTATTAACGCTAATATGATTGGGGTTTCGTTTCCACGAGCCGTCATTATTAATAATTAGGACCTTGAGTCCAACCCTTCTACCAAAAAAACTTAAAATACATACATAAACAAATGCGAGATGGTCGAAACTTATACTAACTAGTACCATATGAAAATCAAACATCTATTAGTTCAATCTCATTATATGAAAGAACAAAAATGTTGTCAAACAAATAGAAACCCAGTTGTACTAATTCAATCATAATTAATCAAATAAACAAAACAAACTATATATGTCAACCAAATAAAGACTGAGCTAAAATAAATTAACATTGGAGTCAATTAATGTCTCTCTTTGAATGAGAGTTGGAAAATCCTAGCCGCCAAAGAACCCTAGCCATTGTACCTCCTGTCGGGTGACATCCATCTCTTCGTCATGTCCTTCTTCGATTTCAATTATTTCTACCCATTCTTAGGGTTTTGTTCTCTACCATTGAGTAGGGTTTGTTCTCCCCTCGAATAGGGTTTGTTCTACCCTAAAGTAGGGTTTTTTAGCTTCTTCTTCCACGATGGAAACTCGGCTTTCCCGATAACCCTCCACGATCCAACCAATGAAACGCAAAGAAGTCTAGTGTAAGAAATCGTTGAAATCACCGAAGAATGGAGGCCATGCTCTATCAACCATGGTACAGGCATGTTAGCTTGAAGCGACCCGCCTAGCTATGTGATGAATTTCTGATCGATGAAGTCTCCGGCGACTGTCATCGCAATGGATCAAGAAGCCGGCTACCCCTTTATTGCTTAGTTGTTTTATTTCTTTACTATTTTCACTATAGTGGTGATTTTCTTTTCATGTTTTGCGAAACTATTTTACTGTTTGGTTCTTTCTTTCAGGGGTAGGTATATAGTTAGTTGCTTATCTTATTTGTCTCAGTTTTTCGTTAGCTAGTTCATTGAGATTATGCAAGGTTTTGAGAAGTATAAGGATGCGAAGTGAGATAACTCTAGTAGTTAGCTAATTTTCCCTTACAACCCGCATGTGGGGAGCAATTCTCAATTACCTATTTCTGTTTGTCACGAATTATTATATGAATCACCCGTATTGTTTTTGCTGTAAAAAAGAACTGGAACATAATAGGAGTAGGTGAGATTGTAGATAGAAGATAATGGTTGTTTGGTAGTTTACCTTCTTACCTCCATATTTTCATCCATTAGATCTAAATTAGATATTTATACGGCTGTGATTTTGTTGGATTGAATCCGGGGTTTCCTGAATCCCGATTCGGACTCTGGGCCATTGATCTTGGAGCTGGTTTTCACGGTTGATTTAATATGCCATGTTTGTGACGGGGAATCGAACCAAGTCGGAAATGGGTGATCTGCTATATCCACGTGGCGAATCATATAAGGATGAGACCACGACCACGCGCCATCAAAAATTTAGGCCTTGTTTTTACTGACGTGGCAACAAATGATAGGCCGCAGCTACGTGGAACAACAAACTCAATTGAAAAAAGTTCGCTTCAGTTTTCTTCTTCTTCTTATTAGCTAAATAAAATCCAGGAAATTGTGGAGCTTCTTCGCGCCGATCCTCTGCTATTGTTCTTCGTCATCCTTAACTACAGACGAACATTGCCATAGTAAGTTAATTCTACATGAGATATTTGGCTTCTCTAATCCAAGATTGCTCTAAGCTGAACTGAAGGTCTAGGAGAGGATTGAGAGAGAACGATGACGAATCTGATTTATTCATGGGCACGGGATGTAGTGGCGTGGAGAGGATTGGTGTATACCATCTTCATTCTGCATTTCGTATTCGTTTGCCAGATTCTGCTTCTCCAACCTCTCGTCTCCGCTTCAGGTTATTTCTTTGTTTTTTATTTGCTTACTTGAATCCGGTTTGTTCTGTAAGTTAAAGGAATTAGTGTTAATGGCAATACCGAGGATCTTCATGAGCGCTGTAGGGATTTTTTAAAATCAGGGAATTGCTAAAGGGATTATACTAGATAGTTGAAAGGAACATAGTTATACTTCATCCAATGTAATAGCGTTGGTGCAAGTTCCGTTTTTCCCTTTGCTGTTTTTTCTTTTGTTTGCTTCAGTGGATGATCGTTAGTACATCTGGGTTTGCTTCCGGGAAATCCATGGTACTTACTTTGGTATTGCACAAAATGTTTAGGTAGTAATAATTGGCAATGGGTTCAATACCAACATCAATCACATGCTGCAAGTTCCGTTTTTCCCTTTGCTGTTTATTATTTTGTTTGCTTCAGTGGATGATCTATGTTAGTACATTTGGGTTTGCTTCCGGGAAATCCATGCTACTTACTTTGGTATTGCACAAAATGTTTAGGTAGTAATAATTGGCAATGGGTTCAATGCCAACATCAATCACATGCTTGAATATGAACTTTGTGATTTCCCTACTTGCAAGCTTGAATATGAACTTTGTGATTTCCCTACTTGCAACTGATGGATATAGGTTAAGACTGAAGAGTAGCTTATCGTTTTTTTTTATTGCAACAGACAGTAAAACTAAAACCGTTGCGGAATTGTTCGAGAGGGTATCTCAAAGTGTAAAACTCAAGCGCTATAGTGATGCACTTGATGATCTAAATTCGGCAATTGAGGCAGATCCAATGCTTTCTGAAGCATATCTTCGGCGTGCGTCCATTCTTCGTCAAATATGCAGGTTTGTGCTATATAAGATTGCATTACCATTTTCTTTCTAAACAGAAATACCCAGTAGCTTCTAGCATCCATTTTCAGTATGGTAAACTTGTTCTCCATACGTGCAGTCTACTCTTAAGATGGGACATGGTCGAGATAAGAAAATGTTAGCTTCCCTGTGGTTATGGTTTTTTCTTGAGCCGTCTTTAGTGCTTCTACTCCTTGCCTTCGCTTGACACTTAAGTTATTATGCAGATATGATGAATCAGAAACGAATTACCAAAAGGTTCTGGAGCTAAAACCTGGACATTCAGCAGCCGAGAAGGAGCTTTCTCAGCTAAATCAAGCAAAGAATGCACTGGATTCAGCTTTAAGCCATTTTAGTTCCGGGGATCATTCAAAGGCTTTAGAGTTTGTTCAAAAAGTTGTGCTTGTTTTTTCTCCAGCCTGCTCAAAGGTACCCTTTGTTTATGTTTCAAGGCTTATTGTTTTTGGTACTTAAATCAATTTACTGGTAACCGTTGCCTGACTGGCGTTAGGATTTCTCATAAAAGGTATAGAAGCCAATGAACTTCAAAATTCTTGCAGGCTAAAATACTCAAGGTGAGGTTGTTGTTGGGAGTCAAAGACTTCTCAGCTGCAATATCTGAATCCGGATTTATCCTGAGGGAGGATGAAAATAATCTAGATGCACTCCTGCTCCGAGGCCGTGCCTACTACTATCTAGCAGATCATGATGTTGCATCAAAGTGAGTATCAATATAATAGATCTCCTGCTGACCTTCTCAATAGTTTTGATGAGATATTAATGGTTACATTATTCACAACGGGGGATCTTACTTTCTCTAGGCATTACCAAAAAGGTCTTCGTCTTGATCCAGAGCACAGTGAGCTCAAGAAAGCATATTTTGGGTTAAAGAATTTACTGAAGAAGACTAAAAGTGTAGGTTATTTAAGTTTCTGAAGCTTCTTCTTTTCATTCGAGCAGAGTCGTAGCTATCATTCAGCCAGCCAAACTGATTTCTCAGGCACTCTCTCTGTTCTTCCCTTTTCTAGGCTGATGATAATGTAAACAAGAGTAAATGGCGAGTGGCAGTTGAGGACTACAAAGCAGCACTAGCAATGGATCCTGATCATCTTGCACATAATGTCCATCTTCATCTGGGTTTGTGCAAGGTCCAGGTCAAACTTGGTAGGGGCAAGGATGCTCTAAGTAGTTGCAATGACGCACTTAGTATAGATGAAGATCTTATTGAAGCTTTGGTTCAGGTATGCTAATCATTAAAGGGTTTGTCTTGTTGAACTGTTTTAAGTAGCATAAAGTTACTCTCATTATGACAGATGTTTCTTGTGTTCGATTTTACAGAGAGGAGAAGCTAAACTTCTAACAGAGGACTGGGAAGGAGCTGTTGAGGATCTGAAATCAGCTGCTCAACAATCACCTCAGGTTAGCTGGAACAATAGTAGGCCTGTTTTTGTGCTGAGAAGGAGCTGTATGGGTCCTTTTTTGCTGGAATTGCAACCTCATGAAACCTGACAAATGCAGTTATGGGTGTTTACAGGACAGGAACATACGTGAAGCCCTGATGCGGGCTGAGAAAGCTCTTAAGATGAGTAAACGCAAAGACTGGTACAAGATATTGGGAGTTTCCAAAACTGCTTCGATAGCTGAGATAAAGCGCGCGTACAAGAAACTTGCTTTGCAGTGGCACCCGGATAAGAATGTTGAGAATAGAGAAGAAGCGGAGAACAAGTTCCGTGAAATCGCAGCTGCCTACGAGGTCCTAGGAGACGACGAGAAGCGAGCAAGATTTGACAGAGGAGAAGACATTGAAGACATGGGGATGGGCGGTGGAGGTGGTGGTTTTAACCCTTTTGGTGGTGGAGGTGGTGGCCAGCAATTCTCATTCCAGTTTGAAGGAGGCTTTCCGGGCGGGTTTGGCGGAGGGTTTCCTGGAGGAGGAGGCGGCGGTGATGGCTTTCAGTTCCACTTTTGAGTTTCCTTTTTCACATCAAAATCGGAAAAGGATATATCTATTCATCTGATCACTCATAGAATGGAGGAAGTTGTTCACAGTTCGCACCCCCCTACTCCAAAGCAGACACTAATTTGACTAAACTTAGAAAAGAAACGACCTTGAGGCCTTCAGATTCGTAGGACATTTGTTCCTGGACGTTGCAGTGTTTGAATAGTCATCCTGAAGATATTCAGTTATTTACCTTGATCCAATTTTTACCAAAATTAATGGTGTTAAATTGACGAATTCGTAGTGGTCCAACTGAAAAGACACAGAAATATAGAGCTGGAAGATGTTTGAATGAATCGCAAAATGTGATTGCAATCGCAAGCAGGGTCGGAGCTGTGTATTGCAGCCCCCCTGGAAAAAATGTGAACAAATTCTGAGTTGTGCCATGAAGGAGTGGTTAGGTCTGTTAAAAAAGTCCTAATTTGTTGTTTTACATCCTTGCTCTGCCGGTTTGAGTCTCCAACGACTAGCGGCCAACTCTTCGAAGACTAATAGTTGGTGCTTGAGAAAATAGCTAGTTAGGTGAACATAACTAATTGTGAGATAAAATAGCTAGTTACGAGAAAATATTTTTTTTGAAAATAGAAAATATTTTTAGTTATGTAAAAATACTAGTTACATTAAAAAAATGCCTAGTTACAAAACCTGTCGAAAATTAGTTATTCATGCAACTAATTATTAATTTGAATAAATATTTATGCCGTTGTAACTCGTTATTATAAAACTAAATATAAGTTGCAAAACTAGTTATAGATAATTAGGAGTTGTGTAATTTGCTAGTATTATAACTAATTACTTAAGTTGTGTAACTAGTTATAGATAATTATAGTGTATTATGTATTGCAATTAGGTATAGACCATTAGAACTAATTCTTGGTTTATAATAACTAGGCATAACATTTTTTCAGAGTTTTTTTCGGACACTCGCAGGAGAAAAGGTTGGAAACCTCATCGGTAGTTCACTAGTGACATTGAAGGCTCGTCGAAGGTGTTGATAAGTCACCAGAGATTGATTAGGGAAATTATTTTAGACCCGATTTAATCGGAAATTACGTAAACAATCAAGTGGAAACAAAAAATTAATTAAACGATTTGGCCATTACCAACGCCTACCGCGTGCGGTGCACCCTAGGTTTTGTACTGTGACATGCTATTAGAAGTGTTGATATTGAACATGGGCGACTCAATCAGCATGAGCAGAATACGGTTGATGACATAGTAGAGGCAAGGTAAACAATGTGGTGACTTGCTACCTCTATTAATTTGTTTCATCTAATCAGCATTTCTTGCTTGCTTTTGCAGCAAGCTTCCGCCATCTATTGTACTGGTAGGGGTTGGGGATGGACCATGGGAAATGATGAAGGAGTTTGATGATAGCATTCTTGCTAGGGATTTTGATAATTTTCAGGTAGTGTATTCTGTCCATTTAGTTTGTTCTCCAACTCATACCAATCTGAATTCAGAAAATGATCATCTGAAACAATGTTCATGTAATCTGTCAATTTTACCGAACTTATGTCGAAGAATGTGGATGAATCCCACAAGGAGCTACAAATTGGGCTTTCTGCTCTGATGGAAATGCCGACTCAGTACAAGGCAACAATGGAGCTTAATGGGTAACTTGCGAAATGAGTTAGTTTTCTCTGGATTTATTTACGTAATTCTATTGATTTGTTTCTCTATGCATATTTCTCTGTTTCTGTTCTTCCTTGAGTAGTATCGTAGTGTTGCTGCTGCTCTCTAAGGTTAATTTTGGTGTATGTCTTCTAGATTTCGTATACAAATGGAAGTTGATGTTTTATTATTTGTCTTCTAGATTTCAGATGCAAATGGAAGTTGCTGATAGTATTGGTGAGGCAGACCTACTTCTTCTTGATAGCCTTGGTGAAGCTCCCACAGGAACAATAGGCACCAGCTTTTTAAAGGATTTAAGTGACGAAGCCAGGTCGAAATGAATTCAATATAAGGAACGTTAGAAATGAATTTGCCACCACGAAGATCATTGCATCGCCAGTGTTGTCACTCCTCCCACTCAAGTTTCTACTCATATGAACTTAACCCATGTTATTTTGTACAAAAGTGATTTGTAAAAGCTATTATAAGACTCGGTCCACAGATAAACAGATATCAGATCTTAAAATGTAATGATAAAATACTTTCCGGCCAACATGCTGGTAATTATCTAGTTGAACATACACCATTAGATTGGTCGTCGAATTTAAATTTAATGATTATTCGGAAACATGGTTTTATTGAAAAGGTAGGTCCAACTGTAAGCATTCCATTATTAAAGCGGCATTCCCCACTTACGGCGGTGCGCCTCATATATGACCATAATTATCCTCTTGATTAACATACAAAATAAAAAGAGCCATACAAAATATTATTCTACTAGAATGCTATATATCCTAAGAGATTAGGTTGTCTCAAAGACCATAGCATATCTAATGTAAGTTTGGCAATCCTGATTGTATAATTGATCATAATTTAATCGAGTTAATAGATATTAATAGTGTTTGATTGGGTATTTTAAAATTACAATGATAACAGTTAACCATATAAAATGGGTAAAGTTAGGTTATAGGTTTTGTAGTAGCTGTACCATTATCATAACCATACTCATAAGTTCATAACCTTCCCTAACCCGCCATATAATCAATATTTACCCGTTAATATATAATCTAATAATCCTACTATTTAATCTAAATATACATAAAAAACTAAACCTAATCCATATACTCAAAACTAACATTATGACAGAAATAGGATCTCAGGGACAATGCAAGCCCAACTTCAAATTTTGTAGCAAATTATAAAATCCCCCCCTCCCCCTCCTTCCATCGCTTATTGGAATGACAGGAAACTGAAACACAACCCAGCAGCACAACAGTGGAATATCAAAACGTTACAGTAAATATTATGTATATATACATACAACAACCACATAACAAACAAACCACACACTCCTTGCACCAGCAACACCACCAGCAGCTTATTCTTCGTCTGCTGCATTGTTAACTTTAATCTCTAAAAGCCTCTCCACTGGCTGTCTACAAATCGGGCATCGATTCGTTTGGAACCTCAACACCTTGGCGCAGCCGCTGCACATGCACTGCAACCCACACACCATATCATTGTCAACAGCCAAGGAAATTCTATTCAAATGAAGTATCAACATTATTGCTCCATCCATGTCTGGCAAAAAAAGCGTACTCGAACATTCATTATATCGGTGTCTAAGGAAGGAATTTACTCACCATGTGCCGGCAAGGAAGAACAGTGGTGTCTCGTGGTTCGGACAAGCAAATAACACATTCTTTACCGGGGTCATTCGCATCAACTTCACCTTCGACAGTGTTCCCGATCCCGTATATCTCCTGCAGCTCATACCTCATTCCATTCACAAACAGAATCTGCTTCACTACCTTCACATGATACTCTCCTTTCTCCTTCTCAAACACTGCCTGAGTTATCTGAGAATTCGAGTTCCCAAGCATGGTGTCATTTCCATCTGATCCGTTGGCCTCCGCCTTCACCACAAGAGGATACAGGTCAATCTCCCCCTGCTTTACTAACTTCTCCTCATCCAACTTTGACAAGTCGATCCCTGTTCCGGATGCCTGCCTGAACTTTTGACCAAGACCTTGCTCAAAACTTAACGTCACAGCTGGAAAACCGTCTTCATCTGTTGGTGTTAGGACACAGTTCTCACCCTCTTTAGCAAAGAAGATAATGGTGATGCTGTACGCAAAGCAACCACAAGGTTTGTTAGAAATACAAATTCAGGCTCTCGCTTTAGGCAAACAATACCCATTTACAAACCAAAAAACCATCACACCCGACTAAGAATGCCAGCATAACTTGGACATTCATTATATATCTCCACTTCCTTAAATGCAATCCTTCAAACAATTTTCACAGTTATGCCCGTAGGGTGTATAGCAGTATTCTCCAAGGCAACGAAATTCCGTAGAAACAAACTTAACTTAGCCCAATCCCATAATATCACGTTTAAGGAGGCGTTAAGAACAAAAATGCGTTGCATGATGGGGAAAACCTTGTACTTTAAATAAACATACATACAGGCAACAGTAAAAATGTAGAGTGAAGAATCGGAAGATCAAAATTCCCAAATTGTTGGCATACCTTCCAGCAACAGTGGCATCAAAGGTGAAGGAGACGAGAGACGTGCCAGGATTCTCCACATCGGGCTCCAGCTTTAGCGTCTCCTTCTTCAAATTGACATCATTCCGAATGGTGACAGCCTTCTGGTGCTCCACATAAGGCGTGGGCGGCTGAACCATCGGGCCGCAAGGGTACCTCCCGCCGACCCAGTGAGCATGATCGACGGCGCCTCGGTAGTGGTGGTGATGATCATATGGGGCCGGGAGCGGAAGCGGCATAGCGGGAGGAGGAGGCGGGTAGTAGCCAGGGTACTGGTGGTAGTAGGAAGGAGGATGAGGCGGAGGAGGACCGTTAGGGTTGGGAGGAAACTGAGAGGACGGGGGAGGATAGGGAGTGGCGGCGGCGAAAACGTATCGATTGGCGGTGATCTCCGGCTGAGGAGGAGCGGGAGGAGGGGGCTGAGGTGGAGGGTGGCTGCGGCGACTAGTACCGTGCCTCCGGCGTCCGTTGACACCACTGCTGCTGATGTTGCCCATGGATCTAGAAGTAGAAAGTGTGTGTATGTATTAAGGATAACCCCCTCTAATTGGAGAGTTTATGGGTTGATTTTGACAAAGGAGAAAAGGGGGATTGGTGGGAGGTGGGGGGGAAGGAAGGGATCGGGTGCGGGGGGGAGATAGTGGGGGGGAAGAGAGGTAAGAGAAATAGCGTAAAAGTAATTGCCAAATCACTCAACTGAAGAAGAGGGTGATGCTGGTGCTCAAAGAGGAGGATGGTGATGATCATGGTGATTGGATTTAGTAACAGAGAGGTGGTGGATGGATCAATCAACGACACACAAACAGTTTCCTCCTCTAAAGTTGCCTTCTTTTTTAACGACCATTATTTATTATTTTTCTTTGTTTTGGCCGTATTAATTTCTGCTCCTGCTTTCCAAATTCCCCAGAGTTTATATTACTTATTTATTATCGAAATATTAACGGGTGGGTTTGGTATTTTATTTTCCGGCGAACAATGATGTGGTAGGTTGGATGTAGGTTACTCAAATTTATATCACTTATATACTTATATATAATTTAATTTGTGATTTTGTTAATAGAAATGTCGTGTAAATTGTTGTTTGTAGACCAAAAGATTAAGGTGGAATGAGAGTCAGCAAAGCTCGAGTGTTGCAGTCCAAGCGGAGGAGGCACACATACACTTTTATAATAAATTTAATATTTTTTTGTGAAATATTCGATTCAGATTAGACGGTCAAAATTAAGTTAAACTATAAAAAAAATTATAGGTGGTGGTGTGTATGAAGGGAGATATTATAGGGACAATAGAAAGTGGTCTAAATATCAATTTGTTTGGAAGAAAGGAAGAAAGATGACTCATTCACCTCTTTGTTATCATTTTTGTCTTCTTCTAAATGATTCATCTTCTTTCCAACCCCACATTTCTCCATCCAAAGACCTAACCAGGCTTCCTCTGGGCTCTGCGTTCCCAAGCCCACTATTCTTGTGGACTGCTTGGGCTCCCAACGCCTTTCACTTCAATGGGCTTATCACACCACCATTTCTTTTTATCCGGATCCCCTTTTTATGCCTTTTTAATTTACTCGTCAGTCGTCACACTCGTCGTCATCCGTAAAGCAACTGAATCTGAACGGGAATGAACTCCTCCTCCTCCAAGCAACTGTTTCTTGATCTTCCAATCGTCTTCCTCCTCCTATTCTCCACCGCCGGCTTCTTTTTCTCAAATCAGAAGCCAGTGGAAGCCATCACCACCGAAGCTCTCGACTACATCCTCTACCTGCTCAGAAGCCGCGGCCATTCCCTGTTCTCAAATGGAATCTCAACATCCGACCTCCTCTTTGACGTCCTCTCCCTTCCTTCCCTCACTCTCTTTCCTCCTCCCGATTCCGCCCTCTTCGGACTCGATCTGACGGCCAAATCCCCGGCGTTTTACCTGGCCACCCTCCGCCTCCACGTCGTCCCTTTCCGCATCACCGATTTCCGCAACAACGCATCTCTGCACACTCTTGTCCATTCCCGCCGCCGCCTTCACGTCGCCCAAAACAACAACGGCGTCGTTTTTGTTGACGGGGTGGAGGTCGTCTTCCCGCCTCTCTACTACCAGAGCAATGTCGCTGTCTATGCGCTACGAGGTTTGCTTCCTCCTGACCGACTGGCCTCTGTTTCACCTCCTCCGTTTCAGTGGTTTCGACCTAGAATTCCGAGCACCGACGGATCGTATTTCCAATCTCCGGCATCCAAGCATAAGCTGGTTCCAGCGTTTCCTCCGGTGATGTGGAGCAATGTTTCTTTGCCACCGGCGGAAGTGGAATCCAACAAGCCAAGAAGAGTTGTCCCTCCGACGACAGCAAAAAGTGTAAAGGAATCAGGGGAAGAGGAGACGGACTATCCGGAAGAGAAGGATGGGGATGAGGAAAGCTACAGTGAGGATTACGCAATGCAGCAGAGCCACAGGGATTGATTGATTGATCATGAAAATCATCACTGAAAATTGGGATATGGTTCTTTGTTTCTTTCCTTCTTTAGTTGTGTAGTTGAATCGACGTCTGTTGTGTTGAGTTGTGATTGATTTAGGTTAGAGCTATTGATCAATTAGGGCTCTTCATTTCAACTCTGCTGATCAATTAGGGTTGCTGGATGTGGAAGAATACATGGAATGAGCTTTGTATACTGTTTGCTCAATTACGCGTGCTGAAACTCGTGCAGCAATCCATGGTCTCCGCATTGCCTGGGAAGCTCGGTATCGAACAGTTAACTTACAAGCTGACTCCTCTGTTGTTGTGTCCTACGTCAACAATACCGCAGACGGCGATCTTTGCAATTTCACTTGCATTCAAGAGTTTCGTCAACTCCTAGCACATGACTGGACGGATCGAGAAGGGACTCGTGTTGCTGGTCTCCTTGCTCATCACGATCATTCCTTAACTTCAGGAATGCACTATGTTTTTTCTTTCTTTACCGAGAGTATTGATAATATCATAACCGATTAATTAGGGCATTGAGTCCATCTTTCCATAAAAAAATGAGTTACTAGTGATGATGAGAAATGAATGAGACTGCAAATTGAACTTGTTATTTCTGTGGTGCAATTAATGAACATTGTACAGAGACGGTAGATGCTGCTCTTGTTAAAATCAATTTCCCAGAGAATATGAAGAAGAAGAAGAAGAAGAGGAAGAAGCAAAGTCGAGCTCTACGGTTCTTGTACGTCAGCCTTGCTTGCGTGCAAGTAACAACTAGCTAGCTAGCCCCATTCCTAGAATGTGAATCCACATCATTAGCTTGCGATATTTCTCAACCTGGGTTGCTGAACCTATCTGATCTGGGACACAGGAAAGAATACATTTCAGACAAAATAGATCCACGAAAACCCCAAAATGCAATCAAGTGAAGCACAGCACACAGCTTTACAAAACGCAAACAAGTCATTATATATGTACGTTTTCAGAGTGTTGTGTTCATCTTCGAGTGGGTCAAACACTAAACAAAAAAACAACGCAAACTGCACAAGGAATAGTTGACCATATATAGGATTAGTCTTTTATTGGACATACCTAGCTAGCATTATTCTATGGTTTGAAACATAATCTTTGAAGGGGACTTTTCAACATTTGGAAGGCAGTGCCATATATATTGCATGGTTTGAAAAAGGACTAGACATTTAGACTATAACACCAACAAATAACTTGAACAATAATATAAAATACATTGATCATGTTGACTACACTAGTACTGGTATGAGAATATGAAGATTTTGGGCATAAATGAATGGAGAAGTTAGATTTGGAGCAATGATAGTTAGGCATGCATGGCTACTCAGTACGCCATCCACCAAGCCCCATCAAAACTGTGTTGATGAGCTCTTGCAAATGGCATACAGGGAGCCAGGCACGCACACACATTACACACTAACTCACCACCACCACCACCAGAACCTTAACTAGCTGATGTTTGAGGGAGAGGAGGGGTAAATAGAGAGGAAGAAGAATGTGAATGGTTAAGCTTCAAGGCCAAGATTTGGGGACATATATAGGGGGGTCGGTGGGGGTGGGGGGGAGCTAGCCTTGATTTACTATCCTTTTTTGTTTTTTGTTTTATGGTTTTTGAGTTCACGTCAACAGAGACAGAGAGGGCGTGCTGTGGTCTGTGTAGTGATTCTCTTCTCCTCTTCTGAAACAGATTTGTCTCCAAGTGCTTGGAATGAGTATACGATTCTCTCTCTCTCTCTCTCTCTCTCTCTCTCTCTCTCTCTCTCAAGTCTCAACTACCCACATTCATTCTCATCCTTATTCCCATTCTTGATTCTTCTCATAAAATATAAGCCTTATTACTCCAAAAGCCAATGGGATGCTCTGCTTTTCTCTACATTGGCTCTTCTACGTCAAAGTTTCAGTCTTTCACAATTGCCTTTGCCTTTTCTTTCATAAACTAAAAGGAAGCCACTACCATCACATGTTTAAGCATTGCTTTTTACTCACATTTGATTTTCAAAATCATAATCCAAACTCGAAAGTGTGTTAATCAGATTTCAGTCTATCATATACCACCAAATGAAAAGAGTTGGGGTTAGCAGTAACAACTTTGTCACTGGTTTGATGATGGTTACTTATTAAACGGTTGAACTAGCCGGTCTAGTTCTGAAAAACTATTATGAGGTAGTTTGTTTTTAAGATTCAGAAGAGATTTGAGAAATGATTTTGTGGTTTAAGATGATTTGGTGAAAATACCTCGTTTGATTATGGAAATGAAGTGGGATTTGGAAGTGATTTTAAATCATCTTAGTTCGTGATCTCCCAAGTGATTTTGAAAGTAATTTGAAATCCACTTTATAAACATAGGATTTGGCAAATGTCCAGCGATTTGAATAAGAAAATACCAAATTACCAATTGAGTTTAAGAAAAGGAGATAATGTTAGTGGTAACTAGTCATTTGATAAGTAGGATTTCTCTTATGATTCCCAAAACTTCACAAAACAAAAAAAATATTTACGAAATCACTTTACTATTTTGAATCACTACCTATTTCAAATCACTTCCAACTAAATTTCAAATTAAACAACTTGTATGTATTTTGAAAGAAGGAAGATATGCAAGTGTGGTTGGAATAACAGATGCAGTAAAAGCAAAGCAAGAACCAATTGGGAGCCTTGATTTTTGTAATGGACACACCTTTTGTTGCAATATAATGTTGAAGAAGTTAATTAGTAGGGCATGGCAGCAGAGATTCCCCATGACAAGTAGCTCAAAGACATGCGCTGCTGCTGCTGCTGCTGCTCAACCTTCCTTCTTTTTTACAGATTTAATAATATTCCTTTTTCATAGCTGTGCTGTGATGTGTGTGGGCTTTGAGAATGAATGATGGTTGTTTGCATGAGACAGGAAAAAGCCACTGTGTTCTTTTCATATTTTACTATAAGGGAATAGTGTGTGTGGGGGGAGGGAAAGTGAGTGAGGGTCATAACTTTTGTCAGAAAAAACCAGCTTGGTGGTGCTTACCAAGAATTGTAGTGTTTCTGTTTGGACACTTTGCTCAAGAATCTTCTCTCTTTACATCTCATTAATCATGTTTTTTACCCATTTGAATCACGAGCTTAACTATCTCTTCTTTCATATTAACTTACTGCCCAAACGCCTCTTGCAAATACCTTGTTTACCAACCGAGTTTTAGCCAAGATTGACCTCAAAAATTTTGGTTTGTGTCGAGTTAGAGCCTATTCGAGTCTGGTTTGTTAACTATTATTGACGAGCCAAATTCGAGTTCAACTCAAACTTCGCTCCTTAAAACCCACAATGAGAAGTCCAGTTTGAGTTGAATTTGAAGTTTGTCCGCTTAAAAACACCGACAAGTCAAGCTATCATAAAAGCTATAAGTTTTTACATATGTTATGGTGTATGTTGTTTGAGGCAAGACACATGTTGCATTATTGAGTCTACTGACGAGCCATATTATCACGTTAGTACTCGAGTTGGCCCTCGAGCTCGAGCTATAACCAGCTCACGAGCCTATCGAGTCGAACATACCCTGACTCAAACTCTTGGCCCTTTTCAAATTGAGCCGAGTCGCGAATGAGTTTTTTTCGAACCAAACACGGAGCGAGCAGCTTAGTTCGTGAACAACCCTACTTGCAAGGGAATAAATTACGATGTTAGTAGAGCTGTGACTTGTGAGTCATAGGCTGCTAGGTAGCTGTGACTGTGAGGACCTGAAAGTTGTGAAAAACATAAATAACGTATCACCAGGGTGTGAATTAATACTCATGGGTTTCATGTGCTGATGATCAGCGAAGCCAATCCAATGATGACAAGGAATATTAAGTCAATGCTTGCTTACAACAACTTACCATAATTAAGAGTGAATCTACAGAGAGGGAGAAAAATGGTCCTAGCAATTATGGGGACTGGTTGTTGTGGTCCTATTTCTGCAGAAAATGGGAAACTTGTTCCTATGTTGTTGCTAGGACATGATCGATCTTATTAATGTGTTGAAGACTAGTGAAATGAATAATACGTATGAAATCCACTGGCTATGCCTTTTGTTTTTCAGGAGTCCTTGGCAAACTCCATAAGCAATGACCACAAAAAAAGCACTGGAGGTGGGGGGGACAAGGGAGATATGGTTGTTGAAGCAACTAGATTACCGTAACTACAGTTTGCTACGATTGTTACTAAACAATTCTTTGGTTTTTGAATTAAATGACGCCCTACATTCGTAATGACCTAAATGTCCATTCCGTACAAATGAAAAACATGAAAAACTTACTAGTTCAATCCCAAAAGCCCTTATTTAGTATGTTTTAGTTGGTCGAAAACACTCTCGACGAACCACGGCTCAAAATTCGAAAGGTACGAAATTAAATTTTAAATCTGAAAAAAAAACGGATGGACCAGCGTTCCATCCGGTCAGACCAGCCAGACGGAATCGAGTTCCGTCCGGGTGATCTGACCAGACGGAACGCCGGTCTATCCGGTTGGTCCGTCCGATTTTTTTTTAATTAAATTTTTTAATTTTTTTTAGTTTCTTTAATTTTATGTTGATTGATTAACTGATTTGGATACTTTAAATATAGGGTTTATGCACGCGACATGTCAACGAGTACCACGGTAATTGTTTGGTCAGTTTCTTTAGCATTATCAATGAATAGAGTATGTAAATGATTCATTTCGGTGTTGATATTCCGTAGGAAGTGGATGCCGGTGACGGAATTGATTACTCCGACTGGTTCTTACTCCGACGTGCTACGAAGTCAAAGAAGTGTAATTGCCCATTCAGACTTGCCGTCCGATCAAAGGTGGTAGATTGCGAGTGGAAGTATTTTATTGACAGAGTCGGAGACATAAAGAACCCTGATAAGTCGAAGGGGTACCACAATCATCCTCTGATTCATTTCACTTAAGTAAGCACGGAAAGCAATCCGTTATCAGATGATGCGAAAAGAGATATTCGGGATATGGTGGCTGTTCACACACAACCGAATACGATCAGGTATTTTTTGAATAAGAAGTTCAACACTCGTCACAATATGAATCAGATTTATAACGAGTCATACAAGATTAGGAAGGAGAAATTAGATGGTTTGGATCCGATGGAGTGGACTTTGCGTGAGGCTACCGAACTAGGTTATTTCGTTCAGTACATAAAGGATGATGATGACAATCTTGTTCATCTGTTTCTTAGCCACCCCGAATGTGTCCAGATGGTTAGCTCATGATATTTTGTGATTATGATTGACTCGACTTTCAACACCAACGCCTATAGGAAGCCAGTGATCCAGTTGGTTGGTGTGACTCCGGTGCGGAAGAACTTTAGCATCGGGTTTGCATTCGTTGATAATGAAAAAACGAGAGTCTTATGTTTGGGTGTTGGAATGTCTGGAGTTGATGTTGGGTAGGCGGCAACCTACTGCATTTGTGACTGATCAGGAGCGAGGTCAGGCAGTGGCTCTCCGCACCGTATTTCCAAAGACTCCCCATTTACCGTGCATTTGGCACATGAAGAGGAATATCGAGGCAAAATTAAGTACATCACGAGTAATGCAGAAATGGCTGAGGCTTTCCTGCATGGTAGGTGGAACAAAGTGTTGTATGCACTAGCAGATGCAGAGTTCTTCAAGGAGTGAGAGGATATGGTCATGAGTGATTGGGCTAATGTCGGAGGATTCATGGAGTACTTAGGAAGCAAGTGGTTACCGTATATGACTCAGTGGGCCCATTGCAAAACTAACGAGGTTTTCCATATTGGGTGTGCGAGTACGAACAGGGTGGAGTCCCAGCACTCGTCTCTCAAAACATGGTACAACTCTTCCAATCAGGGACTTGATACACTATTTGAGGGATATCATGCATCGATCGAGGGTCAAGTCATAGAAGTGCAGCGGGCTATCGATGAATCACGGAGCAAGGTATCGTATTGTTTAGATAAGTATTTAGTTAACCACTAGTTATTTGGTTATGTTGTACGTAACTAGCTTTTTGGTTTGGTGTAGACTCATCGTTTCTCCCATAGACAATCGTTTATGTATCTGAAAAATGAAGTCAGCCTCTGGGGTATTGAGTTGGTGAATGACGCGTTATCAAGTAAGGACGATTGTGATTGTGTGATCGAAGATACGCATGGCCTGCTTTGTACTTGTAGGCTCGAATCTATGGAGCGTGATGGGGTCGAGCTGAAACCATACCACCTCCACCACTTTTGGCGATCGTTGGAATACCGTCTTCCTGTAGATAGTGAGAAGTGGGAAGACCATGACGCGACACACCGCGCCATTCTCAGCGGAATGGTGCAGACGATTTGTGATAGAGGTGGGCCCGCTGTACGTGCCTTGACTTCACTGGTGCGGTCCCAGTATCAACCAGAATGTGACTGAGTGAAAGAGCCGAAGAAGTCGGACGCGCCTAAGGGCAGGCCCCGTACACGAAAGACGGATGGGCGGAACCCTTTGTACCACGAGCATGAGAGCGCTCATTCTACCCCATCTAAGGGCAAGACCAAATCAGGTTTGTGCTTTATTACATTATGTTACCGGTGTCGTTGTTTTGCGAGGTTTGTAACATAAGTAAATCACCTAACAGGTCGCGGAACGCCGCAAGCGGCTAATTCCACCCCAAGCAAGTCTTAAACCTCTATTCCGGAGGTGTGTAGTTTTTCCTTACATCATTTTTTCCCCTAATGTAGTATAGTCTGTAGTCGTCCTAATTATATGATTGACCTTCACTTTCAGTGCTTCCATATATGTCGTATATCCTTGTCGGGCTCTAGCCTTTGGCAACTTCCGTATTCGACGTTATTGGTGACGGCCACTACGGGTTTAAATGTGTATCCCACTCTTTTACCGGCGGTGACCAACATCAATACGTTGCCATGCGTCAGGAGCTTATGGATCACGTCCATGTGAACTGGGGACGGTGGTATCATAAGGTGTATGAGGGCGAGCTGGACACTGTCCTAGCTAGACTGGGTGGCTATGGAACACACCATGCGAGATACCATGGTGGTTATGGAATCTGGACCTTTTCGGATTCGCCACTAAGTACAATTGGACGTACGTCAATTTTGGCATTGGGGCGTGGTATCCCATACAGAGAGACGTTTCTCCCGATGAAAATCGGGGAAACACCGGAGCCGGGTGGTGTTACATTCATAGTGTGCACTACTGACCACTGGGTGAGTTTATATTTGGATGTCCTTGACGGGGTACTTCCAATCCCACCGGTCAGCAAATGTGGCGTTATTGGGCAGATGACAGTGCGAAAGCAGCTTGGATGGGCACACTGTACCGCCGGGAGCATTTAACGTACCAATTGTTGGTGCAAACTGCACCATAGTTCTAGACATTTACATAATCGTCTATGTAATCAAATTATTTATTTCGGTGTTCTTAAACAATGAACGGTTGCGTTTATGGTCCAATGGTATTGCGTAATAAATAAGGTGTTCGAATACTTAAAGTGAAAAGTAATGAAGGCTCAAAAGTGCATAATGTGAAAAGTACATAATGTCATAAGTCTCAAAACAAAAGTATGCAAGTCTCATTACACAACATGGATAGAAAACATGATAAAATACGACATTCACAAAGTCTTAACGGTACGGTCTCTGGTGGCGAAAGTCCACGTACATGTCTGCAACACTCCATCTGAGATGTTCGACCGCCTCCAGGTACTCAGCATCAGACTCGTACTCCTGTCTCATCGTCCCAACAAGGTATGGATGCATATGGTCCAGCACCCTGTAAGCTAGCTACACAGTGGAAAAGAAAACAAGTTAGCTACCGGTATCAAATGCGGACCTAAACCCTAAACCAAAAACAAACCAAAGCATAATTACCAAATCTGTTGGCGCCTAAGCACCAGTAGGGAGGGGCATGAGGATGCGCGGGTGGGTATGGCGTCGATACCATTATATGTATCGGGGGTCGACGTCGATCACATCGTCGGCACGTCTAAACAAAGACTAAAATTGCATCAGCCTGGACCAGTCCCCGTCCCTCCAAGCTTTATCCGTGCTATCAATCCACTCAACAAGGTACCCATTAGGCTCAGCCGTCCTGTATGCCCTGGATGGTACAAGGATAAGACTCAGAATCATCTGCGCGTAGCCGAACTGTCTAACCACACGTGTCGGATCATAGTACTCTACTATCGGACCGAAACGAATCACGCCACGAAATGTCGAATCAGGAACCTCTACCTCGGGGCGTGGCCCAAATGGCAGCCAGATCACATCCCGTGCTGTCATATCATCAAACAGACGATGGTGCATGTAATCGTATGATCTATCTGACAGCTCGCTACTGCTCCACCACCCAACCAAGGCCTCAGTATCACCCCGCTCCCGAGCCACTAGTCTAGCAGCACGAGTTCTAGGGAAGTACTCGTGAATCCAATACTGAAGTAGAGACACGCTCCCTGCCATCCCCTTACACTTAGCCCTGCTCGCCTTACCCAACTCGTGGTACATCCATGCTAGAGCCCCAGTCCCCCAATTGGGGGGAAAGGCTCAGGGGTTTCGTAGATCTTCTGTTTTTTCTACTTCTTATCTGTTTCTCTCCTATTAGAAGCAGTAATCGCATGCTCGGCAATTCGATTAATAATTTCCATTGACTTGCCCTTCCCTCGCATTTTCTGAATTCCATCAGCCTCTTCTTCGATAGGGTCGATCTGCTATACTATAATAATTCCATTCGCCATTTTTATTCAGAAACTATAATAAACGAAATTATCTAATTAATCACATACTTATAAAATCTAATCAATATTAATTAACACTAAATATCATTGCATACTAAACTATTCAAATAAATTAAAACCCTAAACCCTAAACCCTAAACTAATTCAGAATTCATTAAAACCCTAAACCCTAAACTAATTCAGAATTCATCTAAATCCTAAACCCTAAACTAATTCAAAATTCATTAAAACCCTAAACCCTAAACTAATTCAGAATTCATTAAGTTCATTCTAACTACACAATTACCAACAATTAAATGCTTTTAATTATTAAAAAAAATTATTAATTAAACCAGACGGACGGCGGGTCCATCTGTCTAGTTTAATAATTACTTTTTATTTTATTTTTAAACTGTATAAACGGACGGCGGGTCCGTCCGTTTACACAATTTAAAAATAAATAAATAAAGAAAAAATTGACCCAGACAGACGGCCGGTCCGTCCGCCGCCGCTGGCACGACCGTGATATATGTCACGACCGTGATAACAAGTGTCACGGCCGTGATACCTAGTCTAGACAGAAACTCTATTTATCCGCAATTCGATATTTTAGGAGAGGAGAGCCATGGAGATGAACTAAAACACAAATTGACGAAGGGGGAAATGCTTGGAGCCTAGGAGCACCATGAGAATTAAGATTTGAAGCCAAATAGCCAGGGATTCGAAGCCCAACGAAGGATCTACTTCCTACTTTGATGGATTGGCAGTTTGAAGCTTTCTGTACACCTCCCATGGCATCAAAACATAACAATTTGGGGCATTCAAAAGTTTATATCCATATGTTCTGCTATCTTGTCACCTCGATAGTCCCGTTTCCTTTCGATTCGTAGTTTTTTCAGTTTTTCTGATTTGGGTTTTCTTGTGAGATAGTTTGTTGAGTTGTTTATTTAGGATTTTTGTGGGCGTTAGGAGTGGCTTTAGGTTGTTGAGTTGATAGACCTGATCCTAAGACCCGAAACATATCGTTACTCATTTTCCTATCTATTCTGATACTGAGTAGTTTCCTATAGTCCTTAGGATTATCCAAAACCCAAGCAAGACCTTTTCCCCATAGTCGTTCTCACCTTAGTTTTATCCGTAGCCATTGAGTGATCGATGTGCATCCTAGATTTCCTGTTTTTCTAGTTTGTTATTTTGTTTCATGCTAGTCTAGGACAACATCCTTGCAAACTGTGATTGACTAACCAGTGAACCAAGACTGAGTAGTGGAGGCAAAGTAGACCCGTGAGAAATCGACTTCGAGGTTATACCTCATGATATTTATTTAGTTCTGAGAAGGTTCAGGACTCGCATCCTCACTTCTTCTTGAAGGGTGGGACTCATCAAATTAGTCCAGTATGAGTCTCTCGCCAACCAACTTGGTCGTTAGTTTTACTCAAACAAACAAAGTAAAGTGTCATTTTTTCTTAGAACTAGGATATCCTCAAGCTTTATGCCGTAAATGAAATAATTGTTTGTACTTTAAGAAACCTGGTCATATCATAATTGACTGTAGGGCCCATGGCCATCATTCATGTTGCGCCTCCTAGTATCGAAACTCAACTCCCTATACTACCGGTTTGATCCAGCTCAATTGAAAACTTGTCCGGTCTGGCTTGACTATATTTATTTAATAATTAAAATGATCTGACCCGGTTTAACAAACGGTCCAACCCCGATCACACTATCAAACCCTAAACCCCCTAACCTCGCCGGTTCTGAAAACCTTGGCTCTACCTCAAGCTCTCTGTTTTCCTTTGGTACTTTTGGTCTCTCAGGTACTCACTCTTCTAATTGGTTTCTCGATTCAACTGCTTTGAATAATATGTCTGGGGATGCCTCTCTGTTTCATTCTTATACACCTATTTATAAAAAATATGTGGAAGTTGCTAACAAACTGCGGCTTCTCATAACTAGAAATGGGACAATCGAGACAACTAATATTACTTTACCTTCTACACTTCATGTGCTAAAGTTGGTTCCTAATTTGGTTCCAGTTGGGCAGTTAATGAAATATGGATGTGACATTTTGTTTTGTGAATCTGGTTGTGTTATATAGAATCAAGTGACGAAGAAGGATCTAGGCCACGGGAGTAAACACAGACAAAACTTACATGTAGAGCAACTTTTCAGTACCTATTTCTATGTCGTGTATTGAAGCCAAGACTGTGGCTTTACCGTTTCACTCCAGTACTATAGAGATTCGTGAGCCGTGGGCTCTTATTCACTATGATGTTTGGGGTCCTAATCTTGTTACTTCCAGCCTTGGATATTTCTACTTTTTTCTCTTCATCGACCCTAAGACTCGTTATACATGGGTCTAATTCCTAAGCTTGAATTCCAAACTCATCGTGGTCTTTCAGGAATTTGTTACCATGATACAGACTTAGTTTAAATCGAGGAGTTAAGATGTTTTGTTATGATCGGGAAGGTGAATTCACGTCGCATGACTTATATAAGTTTTTCAAAGATCATGGTATCTTGTTTTAGCAGTCTTGTCCAGGGGTTTTGGGTAGAATGGTTTGGTGGAACAGAAACATCGTCATGTTCTTGATGTTCCTTCGACCTTTTGAGTTGAGACTTGTTCGCATTATGGTGCATTTAATTTATTTTCAGCCGACTACTATTTTATCACATACATCACCTTTTCAGCAGTTATATGGGCAGTCTCTTGATTATTCTCGTCTTCAGATATTTGGGTTCATGTGTTTTGTTTTTCTTTCGAAGAAAGATCGAAATAAAATCCCGGCCAAGCCAGTTTGTTGTGTGTTTATTGGCTATACGAACCATCATAAAGGTTATCTGTGTTATGATTCTCTTGTTCGACCAATTTATACAGCTTATAATGTATTGTTCCTTGAAAGCTTCTATTAATACCAAAATCCTGCTACACCTCCTAAACCTCCCCACCTAACCTCCCTGACTTCCTAGATGATTCACCCTCGCTTTCATCCTCCAACACTCCCTCACAACCTCCCCCTACATCACAACCACCAAACTGAAACTCAATTCCCCCCCTAACACCCTCATCCCAATATCACCCTTCATTTCTCATGTCACATACACTCTCCCACTGCCCGCACACCTTCTTCCTTAACTTCTCTTTATCCTCCCACCTCGACGAACTTAAGCCTGACGCCTTCATCTAGTACACCTCTCATCCCACCCTGACGTTCCACTCGTACCACCCAAGGAAAGCCTCATCTCCGTTACACTGATCAAATTTCTTACTTGATCGTTGTTGTCCTCATCTCTACAACATATAAACAGGCTGGTAAGGACCTCGTTGGGATTCTTCTATGAAAGAGAAGCTTTGTGCTTTCTAAGAGAATCATACTTGGTCGTAGGTTCCTCGCCTGCTTTCTGCTCATGCAATTGGTTTTCGGTACGTCTACATAGCTAAGTTTCACTCTAATGGTACTCTCGAGAGCTATAAAGTTGGACTGGTTGCCCAAGCTTTTCGACTGTAATATGGGATCGACTACGGTGAGACATGTGCACCGGTGACCATGATGCAATCCGTTTGAGTTCTGCTTGCCTTATTCATTTAAAGTATGTGGTCACTTTATCAGCCCGATGTTAAAAATGCTTTTCCGCATGGTACCTTGAATGAAACTGTTTATATGGACTATCCTTGAGGCTTTGCCAAGTTATCACCCAATATTGTTTGTCTTCTCCATCGATCCTTCTATGGACTCAAGGAAGCGCCACGTGCCTGGTTCGAGACGTTTCAGTCTCTAATCCGACAATAAGGTTTTCAACAAAGCAAGAATGGTCCTTCACTTTTTACAAAGATGACTTTGTGCAGTATTACTGCCCTTCTTCTTCTATAGGTTGATGTTATGATTTTGACTGGTAATGATGCAGATGGTATCTCTCATATTGCCAAATTCTGAATTCTCACTTCAAGTTGAATGATTTTGGTGAGTTGTCATATTTGCTTGGTCTTCAGGTCACTTCATCCGGCAAGGGAATATTTGTCTTACAACAAAAGTATATTTCAGACCTTCTCGACATGGCTTATCTATCCGACTGTCGGCCCTGCCAGACACATGTGGAACTGAATCTGAAGCTTACCAGAGATCAAAGTGATCTTGTCTCGGATCCTACTCTGTATGGAGAATTGGTTGGGAGTCTTATCTATCTTACATCCACTCGCCCAAATCTAGCCTATGTTGTAAGGAAATTCATGGCTCATCCTGGGATGCCTCACCAATAAGCTGTTTTTTCGGATTCTTCGTTACTTGCATGCTACTCGTGATCTCAGTTAATTCTATCCAAGTACCGGTAGTCATCATATTTTGCCCTATGCTGGGTATATTGATACTTAGCACTCCACTTCTGGTGGTGTGTTGCATTTTGGAATTCTTGTATTTTTTGGCGGTGCAAGAAGGAGTACAAAGTGTCCAAATCTTCTACTAAAGCAGAGTATCACTCCATGTCCGAAGTGTGCTCTGAGGTTGTTTGTCTCATTCGTCATCTCACTGCTCTCGGTGTTACTATCCATTCTCTTGTTCATTTGTATGGTGATAATACCAGTGTGAGTCAGATTGCTACTACTCTAGTTCTGCATTATCACACCAAGCATATTGAGACACATGTTCACTACATTCAAAATTTTGTTCATGAAAGTGTTGTGAATTTTTTTTATGTCACTTCTGAAGAACAACAAACTGATCTCTAGACAAAAGTTGTTTCGACGAGTTGTCATTAGTTCTTTTCAAGCAAATTGATGTTGCAAGATAACCATCAAATGGAGGTAAGGGCTGTTAACGGGCTAAACCGTGTGTTAGGTTCATGATGTAAAGATTTAATCTCTTCATCTTCCTCTTCTCTTAATAATAAGATCTTCTCTTTTTCCCCGTGAACTAATTGACCTTCTGATCAAAAAGCACATTAAATCTCGTGTCTCTCTTGCATATTATCATTTTAATTTTGTCAAACGTTAACACAGGTTTCATGGGGATGTCCACAACAAGCAACTCTATAATATTTAGGAAGTTGGGTTAGTTAGGTCTTGAGTCTAGAAGGAAAGGGTGATGTTATGTTATGAACAAGAAGTTTACCACTCGACTATTGATTATGGTATCTAGATTTTTATTAAATGACATGGTCATTCAAGTTTGTACATACCGAGCAATTAAACTTTGGAAATTATTGCTTACGTTGTTTTTAATTACTTAATATACTAATTAGTGTTCTGTTCGGCCTATTGACCGAATTCACCATATATTTTGTGTAAAATTATACTATGATGTCATATATATCAAATATCTTCCATGGTTGTTATATTGAAAGAAGAGGAATTATTTAAGGTAGTACTAATTATTTATAAAAAAAACTATATCATATTGGATAAATTGAATTCGTACACTATTTTTATATAAAACTATACATTTTAAGGGTAACACTAAGGTAGAAACATGCACTGGGTACAAATACGACATGGCGAGTTCTGACTGGCCTTCTCAATTTTATGCAATTGAAACCCTTACGTTTGTGTAATTAACAACTTCTTCACCTCAAAAATTTAGCCATTTTGCCATCCAATATGTTATTTAAGATTATCTTCCCTAAATTACTAGTCATCATCTTTCTCAATTAATTAGGAATTGCACTCGTTTGGTATGGAGTAATAGAGAGTGGGGGAAAAGTAGAAAAGGGAATTGAGGAATCAGAGATTGTGTAATTCCAATTACATTGTTTGGTGACAAAGTTTGCAATTGAAATACAATTTTCAATTTGAATTTATTGTGCAATGACCATGATGCCCTTATTTGAAATCCAATTTCAAGACCCATCATCTTCTAGTTAGTAAAAATTTGTTTAATACTCGTATAATACACATATACGTAATATATGCGTTTAGAACTTCCGTTCTCGTACTATTGTAGAGCCGTTTAATTTTAAAATTTTCTAATTTTCTAATTGTTGCCCAAATTTAAACGTATTGCTATGTTGAAACAATGTATAAAACTCAATCTGTATTATCTAATTGTTGCGAAATTTAAACTTACTATTGTCACAGTACACAGAGATGGGGGTGTTTACCTGGACACCAAGTTCAGCTAGTAACCCTGACAACCACTGCAACTTGCAAACCAGATGTGCCAAAGCCCTGTATTCTGCTTCAGATGATGAATGTGACACCGTGCATTGTTTCTTAGATTTCCACGATATCAAATTATCTCCAAGGTAGGTACAATATCCTGTAATGGAACGCCTAGTCTCGGGGCAGGATGCCCAATCTAAGTCACATAACCCTCTCATCTCAAGGGTGACACCAGTTTTGTAGAAGAGTCCCTGACCTGGTGCCAACTTTAAGTATCTGAGAACTCTATGAGCTGCTTGCATATGACCAGTACGTGGTGATGCTTGAAATTGGCTCAGCTGTTGCACTGCAAACAACATCAGGCCTAGTAATAGTTAGGTAGTGCAGACGACCAACTAACTGCCTGTAGCTACTGGGATCCTCCAACAATTCTCCATGTTCTGCTGTCAAGTGAAGCAGTGGATCCATTGGTGACTTTGCTCCCTTGGATTCAATAAAGCCAGTGCCAGTAAGCAGATCAATACAATACTTTCTTTGAGAAATTAAGATCCCAGCATTTGATCTGGCAATCTCAAGACCAAGGAAGTACTTCAGTGGTCCTAGGTCCCTTATTTTGAACATTTTCTGTAAGTAGACCTTGACAAGATCAATCTCTGAATGGTTGCTTCCAGCCAGAATAATATCATCAACATAAATGAGTAAAACAACCATGTCATCACCATGACCTTTAAGGAAGACGAAGTAGTCAGCCATAGATTGCCTAAATCCGTTCTGCATAAGAGATTTCGTTAATTTGGCAAACCAGGTGGATTTCTGGAGCTTGCTGTTGGCTATGAGGTTCCAAGTAGCAATCGTTCGAGTGTTGATAGAAGAAGAGATCTAGGATTAAGACAGAATCGTGGGCACCACTTTCCGAAAAGAGTATTTCCACCCTAACAAGCCTTGGGTATTAGGAAATCCCTTCCGAGGATAAGACTGTCTCACTCAAGTTCTTAGGCTTCAGATACTTGATTTACTCTCAGAATTCGTAGGCAAGGATAGATCTTAGTTTCTGTGTGTTTCTGCACACTCATTGCCTCTCTTATATAGGCAAAGGGGGCGAGGGACGAGTAGGTGTGAGTACCTAGCACCAAAAGGTGTCATTATCCCCAATGATAGATTTTAGGCAACGGCCAATCGGTTCCCTACCGGTTTTGGAGGGAAAACAATTCGGACGAGTTCGAATCATACGAAAGGGTGTGTGCCCATTCGTCCTAGGTGGGAGTGTTACCACTCCTGCTACCTAGTTTTCCATCTTCACTCTAGCTCAGCTGAGTATCTCAGCTAGTGACACTATCAACCAGCTCAAGTTTGAGCTGGACGAGTTTCAGTGTCAGTCCCTAGCTTCGACTTAGCTCAACGAAGAGCTTGATGCTAGCTAGTACAGCTAGTTCCCGAGCTAAGTGAGGTTTCCCTTCAACTCACGTTTCCATCCTATCTTTGGGATCACACCAAGGTCGAATCCTTGGTGCATATTTCCAACATTCCTCCCCCATTTTAGTGAAGTCTGTGATTTCGCTAAAATTACAACAAATATCCAACCGAAACACTTGCATCAATGAAAATGTCACGAAGATTGAATTTTCATCTAGTACATTACACATTCCAAAATACTCGAATATAGGGGTGTCTCTATGGATTGAACCACCGTCTACTCATTTGAGTATCTGAAGATAATATACACAAGAGTTTCTCCTATCTATTCCAAGATATCCCGACACTATTAACCGCCATGTGTCTCAATCCTCTCACGAGCGCACACGAAACCAAGTCCAAGTTTCTTGAAGCGGCTACACTTCATGCCCGCATAGGTCGATTCCTTCCTCGTGTACCTGCGTATACACTTTGTCAAGGAATCAATTAAGAAGTTTAAACTTCACCCTCTATCACTCGCGAGTTCCGGAGCACATACCTTCGGGATGGTGCAAACCTTGTGCTCCAGTTTCCATTCGTAGGCTTTCCGCATTGAATTCTGCCTCTAACGATGTATTAGAGGGGAATTGGGTGTCCTACGTTTGGAGAACTATACGGACTTGAGTCCCACCCCTCCTGCCGATTTGGCAACCAAATCCCTTGCTAATCCCTTCGTCAAGTGATCAACCAGATTTTGCTCAGACCGAACGTATTGCACCGTGATCGTTCCGTGAGTGATCAGTTCACGAACAGCACTATGCCTCACCCCTAAATGACGCGATTTGCCATTATAGACCTGACTATAAGCCCTAGCCAGAGTCGCATTGCTATCACACAAGATAGAAATCGGTGAGATAGGTTTCGGCCATAATGGAATCTCATAGATAAGGTCCCTTAGCCATTCTGCTTCCTTGCCAGCGGCTCGCTAATGCTATGAATTCGGATTCCATGGTGGAGGTCGTGATACAAGTCCGCTTCTTAGAAGCCCACGATATTGCTCCTCCTCCAAGCGGGGAATACCCATCCGGTGGTGGAGGTGTGATCCTCCATGTTGGATATCCAGCTTGCATCCGAGTACCCTTCAATGACCGATGGGCACCCCTTATACGTTAAACCGTAATCCATGGTTCCTTTAAGGTAACCAAGTACTCGTCTGATTGCATGCCAATGATGAGTACTAGGATTACTCGTATATCTACTCAACTTGCCAACCGCATAAGCGATGTCAGGCCTTGTGCTTGTCATGGCGTACATCAAGCAGCCAAGCACTTGCGAGTACTCGAGTTGAGATACTGCCATTCCTGTGTTGAGCATCAGTTTCACACTAGGGTCAAATGAAGTCCTCAATTCTCGACATCCCTTGCCACTAAACTTGGCAAGTACCTTCTCAATGTAATGACATTGACTCAACGAAATTTCCTTTCCATTTCGTTTGATCCTAATCCCGAGGATCACATCTGCCTCCCCCATGTCTTTCATGGAGAACTTGGATGACAAGAATTCCTTGGTATTATCAACCTGTTCTTGATCAGTTCCAAAGATGAGCATGTCATCCACATACAAACAGATGATCACTCCCTTGCCGAGTTCATCAAATTTTGGATACACACACTTGTCTGCCTGGTTTAAACGAAAACCATGTGACAAAACAACATTATCAAACTTCTGATGCCACTGTTTAGGTGCTTGCTTCAGTCCATACAAGGACTTGATCAGTTTGCACACCTTATGCTCATTTCCAGGCATAACAAAACCTTCCGGTTGTTCCATGTATACCTCCTCATCGAGATCTCCATTCAAGAACGCAGTCTTGACATCCATTTGATGGATCACTAGATCATGGATTGATGCTAGCGCTATTAGTAATCTAATAGTTGAGATCCGAGCCACAGGAGCATAGGTATCGAAGTAATCAACACCATGCCGTTGTTTAAAGCCCTGAATCACCAACCGAGCTTTAAACTTATCGATAGAGCCATCGACTTTCATCTTCCTTTTGAAGATCCACTTGCTGCCCAACGCTTTACATCCCACAGGGAGATCCGTTAACGACCAAGTGTTATTTCCCGGGATGGAATCCTTTTCCTCATCGATTGCCTCCTTCCAAAAGGCGGCGTCTTGCGATCGCATAGCCTCTTCATATGTACTAGGGTCATCGTCAACATTGTGGCGGTACAAGTGTTGCGATCCTAGTTCCATTTCGGATCCCTCGATCGGATATACGTTGAAGTTGGTATTCAACGAACTCTTCAAGGCCAGCCTTTGACTCCTACGAGGCAAAGCCCGCTCGTCCACGGGGACGGGCGAATATCATTTGATGTCGGTATCAAATCCTTGGGTCTTAGGATCGATGAAAAGCGATTTTCATCGAAGATGGCATCCCTAGACTCAATAACCGAATGCACAGCGTGTGCATCGTTAGATTCTATAACATAGAACCTATATGCCTTAGAATTTTCAGCATATCCCACAAAGATGCAATCAATGCCTCTTTCTCCTAAAGTCTTCCATTTAGGATTAGTGAGCTTTACAACAGCCCTACAGCCCCAAACTCGTAGGTAACTCAAGTTTGGTTTCCGCTTATACCACAGTTCGTATGGGGTAGTTCTGTTCCGTTTATTAGGAACCCGGTTTAGTAGATAACAAGCCGTAAGCATGGCTTCACTCCAAAAACCATTACTCAAACCTGAGTATGACAGCATCGAATTCACCATCTCTTTCAATGTTCGATTTTTCCTCTCTGCCACACCATTCTGCTGTGGTGTGTATGGAGCAGTGGTTTCATGAATGATCCCGACACTTTGAAAGTATAATGGATCATAGAACTCCCCTCCTCGATCAGTACGAAATACTTTGATCGAGATGCCTTGTTGCAATTCAACTTCGGTTTTAAACACACGAAATTTCTCAAGGGCTTCATCCTTTGAATTCAACAAGTAAGTATAGCAATACCGAGAGTAGTCATCAATGAAGTTGATGACATACCTCTTACCTCCGATAGTCGGAGTGCTATGTAAGTCACACAAATCGCTGTGTATCAACTCAAGCATCACTAATTTCCGTTGGATACTAGTGAAAGGCTGACGAGTGATCTTAGTGAGCATACACGTTCTACATCGTTCAGCAAAGACATCAAAAGAGGGCAGAATCCCTTCTTTCGACATTTCAGTTAGACGTTTATAGTTAACGTGCCCTAACCGCGCATGCCATAAGGAGAAGTCAGAGTTACCAACCAAGAAAGCATCATCGTTAACAATAGTATTATTAACATTCAGCATAAACATGCCATTGTTATAGTGACCGAAGCCTACAAACACACCACCCTTAGATAATACATATCTATCAGATTCGTACACTTGTTTGTAGCCATATCTATTGAGCATACTGCCCGAAACTAAGTTCTTCCTAATCTTAGGGACATGAAGTACATCTCTAAGCTCTAGGCTTTTTCCAGAACTAAGTTCCAACACCACCAATCCACGTCCAACAATAGGCGTCGTTGACTCATTGCCCATGTGAAGCACTGCATCATCATCCGATGCCTTGTATGTTTTGAACCAGTGACGATCCTTGCATACATGTCTGTTGGCACCTGAGTCAATCCACCATGCCACTTCATCATCCTGCACATAGAATGCTTCCGATATTAGTGAAACGAGAATTCACGGCAATATCTAAATTAAGGTCTAAGAACCGACCTTTCGAAGTGGAAGTCCCTTGATCTTTCGATCCAGACTTGTGACGCTGTTTGTCGTGATTCAGACTCTTGTTCGTGGGACAGTCACGTTTGTAGTGCCCAGCTTTCCCACATATCCAACAAGAAACTTTCGTTTTCTTGTTCGAGTCTCCTTTGGTGTTTCTCCAAGGGCGTTTCCTGCCCTTCCGTCGAGCAGACGGCTCTTCTTCTTCTGTCAAATGAACTGACAAAGAATCCTTCGGTTTCCCACTTTCTTGTAGCCGTAGAGCTTCCTCTATCCGCAAGTGGCTTCCTAGTTGGATCAGGGACAGTTCCTCCTTCCCATGCTTAAGCGTGTGCTTAAAATCCTTCCATGAATAAGGAAGCTTGTCGATAATGCACGACACCGAGATGGCCTCATCCATCTTCATATCATGTTGGGTAACCGTCCCAAAATCCGGAGCATCTCGTTGTCTTGCTCCATAACCGGTCTAGTCTCGACCATCTTGTAATTTATGAAATTACTCACCGGGAACTTCGTACTCGAAGCATCCTCGGCCAAATACTTTGACTCCGGCGCATCCCACAACTCGTGGGCTGATTCATAATATTGATAGATATCAAATAATGAATCGCCATGCCATTCAATATATGGCCACGACATATGTAGTCGTCGTTGTCCCACTTTTGCTGCTTCCGTACTCGTTCCTCCTTCATCTTCTCATCCGTCTCTGCCTCCTCCTCGAGCTCCGGAGGATAGGGTGTAGAGAGAACATACACAACCTTCAAGGTAGTCAGAAGGAAGTGCATCTTCTTCTGCCACCTTCGGAAATCTACTCCCTCAAATTTCTCGAGCTTGCCGAATGATGATGTCATTTCCTTGATTGCAGCGATCTTGGACATGGTAGAATACTATTTTCGATTGTTGGCTATGAGGTTCCAAGTAGCAATCGTTCGAGTGTTGATAGAAGAAGAGATCTAGGATTAAGACAGAATCGTGGGGACCACTTTCCGAAAAGAGTATTTCCACCCTAACAAGCCTTGGGTATCAGGAAATCCCTTCCGAGGATAAGACTGTCTCACTCAAGTTCTTAGGCTTCAGATACTTGATTTACTCTCAGAATTCGTAGGCAAGGATAGATCTTAGTTTCTGTGTGTTTCTGCACACTCATTGCCTCTCTTATATAGGCAAAGGGGGGCAGGGACGAGTAGGTGTGAGTACCTAGCACCAAAAGGTGTCATTATCCCCAATGATAGATTTTAGGCAACAGCCAATCAGTTCCCTATTGGTTTTGGAGGGAAAACAATTCAGACAGAGTTCGAATCATACGAAAGGGTGTGTGCCCATTCGTCCTAGGTGGGAGTGTTACCACTCCTGCTACCTAGTTTTCCATCTTCACTCTAGCTCAGCTGAGTATCTCAGCTAGTGACACTATCAACCAGCTCAAGTTTGAGCTGGACGAGTTTCAGTGTCAGTCCCTAGCTGCAGCTTAGCTCAACGAAGAGCTTGATGCTAGCTAGTACAGCTAGTTCCCGAGCTAAGTGAGGTTTCCCTTCAACTCACGTTTCCATCCTATCTTTGGGATCACACCAAGGTCGAATCCTTGGTGCATATTTCCAACATTTGTTGGCTATGAGGTTCCAAGTAGCAATCGTTCGAGTGTTGATAGAAGAAGAGATCTAGGATTAAGACAGAATCGTGGGCACCACTTTCCGAAAAGAGTATTTCCACCCTAACAAGCCTTGGGTATCAGGAAATCCCTTCCGAGGATAAGACTGTCTCACTCAAGTTCTTAGGCTTCAGATACTTGATTTACTCTCAGAATTCGTAGGCAATGATAGATGTTAGTTTCTGTGTGTTTCTGCACACTCATTGCCTCTCTTATATAGGCAAAAGGGGGCAGGGACGAGTAGGTGTGAGTACCTAGCACCAAAAGGTGTCATTATCCCCAAGGATAGATTTTAGGCAACAGCCAATCAGTTCCCTACTGGTTTTGGAGGGAAAACAATTCAGACAGAGTTCGAATCATACGAAAGGGTGTGTGCCCATTCGTCCTAGGTGGAACATCAAATCCAGGTGGTGCTTGCATGTAAACCTCCTCCTCAAGCTCACCATTAAGGAAGGTATTAGAAACATTCATTTGCGGGAGGTGCCCGTTCCGTGCAGCAGCAACAACTAACAGGCACTGCACAGAATTGATCTTAGCCACAGGAGAGAAGGTGTCCAGAAAATCAACACCATAAACCTGAGTGAAACCTTTGGCTACAAGCCTTGCCTTATGACTTTCAACAGAGCCATCAGCATGGAGTTTGATCTTGTAGACCCACTTACAGCCAACAGGATGCTTCCCAGGTGGAATTGGAACAACAGTCCAGGTGTGGTTGGAAACCAATGCAGAAAGCTCCTCCTCCATAGCTTTAATCCACCACGCCTGCAGGGTAGCTTCCCTATAGGTCTTAGGTTCCTGGAGAGTCACCACACTCAGTGCAAACTTCCTATGACCAGCTGAAAGAAAATCATAGCAAATAACAGCAGCAAGTGCATGCTTGGCAGTAGTTAACGATTGATCGGGAAGGAGACGAAGGAAGAAGAAGAAATGTTCTGGAAAACTTATCCTTCATTCCATCCTCATCCTCTATTTTATACTTACGGCATTTTTACCGTTTTACTGTACATAACAGCTTCAACGGTAACAAGTGAAAAGCGCCACGTGTCTTACTTATTACATAAACGATAAACAAAACGACACAGCATTCATAACGTAATGTTCCTAACTCGCACTCTTGATCACTGAACTTTCACTCCATTGCAAGTTGGTCACTCTGCGCATCTTCCTCCAACGGTAATGAATCTTCTTCATTTCCTTCTCTGGACGATGCACAGCCCACGTCCTTCTTCTCCTCTTCTGATATTTCCACTTGTGTCTGCAGGAAGACTTATTACGCTAACTCTAAGAAGCTGATCTAGTGGCAATATGGCGACGAAAACTTCCAAATCACTAAGTTTGAATTTCCAGTCACCATCACACTGAATCATTTCACATTCGACAAAGTAGAGCTTAAAGCAAAGCAACGAATTCAAATTTCAAATGCTTCAACGATCAACACATACAAAATCGTCGTTCAACCGTTACCTAACAGTAATCCCGATGAGCTTAGGTCCAAGAATGTCGTTGGTGTTTTCAACAGCACTGAGCACGCCTTTACCTCCATAGACGCTCTTGTTCCCGTCGCGTAGCTCGAGAGCCTCGTAGATCCCAGTGGATGCGCCGCTGGGGACGGCGGATCGGTAGAGGGAGTCGTTGCCTGTGAAGAGATCGATCTCGACGGTAGGATTGCTTCTGCTGTCGATGATCTGTCTCGCCTTCACGGACTTGATCATGGAGCCGGCGCAGCCGGAGCTACGGCGGAAACGGAGTTGCGGACCGCGAAGCTGTGAGGATTTGGGAATTTTGTTGGGTATAAAATATATTTTGAGCTAGTGACGTGCGACAGCGGAGGTAATTTGTTCTTTCGTATCTGCCATTGTTTTTTCTCTGTCAGAGAAGAGGTGAGGCTGATTATGATCTCTAGAATTATTAGAAAATGAACTCTTGATATATTGGTCGTGTTGCCTTTTCACTTGCCTTTTCAGTAATTTGCAAACTCTAAGCTAACGGTGGCATGATTTAAATAACAACAAATTTAGGTAGTTGATTGGCATGTTTTTACATTTTTAAGGATTAACATAACATTATTTAATAAATAATAAAAATTATCCAATAATATATTGTTATATGGCGTTTGTATTTAATATATATTATTATCGGAATATCTGTCATATTTTAATGTTTCTTTCCATCAAAACGGTTATACACTCCGTGAACAAAAATTAGTTGAAGACAAACCAAAATGGAAATAATAATTTTTTTAAGCTTTTGAAAACAAACTGAATTGAAAGTAAATAAACCAACAGATTTCCGGAAAAATCATACATTTAGAGGTAGCGAAAGATTCCATAGTGATTTTCAGTACTTAGTGTCAAAGGTTTTGAAATTGTTCGAGTGTACGTGAAGCTCATCTTGTCCCATAATCGTTAAAATTTTGGTTTGATTAAAATTTTACTCGTTAGGTAAAAATCGTAAAGTTGAAACATAATTATTTTTAATTCGAGGAATTGACCGTGGACACAATAGAATTCTGACCGTGAGCATGGTGACCGCATGACCGTAGACAGGATAAAAATCTGACCATAGGCATGGTGGCAGTCATCACGGGCGTGACTGATTATTGACCACGGGTGTAATAGTAATATGGCAACGGGTGTGAGATACTTAATATAAAAGGTTTATTAGGGTTTTATTCGACGGAAGAATCAGAAGTCCCAAACCTAAATTGGCGATCGGAGAAGTGAAATGCAAAGATGGAGATCGACGACGATCGATGGAGAGATGGATGGCCTGCGAGTCCAGTTCGATGGAGATGAAGAGAATGGTGATGAAGCGGCGTCGGTCATGATCTAGGAAGGAAGAGAGGTTTCCTCGTCGGTGCTCGTTCAATGGTGATTGAGGAGCGGCAACGGTAATCTCGGATCCAAGTGAGCGTTGGCGCGTGCGAGAGGTCGTTGACGAAGGCGATCGATGCAGGAGCCTCAGAAGCGTCGGGCGAATGAGTTTGGACTAATCAGCGGTGATTCTGCAAAGTTGGAGCTCACCGGAACCATGGCGGGATTCGGGAAACCGCTCGTCAGCGGTGAGCTTCTCGCCGGAGAAGAAGAGTGATGGATCTGAAGCTCCTGGAAAGTCCGGTGACCGATCTCTAGTTTCTTAAGATAAGTGATTGTTTGTCATTTCTGGAAAGTCAGTGGTGTGGTTCTGTAATTTGCCAGCATAGATAGTGTAATGACAATTCTTTTCCCATTGTTGTAAAAGAGTAATTGGAATATAATTCGATAATTTGAGCTCCAAACAAAGCATGATGGGTTTGTCGAAGAATGGATATAAACTAACTATATTTGTGCTTATATTATATAATGGGTGTCGTGAAAAAGACATGACCCTAGAGAAAAAAAATTACACAGACAAAGGTTTCGAACACTCCAAACAGGCCACATTGGGAAGAAAAAAAGGAAGCAGCAGGAGCTCCTTTATAAGGAAACGAAAAATCAGTACCCAATCAATCACCCAACAAACAAAACCGAACAAAATCATCAGCCGGGTTAAAAAACAAATGAAGAGCACTCGCGATGCTTCAAAATCGAAAATTACCCAGCAACAATAAGCCAAGTTAGATCTTGAGCATTGGTCATTTGCATATTCTGGTTTGGAGAGATCTTGAGGGGAAAAGCTTGAAGTTTTGAGATTCTAATTATGAATGAGTCTGGAAAAGGTATAACCCAGAATTGCAGTCAAATATCTGTAAAATAAGAACAACAGTAGGTAGTCACCGCTCTATTTCACCAATAGAAGGAAAAAATACTAATGTTGAAAAGTGGAAAGTTCCTGGTTTACTCCGGTGGGTTGAGAAAGGAAAAGAAAGATTTGTGCAGTAAGCTCATCTCCGCTGCCTATTCTCCGGCTAGCATTTGCTTTCCCTTTTATGAGAATTTTTTAGCCTTTAGATTGATTTTTCAATGAATATTAGATTTTATTGCATAAAAAATGAATCAAGTAGAAGAAGAAGAAGAAGACAGCAAAACAAGATCAAAAGGAACTAGCTACAGCGTACAAACACTACTAAGAAAGAAAACTATAAACTATACAAGTTACTTTAAGCTTCTCAATAATGGCTAATAGAATCATTAGTCTTAGCAACTGAAATCTCCAACATATAACTTTACACCAGTAAAAACACGTCGACATTATTCTTTCCAGACATGGCTAATAAGGCAGCACCACAACAAATTAGCAACTCTCGAGGTGGAAGAGCGCCCAGGAAAGGAGTTGGTCATCCAATCAACCTCCTCATCCCAATCAACAGGATACATGGAGCGAGAAAAAAAGTATGTCTCAAGCAGGCAGTATAAGGAAATTTAAGGAAAAGATGTGAAAAAGTTTCAACCTCATTCTTACAAAGACGACAGGTAGTATCAAGAGCAATCCCCCACTTCTTGAGCTTGTCCATCAACGGCATCCGATCAAGCATGACCTGCCAACTCATAGAAGAATATCTAGGGATAGTAGGCGAACCCCAGACCAGCATCCACCACCTAACTTCAGGCTTCCTTGTACGAATTCCCTGCCAAACTCTAGTCACACAGTACCTTGGCATTAAGCTTCCTTCCCACACAATATCTGTGTTCATGCGCTGAGTAATGTGAGGCAACAAATGAACTCTACAACTCATAATCTTCTTCCAACCCACGAGGCAGAAGCAGAGGGAATATGATCCCAAAGATTACCACCACGAAGTCTGTAAAATGAAGTCCAGGCCACCCAAATCGAACCCGAACATCACATCAGATTCCAAAGATGTCTACTACTGCAGGCTACATTCCACCACCTCAAGTCACGCACTCGCACTCCTCCTCCTTTAACAGGACGAGCAAGATTAGACCAACTAACCCGAGCTTTTTTAGTCCCTTGAGCATCAGAGTTCCAGAGAAATTGAGAACAGATTTGTTCCACCCGCTTAATAATGGATTTAGGAAGGACAAAAATTGACATCCAGTGGGCTGCCATACTCTGAAGAACTGCCCTGACAAGCTGAATCTTCCCCGATTGACTGAGTAAGTTGGCTCTCCAACCCTTAACTCTAGCAGTAATGCGCTCGATAAGACTCTTGCAGTCACTGACTTTCAAGTTACCTGACACCAAAGGAACCCCAAGGTAAAGAACAGGCAAAGTACCAATCTGAAAACCCAAGATCTCCTGCATGGATAGCTGAATAGCCACATCAACACTGGCAGAGCAGAAAAGGGTTGATTTAGCAGAATTTATCTGCAGTCCTGAAATAGAATAAAAGGTGGACAACAGCAGCTTGAGCTGAGAAACACCATGCTCGGTGCCGTTTGTAAACATCATCAAGTCATCAGCGAAGAAAAGGTGAACAATGCCAAGATTTTTACATCTAGGGAGGAAATGTATATAACCAGCAGCAGCTGCTCTAGAAACCAAACAATGTAAAACCTCCATGCCAATCACAAAAAGTAAGGGTGACAAAGGATCGCCTTGACGCAATCCCTTTTTAGCATTGAAAAACACCACGCAAGCCACCATTCACAGATACCCTAAGGGAAGCCGTCTCCAAACAGGTACGAATCCAACCAATAAAGCAGTCAGGAAACAACATGCCCTTAAGCACCCTAAAGAGGAAGTCCCAATTCAAAGGATCAAAAGCTTTCTTAATATCAACCTTTAAGACACACCTGGGGCATAGCTTCTTAGTATATTACAGAAGGAGATAGGGCAAAAATCAGATATTTTGTGAGCACTAGGGATCTTAGGAACAAGAGCAAGATAGGTAGCATTCCTGAGAGGACATCTCATTAGTCTGGAAAAATTCCTGGGTGGCAGCAGTAAAGAGAGGACCAATTACATCCCAAGAGTGCTAGAAAAAATAAGCTGTGAATCCATCAGGGCCTGGACACTTGTCTTTACCCATAGAGAACATGGCAGACTTAACCTCTTCCATAGAAACTGGCCGACTTAAACAAGTCTGATCATCACTATCCAGTTTGTGAATAAGAAGATTATTATAATACTCCTGAGGAAGGATACGAACAGTGTCATCAGGAGTACCAAGGAGCTTGGTATAGAAATTCACAGCCTCTTCTGCAATACTATCAGAGGAAATTAGATCTCCTTTATTATTCACAAGCTGACTGATAAAATTTCTTTGCAGCTTGGCACAGACAAAATGAAAAAAGAAGGAAGAATTGGAATCACCCTCCTTGATCCAGTCAACACAAGCTTTTTATTTAAGGAAAGTCTCCTCTGCGGTTTTGAGATCATTCTAAGCCATAGCCATATTCTTCTCCGAAGTCATATTCTCAACCGAAGGATTCCCAAGAGTGAGATTTTGAGCACTAACCATTCTTTCTTTTGCCAGATTAACCCTATGGTTAAGGTCAGAGTAGCAGGAACGATTAAGACAACGAAGATGTGACTTAATACGTTTAAGATTCCCATACAAGTCTGCCATGTATCTTCCAGCTCTGCCTTCTCTCCATTCATAACGAATAATACTGTCGTAACTAGGGTGAGTAACCCAAAAACGAAAATACTTGAAAGGTTTAGGTATATTCTTTAAAGCCATGTCTGTTAAAGCCTCTCACATTCCAACTGAGAATCTTCATTAACGTTTAGTTTTGCGTTTACGAGCTCTAGACCCCTTTCTCAGCTGGTCCACACGTAACTGAGGAGATTCTAAAGCAAGCACACTCTCCTCAAACCCAACATCAACAAGAGCAACAAATCTATTAGACTTATTACCAGAATTGGTGACTGATGTATCCTTCAAAAGAGGAGAGGATGACTCCTCGTCCACATCATCATCATCCCTAACAATCTTCTCAATCAGCAAAGGGCTTTCAATAGATGTAATAATAGCATCTTCAGAAATAACCTCCATATCAGGCAGACTTGTAGTAACAACAATTTGAGCAACCTCAACTTCAGACACAGCAACAGCTGGGGCAACCTCTCCTTCAGAAACAATCTCCACATTAGGCAGGCTTGAAATATCAACAACTGGGGAAACCTCTTTGTTAATAATCGTCTTTGTTAATAATCGTCTCCTTCATCACCCACTTTCGTTTAGATTCACCAGTTTTCTTGTATTGCCTTGCTTGAGGATATTCAACCTGGATCGTACACTTACAACCTCCAACATCAAGAAGAATCTTAGCAACAGGTAGAACTTCAGGATCCCGAAGGACACAGACTTTCACATCTAGAACATCTCCAACAAATTTAGTCAGTGGCATACCAACATGACTAGCAAGCCATTCAATAGCTTCTTTAGTGAGTAACTGAGGAGGAACCCCACGAAAAGTTAGCCTTTAGATTAAAAATGAAATCTTGACCGCTGGATTCAACATATTCATTGGGGCGGAAAGGAAATGACGTCCGCCAAATAGCAAAACTGCTCTATCCTCTTATTAAGCTCATCCACCATCGTAGCAAACTTCATACTCTGAGTTAATAACGCTGACTATTTGAGCTTCAAGGAATGTGTCAGACTTCAGGGAGCTTTCTTCAATCATCACTCTATCCCGGAGGTCCACCCACTCGCAGTAATGACAACCCTCACTGTATTGTACAGGCACGCAATAATAGAGGTGTATCAATAAGAGATGACTAAAACAGAAAGAGGAATTGACAAATGTATACTTCCCAATCATGACACTCTAGGAAAATATGTCGAATTCTCGAGCCAAGAGTCATCACTCGTTGGTGGGATGGAACTTCGCAATCGCATAGTCGGAACTGCAAGTATAGGTTGGGATTATGCTCATCGATAAATACCTCCGAGTCTACTGATCAATTATTTTAATGAGAAAATTCCACTAAAATCGGTATCCCGAAATTAGCCGACATCGGCGGAATTTAAAAGGGATGGAAGGACCCCGACCCCAGGGTCCTTCCCAGTCAACTTAGATCGATTGAACAACGGTCACCCCAACACTTCGAACAGCGGAGGGTCAAACTTCTCAAAGAAGCCAAAATCTCAGCAATATCCAGGTACATGGTCTAGTCATGCAGCGTACAATCAGCACCCCACTGAAAAATCTCGAGGAAGTTTATGATACCTAATCATACCAAAAAATTTAACACCCATATCATGCATATTGTTCTTATGATTTCTATCTTAGCATGATTATAATTAATTGTCAAGGATTTTACGCCTAACTCTAGTCTAAAAATCATTTTAAAAAAATACGTATTGTCTCCTAACGTTAAATAGATGCAGTCTGTTAATTTGAACTTGGTGTCGGTTGCCTGTAAAACAAGGGTCTTGTAATGGTGTCGCTTGTTACGTTTCCCGTCTATTACAAGCGATGCCAAGTAGCGGTTCAAATAGAAGTTGACCCACAATTTGTCGCCGCTTACAGCCGACGCCAAGTAACGGTCAACTTCTATTTGACTACTGATTTAGCGTATTACTATCAGTTTTTACCGTCAGTTAGCTAAATAAAAGTAAACTTTTGTTAACCACGCCTTCGGCGTTGCTAGTTGCCGTCGCAACTCCTGTAACTGACCCTAAATATTTAAACTCATCAAAATCGTCGTCGTTTTCTGAGTGTCGCATATTATTTATTATCAGTCGGTAACCGACGCGATGTCCAAAAAGCAACCGACAGTAAGGTACGGATTTCTTGTACCATATGAATGCTCATTCTTTTTCTATTATAAACAATGTTGATCCTAAGTTCTTCTTAGCAGGCCCAAGGTCTTTCGTGTGAAAATTCATTTTCAAGTTATTCTTAATATTTGAGATGATATGAATAGAAGGGCTGACTAACAAAATATCATCAACGTACATCAGGACATATATAGAGGAGTTTGAACTGGCATTTTTGTGATAAAGACACGGATCAAACTTGCTACGAACAAACCCTTAGTTTCTCATATAAATATTGAACTTAATATTACATTGCCTTGTTGATTATTTCAAGTCATATTTAGAAAGCAAAATAAATCTATTTGGATAATTATTGTGAGATAAAATGTTTAATTGAAGGAAATATTTTTATTGTAAAATTTAATATTTACGTTTTATTTTTCTTATATAGTACAAATTGAGTATCTCAGAAATCAGAATGCAAATGAGTGATAAGTCTATTAAGTTTTTGTTTTCATCTATTCTTGTCCTTTTATGTTCTAATAACTGTCTTAACGATACTCAAATCATTAATAAAATTATAATTTTCTCGTTTAACCTTTTTAGCTTTGGATTTAATTTATATATATATATATATATATATATATATATATATTGATTTGTAATTTACTTAATACAAATATCTGGTAAAAAAGTACTTGATAACAACTAATCTCAACACAACTTAGACGGTGTGACAACATATTCATATCAAACATTTTATTATTTACTCTTGTAGATTTTGGAGAAGGATATTTATTATACCAATTCATATTGAACCTATTAAAATATGAAAAAGATTTGGTGCATATGGGTATCACAGGCCGGCGCCCATCCTTGCTGTATTGACGGACGACGATCAAGATTAGATCTCCGACACTAGATTCTGGTGCCGCAAGAACTCGTACGGCGCCGACCCTTCTTTGGACGGTAACGTTGAGGAGGAGCTTCGTCAGCTTCAACGGCCTGATATCGGAAGCAGCGAAGATCGATCCCACCGCCAAGTTCCGTCGCATGTAGGGCATAGTCTTGGCCTCTGAAGCTAGGGATCCGACGACGGTGTCAGAGTCCTCGCCGTTATGTGATCGGGGCCGTGTAACGACACTGCTCTCTCTCTTAGCTTGTTGTTTCCAGTTGAGCTGTTCTCGTTCGTGTGGTTGTTATTCCTCATAGCAGATGGTTTAGTTGAATTATGATGGATGATGTTAGGTTAATTTATCCATTAATCTATATTATAAAGTCAAAATAACTAATAAGTGTAATGTTAATATTTAAATGTTAATATATGAATAAATTAATATCGAATATTAAAATTGAAAAATAAAAAAATCAGATTGCAATTAAGATTATTAGTTTTTAAATTAATTCTTTCAGAAAAAATATATTTTTGAAGGGCTCATATTTCGGCTTACAAACAGACGGCCCAGACCAAATTTCATAGATGGAAGTATTGGTACACCGGGAATACCGAAGACCTCACCTTTGGAAATAAAATCATATCTAATTCATCTTCTTCCTCACACAAATACCCCATCTTCTCATTGGATTTTTTAATCGATTTGACCCTGGTTTGATCGGAGTTCTTAATCATGAATACCCTTCTTCCTAATGACGAGATGGGCACCCCATGTTTCCCTGCTTCCGTTTGGTTCCCCGCTAGCAATGTTGCACCCCCAATTTTTCCGACAGTCTTCTGAATATATCGCAGTCCCTGTCTTCCGTTATTCTAGTCAAAATAATCACCGACTGTCCGGCGATGACTCCCTTGTCCAACATGATTGATTTCGTAAACCCAGATTAATTCTTACGGAACATCCATAAACCCAGATCGATTCAAAGTCTTCACAATGATATTGTTAGAATTCGATTAGTATCAACTTGCTTGACTACAAGTCATAAATAATTAGCAGATGAACTGCATATATACATACATAGGGTAAAATGTGTCTATACTCTTATAGTTTTAAGTTAGTGCACTCGATGCCATTATACTTAAGATTCTGCATCGGATGTCATTATAGTAGTAATTTGAGTGCAATTATCTCTTTTTGTATGTTTCGTGAGATTCAACAGGTTACCGAGCTGATGTGGCTGCCACACAAACTACAAATGAGTCTTAAAATAAATAAACAAAAATTAAAATAAAATAAACATAACTAAAAAGAATGCGTCAAATCTCCCTCCTCACATAGTCTTCTTCCTCAGTAGAGGACTCTAAGTTTGACGAGTGTCTAATCGTCGCTGTTGTTTATCTCCGTAACATCTCCTCAAATCATTCAGAGTTTTATAACCCTCGAAAATTCAATTTCTTGTTTGAATCATTGATGGCTCACCGGCACCGAAGTTTAAGTTCTTGAGAGATGTGAAGGAGACGTTGCTAGAAGAGTTCCCTCGCATCAACGGCGGCTGCTGTGGCGAGAGAAATCATAAAATAAGAATAAGTATTCATAATTATAGTAGTACAAAAATAAAATTAAGTGCAATTAAGTAGCAATTATAAGGGGCCCGATCTATCACTGAGCTAATAGCCCGTCATGCGGGCCCCGACGAGGTCCTGCTGGCTATGTCAAAAGTGAGAGAAATCTCATCTCTCTTTTTCCTTTTCTTGGCGGAAAATGACGATGGCAATAATTATTATTTACTTTTTATTCATTTATAATTTTTTTTATAGCCTATGTTGCAACCAGGTCAGTTTGATAACCTATTGGGTCTTACCAAACATACAAAAAAAGGTAAATGCACTTAAATCACTACTAGAATCGCATTTGATGCCAAATCTTAAGTATGATAGCATTTGATACACTAACTTAAAACTATAAAAATATAAACGGCATTTTACTTTACATACCTATGCGTTAGGCCTTTTACAAATGAAACATACTTCAATTAATTTACTACTTTAGTTATTGGCCAATATTGCATATAACAAAATGAATAGTTGGATTATTCATAGAAACCAGCAATTTGGCCCAATTTGACTAAACAACTAAAAGACAAGTCTATGAAATATATCCAATAAAATTGATTAGATATTACAAATTTATTTTTACATTAGAATGATTGAGATTACTTAAGGGGTACAAGAGGAAAAATGTTGGACAAAAATTTTGAATTTTAAATCTCTTATTCATATATGTCCGGTTTTTATTTATTATCAAAAAATTTCTCTCTCACATTTTTTTCTATGATATTTTTACAAAGGTGTTTTCCTATGATTTTTTTATGATCGGATTTGTTTGGCTTTGTATATTTTTTTTATGATATTATATACCTAAAGAGGACATAATGGACTTATAATACTCATGAGTGGACATAACATAGACATAATATACCCATAAATTGAATATAACGAATATATATATATATTCAGTGACATAAATTACATAGAAATTAATATAATAGTGACATAATAGTGACATAAAATATTCATAAACCAAAAATAAAATATGCATAACAAACTCATAACATAGACATAACAAAGGTATAAAAGAGTCGTATCAAAGTTTGATTTCACTTTTTTCTCAAAAGTTAAACAAAATTAAAATTGGTCTTGCTGGACTCAAAAGATTAAAATAAACGATATTTGTAAAGTAAAAATTATATTTTGAGCGGTGTATAATTAGCTATAATGATTTAAATCAAAATTAAGGAAAAATAAAAAAGAGAAAGAATGTATATGAAAGAATAATAATAAAAAAGAAAACTCATCTATTTTGAGTTTTTTTTAATATCAAAATTACTTTTAATGAATATCAACAGATTAGATTAAAATTGAGCTGAATATTAATTATAGGATCTATCCTATAGAATAGTCTCTGACTGAATAGCCTTGTGAGTATGGCCGCCATGATCATCTTTCTTCTTCATTTGCATGGTAGAGAAATGGAGAACTCTATTTGGATTGGATTGTCTTCGGGGGACTTGGTTGGATTTTGATAATTAGGTTTAAAATAAGGGGATTCCTGACAGGATTTTGATCGAAAGGAATTTTGGATTTCATTTTTTATTAGAGATTAAAAAGATTGAATTAATGAGGTGAGGTTAGACGGTGTTATTTATCGTGGTTACCTTTTTAATTTGATGACCAAATTGTATTCTTTTTCTAAATAGAGTGTTAACTTAGCATATTTTTTATTTAATTTTAATAATCATTACAATATGATACATGCTATGAGTATTAGGTACCCACATGTATTAGAGTCCCCGCTTTAAAATATATTATTTTAAAAAAATTATTACATACACAATTAAATATCACATTTCTAAATATGGAATTAATTGGTGGGTTCATAACTTCTTAAACACCCATTCCTCACAAGCTAAATTTTACCTAAAAAATTATAATACTTTTAATTTAAATTATACCGTTTATTTTGAATCCAAAATAATTTATAAATTCACATGAATGATTACACTATGTCCAAACATTTAATTTTATCTACCACATTCCATACCAAATACATTCCGTAATCCAAAAATATCATGCTGTTACTGTGTGTATAATATGAGCAGCGTAAGTTAAATAATATAATCGAAATTCAAGCAAGAATGGGAAGCTCAACTTCGTGTTTCTTTTCATTTCTCTTAGTTAAAGATTGGTACTCCCATTTTCTCCTTCTTTGTTTATCATCCTCCATCTTCTTTTTATTACACAAATACGTCCCAAATCCCACGAAACAAGCGCTCCCCATTACCCAATATACCACTTCCGACGCCTTCTTCTCACCCCACCCTCCTCCCTCTCCCACTTCCGCTGCATTAATCTCCTCAATCCCACTGCCGCCAATAGTCGCCTCCACCGCATCCGACGGCGGCGGCAGCTGCTCTCCCTGTACCAACCCCGTCCACGACGCTGTTGAAACCGAAGATGGTCCGTACGGTACGTTCTGTGGACCTTCCGTGCCTGTAGCCACGTCATCAATTGGCGCCGCATTGGGCGGTGAAGCCGAAGACGGTCCAAACGGTGCGTACTGCGGACCTTCCACTGCAGGGCCCGTAGCCACGTCATCAATTGACGGATTACTAGTCGGCTGGGACTGATACGGCGCCGCATTCGGCGGTGGAGCCGAAGACGGTCCAATTGGTGCGTACTGTGGACCTTCCGATGCGGGGCCTGTAGCCACGTCATCAATAGGCGCAGCATTGGGCGGTGAAGCCGTGGCGTAATTACCGTCATCTATTGTTGGCGAGGGTGCCGGAGGGTAATTAGTGTTGTAGAGCGGAGAGAGATCTGGCGGTTGTTGATCGGATTGGGCGAGTAGTGGGTCGGAGTACAAGTCATCAGCAATTGCAATGGAAGCAAAGAGAAGAAGAATAATGGAGAAGGATGTAGTGGAGGAGGAGGGAGAAATAGTTGTTAGTGGGTTAGCCATTGTTGTGAATCTCTTTTTTGTTTTGGTTGGAGAAGAGATTAAGTGAAGGTGGAGGTTTATATATGGTGATGATGATATAGAAGCAGGTTTTATGGCGGGATGGGAAGTGGATTGAAAATTGAAATGGATCCGACATGTGGAATTGGTGGCGAGGGGAATCAGTTAATGACACGATGTCGTTTTCTTTCGAATTTTAATGCCCGGGACGGTGTCGTTTTGGGGCATGTCATGGTCTACTTGATTAATAACTTAAATCAAAACTAAAATATTGCGACTTCAAATATATTATATTAATTTTTTTCATGAATAAGGTGTTTATTTTTGTTAGTAGTAATTTTTTTTTTGTTGCGGTGCTCGTACGACTGGCCAAAATATGTATTATATTTTCGTAGACAAGAATCAAACTCTTAATTTCATAAAATAACAAGGTTAAAAAAAAAGCCTAATGTCTCTTTAATTTGTCTCACTACTTATAAAAAAATATGAATATTTTGATTGGATAATAAGTAAGAAAATAAATAAATATATGTGAATAATTAAAAATTAGCATGACAATATAACATTTTGCGTGAAACCTTAACTCTTAGGGTTGATAAGTGATCTCTGTTAGGGGACAGTTGGAGAGGCGGGCAAGAACATTGGGCTTATGGGCTGCCATGGCAGTGCCATGTTAATTGTTTCTGATTTGAGAAATGATAAGCCCGCAGCTGTCTTCCCGTAAGAGGTGTGAATTTTGTTATTAATTGTTGTTTTTTCATAGCCTTGTCAAGTTTTATTAATATTTGTTAAATAGTTAAATTTAATTTATATATTAACAAGTTAAAATGGGAGATGCAGACCTCATATACGATATGCACCTTCCATTTAAACGTCTTAAGATGATTATAAATAGTTAAATTTAATTTAACGTCAAAAATTCTTAGACGTCCCTCTAAAATAAAACTCTCCAATCTTTCACCCGACCCTTCAATCATTTAAAATTCGACTAATGAATGTGATCACAACATTCTCACAAGTCACAACCTAGACAAAAACGTTATCTAATCGAAAAATAACAACTAGCTGTTATTGTAATGTGAGGTGAGGTGACATAGCCCAAACCACATACTTGACCACTTAGTTGTTAATATTCTCCCATTTACTTAATTCCAAACAGATAACCTTGTATAAAGCTCCATTGTCATGTAGTGGGAGGAGGAGCATCAAGTATGAGAGGTTGACTTTAGATATATGATCGCAACAATTAAGAACCATATCCTTGTAAGATAAGCTTATGATAATGCAAAATAATCAAATATCACACATAAAGAAAGTTCACATGGAATACTAGTATTGCCATTATTACCCTTCTCATTCCAAAATAACGTGGAGGAAGAAGAAAGAAAAACAAACCACACACTTCATTCTGGCCACACAAAATAATAAAACCAGATCCCCCCCCCCCCAAAAAGCACTCAGATACAGAGAAGAAAATTCAAGATGACGATGACGACCCCATAACTTTACTGATACAACAATTTACAATTTTTGCCATTGGCACTGACTGGAACTCAATGGATGGATGGATTGAGGAAAGGTTTTAGTTGTTGGCTGAGCTCCTGAAGGACCCAAGTGCCTTGATAGCACCAGCTCTGAGTATATACTGGTGGTATATTGCTGCAATTGCTGCTCCAATGAATGGTCCCACCCAGAACATCCACTGATCATCCCATGCCTTGTCTTGGTTGTAGATCACAGCTGCTCCGAAGCTCCTTGCCGGGTTGATCCCTGTTCCGGTCACCGGGATCGTAGCCAGGTGAACCATGAACACCGCGAACCCAATTGGAAGTGGTGCCAACACCTATTCATTCATTAACCCACCAAATTAGCAATCAAACCCAAAATCAAGTGCGGCAATCACTCAATTACAACCTATTTTATTCTAATAATATTTACTTACAGGGACATGGGAGTCTCTGGCGTTTCTCTTGGGGTCAGTGGCAGAGAAAACAGTGTAGACAAGTACGAAAGTGCCGATGATTTCAGCACCCAATCCAGTTCCCTTGTTGTATCCTGCACTGAGCTCATTGGCTCCACCGCCGTATCTTGTGTAGTAAGACTTCTGGAAAGCCTTGACTAGCCCACACCCACAAATGGCTCCAAGGCACTGAGCCACCATGTACAAGACGGCTCGGACTAAAGACACCTTCCTGGCCAGAAAAAGCCCGAACGTCACCGCCGGGTTGATGTGGCCGCCGGAGATTCCGGCGGTACAGTAGACGAGGACGAAGATCATGCCTCCGAAGGCCCAGGCGATTCCCAGAATGCCGACGCCGCCGCAAGGGTCGACGGAGGGCTTGTTGGGATCGACCTGGGATTTGTAGCCGATGACTGTCAAGACGGTGATGTAAAGGAAGAGGAGAGTGGCGATGAACTCGGCGATGACGGCTCTGTAGAGTGACCATTGGGTTAGCTCCTCTGCGTCGATGAGTGGGGCAGGGGGTGGGTCTTGGTAGTCCTTGGTTTGGAATTCGGGTGCTTGCCCTTCTACGTCCTTCGCCATTCTTGTTGAAGAGATTAGAGAGAAATTGGGGGAGATGAAGAAGCTCTGTTCTGTTGTGTTGTTTGAGTGCGGAATTGAAGTGTAAAGGGCTGTGGTATTTATGGAGTTGGAGGATCTTACTCAGCTCATCTTCTACGTGCAATTCATCTCCGTTTTTTAAAGCGGTCTTATCTTTATATCATTTTAATTTATAATTTTTCATATTTTATTATCATACCACATTCATTCATATAATTTAAAAACTAGTTACAAAAGTAAAACCCAAATGCACTATAATTTTATATCTCTATTATTTTAAAAACAACAACCAATTAATAAAAATGATTTTAATTATCATATAGACATATATTAGATTTATAATTAATAATATTAAAGCTAAATTTTTATTAGTAATAATATTAATTATTTCATTAATATATGATTACACAATATAATTTTTTACAGTAATTAATTATTTAATTAAGACGAATACATAAAGTACAAATTTAAAAATTAATAATTGATTAATTATTTTTCGTATCATCTCCAAATCGACTCCATATATTTTTTATCAAATCAGATTGAAGTCGGTTATTTGTTGACCTATTACGGATTCTTGAATTATTTCGGAGATACTCTTCATACTCTGGGAGACGAGTTTGCGAAACCATTGGCATCGATACACTGAAATTGACTTGATCAAACGTTGAACTTTTGACGATCTGTGTTTTTTGTCTTACATGTAGCTTCATTGTGTAATTTAAATTAAATGTCGAAAGTTGTTGTATGTGTTTCAATATATGAGTGAATTAAGTGTCTGAAGTTGCTGTATGCGTTTCAATGTATGAGTGACTGTAACGACTTAGGTATTAGTATTATCGACTTGTTCAATGTGTGGTAATTATGATATATGTGAATTTTTAATTTGCACTTTGATTTATTATGGTTAATAATGGATGAGACCAACCTGAACGATCATCGATTTTAATTAGAACGTAACCGATTAATTATGAGTTAATATAATATTATAATTATTATTTTTGTTTAATTTATTATTATTAATTTTGATACAGAAATTAAATACAAAAATGTCAATATTTTATTATTCATCAATTAATTAACGTATATTACTATTTAATAACGTATATTACTATTTAATGAGTGGTAGACAATATATGACATTTGGCATGTGGGTCTTTTTACAATTGCTTTATGCAATTGCCAGATATGCAAATTTATAAATAAAACATACTCTCCCATCCATACAATTACTATTTTTATTTGCAAAAAATGTCACATAGATATCACATAAAATCCAACTCATTTTACAAACCTCCCTATTGGTATGAATGGGAATGACCTTAGTTCTTGGTAGTATACTTATGATATAATTTTTATATTTAAATTCTGTTTTTATTTTTGTGTATATGTACAACATTGTCAATTATTTTGGGTTTTTTTATTTCCGGAGAAATGGTACTTTGCCCCATCTATTTTTTCAAGTTAACAAACTAGTCCCTATATTATGAAATGCTCAAATTACTCCTTCATACTTAACCCAAGTTGATAATCAAATCCTTATGTTAACAATTTCGTCAATTTGTCGTCAAATAGTGTGAGTCGGCATCACACATCGGATTTGGATGCCACATGGCTGCAAATCAAGACTTATTGACGACTCGAACGTGCTACAAATTGGGAAAATCAATGATAAGAGAGTCGGCTAATTATTCATTTTTGTCTTCTGGATCTAAACATGGAAAGCTGATGATTTGATGTTGGTGGGAGATTTCAGGCATGGCAGTGATAGAGTGTGAGGTTGAACAAATTTATATTATTCTCATTGTTGTTAATAATGACAATTGATAGAAAGAAAGAGGAATGAAATATAAATGATTTGATTGGGCAATTAAAAGATGTTTTTCGTTGGCGATTGGGGTTTGGGAAATGAATATTCATTCGGAATGAAGATATATTTAAAGTGAAATTTATAGAAAAATTGCATAATATTAAAAAACTAATGGTTGGGAGTCAGTGACGTGGCATCTATATATGATGTGTTGCGTGATCTTTAACCAACGAAATTACTAACATAAATGTTTGATTATCAAGTTGGATTAAGTTAAAAAAGGGATAATTTGAGCATTTCATAATACAAGAGTTTATTTGTTAATTTGGCAAAGTAGAAGGGGTGAAGTATAATTTTCTCTTGATTTTATTAAAGCTTTTTACATTTGCCGTTTCCTTTTGTCTTTTATGTTCTGTTCTGTGGCTGCCAGTGATTGGATGGGTTGGAGCAATTTCTGGAACGTTGTGTTTCACTTTTTTGATGTATTTATTTATATGCTTTGATAATGGCTTTGGGTCATTTGGGTGGGTAGGGTACCGTGGTCCACAGCTGAGATGAAGTTTCTCGTCTTTTCTGGGGAAGAGTTTAGAAACATCATCTCTCTAATTCCATCCTCTGTTGATACAAATTTCATACGGCTTAAAACTCAAAAGCATTTGCGTTTCAAGTTTCAGATAGGTCATTATTTCCATCATTCGAAATTTGTTTTATTCAATTCTGTTAGTAAATTACTTAATATATCATCCATTTCTATAATATTTTTCATCTAATTAAAGGAGTCTAGATTGATTGATAATGTCATCTAAATTATAAATTTTTTAATTTACACCTTAATTAAAATTGAGCCCCATCACTTACCTAATAGAAAATGCAAACCCGAGTGATTCTAACCTAAATCCAAAAACAAACCAAAACCTTAACCACTCTGATCTCGTCCGTTGCAAAGAGGGGTAAATTCCCATCTTTACTCCTGAAAATCACAGCCGTGAAATTTAGGTTAATAATTGCAACGGACGAGACTTTGTCTTAGGTGTTAGCTCCTTGAATCTTTTTGATTTAAGAGTTAATTACCTGAGTGCGTTGTTTGGTAAGGTCCTAGCTACAATTGTTTTTGTGAATTATTCCCGTTGGCCGTCACCACCACCGTCCATCCATCTCAGTCCAACGTCGTCACTGTCCTGGTTTATTGTTCCACCCTCAACCACTCCTTCCCTGCCACCTGTCATTGTCCCCACCGTGAGACGCCGCCACCGCCCACTTCAATTATTTCCAGCCTAACAACGTCGACTTTTTCGTTTTCTTATATTATTATATTATCTATTCAGCCAGCCACTGGAATCTTAATCACTAGCTAAGCTAACTCTGGGCTGATAAACAAGTTATAAAACAATAACCTAAAACACAACACATAAACATAAGTATTAGTTCTCGTTCGTGGCTGTAATTAGGACACATGGCGTTCAGTCTATTATAAAAGGTAATCATGGTCTTTTGGGAGGTGGAGGTATTTTGGTCGGCTTGTAGGTGCCCACTTCCGCTCTACACTACTATTCTATTCTTCATGTGCTCTTTTTTCTTCCTACATGCCATTAACGTTCTAGTGGAAATCAATGACAACTGGAGTTCAATCACACACCGCCCGCTATAAGACTAAACCGGAATGATAGGATCTGGTAATCGGTTATGGACATTTTGCGGGAAATCGGTTCATCGCAGCAGAAATACGAAAAACATTTAACATCTTTGATATGCATATTTTATGAAACTTGATCTGTAGCTAATGAGACCTCCATGCATAGCTTCTCTAGCTACTTAATTCAAACTTAGGGTCGTGGACGGTCGTCTCAAGCCTCCGAAATAGATAGATCCAGAAAATAATTTGGCTCAAAATTGATATTCTAATTATTTTTCATGAACTATGTTTGAAAAGTTATGACAAGTTACGTGAAGGTGAAAGTATAACTTATTTCCATTGTGTTCTCTGTTGGTGGGTGATTATGTATATATCAACACACCTCCTTTGCTTACTTCACTAAATTTCACTCTTCTTTTACTTTACCAAGTTAAGAAACTGGCTCTTGTAGAATAAATGGCTCTTTCCCCCCTCCTACTTTGACCACTTTGTCAATCGACCCCCTCCATTGAATTTTTCGTCCAGTTGTCTTTACTTGAAGCCAAATCAGCAAGCCATGTCATCAACTGAGGCCACCTGGTATGTTGACAATGCCGATTTCCAGAGTTCGCCAATGCACGGATGCGGCCAAGTCATCAACTGAGTTCGCCGATGCACCGTTGCAGAAAACATATTCCCCTGTATTCTCCATGAAGAACAAACTCTGCAATACAGCAATAGTTGAAACCTCTGGCCAATGCAATATTTTGTAATGTCTCAGGCAATATAGAAGAGAGCAAAATATCGGTCAACAAAAGACACCAACGGGAGGAAGAGATCGAGGAAGGCAACAATTGATGATGTGGCTTGTTGATTTGGAAAACTATAAAGAATCATAGTCAACTTGCCATGTGGCCTCAGTTGATGACGTGGTTTGCCGATTTGGCTTCAAGTAACGATAACTGGACGGAAATCTTAACAGAAGGGGTTTGATTGATAAGATGGTCAAAGTAGGAGAGGAGAAAAAAATACATTTCATAGTATAAGGACCTGTTTGTTAACTTGATAAAGTAAAAGGGACAACATACGATCATCCCAAAATAGTCTTCAGAAATTTGTGACTGAAAGTCTGAAACTTAAAATCCTCATTAAAAGATTGATGTCATTATAAGCAGAAACTGTAATTTCGCTTTTACAGACAGTTTCCCCATTTTCGTTAAATGCAACAAAGGAAAGAACTGTTGTTATTGAGGATTGCATTGCCGTTACAATAAAATAACATATTGTTTTTTTTTTTACTTTGATCGGAAACTAAACTCCGCCACTACCAAATACCATTTTCCATGTCGTTCAAGCCAAATACGAATGACTTGAACGACCAACGATGGATAATCAACATTCGAGGATCCCTCGAAGAACACGACAACTTAGCTAAAACCAACCACCTTGATGTTGAAGAAGAAGAAGAAGAAGAACTCCCTGCTCGAATATTCAACGTCCCAAAATCCCTTGTAGAATCACACCCTTACTCCTACACCCCTCAACAAGTTGCCATCGGCCCTTACCATCACCATCGTCCCGAGCTCCATGATGCCTCCCGTCACAAGCATTCGTCCGCCAAGAGGCTGCAAAAACGATTACAGCCTCCTGTCAAGTATTGTGACATGGTGGACCAACTCACCAGTTTGGTCCCCAAGATTCGAGATTATTACCACAAGTACCTTGATTTTAGCGACGAGACCTTAGCATGGATGATGTCCATTGATGGGTCATTGCTCCTTGAGCTCCTTGGGGCGACCTTAGCAACCGCGGGTTCGAAGAACAATGTCATGGTGAGGGACGTTGTGATGCTCGAGAATCAGATTCCGATGATTGTGTTGAGCAAGATTTCGGAGGTTCAGTTTCGGTCCAAGGAGATTGGTGATGATCATCTTAAGAAAATGTTGGTTGGATTTTGGAAGGAGGTTTCGCCTTTTATGATGATGGATGATTTTGTAGGAGCTGATCAAATCTTGCACACTGCTCATCTTCTTGATTATTTGTACGCAACGATTGTTCTTGATGAGGTAGTCAAGGAAGCACCAACAAGTACAGATAAAATAACATCATCAACAGAATTCGACGGCGGTGAAAGTTCATCAAGCGGAGGTCTCCATCTCATTACCACTAACAGCATTAGCAATAAGCTTACCTCCAAGCTAAACAAAGACATTTTGAAGAGACTTGTGCAGTCAAAGCCAGTTAAACTCTTCCTCAGATTACCATTCACAATTCTCTCCACAGTGTTACCGGGTTTCGCGATTCTTAAACACCCAATTGAGCATTTCCTCTTCGCATCACCAACCCACAATAAACAAGATCCCTCCATGTCGAACAAATTTAACGAACTAGATCGACCTCCTTTACTAGAGGAGATCGCCATCCCATCAGTTGTTGAGCTAGTAAGCTCAGGTAATACCTTCTCTAAAAAAAACTAGTTATATTATTCTTATAATACGGCGTATTTTTTAAAATTTCACCATCCTAGATACTCCCCTGTGACAGGTATCCGAATTGTGCCAACCACTGAGAGCAACAACATATTGAGCATTACCTTCGACGCCAAGGCATCAGAGCTGCATCTGCCGATAGTCAGACTGGATATGAACACTGAGGTGGTGTTACGAAACTTGGTTGCGTACGAGGCCTCCATTGCAGAAGGCCGAGCACTCGTGCTCGCACGTTACACGGAGCTAATGAACGGGATAGTGGACACGGGGGAGGATGTGAAGCTGTTGAGGGAGAGAGGTGTGGTGTTGAACCACTTGAAGAGCGACGATGAAGCAGCAGATTTCTGGAATGGAATGAGCAAGTCTGCGAGGCTTACAAAAGTTGGGTTTCTTGATGATGTGATTAGAGAGGTGAATGTGTACTATAATAGCCGGTGGAAGGTGAGGATTGGGAAATTCTTGAGAAATTATGTGTTTGCTTCCTGGCAGTCGTTGACGCTATTCGCAGTTGTTTTGATCTTGGTGTTGATGGTATTCCAAGTATTCTGCTCGCTTTATAATTGGTATCGTATTCTTAGTACAGGAAGGGCTGTAAGGAGGATGGCTATGTAGACAGTTGTGAACAATGGAAATAGCAGAATATAAAAATTAAAATAAGACAGTTAGATTTTGTTTCGTCACATGTATTGCAGATGCTTCAGATCAGTAATTTTGCAGTTTAGCTCCCAGAAATTGTTATTTCATGATGTGGCGAACACGATTGGACATGAAAGATGTCGACGAGCTGCAGATGAAAATGATCGAGCAACCAACACTATGGCTCATCATTTGATAATCAATTTGGCTCCACACCGGCCTTTGTTAAGCTGTAAAAAAAGGAAAACAGACGGAGAAGAGCTCTCCATTACTCCATCAAGGAGTCATCGACCTCATCTTCTTTCTCTTCCGGAATGGAGCAAAAGCAACAGAAGAGGAAGAAGGAGGAGGATACTTGAGTACCGCACAAACCAAAAGTGATGCCCCTTTGGGAACTCCGATAAAATTGGAACAAATCAAAAGTGACGGTGCAACCTCTCTCGACGTATTCAACATTTACCCACTCACCTTCGCAATTCTGGTATTTGTTTATAAAAAAGAGAGACCCAGAAGCTCAAACTTAAAATGAGTCTGATGATCCTGAAACCCAAAGGTGATTGATTGGTCAAGAGGATTTGGGGTGGTAGAGGAATGATAAGAGAATCCCCGAGTTTTTATATCGGAGTAACGAAGTACCCAACACGCTAAGCAAAATGGCAGGACATTGTAACCGATGAGCGCACATTGAACACGTAACAAAATGTGGAAATGGTGGGACTGGAACAACAAGTTTGAGGTTCTTGGAAGGTAACCAATATCTTCCATTTTATACATAACAAGGCAGCAGTGAGTTTAGACAACCATTGATGGCGGACTTGAACTAGACCAGAGAGATTTTCCTTAGAATACAAGAGATTGACAATGACGAAAGAGCTGAGCTAAAAGTCCAAGCCGCGATTTTATGTAAAAACCATTGCTTTACATCAAGAACAATGTCTTAACAGCTTTTTCGTTACATTATGTAACATTATATAATGTACGAGCTCTCACAACACCATTCAAGTTCTAACCCACTACTACTTCAAGCAACAAAATGAAGATTAAACCCCACCCCGGAAACATATTTAAGAAGACTTCCGAACTCGCTTAAAAGAAATATATCTCATCATGGAAGCATCCATAGCAAAAATACTCGGAGAGAAACGCAAGCAGCAACATCAATTGACGGATCATATTACTCTTAAGAACACAAGTCTGCATTCATGCTCCAAACTACATAGACTGCAATACCTCATAAAAACACCATCACAACGGTGAACACTATCTAAAACGGAAACTTAAATTAGAGGTGGATGCTAATCTATAAGCCAGAATAAGAATGCATATGAAACCTGATAGCAATCTTACTATACTTGCCTTTCAAAACCTACAACAATACACTGTCACTATAATAAGTCGTATGGCCATATTGCACCAGATAATTTCATAACACCTAAAGACATCCAAAACTCTGGACTAATGAATAGCAGAGACACAATTCTTTGGTGTTAAGAAATGAAACACCAACTTAATATCCAAAATAAACACAAACACTATTGTTATACAAATCCGACACAAGCATTTCACCGTTGAAGTTGTGGTGCAACCATCAGACAAAGCCAAACGCCTTACAGAAGACATAATTCATTTCATGTTGAAATGACTGAAAGAGCTTAAGACAACACAATCAAAATTGTAGACACAAATAGCTTTATATAGATAGATGTAAAATGCAATCAAGACTCCAATGGCGGAGAAACCTAACAGCAATCTACTTGGAAGAAAAAACCTACACTAAGAGTAATCCTATCAGGGTTCTAAAGCTAATTGGCAAGCAGATTACTTCCTATTATAGATACTACCTTACCATATTATTATACCCTAACCAAGAAACGACAGTCTCTGACTAACTTGGAAATTAGAGAAAGAATCCTGCCTGATAATGAAGAGATGCAAAACGAGCTCAAAAGAGATAAACAACCCAATACCAAAATCAACCCATACATCGGCAAATGGAATAATAAAGCCAGCTACTACTACTCTTTCATCCGATGTTCAGAAATCCAGGAGATTCAACTACAAATTTAACTTCTTTCAAAATCCAAAACTGAAAGTAGCAGCATTCAAGCAGCAGACAAGAAAAAACCACAACCATTTTCCACCTCTTTAACTAAATTACTCAGAGGGAATCTCAACATCACCGTCGTTAATCTCTTCCTGGAGGTCCTTGGGGTCCTTGCCGTCAACAGTACACCCAACAGAGACGCAAGTGCCCAAGATCTCCTTGACGGTCCCGCTCAACTCCTTGGCCATCGATCGAGGCTTCATCACCTTAGCAATCTCGATGACATCATCCAGGGAGATGTTGCCGTTATGTTTGATGTTCTTCGTCTTCTTCCTATCACGCTCGGGCTCCTTCAGGGCCTTGATGACAAGAGCAGCAGCGGAAGGGACCACCGTGACCTTGGCCTGACGGTTCTGGACGGTGAGCTTGACGGTGACGCGGAGTCCCTTCCAGTCCTTGCTGGTCTCCTTTGCGATGTCCTCACCGATCTTCTTCGGGGAGAGACCCAATGGACCGATCTTGGGGGCGAGAGAGGACGCTGCTCCCACCTCTCCACCGGTCACTCGGACGAAGACATCGACGACCTGCGACGGATCGAACTTGGGCGGCATGGCTGCGGTGATTGAAGGAGAGGTTTTAGGGTTTGTGGATAGTGAAGCTGCGCAGCTATAAGATGGTTAAAGAGATTAAATTAGGGGGGGGGGGGGCGATGTATCTAGGGTTTTTTAGAGTGGACTCTGCATTGCTTAATTGGTAAAATGGGCTTTTTATGGGCCTAAGACTTTTGCGTTTGCGGCCCGTACAAGCAGACAACTTGGGCTCGTCAATTCGGTGATTCAGGATAACAAAATGGCGTATTAGTTTCGAAGCTTAAGTGCAACTCCACAAATTTGGATAGTTAAAAGTGGAATTGGAGGTTATATTTTCACTCACCAATAACCAGAAGTTAGAGTTATATGTGCTAATTAAGGTATAATGTTTCAACGTTGTTGACTTTGATTATTTGAATGTCAATCATTTTTTTTCTACATTAAATACTAGTTTTTTTGTTGCTAATATAATTTAACATAAAAATTTGTTGCTCGTCTGTTGGTAGTATGACTAGTCATATGATTAAAAATAAAAAAATGGTATATTTTTATTTTTATATGTTGATTCTATTATTATATATGACGGAGACTACGTATATATGTGTACATGGTAAACTTTATCACATTTTTGCTATATATTATGCTTACAACTATAAGAGTTTTGAGATTATTGTTTAGTGTTTAGGGTTTATGACATAATGATAAGTGTTTAGAGTCTAATTATGGTTAATTTAGATTTATGATCAAAAGTCAGAGTTTGGAGTACAATTAAGAATCTGATTTTATATCCAATGTTTTAGGGTTAGAATTTAGTTTTTAAGGGTTTCACATTATTCTTTAGTGTTTAGAGTTGCACGTGAGGTGTTTATGATTTATTGTTTCGGTTTTAAATTCTTGGAATGAATGATTTTAGTGTTGAATGTAATGTACACACTTATACACATATATACCAGAGACTTTTCCTATTATATATAAGACCATAGGATTTTGATAGAATTTCCTATTATATATAAGCCCATAGGATTTTGATAGAATTTAATTTTATTGATTAATGAATAAAATTCATAAATTAATCAAATTTTAATTTAAAAAATATTATAAATAAAAAATATTATAAATAAAAAATGAAAATATTAGAAACCAAAAAATATAAAAATATATATTAAAGCTTTAGTTGATGTATATGAAATAAAAATATCAAATATTCAGTTAAAATAATATTTAAACTCGATAATTTTATATATGAAACATTAATATAATAAATACACTTAATTTGACATAGTTAGTGATGAGTTTTGATGGATTTTATTCTTATGTCGATTTGTAATTGTAACTCTAAAAGAATTTACGATGTATCTATAATAAAAGACTAACCACTCATTTGATGGAGCACTTAGGCCCAATAAGAGAAATAGAAAAATGAGAAAATGTTACATGTAAAATATATAAATTTATTGATATATAGAGCATGAATTTGATGAAATTAATCTTAAAAAACTAACTATTGAAGAACACATGTAATGGATATTATATTTAATATAGAAGACCACGATCTCAAATTTTTAATCGGAAAAGACCAAAAATATATATCCAATGAAACCATATGATTTTTTTCCGAAATATTTATCCAATGCAATCATATGATTTTAGTTGGAAAAGAAAAAGTAAATAATATATTTAGTTATTCCCTCAAAAACATATAATTATTACAAATTGGGAAAAAGTATGAGATTTAAGGACCATTTAATTGAATATAAAAAAGGATCAATTGAATGGAATGGGATATATTTTGTTATTAACGGGCAGAGAAATATTTTGAAAGGATAAAAAAAAGGAAGTTAAGTGGTTTCCTACAATTAAGGTGGATATGAAAAATGGGCAAAAAAGTTGGTATGGCGCAGTAAAAAAATGCTTATTATATGGTTAGATTTCATATCAAATTCACTGCGAAGCTACGTCTTTAATTTGGCAAATTCCAATTTGTTATTCACAACAATCAATATAAATTATCAAATAGATAACAGTCTTCAAATAAACACAACTATCATAATCAGATGTCTTGAAGTCTTGAGAGATCATCAAGGAATCAAACCTCGTTTACCGTTGTCTAGAATATTATTTCAAACCATAAAGAGATTTCTTCAAATTTACAAATAAATATTATCTTCCGAATCACCATATAAAAATGCAATTTTAAAATTAGCTTACATCAGTAAAATCAATACCTAGAATTTGACTCCATTTTTGCAGTAAGCCCTCATCCCGCAATAAGTGAGATAGCTTTTAAAATATTAGAATAGGATGCTAGTTTAACTCCACTTTTAATTTCCTTAGCTACAATGCATATGCAACAATATTCTCTTCTTCTATCAAACGTTTAGGAGGACGGTTTCCTATCTAGGCCTGTCAGCTGGAGGATCATCAACAACTTCAGTTTTTGTTTATGACCAAAATCAATAGACTACTCTATATGCACAGTACTTGATTTATGCTCAATCTCAATTCGAATATTAGTAGACTTTTTGTCATGCAACATGGAATTTTCATTACACTTAACATTCCCACTAATCACTACCTTGCTTATGGATTCCACAATTTATAGCCTTTAGATCTAGATTTATAACTAAGAAATATGCACTTAATAACTCTATTCCTACTAAAAACCCTAAGAGAAAAAACTCTTATTCCTACTATTTATTAGTATCTTCTCTTTTGTTCATAGAGAAATAACATAAACCTCTTAAGTTTTATCTTTATTAATGAAATTGATCGTCTGAAAAAGTAAAATAGATATAAGTGGGGTGAAATTTTCAGGTGCTGAAAGAAATAGTGTTGAAGCCCAACTGAAGCCCACGTGAGGCGTCGGATCGTACTGGTGGAGCCCACACATCCGAAGGCCAATAGCACCCCCACGAGTGCGAGGGTATTTCCATCTTTTTCCGTGTGGCGTGCTTCCCGCTCTCTCCCAAACGGCACCTGCAGGTTGGGAACTCGTGGCTGTCCAATCGGGGTCTTCTCCGTCGTAGTGGATAATCAGCATGATCATTCCGGCAGGGGTTACGGTCCATGTGTCTCCTTGTTGTTGGTATGATCAAACGAAGCGTCGCAACGAGGGGTGTAACCACCCGTTCGTGTCGTTTAGGGCCTTTCAAAATTGACCCCCCGGTCTTTATAAACCTATCGTTATAAGAATCCCCCTTTTCGCACTTTTGTTCTTTTGGTGATTACATATTTGCGGTAATCGTACCGAATGTTTTATTTAATACACCAAGTAAATCGATATGAATCCGAAGGAGCAATGGCCATGCAGTGCACAAAGGGTGGTTACTGTTTAGAAAATCATGAGTGTTGAGAGGAAGAACCTTTGTCCCTGTAGAGGGTTTGGTTTTGTCGAGCATCCCTAGGTGATTCAGTTCAGTAAGGATGTGATGCAGCTCATCATAAGGAATTTTCAGATAAGAGACACTCATACTGCAGATCACTAAAGGGAAGGAGGTAGTGTTTACTGAAGACGATGTTGCACGCATATACAATCTTGGTCGTGGTCTGATATCGGTTTCTGACTACATGCAGAAAGAGTTGTTAAATATAAGATTCTGGGCAAGCGTGTTGAAGTTGCCTTGCAACAGTAGATCGAATATAAAGTTATCTGATGTGGAAGTGAGGTTGACAACGAACGTTGGTTTCAGCTATTCGTTATGTTGGTTGTTGGCTATATGTTTGTGCCACATGCGGGTTTAAATATGATTGGAAACTACCTTGGCATTTTTTTCCGTAAAGATGCACCTGTTTTTGAGGATTTGAACTGGTGTGAACACTTGTTGCAAGTCATCAATGTGGCAGAGATCAGTTTGAAAGCTTATGCGGAGGTGGATCTCAACATGTTATTGGTACGTGCGTTCTTGTTATATACGTTCGTTACCGACAGTATTTTTCATTACGTACGTAATTATAATCAGGATGATAAGCTTAACTAAAGGTTTGTGTTGTCAAATTTTCATGTTGGACTGTGTGCCGGTGATCGTGTTCCACAACCAAGGAAAATTGTTCGATACTGGAGCAGTGTTCTACTGAAGTGTCAATTGAGTGAGTGTGATGCAATTGGTGATATCCAGAATGGGTTTATTATCGATTAGGATCCAAAGAATGACAATGGATTTTTGTTTGTGAGTAGAGAAATGAGTGATGGTGAAGTATCAAGAGAAGAAGGGGCTTTACCGCCTTTAAAACGAGGTAATAGATACGTTCCATCGTCTGTTAGTGCTAGAGGATGTCGCCCACCGCTGGTGGGTGTGAAGATTAAAAAAGGGGCAACACCAATCGTGAAGCCAACAAACGTCATAGTAAGGAGCAAGACAAGTGAACTCGACAAGCCTGCAACAAGTAAGGGATGTAGTCAGGAAGCACTACAAGAACATGCTGCTCTAACAACACATAACTAAAAGCAGACATGCATCCGCTGTTAAACCTATTATTTAACAGCGAATTTATTTTGAACTAATGGCGGTTAAGGACCACTGTTAAAATAATGTTTAACAACGGGTATTATCCGCTCTTAGGTTCTTTCGCATTAAAAATAATGTTCAAAACCGCCGTTAAAAACACTCGATGTCAGACCAGCTGGCCCTTTCTCATGCATTTTCTTCCTTCTCCTCTGCGTTTTCTTCTTCCTCCGCCATCTTCATTGCCGACGTTGCCACTCGCCGATCGCCATCCGCCGTCTCGATCGCCGGTCATTGGTCTTCGGTGGTGGGTGCTCCGCCATTAAACTCACATGTGGATTCCCTAATCAATCAAGTAAGTTAGGTCAAAATTAGGTTAGATTGTAAGACATTGGGGTTTTATGTAGGTTAGAAATTGGGGGTTTAATTGAATGTCTATGTGCACTACCACTTATAAGATCTAGTTTTTTAGTGTTATGATTAGGATTTCTAATAGAAATTTAGAGTTTCAATTTAGGGGTTAGGAGTTAGGGTTCTTAGAAATGTTGGGGTTATTAGTGTTAGGGTTCTTAGAATTGCTAATGAGTGATAATTATGCATTGTGTTGGAGTTATTCTAAAGAAATCGAGCACACATCAACTTATATTGCATCGGGTGGATCTAATTCGAGGTTGGTATATGTTGATATTTTGGGTTTTGTGTTCTATGTTCGATTTTCTTCTACTTAGAGGTTGGGGGTCATCGAGTCATCAAACGACAGTGGAGGGTAGTGCTTCAAACCCAACTGTAGACAATGATTCTGATCAAGGTAGTCACGTAGAAGTGATGCATGATCTGTTGCATGTTGCATTTGGTGTTGTTAGACAAGAAGGTGCAGAAGTAGAGGATGTTGTGGGTAGTGAATCCGGATCAAATACCACACTAGTGGATACAGAACATGCCGAGTTCGTCCGTCTGATGAAAGATGGAGAAGAGAAGCTATACCCTAGGTGCAAGTTCATTAAAATGTCGCTTCTAATGAGGTTGTACCACATAAAGTACATGTACAAAATCAGTGATAAGGCATTTGATCTAGTTATTACGGGAGGCATTTCATGTAGTAACAATGTTTAACTTTTGAGTGATGTAGTAATGGTAAATTTTGAATGATATAAAGCTACGCTTATTCGATTCTACATGTGTATTGGTTCTAGAATTCTGATTTGTTGTAATTGCGATTTGAAAGAATTGTAGAAACTACATACTGGAAATTGTTTTCTGCCTGGAATTCAGTTCTGTAATTTAAAAGCGAATTTTATTACGAAATCGCTGTTAGTTTAACAGCGGATACGAAACCGCCGTTAGAATTCCTTGTTAAGTCATTTAACAACGGCTAATCCATTGTTAAATTAGAAAAAACCCATCGTTAAATAGGTGAATTCTTGTAGTGAAGGTTTCATTGGTACTGGTTTGCCACTTACAAGGTTGGCAATCGAACACCTTAGTGCTTACGAGGTGCATTTTGTTATTTTGTTTTGGATGTTTGTATTTATTAAAATTTGAGTATATTGAAACGTTTGTACTATTTCTACAGGCTGAGGAGATGTGGTTTGAAAACTACATACATTTTATGAATATTCATATACGTGCATTGTAATGTCTGAAGGAGCAATGTGACGACCAAACCTGAATCTTTAGATAAGTGCATTGTAAGATTCTGTTCAGAATTCAAGCAAGGTTTTAAGGAAGAAGGAGAGGAAGAGACATAGATTGATTTTGGAGGAAGAGGAAGAATTGAACCCAGTAGTTCAAATAAGGGCTTGGAGGTGGATGTGGGGAAACCGTTGGTCGCTCGTAATTTAATTCAGGCTTTTGGAGACTTTAGTACTATTGCTGACATTGGACTAAGTGCAAATGATCTTTGCACCAAGTGATGATCCTTCGAACGAAGGTCACACAGATCAAAGCCTGAAAGCTGTTGATCAGGTAATGGTTTGTTCTTTTTATTTCCTTATTCGTTAAACCCGATGTGACATTTGTGTTATTTAATGTACATTAGACTTCTTTATAGTCACAATCGGAGAAGTCTACAGATAAGAAATCTAACGAGGGGGATGAAGATGAAACCAGCCAGGATGTCGCCTTAATTTCTGTGAATGTTGGTCGTTTGGAAAGCGGGGAAGGGAAAGCGGATGAGGAGGAGGTGGTTATTATAAGTCAATCAGGGATAGCTGATCCTGATGATACTACCAACAAGAGGAAATGTGTAAGTATTTCCTACAATCCCCTTAACTTTCATGTTTGTTTGTTATGATTGTTGGATACAGTAGCTCTTGTGTTTCACATTGACGGTCTCTAACCCAACATTCGTGTCATAAAAGGTATCTGCGTTGTTGACGGGTAGTTTCTTACGGTCTAGCTATAAGAGGACCAAACACGAGTGTAGTTCTTTGAAATCTCATGTTACCCGGTTACAGAAGAAGAATGAATCGTCTGAACAGAGGAGGAAAAGACTGGGTGCAAAGAAGAAGAAACAAGGTGAAGTATTGGAGGGAAATAACAAGGATGAGGACCAAGTTAACGAATGTGAAGCTGGAGTGTTAGTAGACAATGCTAAGGAGGACCATATCGAAAAGAATGAACTTGAGGTTCAAGGGAGTGTTTTTCCGAACATTCCTGTCGTTTATGCTGGAGCTTGCACCCAGGAGTTTGTTAAAAAAGTTGAAGCACTGGAGTTTACTAACGATGTTAGTGATGCACCAAATGCAACTTCCGTTCTGTGTTACCTATGGAGCTCAGAGTTGCCCTAGTACGTATTGTATTTTTTGTGTTTAATTTTACTTTTCTAATGTTCAGTTTTATATTTTAATTATATTTATTACAGGAAAGAATTTCTATATCAATTGCACAATAGGGAGTTCAAGTTAAGCAAGGAGGATTTCAGGAGGTGTTGTCCTGAAGGCAAGGTGTCAAATTTTTTGATTGATGCCTTTAAGAATATGCTTGTACGTTCAATGGAAACTGTGGACCGGAAAATAGATCTTTGGTTTTTCCCTACAAAAGTTGCGGTATGTAGTATGAGTTACAAGAACATACGTCTTTCAAGTCTTACATTTACGTTTGTTTCATTTCATGTTTGTTATTTTAATTATTTTGGTAGTCACTTTGTGGAAGCGGCTGGGATAGTTGCACCATTGAATATGTTATTGACAACCTGTTCGCTAAGCAATGGACTAGTAACCTCGACTAGACGAGATGCAACTTCATGAGTGGTTTCTTTATGTGCTTTTTTTGTTTTGCCTTTCGTGGATGATTGCTAACCTAAGCTAAGTTCATATGTGAATCTATTATTGTAGTGGTTTTTCTCTTATTGTGAGGATGATCATTGGGTATCATATTGTATCAACTTGGAGCATAAAAGGTTTGAATATCAAGATAGTCTTGATATGGATATGCCTCCCCCCCTCAAATTTCAGCAGGTTGCAGGATTTGCATCTCAAGTTATCCCTATGGTGCGATATGAGCTTCTGAATACTTCAAGGATTTTTGATGGCACTGTGCTAGAGGGTTGAAGCAGCTAGATAACCTATCTTGTGGCATCTTTGCACTTCATTTTCTTCAGTGTTGGTGCTGTGAAATTGAAGAGTGGATGAATGCAAGTTGGCCGCAACCAGAGACCATTGAATTTCGAAGATCAGAGATATGTGATGAACGGATGTTACTCATTCTCAAAATAAACCGGTTAATGAATTAACCGAGTCGAATTTCCCTAGGGTCTCCTTAAGAATCTTACTCAAAATGGTAATTAGTACTAATCGAAATATCAATGAATGTGGTTTAGGTGCCACGAGAACCAATCAATCAAAAAAATGAAAATACTTAAAAGTAACTGGGTTGCAAGACTTCACGATATAAGGTTGACAATCAAAGATGAATTGCTTAGATGTCACCCCCTAGGAAATTCTAATTCACAAATGACAAACAAATTCCACGATTTAAACAAAACAGGATAGATGCATTACATTGTCGCAATTATTCTCTAATCAAATCACGCTCTTTTGGGTGTGCTAATTTGCTACCTATCTAGTATTCTAGTCCGCACATTCGAGACAAAGATCTAAAACCCGTTAGGAGATTTATCGATTTAGAATTGGTCACACGACAAACTAGTTCATTCGCTTCCGGATGAGGGTTAATGTCTAACCTAGTTATTTGATTTTGCCGTTCTAGATATACAAGCTCTCTCGAGTCTAAGACAAATCTAACAGAGATTAAATTTAAGTTGATCAGGCAAGAACAAATCAAAAACGAAATCAAATAAGCAATAAAATCCATCCAACTCGGATAAATCATCAAACGTATCAAATCATTCGTTCATAGGAATTAACCTAGGGTTCATCTAATCCAAGCAAGAGAAGTTTAGCCGCTAATAATCACGATAGAAAAATCAAAACCAGAAGAGGATGCAATTGATTTTAGGTTTACATAAAGAATTATGAAAACCCTAATTTTGCCGATCTTCTCGAGAACTTGATTCGCCGTATTGATTGTTTTTCCGATCCCGAACTCCTTGAAGTCACTTTCTTGTTGCTCTCAAATCTCTGAATTTCTCTCTAAATTTTGTCTAAAGAAAGTCCCCTTCGAATGAGGGACGACCGGGCTTTAAATAGAAGTTCCCAAAAATCAAATTTTCTGGAATGTCAACTTTGCCGCTATGGTTGGTCAATCTTGCCACTATGTGCATATCGGCTAGATTGACACATCCATAACGGCAATCTTGACTTGTTTCCAGAGAGAGTTGTCAAGTTTGCCGCTATGAAATGTCAATCTTGCTGCTATGCACATAGCGGCAATATTGACAGATCCATAGTGGCAATTTTGACATAACTTCCTTACAGAATTTGTAGGATATTGAACGAGCTTTCTAACGCCGTCAGCCTCGCATCAATCGGACTTCTGAGCTAGGATATATGTCCAAAATACGAAACTGCGACTTTTCCCGATCAAGTCATGATCCAAGCTCCTTGAAGATGACAAAATGCTTATAATTCCCTGTCCTAGGCGATCCATACACATGGTATCGCCTCAATTAATGCCTCGATGTGATTATGTACCTTAAATCTATCAAAAACACTCCAAAACGACATCAAATGCACCACAACTGGGTCTGAGATATTAAATCGAGATAAAAGGTTAAAATGCATAAAACATCCTAAACTTCTACCTAACGTAATACAACTATGCATGAAATTTCGCGTAAATGAGGACGATGAACACGACAAATCGAGTGTCATCTATATGCCTTCGTTTGTTGTTTTCCAGGGGGGAATATGTTAAGTGATTTGGTGATATCCAAGGTTGTCAAAGACTACCCTAGAGGATGATTGATTGTGGTGGTGGCTTTTGTGTTGCGGTGGCTTTTGGGTTTGCTACGTTCTGTTGAGGCAGACGTATGTTCGAGACAATGCTACTATTATGTTCTAAGATGATTATGTCATTTTTTAACATTATGTATCTTAATGTGACTTATATTTTCTAAGACGATTATGCTATTTATCTGTTATGCTTCAGCCGGCTATGTTGTTATTTATCTTAGATCACACTTCGTATAATTTAAGGCAAAATGTAGAACAAAATATATTTTGTTCAAGACTATTGGTGTGCTTAGAATAAAAGATAAGTTGTTAAGAACACAAATGTTTCCATATTGAAGATTTCTATTTTAAAAACACAGATGTTTCAAGATTGAAGATGAGATGTTAAGGAACTGGCCATATATATTAATGCAGGCCCATGCAAATTGAACTTCAACCCTAATCGCCGGCGTTACTTCTCTCTTTTACGTTCTCCCTCGCGCTTCTCCTTCCTCTCTCTTCTCTATCTTTGATCTAAGTTCTGGGTTTTTTTAAATATGAGAGGATTCTCGAGTAATTCTGCTTCTTCCACCAGATCCGAGTCCGTTGTGGTTTGCAAGTATGTGGAATCTGCGATTATGAATGTTTCTACAACTAGGTGCAACCCTAGGAGAGAGTTTTACAGATGCTGGTACTGGAAGGAGAAAGGCAGAGCAATTTTTTCAAGTGGGTGGATGAATTTTCTTCCGTTGCCGGATCACAACTGCCGGTTGTTGTGGAAGATTTGAAATCCATGTTGTTGGATTGTGAACAGAGGCTGAGTGCGTTGCAGGATAAAGCTTTAAGAAGGAATGGTGAAATAAATCGGTTCAAAACTCGTATTGATGAAAGCAATTCCATTTTGGGTGAGATTCATGAGATTAAGTTATGTTTATGTGCAATAGAAATAGGGTTTCAATGTTTGATAATTGTTGCATTCGTGCCCATGCGGATTGTATCTTTCTTTAAGTAATAGTTGTTAACCTTGACTTATGTGCAAATCAAGTGGCATATCTAGTAACATGCTTTAGCATTAGATGATAAATAGATAACACGTGTCCTGGAAATAACAAAACATACATGTTTTTAAACAGAACGTTTCAGTTCTTGAACAAAACAAAATGATAAACTTAACGTACTCTCTAAAAGAAAGTTTTCATTTGTAACGAGTGCCAAGAAATATTTGTACACTCTATAATGAGTTAGGAAAGGCCATGAAATATTTGGCAACATGTTACAAAGAAGGGAATCTTCTCTCTTCCGTGTTGACAATATACCTGCATTTGCTAAAGTAGTTCTAATCGCCGAAATAACCTCACAGTTAATTCGACAACACAAGTGTCGTATGTGTCCAAAGGTTCCTCCGTTATGCTTCTACTCAAACTCGTCAATACAATTTAGACTGAAACAATTGGTTTTGGGTTTTAACTACTCTAATGATTAAATTAAACTAACAATTCAAGGGTTGATTCAAAGGGAGAAAGCGAGTTTTTGGAAGAGATGAGTCATCAAGCTCAACTTCCTAAACGCATTCGAAACGAATAAATATTGGGCTTGGATTGAATTAAATGAATCATCCTATCACTTGTATGAATCTGTGGCACGATCATGCACACGGATTACCATTACTGGCTTCCTAACTAAGGTAGAAATAACCGTAATCAGACTAGCCGGTAATGAACACCGAGAAGAAATACAAAGTGATAAGGTGTTCTTCTGGAATTAAAAGAAATCACGAGTAATTGGAAATAGCGTTAACTTGGTCCATCAACGCCTAAGCTACTGATAACTACATCCAACTTGGTCCATTGGGTGCAAACCAGAGCGCCCGCCAATTACAAGATGAATAACTTTTAAAACTGGAAGAAACACAAAAGGTAGAATCGGGTTATCGCCTTACCCCACTGATAACTTTCATCTATCCTTGATTGCTAATCTTACAAATTCTTAAGTTTATCAAACAAAGAATTTCATAAATTTGACCTAATTCAAGCTGTAACAAAAATTAGGTTGAAAACACAACAATCAAAACAATCTTTCATTCACATCCAAATATCCACAATCCTCGTTTCTAAACATTCAAGACAGGTATCATGGCTCAAATCCTACATCTCAACCAAGAATCTCTACAGATTTAGCTACTCATAATTCTAGAAGGAGACAAATCAAAAGAAACCCTAACCATCATCTTGTCGAAGAGATAACGACTTGTTCTTCCTCCAATCGTCGATTTGGGTCTTCTAGCTTCAATCCTAGCTTCAATATTTGTTAGGAACTCTTTTGGATATTTAATTGAGCTTCTAGGAGAGGTTTTATGCTGGGTTTTGCAGAGGAATGTCGGGGGAAATCGAGGAAAAATGAGGTTGGAGATTGGTTTTCTCTTTCCTCAAAATCTGCCCTTTTATAGGAACTGCTGAAACTAGGGGGTGCACGTCGTGCACCTCTTTTTTCCAAAATTTTGCATAGTTTAATGGCAGGAACGGCGTGTAGGTGTGCACGTCGTTCCTCTGTTTTAGGGCTGAGATTTTGAACATGTTCTAGGGCTGCACGGTGTGCAGTCCCTCGGCTTCTCTATTCCCTTTCTCGATCTTCCGTTCGAGCTCCAATCGTGCTATACTTTACGTCCTTGGCTTCATAACCAGACCGCCTATCTCCAAAGTACCGGTAGGTGACAAATAGTACAAAGAACACATTAAATGGAACGAAACCGTCCAAATGAACATATCTAAACAGGTGATGCCAAAACACGAAATCATATAGGAATGAATCTCGAACCATCTAATAATCACTCAAAAGCATGCATAAAAGGGTAGATAATTGCTACAAATTCTAGTCTTATCAAGTTCAGAGGTGTAGGTCAGTGCCTCCTAGACCATAAATCCTTGGTTCTTCCTTCTTTTATTTTCTGTTGGCTTGGATGAACCTCTCACGGTCTGGACGAGGCCTTTTCCTTGGTTTGTATGTCTCTGTCCTTTTCTTGACTTGTTTTGGGGACGTTCTCACATTTGTTTCCACGTTGAGTGAGTTTTTTGGTGTTGTGTTTCTGGGTTTTTTTATGAAACTTGCTTTTGCAAGGCGAGTAGGGTCTGTATCATCAAGTATGTCCATAATTCATAACCATTAACCTGATTGTACTAATATTGGTTACGCCTGTATCATCACATAAAATGGAATCATCTTTATAGTTATGTACGTACCAACTCTCGTAGATTCGCCATCAATACATTCATCTCTTCGTACTTAGCAATATTTGTGTGTGCCACCTCAACAATCGATGCCCCCAACTCCAATCCCTCATTTTCATTTCATGTATACCTATGCAAGCAATGAACGAATACAATGTAATGAATGTGCCGGATAAGGTAACTAACTATAAGGACGTCACGAAATAGCTAACCTTCGTAGTATTAGATCTTGCGGGATAGTAGGAAGTGCGGCTCTCCATTGTGTCCCAGCAACTCCGAAACTCTAATAAGATGCCTACAAATAAGCCCTTCCATCTCATACATACCGCAAGTGCACTTCATTCTGAGTCCATTCGCACTTACAAACACAATCCGATCATCTGTTTTGGTGTCATCCATTTCTATCTTGAACACATTGAATGCTCTGATTGATTCATTTGATTGATGGATACGTGCCATTCCATATGATAATGTAGGAGCGTATTCTTGCATCCACTTCTTGAATACCTTTGGTGTGTACACTAGGGCTAGTTGTTTTGTTAATGACTGTCTTTGAATCTATTTAGGGGGACAGTAGTATGCATCTTGAAATCCATTTCAACTTTGCCTCTCTCTTGTTTTCCACCAGTTGGATGAATTGAAAGAAGAGGTCAGCGATATTGAGACTTGGTTTCAGGCGTTCCTTCAAGGTACTATTACAAGCCTCACTTAGTTGGAAACTTCGCATGCCGCAAGTAAAGTGATAACGCTGCCACGCCTCAGACCATTGAGCTCTCATTATGTATATTTGTGTCAGCCACGGATGTCCTTCTTCCCCTGCCCTTGAAACAAACATGTTTCATCCTTTGTCAGTTTTTTTCAAATTCGTTTTCGTCATCTACTCCAAACATCAGATAGTTTAGCTTGTTCACAAACTCACTACTGCTCAATGAGCCTAAATTCCTTGTAGCATTGTTCATTGTATGGTACGTACACAATCCATGATACGTTGCTGGCATTGGAAGTTGCGATCTAATGCCTGATGCAATCGTTTCTTGGTAAGTCAAGATGCTTTTTGGAATTTTTCCTCCCATACATTTTTTGAAAGTTTGGAACAACCACTCGAATGTGGATGTTTTCTCGTCAAACAAGAGAGCTGTGCAAAAAATAACGAGCTCATAGTGATGATTGTACCCCACAAAGATGGTTGCATAAAACAAACCACTCATCTGTATTGTTATCCAGAACGCATGTAAGGAAGAAATGATAAATGAAACGTACGTGCCATTAGGAAATGTAAACAAAACTTCCGTGTTATTGCAATATTGAATACGAATGTAGTGACAAATGCAATAAATAGTTTAAGAATCTCACCGAGCGATCTGTAATCGTTATTGGTCCCATATGTAGTGTCGAAACTGATTGACTCGACAAATACTGAATACTCAGCTCTGATTCTGCCATCTGACTAGAATACATTAAGGATTTCCCTATTTTCATCTCCGAGCATTTCATAGAAGAATTGTTTGTCACAATTAGCCCTTTCTTTAAAATGTGTATGCATCATGGAATCTTCTTCCCGTTTCAGCAGACTGAGATAGGGGGGCCATAGGTGGTTCCTTAGATCTTTCACTGTAAACCTGACATGTGCTGCTCCTCTTGCTGTTTGTCGCATTATATTAAACGATTTTTGCAGCAGGACTCCAACAAACTTATGAATTTTGGCAAGCCTGGAGTTTGTATTGTTTATGCTTCTCCTCGAGCCGTGAAGATGGTTGTACTTACCTAGAACCATCACATGATTGTGTTTGTCTACCCATTCTCTTATAAAGAACTTCTTGATGTCACTATCCCAATGCATTTTTATATTTGTTTCACAACCAATTCTTTCCTCTGGTCGTTCTCTTTTACGCCGAGTTTGATCGAGTGCTCCATTGTTCTTCTTATTCAGTTCTCTTTTTGGTCGGAATCCCTCTCTGGAACAAACGTAGCATAGATAATAACACCGTAGTTCTCCATCTGAGGCTAAGACTTGGTGTCTTTTGTTTTGCAAATTTTTGGTCTGTTGGTAACAAATTCTTGTGTGGAACCCTTTTGATTACATGCTTGGTAGTAGTTGTAGGCTTCTCACTTCGTATCAAACAAAGGACCTCTATGACCTCTAGCTGTCACAAATTACATGAACATCAATATTTTGGATACATAACGAGGAAAATTAGCTTAACAAACAAACAAATTGAACCCACGTCATGAAACGTTTTGTTCATCACGACGGAATATCACAAACATACGAACGTATAATTCACAACGGAATGTCACGTACATACGAACATCTGATTATGGGCTGAGATTCACGGAAGGAAAATTTTTACTAACACAAGTGACAAACATAAAAAAATCCAATGAGCTTTTGAAAATCACGAACATTTTTGTAATGTCTGTCAATGTCACGAAAGGATAATGATCATGCCAAATGAAACGAACAGACGTGTCCATGACGAACGTTAATTTAACGAACAGAATATCACGAACATACGAATGTGTGAACGGACTGAAGGTCACGAGCATACGAACGTATGAATATGGTCTAACCGTCACGAAAGGATAATTGTTCTTTACGCAAGCAACGGACGTAAAGCTAAAGCTGACGAGTACGAACGTGTAAGTGAATTCTGATTCACACGAAAAAATAATGATGATACCGAATGGAATGAATGGATATGTTCATGACGAACGTTAATCTAACGTGTTACGAACATACGTACGTGTGATTACAGAGCGAATGTCACGCATAGAACGGGCGTAAAGGTAAAGTTAATGAGCTGTGTAAGTGAAGTATGAGTGATACGAAAGGATAATGATGATGTCGAATGGAACGAAAGGACGTGTTCATGGCGAACGTTAATCTCACGTGTCACGAACATACGAATGTGATTACAATGCGAATGTCATGCATGCAACGAACGTAAAGCTAAAGCCAACGAGCTGTTAAAAACCACGAAGTGTAAGTAAAGCATGAATGACACGAAATGATAATAATAGCACCGTTGATCATTATGCAAGTTCACGAAAGTGTGATGAAGCCAACGAACCCTACACTAATTATCATTTCGTGTGCTCGAATGGCAACGACGACATCGAATGGTTAATGAACATTAGGAATGATACAACACAATACATTGAGTCTTTAACTACAGCTCGTTAAAGCAGAAAACATGTCATATAGGCATCGGAAGGCTTATTAAATCAGAAAACGTGTCGTGTTGTTCCGTAATTTCGTTGTTACGTGAAATAAACGGACATCCATGTGAAACCAGGACGTTGAACAACAACACGAAAACTGCATCACGAAAGTCTGAGATCTGATGCCATATTCTGCGAGGCTTGCGGCATTTCAGGCGGTATCTCGTCGGCGGACTTCAATTTCGTACGTAAATGGCGAAAATTGGGAGAATTTCGGTTGGAAAGAAGAGAGACAAACGGAGCAATAACTTCAAATTCTTAATTAATGATGCCAGGCGCCGTTATAATTTAAATATTGGCGCTGCCGTTTCTGTCCAATCATCACGAACGTGCGTCCGTCAAATCAACATCCAACACCGTGGCCGCATACGTTTTCCGCTTCCCATAATACCCCCGAATTGACAAACATACAAACGTATGTTTCCCCTTATATAATCTGACGGCCCGAATTTGCTTAATCACTGATATATATATATAGGTGTTGAAACCCACATAAGCAAGAGAATACACTCCATAAGTTGGACACATGAACCCTTTCCATTGGCCCACGGTGTCCTTTTCTACTTGAGTGGATGATTGAATTCTCGTCCTTATCTCCAGTCTCTCCAATTATTTTGTCCAATGCAGATATGTTAATTTAATCAATCCATCTCTTACGTGGTGATTATTCTCTTTGTAACCAACGGCGACTCATACAAATTGTTTCACACTACGGTCGCACCCATAGTAGTCGTCCTCTTCCTCTAGTCTATCATCATCGAGTCTTTCTAAAGATCCCATCAACGGCCCATATGATCGGTCTCACAGGAATCATAAAAGGACTAAAGCACAACAAATCATTACCCACTACTTAATCAGCTTCATGAAAAGGTAAACAAAAGTAAAAAGGATAAAGAAGAAAACAGAGAATAACAGTACTTATCCATTTGTTACTTAGGACTATAAATAAAACTAACTGATACTCTATCTCTGCTTCCAAAACCGAAATTCAAACACCCAAACAACATTTCTGATTTCTCCTTCCTCTCCTTCCCCCCCATTAACCTAAGCACCGTTATTCATACGTTTTCAGCTGCTCGATCAGATCAAATGGCAAGATTAGAGAATTTTTTCCGCGTCAACGTTTTCCCCGGCTCGGAGATCGACGACTCCGGCGGCGTTTTCGAATTCGACGAGTCCGACGTCGTCTGGAGCGGCGGCGACTCCGCCAACAAATATTGGACCAGTTCCAAGGCGGCATCCAATAGGAGATCTCCGTCCACCACAAGGTTCAGATCAGCCGGGCCGACGGTGTCCACGAGCGCTTCACTGCCGGTGAACATACCGGACTGGTCGAAGATTTACAAGGAGGATTGCTACGGCGAGAGACGGCGGCGAGCGGAGATGAGACTGGGCGAGCTAGCCGAGGACAGCGACTACGAGGATGAGTGGTCCGGCGGTGGGGGCGATTGGGAGGAGGAGAGAGTACCGCCGCACGAGTATTTGGCGCGGAGGAGAGGCGCGTCGCTGTCGGTGAATGAAGCGGCGGGGAGGACTCTGAAGGTGAGGAACGCGATTTGGAAGAAAGTGGGTTTCGAAGATTAAGGACGTCGTACAAGTGATCAACTAACTAATAGATCATTAGTTAGTCGCGGCAATACTTAATTGAGCACTTAAAATTCTTAGCTAGCTAATTGAGAGAATCATTAGCCATATATGATCCATGATGATAATCAGAAATCGTCATTACACATTTTCATCTTTCCTAGAGGGATTTCCCAGCCTTTTTCTTGAGTAATTTAGCGGGGTCCTCTGTTTTATGTGTGTATTTGGAACGTAATCATGAGGACCAACCCGTTTTAGCATCTTTTTTCCTGTATTTTTTTCATACGATTATAATAAGGTAGCTTTCCTTTAATTCGATTGTAAACTTGCAATGTCTGAAGGTCCAAGTGTAGACGGCGGTGCTGTAGGCAAGCAAGATAGCTACAGGCTAGCAAATAAACCAGAACTTCACGTTTACAATAAACAGAGTACGCTAAACGCAGCAGGTTGACGAACCAACAATCCCGGTGATCACATCTGCCCACAGACTTACATGATGAATCCATTTATTTGTTTATACTTTATACAGAGTAGTCAATTTAGCTTACGAAGGGAAAATTATAGAACCCGGCAAATTGCTTTCCAGCAGGTTTGACATCTTTAATCGAACAATCACGTGATCGTTGTCAGTCATTTACGGACTGGTGTACGGTGCTATTGAAGGAGATGAACGACGAACCGTGCAAAAGGATAATAGCCATTTTGTGGGATTTATGGAGAGAGCGTAATGAGAGGGTGTGGAAGGCCTCCTCACAAACGGCGAGTCGGGTAGTGACGGCAGTAGTGGAGACAGTTGCAATGTGGGAAATGGCGCAGCAACGGCGAGGAGCAGTTAGGGAGATGACGACGGCAGCTAGCTGTCGACGATGGCATCCTCCGCCGATGCAGGTATTGAAGTGCAATATTGATGCTGCTTGCTTTAAGATAGGAGAGGTGGGAATTGGCGTCTGTTTGCGAGACAACATGGGTGCAGTGATGAGATATAAGGTATTACGCAAGAATGGAGGAAGTTGCAGTAAAGAAAGTGAAGCTTTAGCAATGGGGAATTTTTTTAGGCAATATTTAATTGGAAATTATGTAAATAATCAAATCGAAACCTTAATTACGTAAAATGGTCATTACCATCACTTACAACGCGCGGCGAGTTGTAGGTAGCGCCGCGCGTCCTACGACGCGCCGCTCGTTGTAAGTAGCCTCCAACGGCTACTTTCTAACCCTCTATATAAATCGTGCATTTTGTGGTGTAAGAACTCACCCATCGTACCAATTTCTTTACTACTCACTTCCCTCTACACTTTGTCAAAATGTCTTCAAGTAAGTCCAACGAGAATGTTATAAACAAGTTTCGCCGCCCCGATGAGTGAAAGGGTTTGTTCACCTACTCCGGAGAAGAAGTAAAGTGTCATTGCAGATTTCGTGCAACGAGACCGATGACGCTGAAGTTTGAGAAATACTTCAATTGTCCTTTCTATAGGTGTAGGTTCGAGAAGAAGTTGGAGGTGGTGTTGGCTAAGAACTCGGTGAGGTGCGAGATGCGAGCTACAATAGAGGCGAAGCTTGTTGAGAAGGATGTTGAGATTGAAGCTCTTCGTGCTGAGATGGCACAAGATCGTTCTGAATGGCAACGTGAGAGCATAGACATCATACGGTCAAATGATAGGTACATCGAGGCAATCACCAAAGACTTGAAGGATGCAAATACGAAGTTTAGAAGGTTTAGGGTGGTGTAATATTTATGTATTTTTTATGCAATGTTGGATGAAAGAATTGATCGTTTTTAATAAATCGGTTGTGTTTCAAAATATACAGCCGTACAACTGTACTTTTTTGGCCAGAAGTTGTACAGCCCGTGGTCAACCTATGGTTGTCGGCGATACTATTGCTAGATACTGTCCCCGGCCGTGACCGATGAAGAGTCTTGGGGAGCCATCCTAGGGCGCGCCGCGGGTTGGAGGATGCCTCCAACGGCTACTTTTCTAACGGCCGTTAAATACGGAGCCGTTAGATGCATCCTCCGACGCGCCGTGCGTCCTAGCGCCGCACATCTTAGGGTGTGCCGCGTGTTATAACTGCGCCTTATTATCATTTTATGTAATTAAAGTTTCGAGTTAATTATCTACGTAATTTCCAATTAAATATTGTCTAAAAAAATTTCCTTAACAATGTGGGAAGGGTTAAAATGGTGTAAGGAATTATAAATGCAAAACATTTATATGGTTAACTACTTTTAGATTTGAAATTGCATCTAGATTATCTACATTCCAAAAGTTGTTTAGCAATTTTTAATTGTCAAATCATCAACTTTAGCAATTAATCTATTAATTAATTTTTAACAATCTCTATCCCTAAAATCCTTTAGCAATTTCTAAAAATCAATTAAATTTTTAAACACTATTTATGCACCAATGATAAAAGACATATTTTCTAGTCTAAATGTTTTCTTCTTTAAATGTATTCAATTATCTATGCCGCATTGTTAATTAATTTACTAAATTAACAATTTTACTAATATAGTAAGTAATTCTTCATCTTTAACAATTGTTAAAATGTTAGGAATATAAATGTTGTTATAATTACTAACCATCCTAATTCCACAATTTGGTACGAGAGTTTGAGTCTGGTGTTGGATGGCGCCCCCTGTTTCTTGGTTGGTGCGTTATCCTACTGCAATTGCTATCATGGCATCTATCATGGTTTTGAATGGTGTTTTGTTTCTTTGGTAAAAAAAGTTCAATTCTCTCGTTAATTTGAATACCTTTGCACCCTTTATGATTCGACGAACCTGGCCATATATATCGTGACAAGGTATTACCCAGTCGTAGCTTTAATAATGTGGGTGGCTACTGCCGATGCAAGCAAGAGAAGATACTACAAAACAAACAAACAATGGGCGAGAGAGAGAGAGAGAGAAACCACAGAAAATATGAAGGTTCCTTGGTATTTTACATAATTCTGATTCCTCCCATTGAAATTTCCTTTTCGTTACCTTATCCCAACCAAGATAACCTTTACAACTGCAAGCTGATAGTATCGCGGCTGCAAATCAGAACCGGTCACGTGTTTTATAACGTTACATAGGACCAACTGCATTTGATAAAACAGGAGGCTAGCTAATCCAGTAATCTATAAGCTAGCTAGCAGCTGCTTGTTTCTTCTGACGTTTTACATTATTTATGATGATCATATCCTCAGCCCATCTGGATTCTCTCTATTGCCGCATGCACTCTGTTCCTCTCACTCAAATAGTCAAATACATATAATAACCATTACAACATGTTACGTATTGTGCGTAATAGCATGTGAAATTACGGATACCAAACGTCAGCTGTAAGCTTACGAAATTTCCTATGTTATCTGTAAATTTTTGGGACTGGTATGTACGAGAATTGCAGAGGAACTGAGGAAGAAAACATAACTCCTTTCACTAGACATAGACAAAAAATAAAAATAAAATTTCATTTTTAATTTATTACTAGGAAGGGAGGTATACACTCTTTTATTACTAAATTGTTATATGACGCCTTAACTTTCACTTATAAATATCCTAAAATTTGAACTTTATATATAAAATAATGTGAATGCTTCTAAAATCAAAACCAACCATTAACGCACCTCCGCTACCGCCGCCTTCGCCAAAATCTGCCAAAAAAACTAAAAGGGAGAAAACATCAAAATTAAGCAAAACCCTACGCGATTCGAATCAAGCTGAAACGAGGTAACCATAAAACAACATACCTCCGATGTACTTGAACCGAACTGGAGAAGCCCAGTCTGGTCATTACCGGAGGCGGACTTGGTCTTTTTAGCTCCTCGATTTTCCGGCGTTGTTTCTCCAGACCACGGATCCTAACAGCATCCTGCATCGTGCCGATATAGCCGTCTCCCATGCCCGCCATTATTTCGGTCGTTTGTTTATTTCGCAATCGTTAGGGCTCCTGGAGATTTTTGTTGTGGATTCGTTTGATTCGATCGGCGAATGGAGAAAGAGATTGATTAATGATAAACCCAACGCTGTCGCCGCCGTCGATGAGGTACGAAATAGAAAAAAAAGGACCATCGTCATTGAATGATGACCACCACACGAACGCCGTCACCGTTCAACAACGATGGCCGCTCATGACAGTCGCCATTGAACGGCGATTCTCTTGAGCGACCGTCGCCGTTGAATGGCGACGGCATATGTGTGGCAGTCGCCATCGAATGGTGACTGTTATATTTTATTTATTTATTATGATTTTATTATTAAAATATAATTAGTGTAATATAATTTAGTGAATTTGTAATTATATTTTTGGTAATTAAATGTTTGTTAATTAGTGTTGCTATGGTCGGTGCCATTTAATGACGGCGGTTTTGCATTATTGGTGCCATTAAATGGCGCAAACTTTTATAAAAAAACTTATTATTTATTTCAATTATATTCTAATACTTAATCAATTATTCTAATACTCTACTATTCTATTACTTAACCAATTATCAAACTGTAATTAGTATATTATTCTAATGTGATAATTAAGTAGTGAAAGTATTAAAATTTTGTAATTAGTTAAACACTTTTTGAATATATAATACATAGTAATTACGTACCATTTGCATAAGAGCAGGCATTTTCTTCGAGTATCGTTACTCCGTATATGTGGTGTGACAACCTTCTCACATTACATAAAAGGTGGCATTGTCTTCATTACATGAAAGGTAGCACCATATGTGTGTATGTTAATCAGTTCCTTCATGGATGCATACTCGGACCATACCTAAACCCCTAATCGCTAAATCCTATCTCTAAATTCTAAACCCTAAACCCTAAACCCTAACCCCTAACTGTTAAACCCTAAAACCTATCTCTAAATTCTAAACCCTAACTGCTAAACCCTAAACCCTATCCCTAAATTCTAAACCTTAACCCCTAAATCCTATCACTAAATTATAAACCCTAACCCATCTAAACCCTATCTCTAAACCCTAAACAATGCAAATAACGGAAAGCTAACATTTACAATACCCGCATGAAAATTCCACTCCATGTCCCATGCACATCCCATGCAAATTAATTCTTTCTTCATAATACATGGCACATGCAAATTAATACATATCTTAATTAGTATTATGAAGAAAGAATTAATTTGCATCGGATATACATGAGACATGCATGGAGTGGAATTATTTGCATGAGACATGCATGTAAATGGAGTGGAATTTAGGTTTTAGCGGTTAGGGGTTAGGATTTAGAAACGTTAACCGCTGAACCCTAAACCATATCTCTAATTTCTAAACCCTAACCCCTAAATCCTAATCCGTAAACCCTATCTCTAAATTCTAAACCCTAACCCCTAACCGCTAAACCTAAACCCTATCTCTAAATTCTAAACATTAACCCCTAACCGCTAAATCCTAAACCCAATCTCTAAATTTAAGCTCTAACCCCTAACCGTTAAATCCTAAACCTTATACCTAAATCTTAATTGTCACTATTATTACTAATATTTACTAATTCATCTTAATTAACTTGACTAATTACTAATTTCCAAGTATTAATGAAATAAATATTCTATTGCCAAGTATTTAATTACCAAAATAATTATTACTATATTTATTTATATTTACTAATTCACCTTAATTAGCATGACTAATTACTACTAATTTCCAAGTATTAATTTAAATAATTATTCAGTTACCAAGTATTTAATTATCAAATTAATTGTTACTATAATTACTTATATTTACTAATTCATCTTACTTATGATGATTAATTACTAATTTTTAAATATTAATTGAATAATTATTCAATTATTAAGTATTTAATTAAATGCTTGCCAAGTATTTAATTACCAATTCACTAAATTAAATCACATTAATTACATTATAAAAATAAAAACATAATAATTAAAAACAATGGGGTCGTCATTCAATGGCGACGGTCCGTTTTTTTTTATAATTTCGTACCTCAGCGACGGCTGATAACGGCAACATTTAACAATAAATTTTGAATTTCAGAAGCATTCGCATCGTTCGTAAGTACAACATTATATAACCATTCCATTCTACTATGCACCCCTTACTATATTTCAACCTTACTGCGACAGTTTTATCAAACAGCCTTCCTGTTAATTTTTCGTCCAAAGTTGGTTAAGTATGCTGAAAAAACCTCACTTTTAATTTTAAACGCCATTGGAAACAAGTAGTGTGGGAGTGGTGGGAATTTGGATGGTAAAGTGCACTATAGATTGTCAGAACATGCGATGAATTGGAGAGGGATCTCGTGTTTAGAGATTGAATTAAAATGTATTGAGCTAAATTTGAATCGATTTTATTTTGAAATTTTTAAAAGATTAACAAATCTATTTCACTAAACTTACAGATTGCAAAAACAATACTCTTCATGGTTTGATAACCATCATGTTATCAAAAGAATTAGATCTACCTGTCGATGAGGCGTCAACGAGGTGGTCACTGGCTAATTACGTCACGTGTTTGTGGTTTCCGTGGCTTCTACATCACAAGTCTCCTCCGACTCAATTCTCCACTCAGCAACGACCAGCCACCACCAAATGACACTCTTCAACTGATGACCAGCTTCATATATCTCATATTGGTGCTTCAGTACTCTGCTAATTCCCATCCTCTTGCTTTACGTCGTATCCTCAATGTTCCTCGCTCTTGTCAGAACTTGTTGTTTATGAGCTAGTATCCTTTCTCGGCACAATAACATCTCTATTTTATTTTACGGAAATATGATGGTTTTCCAGGATTTATAACTCACAAAGTTCTCTTTAACGACCAAAGTAGTACTAGTTATGTCCTTTATCGGTGGACTTGTCACTTGATAAAACCGACAATTAAGATTATGTTGTTACTGAAGCCACATCAGAATTTAGGGTCTTGTCTTCTTTGGGGGCTTGGTTGGGCCTGACAAAGCCGCTTGAAGAATTGACCTTGTTGGCGAAACGCGCCGTTCTGAAATCCAGTCAGAGGATTATGAATACGCTAGTTCAAACAATCGTTTAGGCTATTGTCTCTCTCATCCAAAACTCTCACAAAGAAGATTGGAAGCCTCCTGGTGCTAGGGTTAATCACTGACGTCAATTCTCAGTGAAGCTTTTGCTGTTGCTTTCATCGGGAGATTACTTGTAATTCTTCTTCGCGGTAAATTATCTCTGTGTGGTAGTTGTTGACATAGGATGATCCTGTTCGTGAAGAACAGATATGAGTTTTTGTTGTTACTCTTCTTGTAAGCTTTAAGTCAATCTTTATTACTAGTGCATATTAGGCTGAATCTCCCCGCTCCTGAGGCTCCGTAAAGTAGGGTAAAATCGAACTGTATAAACAATCTGTGTGTCTCATTTCCTTTAATTTATTTACTTCTAATTAGGGGTCCTTGAATTCTTTGTTCGTCACTGTAATATGTTCAAATTTTTTATTAGGGTTCAAGACGTTAAATGCTAGACTCAATTTATTTGTAGGGTTTTGAGATCAAACCTGTTTTACAATGCAATTGGATAGTGTGCATTATTTGTTCAGACCGAATCAATATAACAATCTAGATGTTTTCTTTATTAACAATTCTGTTATTGCCATATAGACGGTATGATTGATATTCTAATGTTGCATGCTTTCTGGGTAAGTTTGGCGTAGTCTTTGATCAATACTAACCAATGCAAAGAAAAAACTAAAACAAAGGATTAATCAATACTAAGCAGGTGCATGTGGAGATAATCATGGATATTCTTTTCTTCAATTTTTGAATTGATTTTAGCGATGACAGGTTTTGAGATCTTACGAATCATGTGCTCCCCACTAAAAACACACTCACATCTCTCTTTCAAATCGAAGCAACAACAAAACACTATATATGACGTTTTACTTTATGGATTTTTAATTTACCATTCCAAAGCTGATAAGTATTTTTAACGTGCTTTTCCCAATCTTCCCATCAGCAAGCTCCGGAAATAAAGAGCTGAAAATGATCCGAGAATAACTACAGCAAAATAAAATATGTTATCTCACATTCACGTCTTGATTATACAACACACAGAATATATCGATCATGATCATCCATTTGGCAAGCTTCTCCCCAGCAGCCCTTCTATCTTTCATAATCAACTAACAAATTACACTGTAACTTAGAATCGGCCCGCCATTCCACAATAGAGTTACCCAATTCACTTTAAAGTCTCTTATGTTGCTTATTAATCCACATTTGAGGTTTTTTTCTTTCTCTTTCTTATTATCTTAAAATAAGATAAAAGTTATTGAGGAAAAAAGTGTTGCCACATTTGCAACTTCTCAATTTTTACGTTGCCACGTCAATAACACTAAACGTAGCGGCTGTTTATTTACTTTGTGGTTTCGTTAACAAGAACAAGTTGTGGTGGTCATTGGATTTTGGATCCTTAACCATAAACTGTACGTTCTAATTTAACAATTTATTAGGTTAAACCCAAGTTAATTTACTGCGATCTAATACTGTAGAAATACTCCAAGTTAAGTAGGAAAAACCTTGCCATGGACATAGTACGTATTATATGTTCTTAATCATTAATTACTAACTCAAGTACCAACATATATAATCATATTTTTCATACTATGTGTACATGGTCAATAATTATCATGATTACAGTTTCATTGTGCCAATAAATTAGCCTTCACGTGCTTCTACAATTAGTAAGTACATAAAAACTATCTTACCTAACTTGGCGGACACATATGATTTATATCTTTTTTAAATTTAGTTATTATGTTCAATCTTAATAAACCAAGGGAACATAAGTGTTTATAATTTAATATTATAATATATACAATAATGTATTTTAATTTACTTAATTTCAGTGTGGCAATACCAGATTGTAGTAAAGCTTGATGTGTTATTTTTTATTTTATTTTAATTATTTAGCACTTAGACCCGATAAATATATATATGTGTAACACTTAGAACCGATAAGCATATACATGTAACACTTAGACTTGATAAGCATATATATGTAAAGAAATAACTTGATTGGACATAGTTGATAGTAAATCCCGATAACTTTATTATTTTATGTCAATTTATACTTTTTAACTCTCCTACAAATATGATATATACAGAATAAAAATAAAATATTTAGTTGATGTAACACTTAGACCTGATAATTTATATGACGAACAAACTTGATTAGACATGGTTAATAATTAATTCTAATAACCTTGAGGTTGAAATGTTAAACAAAAAAGAGAAGCATTTAAGTAATTATGATTTTACTAACGCAGATAAGAGATTTGTGTTAATTAATTAACTTATTCTTTGACAAAAAAATTAAATTTATTAATAAAAACTGGAAATTTGGATGTAAAAATGATTAATAAGAGGTTTGCATCCATTTTAATTTGGTGTGGATGAGAGAAATATTAAATAAATAAAATAAATTGAAATAAAACATTTTTATAGGTTTGAAGTCCAAATAGGCAGTTATGCTGATATGGAAAATTCTAAATTTTGAAAATACTTAATATTTATTGTTGATGAGCTCCTCTCAAAATACAAAACTCTAATAATATTAACTAGATTAGTCATCAACTTGTTGATCAGTTTATATTTCAGTACTAAAATTAATAAGACTAATATTCCAGGGAGGCCCAACCTATTCAGAAAATATAACAAATAGCACAATCTATTGGATATATTTTTTATAGCACATAAATCTGGTATACAAAAATGGCCGCTAGTCAGCGTCGTGTTTTGCCGTCAAAATAAACAACAAAGTGACATCGTTAGCAGAATGCGGGTTTGGTTGTGCCATGTCGGTTTAAGCCAATGCCACGTAGGAGGGTTACGGGTACACGTGGCATGCTAAAAAAAGTTACCCATCGTCCTATTTAAATTTTAACCTGTCAGCCTGGACCTTTCCTCCTATTATTCTTCCTCTTCTTCTTATCTTCGACATAGCCAGCATCACCACCTTCGAAGCTCATTGTTGATGGCTTCTCATAACCCAATCCCCGATCCTTGTCTTCACCATCTCCAAGAATCGCCTTTTCCCCAGTTTTTCCGATTTAAATCCCTCCCCACCCATAAATCCGAAATCCCTAAATCTATATAAACCCTAAATCCCGAAATCCCCAGTTCCCGATTGGGATAATGAATAGGGCATCCGCATCCACTGTGTCTTCCACAAGATCCACCCTCAATCAGAAGCACTGCAAGCATAGAGAAGTGGCCCTAGTTCTCGTATCCGGTATGGCCGACAATCTAGGCATGTAGTTCTACCGATGCCCGTTGTGGAAGGTATTTCTACTGTTTCCATCATCGTTATTAATACCTTATCTCTTAATCAAAGCTGTTTCCTTCCCTTCACCACATGAACGACAAGAACGCTAAGGAGAATGAGATAACTGATGTAGTCGTCGCCGACGAATACTGGAGTTCCGTTTAGGCACAGTTTCATATCTTGTAATGCGGCCCGGGTTATTTGAGGCGAATTAGTTGGTGATATTGACTATGATGATGTAGTTTAGGATTCTAGGGTTTCGTTTCAGAGGGTTTGAGCTCAGAACAAGTAGTGAAGAAAAGGAGGGAGATGGATGGTCATGGTGTAGATAACGTTCCGTTAAAAATCTAAATAATTAATTATTTTTTAGCGCTAGCGGTAGGCGCCACGTGGAGGCCATGTCATCTAGCGATAGGCGCCACGTGGACGCCATGTCATCATGCCGTTTCTCGAGTTAGCATCTGTGAACAGTCAGTTTATTTTGACGGCAAAACACAATATCGACTGGCGGCCGTTTTTTTTGACCAGATTTTTGTGCCATAAAAAACATTTTCAATAAGTTGTGCCATTTTTCATTTCATATTTTCTAAATAAGTTGGGCCTTCATGAAACATTAGTCCAAATTAATATGTAAATTGATTTAATTGGGGAGATTGTCGAGATTTGGGATGATAAATGTAAAGTGTGCCGTCCATACGTTCGTTTGGGACAGTAGTGGTATGGTCCAGAGAACATGTGTGGTGTTTGAATTGCTTTGCGTCCCACATCCTAAGGCACCAATCTTGACATTCAATTTACAAACACTACCAATATGTACATATCGGGATACTGGCAGATCTCATCCACTGAATTTTGAGGGTTTGGAGGTGGGTGACAATGATATTAGCTAGGCTAGCAAACCAATAGATTCATCGGCGGACCATTTTAAGATTTTTTTTTCTCATAGAGATTTTCTAACGAGAAAAATTAAGGTAGATAACACAAACTAAAAATCTATCTAAGTTGTAAGACAGATAAGGAATCATTGGTTTCATTCGATAGAATCGGACTTGATTTAATTGGATTAGAAAACTAACTATGATTTTTAACTCGTTTAACCATTAATTTATTATAAAATATATGCTTGTTGTTTCTGACTTAAATTTTTATAGGGACTCTTAAAGCGAATGTTGGCCATCATTTTTTGTACATTTGCATTTGGAAATGGACCATCTTGTTGATGGAAAGCATTTATCAGAGATTAGTACACCTCCTGACATTAGCTTCAATGCTAAGTGTTCAGATGACGCGCTACTTTGATAATTATTGTCTTTATGGTTGTTGGAGGCTCCATTGTCTAGGATATTTTGCACTTTCAGGCAGCTTTCTTTGGCGTCCACCTTCAGACGATTCAATGTACGTTCAGCTAATGGAATTGTTTATTTTGTGATATGTCTGACTCTTAAATATCTTCTGAATTTTATCATTTTTATCCACTCGTTTCTTCCTGCTACCTTAACCAAAAATAATACTGTTTTTTAGATCGGACCGAAAAGTCCGGTTGGGTTTTAACAACACTATCTGTACTCTGTAGTAGCATTGCAGTGGGTCACAATGTGGGCCGGTGAATGTGTAATAAAAATAAAACCCAAAGTATAATAATCGGTAATAGACGGACTGATCCATGTTACACTTGACAAAGAACTGCCAAGAAACGCCGCAGGTGGACTCATCGGGACCCAATCCAAGCTCCGAACCCGCCCCGTAACAGCAAAGTTGGTATCTTCCCTTGTTCTCTCACTTCTCAAGCTCAAGAGGAGGTGAGCCAGATGAATTCTTCGTTACCGGACAATAGACGAACCTCCAACCATTCCCCCTTTTGTTAGAATTCTTGACCAAGACGAAGAAGATGGCCGGCGAGAGAAAGATGATCTTGGTGGGTTTGGTAGTGGCAATGCTTTTGGGGACTGCAGTTTACTTGAGGCTTTGGACCATTGACTACGCAATTTCCTCCGATGACACTGAGCTCATAAGGTTTCTTTCTTTTTATTTCCTTCTAAATTCGGTTGCTTTATTAGGGGTATTCGCATTTCTCCATGGTTAATTTCTGTTGGGTTACCCGTCGAAAGAGACTCGAGACTCTGTTTGTTTGCGCACTGGTATGATAATAGAGTATACAGATGCCCACTTTGATCTTGGCTCCTAAATACTAAATTGGGCATGTTTCAAAGATAACTTGGGATGTTAAGATATGATATCAGGAGCCTGACATTCGTTTCTTCCACACTATTACTGTCATTTGATCAAGTCTAATTCAAGTCTGGCTTAGGTAATTGTCTGCAGTGAGAAACTAGCTGATTCCCAATAAGGGACTCTTCTGGAATGTGGGTAGGGTTTGTATAATGTCTCGTGCCTGGTTGGGACGACTGATTATATTGGTCTTTTTTGTTGTTCCGCTAATGAATGATGCTTCGTAATATTCGGATTCGGCAGAAGACAATTCGATCTGGCTAATAGAGAAGCCATGGATGAATCTGCAGAGTGGAGGATGAAGTATGATGAAGAGGCAGAAAGAGCAGCCAAGTGTGACAAGGAATTGATTGAGGTTTCTCTCAAAACCTCACTCTTTTTTCATGTACAAATATCAATGTTTATGGCTCTCCCGGGAGGAAATAAAGAACAAAAGGGTCTGGGGATGTTGTGTTTGTGGTATTCTTTGTTCTTTGTAAAGTTTAATTCGTATGGTTTTTGGATATGATATATTGTAACTGTTCCTCCTGATGGTTTGTGGTATATGTTTGCATCTTATGACAGATCAAGCAGAATGTGGACGATGCTGCTAGTGTCAACCAACAGTTGTTGGTTCTGCAAAAGGTGAGTTTTTTTTGGCATTGGATATAACGAAAACCCTCCGAGATACTTCTAACATGACCTCTTCCTGGCCTTCACTGCAGACACCGTTGTTGATGCTTAAGTTGCTTTGTTATCTGCCATCTCTTTGTAAAGAGTTTCAAATGTTCAATGTCTCTTTGTGTTGCCAGGAAAACATGTCCTTGATCAGACGAATGGAAGTATTGCAAAAGGAGCTGGCCGCTACCAGGTCAAAATGTCGCTCAAGATAGTCAAATGATCACAACACGTAACTTTCAGCATTTACAGTGCTGTGTAAAATACTCAGTTTAGCTATTTGTGAATGAGCAGTTGTTTTGAATAGGGCTTACAGGAGTTGTCAACCAGCGGAGAGGTGTAAATGGTAATTGGAACACTCTTCTTGTATTTTGTCAGAATGTACTTGTCCCTTTCTTTTCTTCGATATATACATCATGGAGACTCTTTCTGCACGGCTCAACTTGAACAACGTAAATAAGATTGCAGAGAAAATCCTTACGTGACTGTTTCTGTTGATGTTTGTCATCGAGGCCACAAGGTTAGCTTCAGTATCACCAAACATAGAAGATAATATGTGAACCCATTTGCATTATCAGTGTCATCTGCCTGAGTATAAAGTGTGTTCTGAAAGTATTCAGAGCTAGCTAGTTAGTACAGTTCTGGTTGAACTCTGGTTCAAGACGATGAACCCTTTCGGTGAATGAGTTAGCGACTGCTGTATTACTTGCAAACACACAAAGCAACCCAGAAAGCCAGAAAAAGGCTCTAACCTAAAGGGTTTAATTAACACCAATTCACTTTCAGCTTCTTGTTATACAAGGAAAGCTATAAGTTATGTGTTTTACCAAAGAAGAAGAGAAGCTCCAGACTTGTGGAATCCACACAAACGGATCTGTTAATTGCACATCTATTAGAATATACCCTCTTCATGGTGTATTCTTCATGCTGCCACTGTTGTATGATTTTATTTTCAAACTGGACACGTGAGCAGCGGTTCATTCTGATTCAATGCACTTGATCAAATGTATATAATTTGAAATGCACTGGATGGATATAAAATAATATTAATTTATTAAAAATTATATAATATCAAAGCTTGAAACTCGAAGATAGACTAAGCCATAGATTGAGAGATACTTTTCTTGGATCCTCTACCCGTCTATGAGGGGCTTTGTTTGTTTAACGGAAGAAAAAGGATGTGTTAGTTAGGAACTAACATAAAAGTTTTTTTAATTGTCACTTTTGTAGTATTAATGATCAAGATGCATACATCTATTTGAGAGTATATGTTCGAGTTAAAGAGGAATTGCATGTTAAATAACAAACAATGTTAAAGTAAAAGAGTACTGAACAAGCTCATAAGCGACCTGATTTCTATCTCTTCTTACACTATTCATACAAAACAATGATATAGCAAGTAGAAAATCACAATTAAAAGCAATAATGTAGTCGAACTGCATAATGTCTCACATGTTGCTCGCCAACATGGCCGCAATCTCAATTGAATCCACTACAAATATGACATCCAAATGACCATTATGGGCTGCCCAATTCATCACCTCAAACAGCACTAGGACTTCGCCTTCCCGAACCGGGGACACGATCAAAATTGTGAGTATCAATTATGTAATTATTCAGATGGCTTATTCTCTTAACACGTGTCTTGTCTATCCTAAAGGGCGGCCAAGCAGGCAATTCTCCTTTTTCCTTTCCTTTTTCTTTTTGATGAGTGGAATGGTCTTCTCTTTTATATACGACGCGTCTTTCGTGAAATTATTCAACGAATCAAGATTGAAAGCTAGGGTTTCGCAGGGGAAGGAATTTCGATTGTTCTGCGGTAGAGTCGGTCGATTTGAACGAAGATGTTGGAAGTTGTGTTGAACGACAGGCTGGGGAAGAAGGTGAGGGTGAAGTGCAACGAAGATGACACCATCGGCGACCTCAAGAAGCTGGTGGCTGCGCAGACTGGAACCAAGGCCGAGAAGATTAGGATTCAGAAGTGGTACACCATCTACAAGGACCATATCACCCTTGGCGACTACGAGATTCACGACGGCATGGGCCTCGAGCTCTACTACAATTAACAAGGTAGGTTTTTTCTTCTCCTTCTTACTTCTTCCTCCGCTTTTTGTTCTCCGCAATTTTGGTTCGTCTTTCCGCTTGGCCTGTATGAAGTATAGTTTGTGCTTATTGAGAGCTTTTGGTTTGATGTTCATCCGATTGGTAATGCGTTTTTGAGTTTCCAGCGGCTGGTTTAATCGGGTTTTATCTTTTAGATTGTGCGTATTAGTATCCTCTAGCTTTACTCTGTTGTGAATCAGGCTAGATGCTTGGTTTAGGTGTGGTCTTCTAAAAGAGAAACGAAACAGTTCGCTGGGAAATGAAAATCCAGGCTTGTACTGTCAAAACGAGCTCACTTTCTCATGTGCTTCTTATGGCAATGAGATTTATACGCCAATCAACAAAGATGTTTATATTGTCGCAAAATGATCTCTTTCTGCTGTTTTTTGTTATGGAAATCACTGTTATCAGAAATTCGGGAGTGTCTCTTGGTTGTTCATAGCATGTCTAATTCCCTTTGCTTGATGCCAACCATCAATAACCATTAGGGTTGCTTTGTGTGAAGCTTTAAGCAGGGCTTTTGTCCGTTTGTTTTTCTAGCCATTTTAGCTGGACTAGGTCATACAAAAATATTTGCCTAATTTGCCAAAATATTTTGGATGACATTGGTATATGTATTCATGTAATCTTGTTTTTATCCCCGTACCCATGCCTTCTGGTAGGATTGATGCTATCTAGATGGTGAGTAGATTTATCAACTATGCGCTCTGAACATGGTTGCTTTTCAATATGTGATGTTATCTAGTTGGTCTAGATCACTGTTCTTATGCTCTAGGTAACTGATATTCCATGTCTATGTATGTCAATGTGTTGGGGTGCTTTAAAATTTTGACATTTATCATGTTATTGGGGCTGCTGGTTATTCTAATAGATCCATTGTATTTTCAGGATACCTGCTTGGCGATGAAGGTTGGGGCGGTGGCTGAATGTTGATAGTATCAAATCGTGTGTTCAACTGTATGGGAACAAGAGACTTGTGTTGCTTAAATCATACTGTATCTGTGGCTGCTATAATAACAAGGACAGCATTATGGTTGTGAAACTGAAGAGTTGATGAGCTACCTGCATCAATTCTGTCTTGTATGAACTAATTAACACTTCCTCTAAAACTGTTGCTGTGAATATTTGTCGTGGTTTTTGCCTTTATGCTGAAATTTCAATTTGCTATGTTGATTCAAGTAATGTCGATGTTTGAAACTCGGAATGGTTGGAAATTAATTGGATTTTGGTTGGAAATTTCAAATTTCGCTGAAAAATGGAACGAATTGTGGTTAACCACTAACCAAACTGCAAACCATGGTGTGATAGGTGGTTAACCGCAAACCAACAAACCAAGGGTGGTTCGTGGTATGGTTTTTTTTCTCATTTTGTGGTGTGGTTAATGGCATAGTGCGGTTTGGTTAATTATAAACCGAATCACTTCCATCCCTAAATTAGAACATATGCTTTTGCCATGCCACTAACTAATTAGGATGAGCTTTAAAAGTTATTCAAATATTTTATAGCTAGCTATTAGAGATATCAGTTTTTCTGAACTCGAATAGCATGGAGCTCAAATAAGAAATTTATATTTATCTTTATTGAATATCAATATTATTCAATATCGTGATATTCAAGATATTGAATATCATATCAAGTTGTATATTTGACATGAATTAGTGAGATTCAAAAAAACAAACTTGATATTTGAATAGACAACAATAAACCCCACATTTGTTTCATGTGGAGCCGTATTATTTACATTTACCCAACCAATTCAATTAAGAATAAAATAGCACAACATTCAAGTGAAATACAAATTCGGCAACGGCAGGTCTTTTTTTAACCCTCGTGCGGCCAAACTCAATCAGCAAGGTGGAAGATCACTAGGCGGAGGCAAAACAGACTGGCCTGGAGACTTGCCATCTTCAACAACAAAGGCCATCTTCAATCCCCACATAGTGTGAAGCTCCAGGTGACAATGCATAAACCAAACTCCTGGGTTATCTGCTCTAAATCTGATTGCTGTCCATCCACCTGTAGGAACTCCAACTGTATTCCTTTCTGGAGGATCCACCAGGTTAAACTTGGCTGAATCCTTGACACGATCAAAGTTACCGATACCGGTTCCCACCACGAAGAAATTATACCCGTGGAGATGGAATGGGTGCGATTCGACTGTTAGGAGATTCGTATCCTGAAGAACCAACTCAACCGTCGAATTGAACTTCACCTTGCTTAGCCTCGTCCCCAGTGAAGTTGCCAAGTTGGCCGTCAGAGGAGCCCCCGTGTAGTTAAACGGCTTTGGAGGTTGATCAGGGAAATCCGCCTTGAAAATGCCTGAAATGTTGAAGTAATGTGCCTGGAGGAGCCCCATTTTCGGCATCACAAACGTTACGTTGTTCAGTGATGCTGAAATCCGGGTGTCGTTTTGGCAACTCGGGCATGAGTTTTTCCCCAGGCCGATCGTGTAGAACAGGTGTCGGTCGACCTTGTGCGGGACATTAGCCGGGAAAGTGGGAGTATTAAGGCTTCTTAGCTTGGAAGTGTAGCCCATGGCGAATTTCGTGTCGTTGGAGGCTGGTAGTGAAGGAAGTTTCGGCAGGACTGTGGTTGGGATGCCTTTGTATTGAAGGATAGCCGTCACCGTTTTGTTGTCTACTGGAATTGGGGCGTCCATGAATGGCCTTGCAGCCATGAAATACCTGTCAGGAACTTGATCCCCCTTCACCAGTACGTTTGTGGTCTGCCCCGGTGCAATTAGTATTGCTTGAGTCACAAATGGCTTTGTGTAGACTGCATCGATCTCGACAACTGTCATAGTATGGCCTGCTATGGCGAAGAAAAGCTCGTCGTTGAGTGCTGCATTGATGATCCTGAGGAGGTATGTTTTGCCTGATTCCACTTCAACTGCAAATGTATCTGATAACAACAACATAGGAAAAAATGGATCAAAATTTGAACCTTTTTCAGCATAATCAAGTTGATAAAAGCTTTGAAGGGAATTCGGATAAATAAATGTGTACGTTTCTCGGAACATGGGAACAATGGTCCTGGCTTCCCATTAATGGTATGAGCATCAGAAGACTGTGGAGGCAACCCCAATTTGTTACCCTGGTTCACTAGAGTTTCGACATCTGAGTTCCACCATTCCCCTAAGATGAGGTTTGTTTCCTGATGAGGCTTAGGGAAAGGGTATGGAGTCCCGGGTTGAGGCATAATGACAATGGCGCCATAAACAGTAGCTCTAAGCCATAGAATGTGAGCATGCCACCATAGAGTTCCTCGTTGCCCTGTGACGTTGAAGTCGTATGTGTAGCTGTTGCCTGGCTTGATAGGGCACTGTGTTATGTATGCTGGCCCGTCTGCCCATCCGTTCCGATATTGCTTCAATCCATGCCTGCAGCAGGTTTGAACATAAGAATGCATTAGGCTTGAATGAATTCATTGTTAAAAAGGATTACATTGTTAAAAAAGATTAATAAGTATAGAGGGACGTGAGAATGATATATATATGTACCAATGGATGGACATGTTGTACTGTGCAAAGTTGGTGACATTGATGAGAACTCGATCTCCTTCCCTTGCGTAAATGGTTGGACCAGGGAACATTCCGTTGACTGTCACGATTGGCTTAGCATGGCACAGCCTGCTAACGTTCTTCACTTGAACCTGCAAGTTGATCAACCGGGTTCATTAGTGCTGCTATGATAGATAGATAGAAAGACAGTGACGATGCATGTAGAAAACCCACATCAAACTGGTACTTCTTAACCGAAGCTTCGGTAGTAAAGGAGAGGAACCCAAGAATACAAACTAGTAATATCCCAGGCCAAGAACTCTGCTGCTGAAATGCCATTCTTGGTTGCTGGTGATCAATGCTGAAGCTTCTTGAATCCTTTTGTGTTTTTCGCTTTGTGGGTTTGGATGTGGGGGATAGTGGATGGAGTTTAAATACAAAGGGACAAGTTTTGGAACAAGAGAGATACACAAAGCTTTGAAGCAAGTGTTGTTGGGGTTTATTACAAAGCCAGCCAAGGAAAGTAGTTGGCTTTATTTTAATTTATATTTACTAGGATTGTTGAGACATCTCAGTATAGTTTTGGTAAATACTAAAAGAAGAAATCTTCAAAAGTAAACTTGGAGGTGGAGGAGTACCTTGAAAGGTGACATGAAAAAACCCAGAAGCAATATTGGGTGGGATTGCGTTGAACTACAAATTGCCTTTGTAGGTCACATCTTAACTTGTTTTTAAGCCTTGGATAACAAAGACCCTTTATCCGTTTCTGTTATTTGTATGTTTCTTCGTTTTGACAAGCACAGTGGACATTATAAAGGTTAGTCCTTTTTCATTGAACCTATCTCTTGCACACCAGAACTTGCTTAAGGCTAATTGGAGTAATTTACACAAGTGGGGAGAAATTGGAACCAAAACAGAAGGAAAAAAAATACAACAAAAATGATGAAGTTCCTCATTCTTAGTAGAGCACATTTCCACATTGTTCCCCCAAAATCAAGCCTTTAATCATCTAGAGATGTCATAGTTCTGCGCATAGCCCAGGTGCTCTATTTCCCAGTTCAGTTTTGAAGCAACCCTTTCGTGGCAAGGTACATAATCCTATCAAAATCACAAACAGAAACCCCATGTCAAGCTGCAAGCTTTTCAAAATATAAGGACCATTTTCTGCTGAGGAAGTAGATGCTTTGTTTTTGTACCTCAAGTTTCTTCACCAACTCCTTGGCATTAGGTGCAGAGACGATGATGTAGCGGGCACTAGGACTGATGAATTCTTCTTCCACGGCTTTGTCAATGAAGGAGAGTAAAGCATTGTAGTATCCATCCACGTTCAGCAGTCCCACCTAACAAAACATTAATATGAGGTTACTGCATTATGTTCTAGCAGAGGTGAATCAGAACAGAATCTGCAATTAAAAAAGCTTACTGGTTTGTCATGAATTCCAAGTTGAGCCCAGGTTATGACTTCAAGCAACTCTTCCAGGGTCCCATAGCCACCTGAATTTTAACAAGGAGAAACGATTTACAGCCATTCATTGGTCATCAAAAGAAAGAAATTTTCCCACAGAATGATTTACTGGACCAATTAAACGTGTTCAGATGCAGGTTCCACATGTTTAAGTGAAATATGAGTTGGTCTCAAACTTCAGTCTACAGACAATGTCTCTGTCCCTTTTCTAAATAAATAAACAAGCACGGGAACAAAAAAAGACATGTAACTGGCAGAAATAAGGACGCGAGCACATATGCCAGAGGTTTTCTGCAGCTTTTATCATATTTACAGTGTAAGATTTTGATGGGTGCTTTCGGAGCAGACACAAAAGCTCTCTTAGTTCTTTCAATATGGGGATCCGTAAGAGAAAGTTTAGAAGTTTGCAGTGTTTATTTTAGTCCTAATCCATATGTTCCCCAGCTTTGGTATTTTTCTACTCGGTGTAGAAACTTGTGCTGGTGTAACTAGAATATATATAGAAATACATAATGGAAATTTACCACTTTACCCCTTCATTACGGTCTATTTATGAAATACTCTAGTTCCAAAACCTCACACAAGTATCCAATCTAAAACTAGCAAAATGAAAAAACACCTGATGTTGTGTCTTTGATTTTGCAGATAGATCGTTTTTGTAAAGAAGAAATGTTGCATTAGGATGCTAACCTGGTAAAGCAATAAAGGCGTCTGAATGTTTAGCCATTTCTGCCTTCCTCTGATGCATCCCTGCAACTGCCTTCACTTCCCCCACTGTCTTCCCAGTGAGCTGCAGTTTGGAAAAGAACAAACAGGTTGAATCATCTTTTGTGTAGAAAAATAGCCATGGTTAAGAAAGCTTATTAAATTCCATTGTTTGAAGAATCTAAGCACCAAAAGGCAAAGTTAAAACGTCAATCATATAGATGAATATTTGCAATTACCGACTGCTGACTTGACTTCTTGACAGGTTGAGGACAAACATTAAAGCAGGTAGGGAAAACAGAACATAAACAGTAAACACAATTAAAGGAAGGGATCAAATGAGTTGACCAGGAAATTTAACAACTTAACATCATCGTTTCTTTTTTATCAAAGTAGACCGAGACTTTCTGTCAATACAAGGTTAAAGATATAATTTTACCATCAAAACAACTCCACTTAAACTATTAACATATTGTCATACTCCAACTGATTTCTTTCTAATACAACAGAGAGAAAAGATAGAACCATAAATGCTGTTTTTGAAATACACAGCAAAATGAGAAGCCATAAAGTTTGGGACTTCTTTTTTCTGAAGTTCGAAACAGACATACCTCTCGAGGCATGAGCGTCTTGGGAATAACTCTGCAACAAGGAGAAACAATGGCATGAGAAACACAATAAGTTTTTTGCTTTTTTCTAGGTTTCGCTGCTTAATGAGTGGGGCTAAGCAAACATGAGAATGGTAAAGAGATAATTGGTAAGACAAAATGGGAACATTGGGAGAGAGTGTAAGTGTAATGTCTGACCCAATAACATGGCGCCCGCCATCATGAACTGCTTGTGATACCAAACCCATCAGACCTATGCTGCCCCCACCATACACTAGATCGATGTTCCTTGAAACCTTCATACCATAATTACAACGCAATCATTAATGTCACCTCTAATGCAAGGTGAGAAATGTTACGAACTAGTCTTTCTGGGTTAGTCTTTTGTACGTATTGATGTTCCACGGATCGAAAGTGGAAAAAAAACAATGTGCAGAATTTGGCTGCACTGTATTAATATTTATGAACTTGGTTCCTGAATGGGCAAAAAGTAAGCACTACAATGTCATTGAGGCCAAATAACAAACAGTTGGCAGGCACAAAAAGTGATAGGCAAGTGGAAGAGTGTAAATTAGTACCAATTCATGGGCAAGCTGAATAGCAGCATCCTGATAGCTACTTTTCTTGCCCTGACTACTCCCACAGAAGACACAAATCCTCTTGAACTTTGAAGATGGCCTAATAATTTCACTCTCTTCTTGCATTGTCTTTGTTCTCGGCGGAAAAAGGAGAGAGCTTTTTAGCAACCCACTTCACTCCTACTACTACTCTTAAGACTTTCTCTTATAGAGCAGATAAAAGTGGGAGAAAAGAGACAGAAAGACACAAATGCTTGTGATGGCTGGTTGTGTCTGTCTCCCTAAAATGGAGAAATATTTAGGAAAAAGAAGCCGCCCTATATCGATATGTATATTGATTGACAGAAGCACTAAAGCAGTAAGTAAGCTGGAGTTTGCAAACAGGAGAATGACCATGAAAGTATAAACCTCTCGAGTAGATATATATAAGAGGTTGGGGGTTTATATAACCCTCTACCACACGTGTGGGAGAGAGAGAAGGGGTGCCATTCCCATTTCGCACGTTTCTTCTTCTTCTTGTTATTTACTTTGTTTCATTTTTCTATTGGGCGGAAAGGGCTTCTCATCCGCGCCCGCGGATAAAGTCTGTTTCGTTGGATCAGCTGACTCATTCACGCACGTGACCAGACTCAAATTACAACGCAGGAGCAAAATTGGAAAGACACAAAAGTTGGGATCGTGGGCGGGAAATATTTAGGCGCGCTTTGTTTTTATTTTGGTGGATCCAGCCGGACGTAATGATTAGACACATGTCGGGACTAAATTAGATATTATTTTACTTTAGCTCATTCTCTCCCTTCTCTCTCTTCATTTACTCCGTCCTTCGCCTACCTCTCACTCTCCCCAACCAACCAATCAACCACCCAAATCCTTCCCTCCAGCAGACATTCGTCGATGTGACATGAACGACGAGGATGGTGAGGAGGGTCTGCACGGGCTTTCTGAAGAATGGCATAGTCCTCTTTTTGCTGACGGAGCGCCGCTCGTTAAGGAACATGCAGAAGAGGTGGAAGAAGTCGAACCAGAGGTCGGCAATGACGACAACATCGGTTGTAGTTCACCAGATCTGGGTCAAAAGACAGGAAATGGTATACATACTATTGAAATGGATGCTTTCACTTTTTATCCATTTGTACCAGACCCTATAGTTGGAAAGGTGTAATTTATTTTGGGTTGAGTAGTTTTAGTGGACCACAAAAATTGCAATATTGTTTCTAGATTTTGATCTGGCGGCAGCTGGTGGTGGTCATTCAATGATTGGATTGGATATGTTGAAATTGTCTTTGCTTTAATTTGTTGTGGATAGACATTAACTTTAATTGGACATTAATGTTTTGTCTTCACGTGTTGAATGCACATGAAATCCATCACTGTATGCAATGGTTGTATAACAGTCTAGGGCGTAACGGTGTTGTAACAGTTTCGTTGTATGTTGTAGGTGTGCAACACATAGGACCTAAAGACGAGGAGAAGTGGAGGATGCTGATCTTCCATACTGATGCAGTGTTCCCAGTTTTATGCTGACTTTGCAGCACAGATGGGGTTCAATACGAAGGTACAGTCAAGGAAACCCTCCGGTCTTGTGAGAGATACTAGTGGGCTGTTGTACTACCTAGTATTCGAATGCAGGAAAGAAGGGTATAAGGTGGGAAGCAACCTCAAACCTGATGTACATATCGGTCCTTCTAAAGTGGATGTTAAGCCGAAGCAGCATAAGGCATGCAATCATCCTGATGCCAAGGTCGGTTGCGATGCTATCATTCTACATAGCAATTAATACGTAAGTGTTTAGTACCTTAAGCAAATATTCAGTACGTTAATAAAAAATCCATTACATGAACCCAATCCATAATACGAAGCCAAACATTCAGTGCTTAAGCAAATATCCATTACATAAATAGCCAAATTATTCAGTACTTAAGCAAAGATCCATAACAGAAACCCATATATTAAGTACTTAAGTAAATGTCTATGAAAGTACCAAATTATTCAGTATAAATCCATGACATAAATAGCCAAAATAAAAGTATAAGTCATTACTTCACCACCTTCCCACGATATTTCATCTCCTCGTAGAACTGAACAGCCTTTTTCATGACTTTATTGAATTTGATGGGTCTGGCACTTACATATGTCAAGTCACTGAAGGCAGGGTCAATTAGATACATTTGATACAGAAGTTTCTTCACCTTTGATACGTAAGACAAGAACGAGGGTGAGTTTTGTATTTCCTCCCAGGCGGCACACTGAAAGAATTGATAAAAACATAAGCTACTATATCAAGGTACCCGATTAATGCGCGAGACATGAACTAACATATATTACCGCAACTCTTGTAGGGAAACACAAACGCGTGTACTTCTGATTGCATTCAAACTCTTCCCGGTTAAGCTGTTGGGCAACGATATCCACAACAGTTGTGCACATATCGTGCCCAAACTGCATTGTCTTCAACTCAAATGTGTGCATCTTGGTTTGAAAGTCAGCAAACCTGTAGATCACCTCCGCACTGCATAACTTTTGGCACATCAAGAAAGACGATGAAAACCCGTAACATGTGCAGAACACAGACATAACAAACCCAGAACAGAAACATGAAACATACCAATCTTCAGGAGCAGACAAGATATACGTCACAATCCTGTTCTTGTCAGTAGTCAGATCCTTCTCTAGGGTTTTGGTGAGGTAGTACTCATAGCCAATAGAATTCTTCCTTCCCTTCTTCCGGTCATAGACAAGCAGTGTAGGGCCCTTATTCACTGTAGTCATCACTGCTTCTTGGTGAGGCATTGACTCATACAAGGCTAAGTCTGTGCTTGGTGTATCGTTAATGAGGGTTTCTGCTTCTGCTACAGCCTCTGCAACAATTTCTTCCATCGTTTTACAATAGGTTTACCACGAGACGGCTCAGGTTTTGGTTTTTTTCCTCGTGTCTGAGTTGGCACAACCTTGGCTGGAACACCAACCTTAGGTGGAACGGTAGGGTGAAGTTTGCGAGTTCCGGCGTCATCATCATCGGAATCATCACCATCGTCATCGGAATCATCATCGGAGTCATCTTCATGTTGTTCATCATCATCCTCTTCCTCCAAAGGGTCATCATCCTCCTCTGATTGGTTCCCACGGTTATCGGCTTCAAACTTTTGGTCCTTATTCACACCTCGAAGTTGTTGCTTTTGCTTGTTGGCACGTTCCATCCTATATAACGGAAACAGAACAAGTTCAGAATAAATACCACGTCTGGCTAGTGCATGCATTGAAAGAAACATAACCAGAACTCACAATTCAGCTTCGTCCTTTTGGACTTCTAGGAGGTTTGCAACTACATCCAACCGCCTCTCCCAAATGCCTAACTCGTCCTTCCATCTTGTGATGCGGTCATTCCTCTTCCTTACCTCTCAACAGCTACTTGTTTAAGGAATTCCAGCTTTCAAAGGGAAGTAAGAGAAGAACATGAATATAACATGAACTGAATGGATATGACATCAAACAAATATAATGCAAAGGGAACGTACCGATTGTTTGGGAGAATTTTCAAACATACCCTCACCCTAATCCAATAAATCATCGCTGGAATCTTTTGCCCCTTGTTGAGATGTTTTAGCGATGTCTTGGGTATATTTTTGAGTAGGTATCTCATCAAAGATATCATGAAGCCACGACAAATCCACAAGAGACAGGAGGTCGTCAACCTCACCTCAGTTTTTAATTTGAAAAGCCCATGGTTCCTTCGTTATTCCCTTAATTTTCTTCCAAGCCGCTTTCACCTTGCATCATCCGAGTACACACACATTGGGATGGTAGCTGGAGAAGGACCATCAAGCTTCACCATATCCAAGAAATGTAGCTGGTAAAAGAAAAAGAACAGACTGGACATTACGAACGGGAATAACAGAGTTATAACACAGGCATTACAGTCATACAACAATTATAACATTAGAGAGCTGAAACAGATGCGTAACAGAGGATTCACATTATTGCAACAGAATGTAATACTATTATAAAGGAACATAACATAATTTAACACTATTATAACAAAAATTAACAGAATAGAACGCAAGTGTAACACAAATAGAACAATCAACACAATCTCATTGAGGCCCTTTAGTAGAGTATCCACCATGTGCTTCCCCCAGTTAAATGATGCAATGTCAACACAAGCGCCATTTAAGTAACGTGCGTACTTCATGCTCACCCGCCAAGAGTTTTTAGGAGCCAACATGGATCCTAAGCTTTGCAAAATGTACAACTTGCAAAACAAATCTGGATTCGTAACATCCTTCAGTTTTTCTTGCAATGGCTTGATTGCGATGTTATCGTATGCATTGGCAATGATTCCATGTCGCTGCTCAAAGTGTTTCCTATCATCAAACGATTAATCTGAATCAGCATCAACGGGTTCTGCATAGTACATGAGGCCATAAACCCTTGAAACATCAGAAGGCCGTATATCCAGGGTTGCACCGTTTGGGAACTAGAAGTCCTGGTGAGATCTTCGGTAGCACAACATTAGGAAATTGGTGATATATTTGTTTATGAGGGACAACTTCACATTTAGCAACCCATGGAAGCTGGCATCCATTAGCAGATGCCTAATCTTGTTTTTCTTCGGGTGCTCCAATATCAAGTCGTTTGACTCCAATATTCCTTTGGTCTTGCACCGAAACTACCACTTTTTGGTTTCATTCTTCTTTGTGTCCTTCCCTTTTTGGTTGTCATGTACCCATTGTTTCTTGATTGCCATTTGTTTCGTTTCTTGCCAAAACAACCATATGTAGAACATAGTTATAACGGAGAGAGTGTATAGAACATACATGTAACCTAGAGAGATACAACGTACTTAGAACAGCAATGTAACACTATCTATGAACTCCACGAAGAAGGCGTTTTCTCATTACGGCATCAAAGGCAGAACAACTTTACTATGAATAAAATAGCCAACAATACCTAAATGAGGCATACATATGAGTCGGAACCATCTAGCTCTGGAGACCCGATCTATTTCCTTTTTGTCGAGGAAGGAGGAGCTGTAGTAGTGGCTGGAGTGTTAACACCTGGTGTGCATCTTCCCCTCCTAGCATTTAGAGGCATCTGGGCGATCGCGTTGGAGGAATCTGGCCTTGTTTGGGGTTTCTGCTCCGCGAGGGATAATCCACTTTCCTACCTTTTGTCATTTCAATCTTGATTCATGCAAAAGACAAACGATATAAGAAGTACCACATTATTGAAAACATAAGAGAGTAACCACCTTATTTATAGCCAAAGAATAAACCACCTACCTACATGAAATTGTCGGGAAGATAAGGATTGAAAAACAGTTGTGCAAATAAACCGCCCTCTGAGGATAAGGCTTTAAAGCTGAAGAGATTAACTGCCCCCAGGAAGACTCAGCAACAAAAGAGGAGTTATGAGTTAAAAAACTCACACTAGGAAGACTCAGGGGCGAGAGAGGAGTTAAAGAAACTGAATTTCAGTTGGCGCCTGAATAGCAGACGTTGAAGGGCTGTGGATGTTGTCAGAGGCGATCAAAGAAAATGGCTCTATGCTCCGGCGAGAGAAAGAGAGGTGTCAGAGAGAGGAGAGGAAATGGCGAACAAGAGAGAGAAGAAGAAAGATGAGATGAAAAGAGAGAGAGTGAAGGGAATGTGACATTGATGTTTTGTTTTGTGGTTTTCAATGGCTGCTCACACACTGGTACAAGACGCTTTTCCGCTTTTTAATTAATTAAATAAACGAAATAACTGAAATTTCAAATGTGCCAATAATTTCTCTCTCCAAAATTACCCCTGGACCAACACCAACGATAGATGTCCACTATCGGGCTGACGGACGATCTGACCCGTTTATTGATGTCTATCCGCGGGTACAGAAAAGAAAACCCGTCCGCTCAAAAGAAAAAATTCCTATTTCTATCTCATTATGTTTCTTTTCCATTCAACTACTGATTCTCAACGTTGTGGCAATTGGCCCGAAGATCAAGTGGTTTAGGAAATCATGCTTTAGCCTTGACCCGCAATGGCCTGTCGATTTCAACGTACAAGATTGATTCTAATAAGCAGAGAACCTATCAGCTGACAACACTATGTGACGATCCACCTGGTCCGAATCTCAAGGGCTTACAAAAGGCAAGGTGATCCCAATATTTATGACACATTAGATAATCGAGCCCACACGCCTACACTATACGCTTATTGATTATGTCGTCAACTCTATGATTCTGGAAATATTTTTTGATGGCAGCCTTACAACTTATATGAGGGCTGTATAGATTAAGATACCAAGTGAATACACATTGTACATGTTTATATACAGTTCGTATAAAGTGCACACACCTTTATATATACACACTTGTATATTCACTTAGTATATATTACACTTTGTATGGGCTTGCACATAAAGTGTGTATAGAATTTTATACAAGTTATATAATGTATGATATATAGTTCTTACAAAGTATATCCGTAATGTACACACTTGTAGTTTTATACAACGTATGCGCAAAAAATATCAAGTTCAGACAATGTGTAAAGAGTTTGCGGTAACAATTCATTTTGTTATTAGATTTTTAAGAATTTTTTTGTAGGCGAATTTTAATAAGAAATAACAGATTTAATTACCTTTCAAAACGAATTGAAAAAATAGAAAATAATGCGTCCCAGACTATATGGCAGCGGCATGCTGCAAGAAGCGTGACGCTGTGTAGCGTTTCAAAAATATTTCTGTTGCGATTTAGCCATTAATATCGTTAGAATATAGTCGTTGATGCAATATCTACACATCACGATAGAATCCAAGCTGCCTCAACATTTCTATATATAAATATTTATCGTCGCTCCCATTTCATTTCACACCAAATATCTCCCTCCTTCCTTTAGTATTAGTTTTGAAACTTCTAAACATCCTCTCGATAGTTCGTCTCGTCTCTTACGAAATCAAGTGATAAATAGTAATTCTTTACATTTAAATTTAATTACTTGGTTTTTTAGTTATCATTTGTGTATGGTACTACTAACATCATTATATTTGGGGGGTGTTAATAAGTCATATGGATTGCATGTTTGGAGATGCACACCAATGGGTCAACCAACACTCACCCCATCGAAGTTGAAATACTTTGTGGGTTAGCGAAAAGCATCAAGCTCCTGAAATCTTATACAACGACGTTAGTATAATTTGTTAATGCATTTTTTATGATTTCAATATTATTAGTAGTATACTTAGCATAATTACTATAATGTTCAATTAGTTAATAGGACATCATTATTACATATTAGTACCGGTGAATTCGTCGGTATAACGAAGTGTTCGATGCGATCAGTATTTTTTAGGTAATGTAGATTCATCATCAACGTCCATTTCAAATTATCGATTTCTAACGGTTGACAATAAATAAAATTTTAAAACATAATTATACATATCATTACAGTATCAAACTTAATTTAAATTCACCAATTCATCACTCTTTTATTCTGTATAAATCAATTGACACAAAAGTGTTGATATTTTTTAATTTGGTTCAAATGTTAACAATAGATGTAATCTCTTATCTTCTTCGATTCTTCTTCCCCCAATTTCTAACCACCATTCATTTCATCACCATTTCAAAGCTTTCTCTTCCCACCAACTTCATAACACTTGTATTTTTCATTGTGAACATAAAAATCATTTACCCCTCTCTCTATCTGTCTTTTCTTATCATCAAAAGAGAGAAGAATCCATTTTCCTGAAACCAAAAACACACAGAGAGAGATGTCTCGAATCTATCCTCATTGCGGAAACAACGGCCATAACTCGAGGACATTCGGTTGCGAGATGAGCTGTGTTAATTCCGAAGATGCTGTGGCAGAAGCGAAGAACGAAATTATACTATTTGGAGTGAGACTCGGTACTGGGATGAACAATACTTTAATGTTTGGAACAAGACTATGAACAACTTATCGGTGAGGTTCCGTGGCTAGTGTCATTGTGGTGGCATCTGAGGCACGAGTCTATCGATGTCTGTTAAAGGATGTAGTTAGCTCTAATGTTGTTAGTACAACTCATGTATAAGTTATAGTTAGATTATAACTACTTTCCTCTTTGTAGTGTTAGTTAGTAGTTAGTGAGCTGAAGCAGTAGTATAAATAGATATTTTGCTCTGTAATTTCTTATTAACGATTTTGAGTAATTGAATACATCAATCCATCAAATCTCACATGGTATCAACGTCTACTGTTTGATAAGATACTCTCCATTTATGAGATCTCTCAATCATGACTGAATCATCACAGTCATCCTCCATTCTTTCTACTCTAAGTTCCAATTCATCTTTGATGTTTATCGATCACTTCGCTAACCCGTTGTATCTATCCCCCAGCGATAACCTCTCAACTCCAATCATCGGTGTCAAGTTGAGGAATGAAAATTTCCACGTCTGGAGTCGATCCATGAGCGTAACTCTCAGCATCAAGAACAAGCTCAGCTTCGTCGATGGTTCGTATCCAGCTCCAGACATCTCAGACGCTTCGTATCCAGGGTGGATTCGATGCAACTTTGCTATCCTCAATTGGATCTTGAACTCCGTCTCAGAGGACATAGCACAAAGCCTCATATCCTATGAGAATGCAGCCATTACTTGGAAGGATCTCAAGCATCGCTTCCGTCAATGTGACGTGATTTAGATTGTTGACCTCAAATCCCGCATTGCTTCCTGCGATAAAGGTCAGATCACTGTTACTCAATACTTTACTAACCTAAAGGTGCTCTGGGAAGAATACATTCAGTATCGACTGATTCCTCTATGTGAATACAATCCCGATCACGTTTCCGATTGCAAGGTTGTTTACCAAATGTTATTGTATCAAGAGCAAGATTGTGTTATCCGGTTCATTCCTGGATTAAATGATAGCTATGATGTGGTGCAATCTCAGTTGTTACTGATGGATCCCTTGCCTGACGTTAACACTGCTTTCAAGTTTGCTGTTGAAATGGAGCGCCAAATGAAAGGAAATGCTCTTAAGTCCATTGACTCCAATGCTCTCGCTGCACCTAGTTGTAATAGAAGGGGCAGAGATGTCGGTTATAAGCAGTCGCTATTTTGTCATTACTACAAGAAAGACAATCACAATGTTGAGACATAAATCCGATTGAAGAATAAGAAAGCTCGTGAAGCGAATAATGGGATAGGATCTGGTTTTAATCGATTTGCTGGTGCTGCTGCTGGTGATGTGCACAATAACTTTGGTGGCGATGGCCAATCTTCCCCAATCTACCTAACTCCAGACTGCCGTTCTTCCTCTGAGAGTCCTTTAGATACCGTAAACATGTCCCTTTCCTCATTAGAGTTTGCACGACTTCGACTTCTCCTCCAGCAACCAATTTCACCACCATCCCATTCACAAGCTACCTATGCCAACCTAATCACCACCACACTACCTACATCATCTACTTCCTCAGGTACTTACACAATTTCAACTTCTACATCTCACTCTCTTTCTGATTTCTGGATAGTAGATATAGGTGCTAGTAGTCACATTGCGTGTTTGTCCCATTTCGTTTCTCACCTTGAATCCATTTCTCCCATATCGGTCACTTTGTCCATTGGTGCTAACATTTTAGCCACTCATGCCGGCTTAGTTATCCTTCCTTGTGGGTTGTCTCTTCATAATGTTCTATACGTGCCCTATTTTTCTTTCAATCTATTATCTGTAAGTTGTCTCACCCAAAAATCCTCCATTTCTATTGCTTTCGCATCTCACCAGGGTCATATTCAGGCCCTTCCCTCATAGAAGACGATTGGTTTAGCCCAAGAAAGTAAAGGTCTCTACCTTCTACCCGCAACCCACACCATTGCTTTCACTTGTGATGTTATTGCTGCTTCATCCCTTAATCTTCACCCTCATTCTCTAGATATTTGGCATTGCAGATTAGGCCATCCATCTTTAGGCAGACTCCAACTTATTCATCAAGCTCAACCGTCAGTCACTCTCCCTTCTTCTTCACACTACATCACATGTCATCTCGCCAAACAAAAAACACTCCCTTTCAATAATAGTACATCTAGAGCTCCTTCCCCTTTTGATCTAGTTCATCTGGGCATCTAGGGTCCCTTAAACACTTCCACTCATGAAGGACATAGTTATTTTCTTACCATTCTTGATGATTTCAGCCGTTGTGCTTGGATTTTCCTCATGAAAAATAAAGGGGAAACCCGTGAACTTGTTCGATCCTTTTGTTCCATGGTTTCCACTCAATTCTCAAATTCTGTTAAAGTCATTAGATCTGATCAAGGAGCTGAATTTTGTGTGGATGCCTTCTTTGCTACTCATGGCATCATTCATCAGCAAAGTTGTGTTTCCATTGCTCCCCAAAAGGACCGTGTAGAGCGTAAACACCAACATCTCTTGGCTATTGCTCGATCCCGGAGATTTCAAAGTGGTTTGTCTCTCAGATTCTGGGGGGATTGTGTCCTTCATGCCTGTTACTTAATCAACAAACTCCCCACTTTAGTCCTCAATAACCTTTCTCCCTATGAAACTCTTTATAATGTCAAGCCTTCTTATGATCATTTACGTGTTTTTGGCTGCCTATCCTATGCTAGTACCTTAGTTCATAATCGAACCAAGTTTGCTCCTAGATCTACTCCATGTGTATTCATAGGTTTTCAAAGTGGTATCAAGGGATACAAGCTGCTAGAAATATCTATCCAGAAACTCATTGTGTCAAGAAATGTCGTTTCTCACAAATCCATTCTTCCTTACGGAGAACCTGATCTCTCTGTGACACCTACCATTGCTCCTAGCCATTCCACCATCCCTGTCACCCTTGATTCCCTTTCTCCTCCCATAGACACTGTAGAAGAAAACACTTTGCCCATGAAACAAACCATGACTCATAGATAGAAAGCATCATCATAGACCATGTTTCATCTCCCTCATCGATAAACACAAATCGCTCTCCTCGAACAGAAATTATCACCACGGACTCAATTCCTCTTTCCTTACCCACAGACATAAAATGTAACCCTCAAATAGATCTCTCACCTTCGCATACTACTACTCAGTCCCACACTTACATTAATTCTCCTCCCGTTAGACGAACCACCAGGATTACTAGAGCTCCTAGATATCTCCAGGATTATCATTGTTCTCTCCTAAGCTCAACCCAAAACATCACCAAGGATGATTCTTTCTTTCCTATGAATAAATATTTGTGCTATGATTTTCTTTCACCATCTCACAGAGTTTTTTCTTTGTCTATCTCTATCAAATCTGAGCCACAAACCTTTGAAGAGGCTGTGAAATCACCTCACTGGAGGAGAGCCATGATGGAAGAAATGCAAGCTCTTAACGCAAATGGGACATCGACGGTTACTGATAAACCCTCAGGGGTAAGACCCGTAGGATGCAAGTGGGTATATCGGGTCAAGTATAAACCAGATGGAAGCATAGATAAGTACAAGGCACGTTTGGTTGGCAAAGGATACACACAAGTGTATGGAGTGGATTTTATGGATACCTTCTCACCTGTTGCTAAAATTACCTCTGTGAAGATACTACTTGCAGTAGCAGCTGTAAAGGATTGGCATTTACATCAAATAGATGTAAGCAATGCTTTTCTCCATGGGGATCTGAATGAAGTCGTTTATATGGAAATGCCAAAGGGGTATGAGGTCAAAGGAGAAGGGAAGCAAGTGTGAAAACTTAAAAAATCATTATATGGTTTGAAGCAAGCAAGTCGAATGTGGTTCATTAAGTTTACCAAAGCCCTAAAGTTAAAGGGGTCCAAACAATATGATTCAGATCATTCCCTTTTCACTTATTCATCAGGATTGTCTGTGCTGACGTTGCTAGTATATGTAGATGACATCATATTAGCTAGAAATGATCTTTCCCTTATAGAAGAAATGAAGAAGAAGCTACAAGGGCATTTCAAGGTGAAAGATATGGGACCCCTAAAATACTTTATGGGACTTGAGATTGCTAGAACTAAGGCTGGAATCTCTATGTGTCAACGAAAATATTGCCTGGAGATGATTTTAGATGCTGGATTGTTGGATGGGAAGCCCTCGAAGACTCCCCTTGACTACGAAGAAAAATTGCTAGCCGAGGAAGGAAACCCTCTGGAGGACATTACTTTATACAGACAGATCATTTGAAGGCTACATTACATCACCATAACAAGACCTGACATCTGCTATGCTGTGCAATAGCTGGCTCAATTCCATGCCAAGCCAACGGATCTGCATCTCAAGGCTGCGTACAAGGTTGTCAAATATTTGAAGGGATCTCAAAGTCAAGGTCTGTACTTTAAAAGGGACAACATCTTGCAAGTTCATGGATACTGTGATTCGGATTGGGCAAGCTGCCCAGATACAAGAAGGTCCACCATCGGTTACTGCTTGTTTCTAGGAAGTTCCTTGGTCTTTTGGAAGACTAAGAAGTAGAGCACAGTCTCCAGTTCTTCATCGGAGGCTGAGTATAGAGCTCTTGCTTCATTGTGCTGTGAGGTTCAGTGGATGAAGGTTTTACTTGCAGATTTGGGAGTGTCTCACAGCAATTCGATGCAGCTCTATTGTGACAACCAGTCGGCGATACACATTGCTCATAACCCTGTATTCCACGAGCGTACGAAGCACATCAAGATAGATTGTCATGTGATTCGTGAACGGATTGAATCTGGACTGGTACAACTCAGACATGTGTCGACGGAGATTCAACTGGCTGACATTTTCACCAAGGGTTTGGCAGCTCCTCGGTTGCAGTTCTTGGTATCCAAACTGGCGTATACTCCCCAGTTTGGGGGGGGGGGTGTTAAAGGATGCAGTTAGCGCTAATGCTGTTAGTACAGCTCATGTATAAGTTATAGTTAAATTATAACTACTTTCCTCTTTGTAGTGTTAGTTAGTAGTTAGTGAGCTGAAGCAGTAGTATAAATAGATAGTTTGCTCTGTAATTTCTGATTGACGATTTCGAGTAATAGAATACATCAATCCATCAAATCTCACAACTTTGTCCACGCCTCCGGCAGAGGCCATGAGTAGAAACGAGGTAAGTTTAAAATTATGAACTGGAAACCAATTGAGCCAGTGAATTGAAAAATGTACGGATGTTTAAACAAATTGAACTGATTGCAGCCGCCGTCGGTGACCACTGAATTTGGGATATTTTTTTGCACGAGTGCCATGGACAAAGTAGGAGCACAAGCTGTTTCTGGTGGGGCTGGAGAAAGTGGGGAAAGGGGAATGGAGGGGGATATCGAGGAACTTTGTCAAGACAAGAACGGTTACCCAAGGGGCGAGTCATGCTCAGAAGTACTTTTTCCGGCGGCGGCCAGATCCAGAAGACGAAAGGGATGGCCAGATTTGAAGGTTCGTGCTCATCGGAGATTTGGGGATTCATAGAGTCATCAGAAGAAGAAGAGTCATATTATTGATTCATAAAGATCCATTGCCAACATTCTTTTAAAAAAATAGATTGTAGATTTCTGAAATTAGTATTGCGGCTAGGAAGGTAAGTGTACAAGATTGAAACTCTCGTATTTTAAAGATGACGATGATAATAATAATAATAATGGATTTAAGAGTGAAGAGTTTCTATAAAAGTATTTGAAGTTAGGGATTATATTTAATATGTGTAATTAATTTTAAAATTATATTTATTGTTTACGGTCGAGATTGATAATTTGAATTGGACGGTGATAGATTTATGTTATCTATAAAACATTAAGCGCACCGAACATTTAGGTATATCAAGTATACTGAAAAATTCTAATTAGTGAATACTTAATATTATTAAGTATGAACCTAGCACAGCTCTCCAATGGAGTCACATGAAGAAAATCACCTCATATCGTCGGTACGATCCCTTTGTAGCACAAGCTGGCCTCGTGTCGATTGTTGGTCTCGCGAATATATGTGCCCGACCCTGAGCTTATCACGACGCCGGTAGAAAGATCGAGGCTTGAAACCAACACTTTCTACATATACTATGAATAGTGCACAATCACTATGGAGGATGTCGCATTCATCACTGATATCTAGCAGTTGACAGCAATGTCGTCTCTATTGACTTTGACTACATGCATGACTGGCGGGATACAGTGAAGTGTATTTTGGGGAAGAGGCCGGCGAGGGATGACATTAAAGATGGCCGGCTGAAGCTCATCGGCTGCTGGAGCAGTGTAAGGATTCGCACACAGATACTAGACGACGACCGATGAAGTTAGGCTAGGGCAGTATGCATTGCACTCTTCACATTAGTTTAGTCTTAGGAGCAATGGGCAGTTCCCACTACTACATAAAAAAATAAATCGTATACAATTTTGATAGAAAGAAAAACATAAGCATCAAACTGAGCGCAAGTATGGGTAAAAATCAGACACAAATTATAATGAAATTTGGAGTGCATTAGACAGACATTCCCCATTATGTTATTATGGAATTGAAAAGAAATGAATACGTGGGCGGTGGGCGTGTAGTCTGATCCGCCATCGAAAAGATTAATTGCTGTTTCATTATGTTTTTTCAATGAATTTGTCCTTCCCAATGTCGTCGCCCCATGCAGTAACCAGCTAGCTTAGCCCACCTCTCTCAGACATGTTGCAAATGGGCATGCATTGCCTTCTAACTTATTCCATTTTCTTCACCAGTTTACATGTTAGTTATCAAAGAGATCGTGTTCGAGTGATTGTAATGTTTGATTTTGTTCCTAAAGATATTAAATTTGAAGTTTTGAATGCATAATCATTTCACCAATGCGACAATCTCAATAGTTGTTTGTTATGAAAAAAATAATTAACTTAGCAGTTCCAGATTAAAACACCATTATCATTAAGAAAACACTCATACATACTAATTTGTCATAAAGAAAATCTAAATCAATTTTGAGGTATACATAGACAGTTGATAGTTTCTATGAAGAGTGTAGTTTGTTTGTCGTAATGAAGAAAGGGTGGCAGGAACTGAAATGCCCGTGGTAGTTTGCCGGTGGGTGGGGGTTAAATGTTAATATATTACTAAGTAATAATTTAATTTATTTGTGTGTTTGTATCGATCTGCAATCCCTATGATGGGCCTTTCTGCCACTGTCTGCTTTATGTTTTCTCTAACAAATGTTGTAATTAAGTGTTAAAATGGCATATATAATCTAGACAATTAATCCCCTCTGAACTTGGAGATTATAAACTAATAATTAACCCAACTTCATCATTAAGCGCTCCGACATGTTTGCTTCGGCTGGTCTCGCTCTCTGGCTTTGCATGCGCAGTTGACCCACCGTTTTGCGTGTTTTAGCTGTTTGTCTCACTTGTCTCTATGCTATTCTTACGTACTAATTATCAACATTTAATTGCTCACTCGAAATTGCTATGGCTTCAATAGTCATTTTGTATCCGACAGTCGATCCAATAATTTTAATTTATTTTTGTTAATTTTAATCCAACTGTTGAAATTTTACTAGGGATATAAAGAAAATTAAAAATATATTCTCTATTTTTCAACTTTTCTTTCTTTCTCTTTTTTTACTTTTCTCACGTAAACTAGATATAATAATGACATAACAATGATGTAACGAGGATGTAACAATTTACATATGAAGTCGACATAATGAAGTTGATATAATAAAAAATGCATAACAGAGTCGTAAAGTGTATACATCACCGTCATAAAAGAGTTATAAACTGGACATAGAGATGATGAATTTAACTACTCGTAAGGTGGACGTAACAACGACATAACGAGTCCGTAAAATGGTCGTATTAGCGGCATAACATGCTCGTACAATGACCACACTCATGCAATTTTTTTCCAATTGTTTTTCCGAAACTACCACCATTCAAGTCAATGCATTTGACTCATTTTTTCAACCGTTGGATGAACGTTGAATCAAAAGTAGACTGATCCAACAACCCACAATCCATCAGAACATCTATCGGATCCGGCTTTTGGAACAGTAGCCGGGTTGTCACTTCACTCATTCAAATGAACTATTCTTACCTTAAGCACAACTCATACTTCACTGTTAAAATATTAATTAGTCGATATAAACAAAATAAGTTATCGTAAATTTAGAGGTCTTTATGTTTTTACATTTAATATTAAACCTAAACTATATATTACTTCCATTTTCATTAGAAAAATCGAGAAATCACAAGTTACCTATGATTTAAAGTCTATCGTATTCTAGGCAAAACATATCATGTATTATGCAGCCTACTAACAAGCCATGTAACTAATTATTATTTGGTTACAAGATATATAGTACTTTATTTGAGTCGTATAACTAGTTATTAGAGTCAAATAACTACTTATAAACACGCATCACTAGTTATATATACATGTGTAACTAGATAGTAAATTGGTAATTAGTTATTAAGTGGTGATCTAATTAGTTAGTAAATCATATAATTAGTTACACAAAATTATAATTAGTTATTAAGGTGTGTAACTAGTCACAAATAGTTATAAATGATTATAATACTGTAATAACCAGTTATAGCACTCCACCGGAGTTTGGCCAGAAACCTTGTCGACGTCTCGCTGGAGCTTCACCGCAAAGTCTCTCCAAAGCTTTGCCGGCACCGGCTGCCACTGGCAGTGGTGGCTAAGTGTTGGAAAAAATCAATTAAATTGCTTTATTAAATGGACTAAATATTCATTTAATCTACAACAATATGGATTAGTCAACAGATTAAAACTAAATTGAATTGCTTAGGTTGGATGTTTGATTGTGGTACATGCATGGTTCAATGATTAGAAAAGATTTGAACATATTTGAAGTAATAAAACTGTTGAAATAATATGGTGATTGATTTGTATGGTTTGGAATTTAGGCGATTAGTTTGCAAAAAGCAAAGAGTTGGGTGGTTGATATTTTGAAATAAATGAGTTGGATGATTGAATTGTAAAGTAGAAAAATGATGGACTGAGAAAGATATTTGGCAAATGAAAGGATTTTGAGGACGAAAAAGAAACTGCTGCTTTTATTTCTCAGCGACTGCAAAGACATGTGTTTCGTGTTTGTTAACTTGATTTTGGTTTTTTTCTTTTTGTTTTTATTTAGATTTGGTTGATACATAATGGATGTAAGGTTTTATATAGTTTTTACAAACTTAACAAGATAAAGTACATTTATTTTATCATCTTATCACAACTAACTTTATTAATTTTGGTGGCTTGATGATGAAGATTTGGTGGTAAGCCTACTGTTACTCTGAAATGGAAAGTAAGGGTCAGTGCTAATCACTGAGTGAGGATCTTTGTCCTAGGCCACTCTAAGGTACACATAATCATATAGAAAGTATACAGCATACAACACATAAGGCTAATTATATAATTTAATTCATATCCATATTTTATTTGGAATCCTGGCTCACATATGCTGACGACCCATATAGAGTTAGTGCCACTAACATGGCCAATGTAGAGTTAGTGTGGCGCTTACCAAAGCCCACAACAATAGTTAGTTGTGGCGCTTACTAAGGCCTACCGCGTAACAGAAGTGCAATAAGTATAATCGTCAGCATACGGGCCCTAACTAGGTGATCAATCAATTACCGGATTTATTCAATAATCAGTAATAGCTATTGCTCATATTAACACACATATTAAATAAGATATATCAGCGAAGTAACAGAACAGGTATTATATTAAGTAATAAATATAGTAAAGAAGCATATACAGTCTTAAGATTAAACGGACATTACCCTATCATGCATATAGCCTTTAATAATAACAAACTCATAATGGAACATCTAACCCGGTCGGATACGCATGAGACCCTCACCAGAAATAATCCTTGAGAATCCCGATATAAGCTTCCGAGTCGAAACTCTTATTCCCCACTAATCTTGGAGCATGAACTGTGTATACTACTACCCACTATAACTTCTTCCAAACCCCTCTGCTTCTTTCTGTATTTTTATGTGTTCTCCTTATTTTGCCAAATAGGCACATACCAATTTATACTGCTCTCAAACGGAGAATGCTAATGCTAAAAATTTCCTTTACAACAATCCAAAAGGACAAGGACACCATGCATTGTTTGTATTTATTCTAATGATTCTATAACTTCCCTAGCCAACTCATGTGGAGAGACATGGTACTTCTCATCTTAAGACCAAACTTTTGTCCATAAGCAATTTTTTCATCATCCCTAAGAATCTGGACACTTCCTCCATCTCAAGAAATAGAATGTCTTAATTCATGCATTGGTGAGTTTTCCCTCTTAAACTTGCCACGGGACACATAATGCATGTGGTAGTCATATGTACATATATGATTGGCTACTATAATCTGGATCACCACTTGTACCATATTAATTCGGTTGTTGTTTCTTTACGATTGGGCCGGAATGATACAGGTGTAGCGATCGGCTTGCACTTGTCCATCTTGAATTTCTTTAGAATATCTTCAGCATATTTTTTCTGGTAGATGAAAATCCCGTCTTTTGATTGATGAATCTCCAGCCCTAAAATAGTTCATTTCTCTTAAATTGGACATTTCCAACTCTCTCTTCATGTCGGTCTTGAACTTTTGTACTTCTTCGGGATTGCTGCCTGTAACTAATAAATCATCCACATACAATGAGACAATTAGAAAATCTTCTGAGTCTACCTTCTTCACGTAGAGTGTAGGCTCGCTTGGACTCCTTCTAAATCCACTTTCGGTGAAGTAGTTGTCAATTCTGCTATACCATGCTCGCGGAGCTTGTTTGAGGCCATTTAGTGCTTTCTTCAATTTGTAGACGTAATCTTCTTTCTCCCAAATGGCATAGCCTTCAGGTTGCTCGATGTAGACTTCTTCTTCAAGATAACCATTAAGGAATGCTGATTTTACGTCGAGTTAAAAGATTTTCCACCTCTTTTCTGCTGAGAGTGCCAAAATTATTCGGATGGTCTCGTGTCTAGCTACAGGTGCAAATGTTTCAGAGTAATCGACTTCTGCTTCCTGTGAATATCCTTTGGCTACGAGTCTTGCTTTGTGTTTATTGATTGTGCCATTAGGATTCATCTTTGTTCTGTAGATCCACATGACACCGATGACTTTCTTTTGAAAAGGTCATTTGGTTAGCTCCCAAGTTTGGTTTTTCTCGATCATCTTCAGCTCCTCCTCCATGGCAACGTTCTATTCTTTATATTGAAATGCTTCTTCGTAGCAGTGAGGTTCAACCATAACTCTGTTGCAGTCATAGATCTCTGCCAATGATCGCATCTTCTTTGGTGGCGATTCAATCGAATTGGTTGAGCTCTCTCTATCTGAGTCTGAGTTGGTCGGATCTATTGGTTGAGGATCTGGTAGCGTATGAGTTGTTACCGTTTGTCTTCTCTTTGACTTTGCTTCATCCCAGTTCCAGGTAGCATCTTCATCAACTTTTATGGCTCAGCTGATGATGAACTTTTTTGTTTCAATGTTATACACCTTGAAGCCTTTGGACTGAGAGTTGTAGCCGACGAAAATTCCTTGTTCCGCCTTGTCTTCCATCTTGTGTCTCTTCTTGTCTGGAACATGTGTGTAGCACATTGGGCCAAATACCTTCAGGTGCATCATTGTTGGTTTGTGTCCGCTCGAGGCTTCTATTGGAATTTTATCTTTGAGGACTCGTGTCGGAAGTCTGTTCAACAAGTAGACATTTGTGTTGACTGCTTCCACCCAAAAAGATTTGGGTAGATTCTTCTCACCTAGCTTGCACTTCACCATCTCCATCACGGTTCTATTCTTCCTTTCTGAGACGCTGTTTTGTTGTGGAGTGTAGCGTATGATGGTCTGCTGCTCTATGCCTGCAACTGCACAAAACTTTTCAAATTCATTAGAGTTATACTTTGTTTCTCTGTCGGATCATAGAATTTTGATTTTCTCATCGCTTTGGTTCTCGACCATGGCTTTGAATCTTTTGAAGATTGAGGAGACCTCAGATATGTGCCTCATAAAGTGCACCCACGTCATCCTGGTGTAGTAATTGATGAACAATATGAACTATCTATTGTTGTTGAGATTTGGGTCTTGCATCGGTCCATATACATCAGTGTGGATCAACTCCGACTTTTTATTTTCTCACCACAAACTTTGTGATGGGAATGATTCTCTGTGTTGCTTCCCGAGTTGACATGGCTCCCACACATCTTCACTGCTTTGTAATGTTGGTAAGTCTTTGATGAGATTCTTCTTTTGGAGATAATTTAGCGCCTCCATGTTGTAGTGGCAGAATCTCTTATGCCACAGTCTGGACTCATCGACTTGAACTTGTAATCCAATGTGTCCATATGCCAAGTGGAAAACTCCTATTTTTCATGGGAACTTGGAACATTTTTCCCCTTCTGGAAAATAGATCTTACACCAACTATTATCAAAGCTAAGTGAAAAATCATTTTCCATTAGTTGACCTACACTAAGTAGACTCATTTTGAGAGCTGGCACAAGTAGGACATCTCAAATAGTTATTATGCCTCCTGGGATTGTAGTGAGACGATGCCTTTGCCCTTAGCTTCTGCCAATGCTCCATTTCCCATCCTGGCGGAGTTCTTTATGTTACGGTTGATTTCAGAGAAGAGTTTTTCGTCATATGTCATGTGGTTGGTGCATCCACTATTGACTAGCCATTCTAACTTCTCCGTTTCACACATATGACAAGCAGTTAGTGAAAAATTATTTTTTGTTGAGTCTTTGTTGTTTTTACTGTGTTGTTGACGAGTAGGTTGATCTGATCCTTGACTTCCTTGCTTGAATTTGCAGACTTTCTCGATGTGTCCGAATTTCTTGCAAAAGGTGCATTGAGCTTTGTTCTTTATCCAACAATATTTTTCAAGATGGCTAGTCCTTTTGGAAGTTTTTTAAGATGGTTATTTGCCGGCTGAAGACTTCGTGATCTATTGCTTTCCCCCTTTGTTCTTGGAAGACGTCTATTTGTGATTTGTTTGGTGTGCTCCCTTGACGTTTCCTTCGCTCCTTCAGTTATTCTTTGCTCTTGTGCCTCCAGAGAGTTTGAAAGTTCTGCTATCGTGAGTTTTGAAAAGTCTTTTGATTTTTCGATGGCAGCGACAATTGGGTCGAACTTTTCCGTCAGACTTCTGAGCATCTTCTCCACGATTCTCTGATCTGTAAAGTTTTCACCATAGAGCTTCATTTGATTTGTCACCTCGGTTGTGTGTATGAAAGTGATGGCTTTCATATTCGTCATGGCGACTTCTTTACTTTGCTTCTCCTGGCCTTTCGATGATTTTTCTTCAGACGATTTTTCCTCCGATGATTTTTCTTCTAATGATTTTCTTCTGATTTGGGAGGCTCGATGTCGTCATCAATAATCTCCCAAAGATCATTGGCCATGAAAAAAGCTTTCATTCGGACCGCCCAATAATAGTAATTTTCACCTTTGAAGATTGTAGGTGAAGGTAAGGAAATATTTGTGGAGCACATTTTGATAATTTTGGGTTACAGATAATTTTTGGTAAATAGTAAAAAAAGGTAAGGTAATTTTTACGGAAGTGATTTTTGGCCCGTAAGAACAATTAGGGCTCTGATACCATGTTGAAATAATATGGTGATTGATTTGTAAGGTTTGGAATTTAGGTGATCAGTTTGCAAAAAGCAGAGAGTTGGGTGGTTGATTTGTGGAAATGAATGAGTTGGATGATTGGATTGTAAAGTAGGAAAATGATGGACTGAGAAAGATATTTGGTAAATGAAAGGATTTTGAGGAAGAGAAAGAAGCTGCTGCTTCTGTTTCTCAACCGCTACAAAGCCTTTTGTTTTGTTTTTGTTAACTTGGCTTTGGTCTTTTTCTTTTTGTTTCTAACTTAGATTTGATTAATACATAATGGATGTAAGGCTTTATATAGCCTTTACAAATTTAACAAGATAAAGTACATTTATTTTATCATCTTATCACAACTAACTTTATTTAATTTTGGTGGCTTGATGATGAAAATTTATTGGTGGCTTGTTGGTGGATGTAAAGGATTGTATTGGTGGCTTGTTGTCTCTGAAATAAATGAGTAAAACATCCAAATTTTAACAAAAAGCCATAGGGGCATTAGTATATTTTCTAACTATTCTATTTGACTTGATCGGATGGTTTAGATCGATGTTGAGGATTTGCTGGTGGATAACTCTTGATTATTTATGGGGTGAAGCATTGACGCATGGTTACCTTTATTTTGCTTTGTTTGTGGTTTGGAGTCGCATCACCTATTGGTGTCTTTTATTGCTTGCCACGTTTCTTGTTTATAGCCTTCGTGTCTTCATGTAGTCTGTCGCGGTGCAACCATTATACTTATAATTTATTTTTCGTTTCTCATGTGTTAGAGGCATTGCCTAGGCTTGGGGTAACTTCTCTGTTTCTAGGGAATGTTTGTGCGTAGGCTTGAAATTCCTATTAAATTCACCTTCCCCGATGAATTCTGGATGTTTTTTCGAATATTGATAGCTCAACGTCGTGGGAGGATGTTGTATTTGTACGAAAAAAATGATCGTTATTTGTTTTATGAATATTGTATTTTATTCATCAAAATTGTAGGAATGCAAACCCACCAACCCACCAAAGTTTGGGAAGAGATTCCTTTAAGAATTTGAGCCTAAAGCTGGCCGCGTTCCTGCAGCAATCTCCAACCTTTTTTTATTAGAAGCACTAGGTTGAAGGTTCTGAATCCCAAAAATCGAGACTTCCTACTGATTTTGTCATTGATCCTCCTAAAATAAAACACAAAGGTAGGAGTCCATTTTGTCCCTAATTTCTTTAGGGAGGAAAAAGCATAACATAACATATGTTGGATTGCTATAATATATGGCTTTCAACATGATCTATTTTGCCCATGTAAGAGACAACACTCTTTCCAAATTGTTTCACCTTTTTCATGTGTTTCAAGAGTAAGATAAAAACTTTCTTTTTGCAACGTCCCCATTCAGCGGAACTCTCACATAGTTTTCGAGCGTGGAGTTGGCCTAGAAGGCCAGGTCTGTCTTGTTTGGATATGCTCCTCAACTGACGTAGGTGTGTTCCATCAAAACATGATTGATGTGTTGCTCTTGCTGATGATCTGCCCCATCATATTTGCATATCTTTCCATAATTTCATTGATGATTTATAGTTTATGTGACCGAGGCATCGCCAAACATGATGATGTTAATAGCGAGAGTATGTGGGTGATTATGGGAATCTTGGGTTGATTCAGATTCCTTTAAACTTAACTTCAATTATTTGTCATGAAGACAACATTATCTTTCCCTTTATATATTTATAAGAATCTATTGTTTTAACGACACATATTTAACAGCGGATGTGAATGATATAAAACTACGTTTGTTATCATCAATTGACCAAAACTGATATTCTGAGTTTTGGTATTGGCAAATTAAAAGTTCGAGAATTGGATTCTGAAAGTTGGGGTACGCTTGCTAGAAATTATGTTATGTAATTTAACAACGAACAATATACGTTGTTAGTTTAACAATGGTTTTATCCTTCATAAAGCTAAAGGTGGATAATATCCACTATTAAATTGTAACGTGGAACAATGGAAAAATACGCCGTTAAAAGATCGCGGTTAACTTAACGACGGATAGAAATTCGCTATTAGGATTCTTACCAATACTTATCCTAACAGTAGATTTGGATCCGCTGTTAAACTATCTAACCAACTATTCAATATGGAGATCGACAATGGAGGAATTTTTGTATTGCAAAGACTTATATAATGCAATTGACTCGATTATAGATACAAACCAAAAAAAGTATGAGAAGACAAAAACGAAAGAATGGGAAAAGTTAAAGCAGAAAATGAAAGAATTTGTGCATGATTTGCGTCTTAATTTGCTGTCTGTAAATGTTTTTTTACCAAGAAAGCTTGTGATACATATTTGGTGATGGAAAGTGGAAGTTGTCTAAGAGTTCGTTGATAGTTGCTCCTGGTGAGTTGTGTTGCACTTTGTATCAGACATACTTCGATTATGTTATAGTAAGGTGAATGTAGTTAAAGAAAAGAATTCTTCAAACTTGTGACATTGAAGATTGGGGCATATGAGTGACAAAGGGATAACGATTGAAAAATAAATCTCTTATTTTTGTTGATAAATAAATTTTGCTTGACCCTTGTGATCACTGTTTTGCAAGAAAACAACATTGAGCTTTCTTTTCTGAAAAGTCTATCAGAAAATAAGGCAACTTGGAGTTGATTAGTTAGGCTTTATGGCCGAACTAATGAGGTTGAGAGAGAGTTTCATTGAAAAGAAAAACACAATTTAAAATGGGAAGAGATAAGGAAAAAGGAGAAGAGAAGAAAATAAGATAAGGAAAAAGGAGAAGAGAAGAAAATGTGGAGATTTGTAGTCACTCACCAGGCCAGTTCAAATTCGTCAAATTTTAGTGAACAAACGAAGTCAGATATCGCTAAAATTTGTTCATGGTTTATAGGGCTACATTCTAACCGTTGGGATCTTCGTTTTGATGTTCGGTTTGTCGGGAATCTCTGCTGGAAGTTGGTGGACAAAATCTCTTTCTTTTTGTGAAATTATTTTATGGTGCTCTCTTCTTTCGAAAATGCTAATGATCGGCGAATCGGAGCCGTCCGTCAATAGATGCGAACAAACCCAAGTTTATTTTGCAGATGGAGGGTATGTAGGCCTCTCTCCTCGTGAAGTTAAAGTTACCTTTGTCCTCATCCACCAAAGAAGTTACATCCATTCTCATCCACCCATCAACGGTTAGAACTACCAAGGCCAATAACTTCTATCGAGTTGTAACTTCCTTCCGCATTCGTGTATATATCATTGCTATTTAGGTTTTTCTATAAGTCTCTAATAAGGTTATTCCTCCTTCCTGTAGTATCCGATGGTGAAGACTAGCAAAGGAGCTCCCGTTTCCCCTCATTAATCTTCAAAAAGGCTGGCAGAGCTACATCAATCTCCACCTGGAGTACAGAAAGGTTCCGACAGCAAAGTCGGGAAATGAAAACGGAAAGAAGCCTCCCTCCGTCACAGCTCAGACTATGACCACACTATTAGTGTCGGATCACCCAAAGAAAAGGTAGATCTGAGGCTCGCCTATGTTTGTTACGATTCTGAAGTGCAAATGTTATGTCTATGATATGATTGTGGTTCTGTTTATGCTTGTTATCAGTATGAAATTCCCATGTTATTGCCTATGATATGTTTATGATATGCTTGTGTATCTTTTCATGTTTGTTACGATTACCTAATGCCTCTGTTATGTATATGTTATTAGTATGATATGCTTGTGTGCTGTGTATGCTTGTTACGATCATTAACTACCTATATCATCACACTAATATGAGTGTCGTATGATTGTGGATATTTCATGTCTCTCGTTGGTATGACTCTATTCTTGAATGTCAGGTGGCCAAAACTAATCTGACGAAGAAGGGTCATGCTTACAAGAAGAGAGTTGTGAAGAAGGTTGTCCCAGCGGAGATTAGCGTGAAGCAAAAGAAGGGAAATGTCACCCTATTTGTTACAAAACAAAACCGTTGGTGGCTTTCAATGATCTGATTGAGAATGACCACCCACGTCGCACTAAGATCTGTCAGTGCCTGACTGACGTTGGCTGCCATGGGTTGTTGCATCTATAGCTTGAAATGATCAATAAGAAGCTTGCTCAGTTCCTCCTCAAACCCTTTGATCGTGAACTTGGTCGTTTCAAGTTCCTGGACGGTCATCTGTTGGACGTAACTCCAGAGGATGTGCGCCGTGTCTACGGTCTTCCCTCCCATACAACTCTAACCGACATGGATGTGACATATTGCGGGCAGCGGGTGCTGAAGCAATTTGAAAGGTTGACGGTGTGAAGAGTAATAAGTACCCTAACATCAACATAGTTCACATTCAAGCTGCAATGAAGAAGGTATAAATCCCATGGCTTATGCGAAGTTTTACATGTTGCTTGGCCTTGGTTCGTTGCTTGTTCCAACAAACACCTGATGGGTGACAATGAAGTTTGCCAAGTATCTGCATCTTGGAAACATTGAGATTTCTAGTCACAATTGGGCGGCTCGCATCTCAAATCATCTGCTGAAAGGGCTACTATCAAAATCATAAGGCATCCTATCCTAGTAGGCTCCAAACAAGACGCTGCAAGGAAAATGGACACCAATTGTTATTATCATGTTATGTAGCTGTGATTTGCATAGTATGATCATGTTATAAGTTTCTACAAGTTCCATAGTGTAATGACATGATTTAATTACAAACATGTTACGCCATAAACTGTTACGCAAACATTTATGTTACGCCATAAACTGTTACTCAAACATTATGCTTATATAATGGACCAAATATGTGCATGTTATGATATCTGAATATGAAACCGTACCTAACAGGTGGCACTTCTGGTTTTTCCTATATGTAGTATCGAATGTGATAGAGTCTCTAAAACACGTGTAGTCGTCTTGCATTCGTTGGTTTGCCCAGAAAATGTTTGCCATTTTCTCCTCCTCATCAATTTCTACCTCGACAAAGTACCCTGGATTGTACTTTTGCTTCTCATGGAAATACTTGTTAGTCGCCATTTCTTGACCATATAGCATGTTCCTCTGTCAACTTTTGTACACCCCACATTGCTTTCTCCACCAAGTTGCGCGCATATAACTTCATAGGAAGACCTCAGACCTATTCCACACTGCTTATTGATGGATGCCATTAATTCGGTTACCGCATCCACCTTCATGTTGGTCCTCAAGTTGTGCTTCTCCTCTATCACCATGTCATGCTTATGGTCCTCGTGTTTTGATGAAGTACATGTTTCACCTTTCATCAAGGTGCACATGTATTTTTGCCTTGCATCTAATTCTCACATCATCATGATTACGCAATAGTCTTGCTTTAGGGTTTGGATCCATTATGGCAGTTTCGAGCTTGAACTTTCCTTCCTTGTTGTTGCTAGTTTTCTTGAATCCTTCTCTCTGCCCTGTGCACTTGATATAAAATTTCTTCACGCTGTCATCGCCCACCCGCCGTGAAGGGTTACGGTAATGGGTACGAATGGAGAACTCCCTCATTCGACAAAATTCCATGTACCATGTCTCCGCTTCCCCTTCAGAGTCAAATATAACTTTCCCCCATTCTTGGCAGTCTTTGGGAGAAAATAATGTTCCTGATACAAGTAACCATTACGGGACCGTTACATAAACGGTACATGCGCCTTACATACTTGTAACGACTTTGGTACACAGTCCTGACACGGTGCCACACACTACACAACACCATAACGAGAGGAATTCCATCTTTGTCATAAAAGCACTTTTACACATTACAACATGGTCAATCATGGGGGAGCACATATACTACAAAAAATATACATGTCAATGAGGAATAAAATGTCATGAAAGCTTTGAAAAGATAATTGTTGGAGGACCACATGCTCAATCATGGCGGAACAAACATGTTAAGGAGGAATAAAATTTCATGGAACCTTTGACAAGAAATAAATAAAGGTTGCAGATAAAAGGAAAACACACACATTAAAGTTTAAGCATTTATTTGTTTCTTCTCAGTAAACCCTAAAGATGTACAAAATTCTTCTGCTCACTATCACTTTTATGGACCCCAGCTGCATCTCCAAAAATATTAAATCCATCATTGCTATCTTGTTCATTAACTCCACCTTCTTCATTAACTTTCTCCACAAAATGTTCATCTTCTTCACTGCAGTCCTCCATAAATGCTTCAGTTCAGTGATATATGTGTGGTTTCAGCTAAGAAAAGAGCTTCATTAATGGTGAACAGTGGGACAATAATGGCGATGTAATAACTAAGGAAGAAGATGAAGTTCAACAATTTAATTGGAATTAAAGTCCAGCTCGAATGTGCTGATATGACAATGGGTTGACAAAGGGAATACATTTATTTTCTGTCGTTGATATGGCCTCAGCCTGACTCAAATTTATTTATCCCGACCATTTTCTACTCGCCTTTTACCGCCCATTAAATATTGATAAGTTTGCAATGATAAATTTAACCCTGCTCCCTAATTATTTTCCGATCATTTTGACGCGACAGAGGCCAATGGACGGCTGAGATCTGTCGGATCAATCTCTCTGGTCCGTCTCTCGGATCCGTAGCCGGACTACTCTTCTTTGTTGCTGTCTTATGTATAGAAGCGTTGGCGGGTGGTGAACCTTTGTATGACTTATGTGGGTTCGTTTGCCCTCAACTTCAGTATAATAAGAGAAGGAAAAGGTGGACTACCATAAGTCCCGTGGTTTTTACTCTTCACACCGAAGAGGCTTTCCACGTATAAATCGCGTGCCACTTGCATTTGTTCTTTCGCATTTGATCGTACATCGGTTGTCCCATTGTTGTTTGTTTGGTTAATTTTCTTGGATCAGATCCTTGTGGGTAGTTGATACATTGCCAGGGACCCTATCAGAAGTGAACCATGCCACGATTATGACGAAACCCAACAACATTCTCGACACGAAACACTTGAACTCGAACTCTTCGACAGAGGGAAGAAGCAAGATAGATAATCGCCCACATACAAGAGTGAATATCTCGCTAGTACAATCAACGGTCCTCCAAGCACGAATCGACAAGCACCTAAACGAACCCACGATCCTCCAAGTACGAATCCCACATACTCAAACGAATCAACCGAGTATAAAACTCAAAACAACTCATAACTCAATTTATTATCTCAATGGTTTGTCTTCTATGTACAAATAACTATCCTTTATATAGGCTTTCACAACTTAATCCCCAGTAAAACAGTAATAAACGAATCCCTAATCCTACATAGAAATTTAAATAAACTTCTAGTTTTAACTAAGAATAACTACTAAATAGGCATATTTTAGTATACAACCAGTCAACTTTAATTAAGCATAGGACTGTCAAATTGTCATCTCTCATAGGAGAGTCTGCTTGAGCTGAATTATGGCCTCCTAAACAAACCCTATTCACGCAATCACAAATCATAAACCCACCTCAACCAATATCACCCCCACCACCTCCATGACTTCTTTCACCAAGGGTAATACCAATCACCCAAACAATCCCATCATCGTCAACCCTAACGCTAGCTCGACCTTCCATTCTGGCGGTATCTCTTCTCCGTGTCAAGCCGCAACCACCAAGGATCATGCAACCCAAAGCCGAAGAACTCGGACTGACCTCGGGACCGACCAAACCCCAAGAGTAGTGATGACTGCCTCAGGATCAGCGGTCGTGTTGCAAGCCGCATTCGCCTCTACTGTTGCCGCACCAACCAGGGACACAACCCTAGCTAGACGGGAAAACACGCTGGCAGTGGATACCGACTCAGGCAGCGCGTCAATCGATCCATCAACCTTTCGACCAACAGTACTTATTGTCAGTCAACCGTCGTCCTAGGATTACGAGTTCTGTATAGTAGGCGTTTTTCTCATAAAAACGAGATCAACTTCATTGCAATGAAGAAAAGCCTGCCAAATACGTGGCAACCGATCCGAGGAGTCGAGATCATGCAGCTTGACGGGCATTGATACCTGTTTCGATTTTCTCATGATATTGACATTGGCTATGTCATGAATCATGGCCTATGGTTTTTCGACAAACAGATGCTGCTCACTCATGAGCTATAAATGGGCGAGACCCCGGACCAAGTCCCTGTCCAAACCGCCAACATGTGGATCTGAATCCACAACCTTCCATTCAGATATTTCTCAGAGGAAGTAGGAAAGATGTTGGGAACTGCGCATGCCAATATATTGGATATGATGAAAAGAATCATACTGCCTATCCTAACACATACATGAGACTGAGAGTTACACTGGATATCAATGCACCTTTACGAAAGGAACGTCCTATCACACTTCATAAGGGGGTAGAGATCATCTGTAAGTATAAATAAGAACGTTTGCTTAACTTCTGCTTTATTCGTGGAATTATGGGGCATGTAGAGAAAAAGTGTGAGCTTAGACTCAAATTCTCGTAAGAACAACTACTGTTTCAATGGGACGACTCGATCAGGGTACCTACATGGAAGGAAACTCAAGCCAAAGCAGCTAGTCGGTGGGACCTCAAGAAGTCAGAAGAAGGAGACCACAAGGCGACAACCCATGGGCCGGTGGTAAACCATTTCAAGGATCGACACCAACGATCCAATATCAGATATCAGTCAATATGCACGATCTGACCACAGATGATGAAGCAGTTGCCGCGGAATTCAGGAAGCGGCGTCGATCTGACCTCACAATGTCAGACCCAATGGAAACAAAAGTCGAAGGAAGATTCTCGAAGTCTCCAAAGAATATCAACCAAGAGGCGACAACACCATAAGTTACAACCGGTCATTTGCAGGGGGGCGGTCAGCCACATTGAGACGTCGCCAACACAGCTAAGGCTCTAGCCTCCATTGGCTGTGTACATTTAGGATGAACTCATCCATCTTGTTTTATACATCAATTTAAATTATACAAAACAGCCGGACAAGAGTCAGATTCCACAGTTATTTTATTTAATGTGACATGCGCACATCTTTTCCTTGACAGTTAGCCACCAACCTTTCAACGATGCACGAGTGTAAACACTATCAACACTTGGTAGGTGGATCCATCCGTCTTCTGGTTCAAGGGTCTTTCCCATGGCAACCAGACGATTAATTGGCCAATCGAACCAGGCTCATCAATTTTAACTATGTCTCATTGGAAAATTCTAATTATAGAGAATTTTATGGTTTTTGAAATATAGTTCTTCTTTGGCTGTCAGAATATAACTAGTTTATGGAATTAAAAATATGCATGTTTCAATCCAAACACTATCTTTGAAATTCCATATACACTTATTCAAACATATCTTTAATAATGTTCCGTACTATCACTGGATACTTACCACAACAAAATTTGTACACTCGAAATCAAGTGCCGGTACCAAATTTCGTCTAACCAAGTCGATTGTCTTTTTTCTAGTACTCTTCCTTAATCCTCGTATCAAAACCACTTTTCTTCGTAGTGTGTATACGAGTCCAAAAAATGATTACAAATGCACTGGGTACAGTAGTGTGTATACGAGTACAGATAAACGTACATATGTACAAAAATAACGAGTACAACATGCGTATACATGTACAAACGCATGTAAAAAACAAGTACTAGTGATAGGATAATGAATCGATAAGCTTCTGTTTTTACGTCGGAAAAGATATCGTGATAAGATAAGCTTCTATTTCTAGGTCGGAGAAGACTTCGTTCTACTTTCTTGACAAGAACAACCAGATAATTTGCTAATTTGATATTGCTTTAGAACTTTCGTCAAACAATTGGTGGGTAGACACCAAATCTCTATATGATCCTTTGACGCAAACACAATTATCCATCCACCAAAATTTAATTTAATTGCATCAACTAAATACGCTACACTTATACCCAAGAATACTATGAAACTCTCATTTCTTCACATCACACCGATATATTTCAACTTTGAGATCACAAAAAAACTTGAGAAATACTAAGTTGGGGCTCCTCATGAAACAAGGTGAAAATTGGAGTGTAAAATCTGGAAATCATGATCAGAGGCGGAGCTAATATATTGGGAGGAGGCTGCATGCAGCCCCCTTGATTTTTGAAAAAAAAAATGCCAAATATAGATATGTAAGACAAGGGAATCAAACCCCTGACCTCAACCTTTAGATGAGGTCCATTAACCAATTCAGCCACACAAATTTATTGATATTATTGATATTCGTTCATATTTTAAATCGCCCATGTTGTGTTATTTAAGTGTAAAGTGAATTAATCCCTAGAAAATTCAGTCGACCCTTTCTTTTATTATCTCTGCCAAACCCAGCCTTGCGAATTGCGATACTGATCAGCCAGCCGCCACCCATCACCAACCGCCACCCATCACCGGCCGGTCTCTCATCTCCGTCCGACGTCTATCAACCAACAAGGCAACAACTCAAACTCGAAGATCGAAACGGTTGCTCTGGTAAGTGTATATCTAGATGATTTTTATTTGATTCGTAAATTATAATTGTTGATTTTTCATATTCTAAAGTTGATTTCGATATCTAATATTAGATGAAGAGATATTATTCAAGAACCGAAAAAATTACTTTTCCGGCTTCGGCGGAGAAAGTAACAGAATCGATCGGAAGCAAGCAACCTACAACTTTTCCTCAAGTACTTGTACAATCTTCGTCGGTTAATCAATCGAGACAAGAACCTGAATCTATAGAAGAACCTCAAAGTAAGTCTCCCTCTCTTTCAGATGAATGGAAGATTAGTGGAATTTCTCTTCAATCCGATCCTTGTTTAAGACAGAAACTATCTGTTTATAATGCTAATGTGATCGATGATATTAGAAGAGCTTACCTACAAAAAGGTCCATGTCAACCACGCGTGCATTCTTTTCCATTTAGGGAATTTGGTGAAAGGAGGCGAAGGTTTAATCCTTCTTGGTTTGATCAGTATCAGTGGCTAGAATATAGTATTTCAAAAGATGCTGCATATTGCATGGTTTGTTATCTTTTCATAAATGATGTCGGATTGAAAGGTGGTGGTGATAGTTTCATTGGGAAAGGATTTACAAATTGGAGCAAGGCTAATAGGTTTGAGAAACATGTTGGCGACTTCAATAGTTTTCATAGTGATTGTTAGAGGATGAGTGAATCTTTGATGCAGCAATCACAAAGTATTCAAAATACTTTTGATAAACAATCTGATCAAGCCAAAAAAGATTATCGAATTCGATTAGAGGCGTCAGTTAAATGCATAAATTGGCTGTTGAAACATGGATTGCCATTTCGTGCACATGATGAATTAGAAAGTTCAAATAACCGTGGTTTATTCTTGTCTCTTTTGGAGTTCTATAGTAGTGATATAGAACATGTCAGGAATGTTGTGCTGCAAAATGCTCCAAAAAATCATCGAATTACTTCTCCAGACATTCAGAAGGACATTGTGCATGCATTGGCTGTTGAAACATCTAAGTTAATCAAGAAGGATATTAGGGATGACTTCTTTGCCATATTGGCGGATGAATCTCGAGATGCATCTGTGAAGGAGCAAATGAGTGTTGTTATTCGATATGTGGATGGTAAGGGATGTGTTATGGAGAGGTTTCTTGGTATTTCACATGTTAGTGATACTAAAGCTCTCACTCTTAAGAAGGCAATTGAAGCAATGCTTACTAAACATGGATTGAGCATCTCAAGAGTAAGGGGTCAAGGCTATGATGGAGATTAATAATCGTTTTGATGAGGTCAATTGTCATTTGTTATTATGTATGGCTTGCCTAAACCCACAACATTCATTTGCCGCTTTTGACAAGGAGAAACTTATGCAGCTGGCTACCTTCTACCCTAATGAGTTCCCTCCAACTCTCATGAGATTTCTAGGTCATCAATTAGATTCATATATTTGTGATCTACCACTCGATAACAAGTTCGGTAGAATTGAAAGGGATTGATGAGTTAGCGAAAAAATGGTGGAAACAAATAAGCACAAATTCTTATATCCATATATTTATTTACTTTTGAAGTTGACACTTATTACGCTCGTTGCAACAGCAAGTGTGGAGAGATCATTTTCAAGCAATGAAATATATCAAGAACGATCTTCGGAGTCGGATGAACGACCAATGGTTGAACGATGCAATGGTGACCTATATAGAACAAGATCCGTGTGCTAGTTTAGACAAGGAATGTATTTCGCAATGTTTTCAGAATATGAAGTCGCGTCGTGGTTTGTTGTAAGCGGTGTGCTTTGAACTACTTTTTTATATAAAGAAAGACACTCCCTTGGCTCAAATTCTGGCTCCGCCCCTAATCGTGATGTACACCCGTGTCCCGTCAATGTTGCGTCGTACTCACGAGCAAATCTAGAAGGATTGTATGACCATGAAACTGCAAGCTGTCTTGGTGATGGAGGTTCACAGGACAGAGTTGTAATGCCTAATCGGCACAGAACGGCTGCTGAAAACTCTTCCCACAGTAAAAACTCGAATGGTCGCCCCATTTGCCATTCATCGAACCAATCTGAAGCTGCACCGACGAGTCCTTCCCATTTGAAATCCACCTGGTCATGGGTAGAAATTCCATGGATGAAAAATAAACAAGAACAGTCTTGCAACTTGTGAAAATCGACAGGATAATGTATGATTTAGTGGATGTAATCATATGGCCGGAGAAGGGCTTTGATACCAATTGATAGAATAATGAATCGATCTGCTCCTGTTTTTAGGTTGGAGAAAACTTCATTCTAATTTCTTAGAAAGAACAACCAGAAATTTGGGCGGCGCCAACTTTTCGATACTGGCCGCTTGGGGTGGCTACTAACACGTGAATGATTAATTGGAATGGAATATGGGTTAAACCGGTAGCAGACCAACAATCAGTGGACTCTTGACTCGTTTCAAACTGTAACAAATCTTTTGAGGCATTTGACTCCATCTTCCATGCATTCGTCCTAGGCAAGGTATGGGATCCTTAAGTTTGTTAAATGCTAGCATGAATTTCATCTACCAGTTTGGGTAGGTATTGAGACACTACACTAACACTAGAATTGGTTACGGCGGCTACCACCAACGCCTTATCTGGTTGAAATTTGCGTGCCAAGGAATATGACATTCACGCTGACCAAAAAGTAAAACCATCTTGAAGGACAAAAAACAAACAAACAAACAAGCATACATCTTGAAGACAAAAGATCCAAAAAAACAAGCATACATATGAGCCGAGCTCTCTCTCGATTGTAGTTGTTTCTCATACAAAGTAATCAAGGGGTTTTCAAGACATAAGTTCCAGGATGGTTGTTGCTCCCTTTAATCCGCCAAATACCTACTGTTTTCCAAAGCCTCCATTACCCAACTGCACTTTCATAATGTTTCTCTACATTCAAGCCACCCCTGCAACAGTATTTTCAATTGTCAAGCACAATTTGACATTCAGGTCAAAAGTAACCAATGATGTCAAAAAAGACCAAAAGTACAAGTGCTGTTACCTGAGATATAGATATGCATCAAATGTTCAGTGCTCAAAAACGCCTTGGCCTAGATTCAGCCACAGAAACTCGAATAGATCTCCCATCCAAATCCTGTGCCAGGAAAAGAATGTTCAATGTACAGATTGTACTGCATTTGCATACGCCACACATAAGATGCAACCGATCTTGTACTAAGTAGAAGAATAATTGAGATAGAGAGCTATATCTAGTCTGACTATTGTACACACAATACACAAGCACGAAAATCTCAACACTACTAAGCTTCTCATACAAGTATCATACCAGAAAGTTCATGATTAAAATTGAAGATGAACGGGTGAATGAAACTTACAGCGCCATCGAGGGAATCAAGGGCATTATTCATATCGTCAGCAGAGCTGAAAGACACGAAACCAAAGCCCCTTGACCTACCACTTTCCCTGTCATAAACAACCCTTGCGTCGACAACCTTGCCATGCTCACTGAACAAAGCCTCAAGTTGAGAGTTGTCAACCCCCCATGAAAGGTTACCCACATAGAGGCGGTTCTCGTCACCACCGCCACCACCGCCAACTCTGCCCCCACCTCTAGCGAACGGGGAGGAGTTGTCGCGGGGAGGAGGATTCCCTGCTGCATTCACCCTCAATTGCCTTCCGTCAAGTTCCTGCCCAAAATGAAGTGACACAACCAACTACTACTCAGTCTGTTGCTTCTATAATATCAGATAGCTTCAAATACAAGGAAGATTCTTTTGCCACAACACAAACTATTTTACCAAGCATTTCCTCACTTGTACTACAAAACATAGGAGCAGATTAAGTATTGGACAATTAGGGGTTGCACTTACATATCCATTGAATTGCTGAGCAGCAGATTCAGCTTCCTCAACAGTAGACATGGTGACAAATGCAAATCCCCTGCTCCTCCCAGAAATCTTGTCATATACCACCTGCAAGTGCCAAATAAACAACAAGCTACTCCTCAATCCACTAAACCCTCATTTAATATACCCAATTATGAAGATAACGAATTAAACCCAGGAAAAGCATTACCTCAACCATCTCAACATTTCCAGCGGTCTCAAAGATGCCGGCCAATTGAGCGCTGTCGACAGAGAAAGGGAGATTCCCGACGTACAATTTGAGGGAAGGGGAAGGGGCGTAACCGGCGGCGCCATCCTCGCTATCGTCATCTCCATCTTCATCTTCACCTATCATCAAGCCATCCTCCTGGTCGAAATCGGAGGAAACGGAGACCCTACGCACGAAACGAGAGGAGAAAGAAGAAGAAAGATGAGGGATAGAGAGCTGGAGACATGAAAGCTTGAGCGGCGAGGAGGAATAAGGTACGAAGAAGACGGAAGTGGGCTTGGCAATGGAGGTGAAAGATGAAGGCTTGGTGTTGGGGATTATTAGGGACGAAGCCGTGGCTGTAGTAGCTGTGGAAGCCATGGCTATACGGAGTTTGAAGAGAAAGAGAGGAGAGAATGGATAGGGCGAGATAAGGTTTGGAGGAAATGAGAGCAGAGCAGATAGAGGGTTTAAGATAGGAGAAAGATTTTTGGGGATTTTTTGGGGATTTTTTGTGGGAGATATTTTTTTTTCTTCTTTCAAATTTTCTGTTTCTGGGCTGCCTAGGGGTTGGGCCTTATTCATCCAATGTAGGAGCTTTTCTAGGCCCATTTCGGAGTATTGATGGTTTGGGCTTTGACTCTATTAAAATATATTTTTTGAAAGCTATTATTATTATTATTTAGGTTTGAGCTGCTTACATATAGTTATCGTGAGGTATTTTAAGTTATTTTAAATAAATTATTTTTAGTTAGTATCAAGTAATCAAGTGCATTTTCAATGCTTATTCAAATTTCATTGAGTTATTTATCAAATAATCAAACCCCCAACATACAATCATAATATTATAAATAATTAAAACAAAATTTACTTAAGTAATTAAAATTACTAAATTTCCTAATATTATTTTTAAATTCAGGTAATATAAAATCTAACACAATCTAATTAGGCAGAGACAATCAATCTGTTATTCCTCATAATCTTAACCCTAACAAACATCCTTCTCCAACTCCTCCCTTACTAGTGTGGACGGCACCGGATCTGTGGACATATCACCTCCTTTATTTGCATTTTTTTTATTAAAATCTACAAAATATTATCAATCACAATTAACCATTATATCATGATCAATCATAAAAACAAAAGAACGATCCATCCAAACAATAAAAAAAATTCCAATTACATTTACCATACGCCATCTTCGTTCACTTCATGACTGCCATGATTCCAAACTCCTGCATCAAATTTTGCGAGTAGTCCACAAGAGGATCCCAACTCAGTCATATTATCTACCACATTGTATAATCCCTGCATCACAACAAAATTATCTCATTCCACAACAAACCTTATTGAATCGATGGCTGACGGCAAGTCATTCACACAGCCAAGACAACATGGTCCCAAATTTGTTTTGGGAATTGAAAACATTGAATTCCAAGGACATATTTGTCTTATCGCAAAACCTTTTTACTTTTGTATAGGCATTTTAAACAAGGCTTGGTGACGAAAATAATTATGCTAATGGTCGCCGAAGTTACTAATCACTGTTAACTATTATTGTCTCAGTCGTCGTTATGACAATGTCGCCGAATCAGTCTTCCTTGGCACCTCGATCAACCTCTCCAACGTAACTTGCCTAGAAATCTGAAAGATATCATCGTCTCCTACCTTTTAACTAGCTAGTCGACACCTCTCTCAACCTCGGATCGTCATATCCCAGAGAGGTGTAACTGACATGTGTAGATGAGTAGATCAGCTGACGTAACTTGCATGATCTAGCAGTTTTTAACAAGAAAGACACATAGTAACAAAAAAGCTCGTCGTTAAATTAACTTTACCACGAGAGGGTAAAACGAGCATTACACCGTCTAGGAAGTAGGCCTGTAAAGAAATAGATAATTTTATTCTCCTGAAAGTATAGTAGAGCTTTCAAAAAAAGATATATGGAAATATTATTGCAAAAGGAAATCCACTCCCATTTTCACTTTATTTGGTCATAGGGAGGAAAACTAAATTGCTATATATAATATCTTATGTTTTACCGCGAAATGCTCTAACGTTTGAATTCGAAAATTAAAATGATGAAAACGCCCTAAAATATTAAAATATTAATTTCTTTATAACATGCTAAAGATCGAGAAATTTTTATACCACTTGAAATGACCGATAAAAATTGCCTATTTATTCCGCCGCCGCCACCAACACCGTCGTTCTGCCACCGTGCCACCGCCATCCTTCCGCCGCCTGTCCGCCGTGCAGCCACCGTCGTGCCGCCGTCGCCGTTCCGTTGTGAGATCCGCTGTCGCCGCCCGCCGTTGAGGTACGAAATTCAAAAAAATGGACCGTCACCGTTGAATGGCGATCACCACATGGACGCCTGAACGACGACTCGCTTGAGTGACCGTCCCCATTGAATGCGACGGCGTATGTGTGGCGGTCGCCATTCAATGTGGCCTGTTATCTTTTTTTAACATTTTTAATTATTATGTTTTTATTATTAAAATATAATTAGTGTTATTTAATTTAATGAATTAGTAATTATATATTTGATAATTAAATACTTGATAATTGAATATTTATTTAATTAATACTTGGAAATTAGTAATTAGTCATGCTAATAAAGGTGAATTAGTAAATATAGTAATAATTAATTTAATAATTAAATACTTGGTAATTGAATATTTATTTAATTAATACTTGAAAATTATTAATTATTCATGATAAATATGGTGAATTAGTAAATATAGTATCAATTAATTTGATATTTAAATACAGGGTAACTGAATAATTATTTAATCAATACTTGGAAATTAGTAATTAGTCATGCTAATTAAAGTGAATTAGTAAATATAGTAACAATTATTTTGGTAATTAAATATCTGGTAATTGAATATTTATTTAATTAATAATTAAAAATTAGTAATTAGTCATGATAAGTAAGATGAATTAATCAATATAAGCAATTATAGTAACAATTAATTTGGTAATTAAATATTTGTTAACTAATTAATTATTTAATTAATACTTGAAAATTAATAATTAGTCATGCCAATTAAGGTGAATTAGTAAATTTAATTAAATATAGTAACAATTATTTTGTTAATTAAATACTTGGTAATTGAATATTTATTTCATTAATACTTGAAAATTAGTAATTAATCATGTTAATTAAGGTGAATTAATAAATATAAGTGATAATAGTGATAATTAATTTGGTAATTAAAAAAACATTTGGCGACGGTGTACACTATATAGTCGACATTCAATGGCGACCATATTGATACACTGTCACCATTGAATAGGTACTATATAGCGTACAATTTAGTCACCATTCAAGAGAGTCGTCGTTCAATGGCGACTCTCTTGAGAGGCCGTCGCCGTTGAATGGCGATGGCGGTCGTGTGGTGGCCACCGTTCAATGGCGATAGTCAATATTTTTTTGAAGTTCGTACCTTAGCGGCGGCCGGCGGTGGCGGATCTTGGTGCGGATCTGAAAGTAGAGGAAGCGGCGGCGTTGGTCGAAGGAAACGGCGGGGCTTCCAGCGAGTGGGGCGGCGTGAGGCAAGCGGCAGTGGCGGCGGGCGGCGGGCGGCGGAATTGTTAGGGGAGAAAGGGATTGTATTCTAGAGAGTTGAGAGTTTCGAATTAGGTAGTGTGTTTGATTCGAAAGACGTCATGTTTGTATTTAAACATTACATTCAAAAGACATTTGCATAATTTTAGTTACTGTATTCAAATATTATAATATTAAATAGTAAAAAATTAGTACGTCTTATAGCAATTCCTAAAAAAAAAATACAACTCATGTATTAATGGAGATGACAGGCAGAAACAGACCAGTAACTTTGAAGCTTTTATATTTGCTATGTTTTTTTTCTTGAATCAATGGAATAAAAGGTGAAGATGACAACTCGATCTGATCAACGGTGGTCACACGTTTTGTAATGCGGGGATAGCCGTCACAAAGAATGGCTGTGTGCCACCTGTACGGCTGTAACACCAGTCCAAAGGGAAAATTAAGTCCAACTTACTAGAATCCACCACTCTGAAATTGAAATTCCAGGGAGACTTTTTGCTTCAATTATCTGTACAACAACCTTTTAATCAAACCCACTAACTCCTCTTATCTCTGAAATTCAAAAGCTTGCGTCTTTATTATTTTTCTTTAGCTTGCAGAGTAAGTAAATCAAAGAAACAGAAAAATGAGCCTTTATTAATCGCCCTCCCATTTATCATCTTCTTCTGGCATACACATTTCTGGTCAAGATCCGCGCTCCTTGGCTGACTACTTACTACTATCAGTGGCGTTTTATGAACCGGTAGATCACACTGCCGGCAGTACTGTTGCTCTTATTTCGGATCTACCAACCGCAACTTGAATATACAGGTGCGTTAACTAAATGTTGGATTTCTCCTCTTTTCTTCAAGCCTTATCTACTTATTGTTTTTCTCAAGGATGATTAGCATTTAGAGCACGTTTTCCGATCATCATCAGATGATAGTAAACTGTCCTTTTTGTTTGAAACGCTCTGTTCCTCTGCTCCTAATAATCCATATATGATCCACCCGCCCTGTCTGATTCTTGTCCTGTCATATGGCCGATGTACTGTAACTGCAGGTTTTTACCTAGCTAGCTAGAAGAACAATAAGGATGGGGTTTGTGTTCATGATATCGGTACCAATGATACTGCTGATACTGATAGTGGCCCTGGCCTGTTACTGCTGTGGAAAGTCCTGCTGATCTCCAGCTTTTGTCCTTCATCCCCTGTAAAGGGGAAGTTGGATTCAACCATGTATCCGGCCCGATGTTACAAAACAATCAAAATTTCACCATATATAAGACCTGCAGAACCATAGATATGTGATTTCCTGTGTTAACTTTCCATTGGGTTGTATTCTGACTCTTAATTCCTTAATTTAGTTGCTTTACTGTACTTTGCATTGAACTGTGCAAATCAAAGGTTGTTTTTGACAATGGCCGACTCCCATGAATGGCTCGGAATAGATGATGATACACAGACTGGCCATGTGGCCATGTGACTACTGGCAAAACAAGTTCGACGTTGGATGGACGGAATCACGGGAACACCAAATGATGGGGTTGTTTGTTATATGTTATAAAATAGGGGAGTTTCGTTTGATAAAAGTTAGTAAAAGGAATTATTTAGGGTTAATATATATTGGGATTTCCTACAAATCTAACTCAAAGTAAAATAATTTGGAGTTAGTTAATAGTCAATTTCAGCCATTAAAGAAAACGTCAAATGTTACGAGGTATTACAATATTATTGGAATATACACGTTTTATATGTAATTTAGTGTATGTTATGAGCTATTAAAGTCGTTTACGAATTTATACATGACCTCTATTTAAAATAGACATAATAAAAATTAAAAACCCAAAATTCATCGCTCCTCCTCCTTTCCCGAAAATAAATTGAATTTCAAAAGCATGTTTGCAAAACACAAAGAAATCTAAACGACCCGCCCTATGTCCCCTATCCCTATTATAACCATGAAATAATAGGGGGAGATAGTGTGGCCTTGATTGAGTGGAGGCTGTTGGAGAAAATAGCCCTTCCTTCAGCCGAAGAAATCTACTTTCACCTACTCAAACGATATTGAAAACTACCATTCCGTGGAATCGGAAAAGGTTTCGAAGAGCACGGAAGATCAGTTCGGTGGTAAGATCTGAAGGGGAGATTCACGGAGACAAGACGACTTGTTCGTTCGCTTGGATCGACTTCTCCCTTTGGCATACTATTTTACATTAGCCTCGATATATTTAAAAGTAAGTACCTTTTTACCTTACTCAGGCCTGTGTAGTGGGCGGGTAGACAAGGTGTGCTAGCAATTATATATATAGTATATCCGCTACATGGAATAGAGTTTACCGAACAAGACAACAAAGGCCGACTCTCCATCTCCTTATGCGGATGATATAACTGCTGATTCGTGAACTGAACAACTGCAACTTTCCTCCCCGATGGTCTAGAGTATTCACTCGCTTTCAAGTCTACGATTTTTCTCCCGAGATAGAGCTTTCAAAAGGGGATCGTTCCAACGCCTTATAGACCCAAGATTTAGCTGCTCTCTCCAAGAGAGCTTGTTGCTGGTGGCCGCCGCCATAGGTTCTTTTCCGATGGGGATATTAAACTGAACGTACGAGGATTAGGCCAGGCCTTGGCCGTTAATGTGGTGCACGACAGGTTAAAGACATACGATGTCGATATCGTGATTCTAATGGAAACCCTAACCATGAAGGAGATAATGGAACGGTTCGAATCAAGCTAGGGTCCGATGCATGTTTCACCGTGGAGACGCAAGGACATAGAGGAGGTAACGATCGAGCACAATCTCAAGTACTCAATCTCAGAAGCATCCAGGGTCACAGAGCTTGGACCCAACACTGCTACAAACTCTGGAAGGTAACGATCACAAGCGTCACCGATGCGAGCTGGCAATCTCATATCGAATCGATTTAGAAGCTGCACCCAAGCACAAAACCTCAGCACCACATCCCGCAAGGGATCAATCAATTTTTCAGGTTCTCAGCTTGGGAAACAACTTGGGGCTACAGAGCTCGAAGCACACTGTGTTGCGAATCCAGGATACTGATGATCATAAACGCTGCTGCTGCGAGGAGACATCTCTGGATCTCATGGAAGTTGAAGGTATAACAGGAAGCAAGATCCAGAAATCACCACAGAAACAAATCCCGGGCTAACTACCGGGCCAACTACTAGTCTCACACCTTAGTAGAAGGATGTCAAAGACTGGTTACAGAGCTAGCGATGTAACAGTGCTTGAATAAGGACTATCCTTTATTAGCTAGAACTATGCAGTGTCAAATTTTATTCTAATATGCGGTGGCACTTCCTTTTTCCATTCCTGTTGTCATAGCTGGTGAGCAAGGACCAAGGTTTCTGCAGTTGCGGGGACCCGTGCCCATACAGCTCCATGTGGAGTCTTTACCTCTGGTAGACAGTTTTGTATGTTCGTCACGGTTGTATTTCAGAATGAATATCATCTCAATTTGTTAAAAAACAAAGAAATCTAGAAAAATCGAATGCGTCTCCGTCTACGTAACCTCCTCCTACCTCACCGCGGAATCCTCGCCGGAAAACCCAACGCAGGCCCCAGATCGGTCTTGCGCACTGTGTGCTTGCTTGTGGACCAGCCACTAAAGCTTCATACAACCTCTGGCTCATCGGATCCCCATCCACCTTTCACCGTCAGTCATCGCTTATGTGCAGTTCCCAAGTGGTTGCTTCAATAGTCAGTGATAACGCCTACAATTGACCTAATGGACTCTAATATTGCACTCACTCATCTACTGGATAAACAATCGGACTATAGAAATTAACTGAAACAACTCAGATCTTCACAAACTGACCCCGATTTCAATTGAACCTTGGTTGAAGTTAACGGTGGCGAGTTGGAGCTCAGAGAGGGTGAATTCAAGAAGAGGAGAAGGAATTGTTGCTGACAAGGAAGAAGTTTGGTGCGACGGAAGAGAATCGACATAGAAGAATTTTTGTTCTATTCAGAGATTGATCGACGTGGGCTCATGGATTGGACTTGTAGCGGTCTGGATCTAGACATAGATTGTGTGATTGAAGTTACGATGGAAATTAAGATTGGGGAAGAAGAAGAAGAGAGGAAGATCACATTTAGCAGAGACCTATAGGGAAGAAGAAATGATATTTTTTATTATTTTAACTTTAATTAGTTTTTATAATTATTGAAATGCCATATCAGTTAAATGTTGTCACATCTACATGCCATGTCAGTTTTAAGGATAGACCTGACACTAGATAGGACACATATGTGGTTTTGGATGCCACATAGAAAATTTTGCCAACTCATAATAATAGACACTAACGAAGTGTATAATTCGTCAACGGCTTCAATAACTCGTGACATACACTAAATTACGTATAGCTCGTGTATATTCCGGTAATACTGCAATAGTTCATGACATTTGGGGTTTTAATCCAGATTGTTTTTTTCCCGATTAAAGCGCACCATCATCGCTGAATTCCCATTACTAAAGCTTTGGCTTGGCCAAAGCCGTTAATACAATGAGGCACTATCGTCAACCATCGGAAGGCGATCCACCTAGTGTGGATTACAAGGGGACGATAATCCTGCAACAAAATATAGTAATGAAAACGAAAAAGTCTTAAAAATTAGTGTACTAACCGAAAAATAAACCAAATAAAAACAAAGAGAACAAATCGAGTCTAGAATCCGAAAGATAGGAAAACTAAAACAAAAGTCGAGCAAGAAGATTGAGTGCAATTTCAAACCCCAAATTCGGACAGTAACAGGCAAACTAGTGAAACTGCATGAGGAAGATGCCGCTGCAACCCTGGAACAGTTTGAGGCATGCCAAAATGAGCTTCTGTAGGCATTAAATAAGATATTAACTAGAAGCAACGTGCCAAACACTTTTGGTGCAAGGATGGGGAACGGAATACCCGTTATTTCCACCGGTTGGCTAACGGGCGACGTAAGCGGAAAATTCTTCACACATTGAAGAATGAGGTGGGTGCATGGGTTGAAACAAATGAGGCAATGGCAGGAGTTACTGCTTGGTATTACACTGATTTGTTCACGGTGCGAGGTGCGAATCTAGGGCAGGTTACTAGTATGATGGAGCCTCGGATTACGACGAATGATAACATGATGCTAACGACAACGTTCACAAGAGAAGAGTTTCGGGTGGCACTCTTTGATATGGATCCAGATAAAGCCCCAAGCCCGGATGGGTTCAACCCAGGGTTCTATCAATGGATGTGGAGTGAAATTGACGATGATGTGGTTCAGGCGTGCGTTGCCTATGGAAATCTAAGCAACAACCATTGTGCTTCTCCCTAAGGTGGCAACCCTAAACGAGATGAAAGACCTTAGAACGATATTGTTATGCAATGTCCTTTATAGGTTGGTAGCTAAAGGACTTGCAAATAGACTCCGCCGAGTTATGAAGAAGATTATTGGAGAGGAGCAGTCGGCGTTTGTCAAAGGAAGGAGCATTTATGATAACGTACTTATTTCTTTCAAGACCATGCATGCCATGTAGATCAAGTAGAAGATGACGAAGGAGTTTGTGGCTTTAAAGATTGATATATCTAAGGTGTATGATAAGGTTGAGAGGTTATATATGTGGGAGATGATGGGGAAGCTGAGATTTTCTCAGAGGTGGATTGAGTGGATGATGATGTGTATCCGCTCAGTGGACTGTGGGGTTCTCCCTAGTGGCAAGCTTGGAGGTTCCTTCCAACCAACTCGTGGGCTCCGCCAGGGTTTCTCGTTATCTCTGTTCCTTTTTCTAATATGTGCAGAAGTCCTCTTGGGGCTGTTACATGGAGCGGTGCAATGGGGCGTGGTTATGGGAATGACAGCGAGCCATAGCGCGCCTCGTATGACTCACCTTCTCTTTGCCGATGATAGCTTCTTCTTTTTTAAAGCAGGAATACAGAGAGAAAGAGAGATAAGGAGAATTTTTTACATATATGAAGCGGCCTCTGGTTAGATGATCAATTATTCCAAATATGTGATTTATTTTACTCGAGATACAGACTCCATGCTAGTCCAGGCGGTGTCTGGGATACTTCAAGTGAACGGATCTTTATTGGGTGGGCGGTATCTCGGCCTTCCTTGATGATTGGTCGGAAGAAGAAGGAAACCATGCATTTTTTTAAGGAGTGGATGTGGGCTAAGATCCAGAACTAGAAGCAGCAATTCACCACTGCGAGCGGGCGAGAGATTCTGATCAAAATGGTGGCGTAAGCAGTTCCAATTTACTGTATCAGAGTTCTAGAAATTCCTCCATCTATGGCAAAAGAATTAGAGCAGATGTTGAATAGTTATTGGTGGGGATCGAGCAGAAACGATAGTAAAGGGATTCCTTGCATGCGGTGGGAATGGTTGTGTTTGCATAAGATGTTTGGTGGGATGGGTTTTCGTGACCTACAAAGATTTAATCTGGCCATGTTGGGTAAGCAGGGGTGTAAATTCTTTTCAGACCAAGGTGCTTTGATTTCTCGAGTGTTCAATGCTACATATTACCCAAAAGAGGATTTCTTTTCTACAAAGTTCGGATACCGACCGAGCTTTGTGTGGAGAAGCATTTTTGCTGCCCAGGATGTAGTCAGGGGAGAATTTCGTTGGAGATTAGGTGATGGCCGGACCACTAAAGTCTTTGGGGAGCCGAGGTTCAGGGACAAAAATAATGAGTTTGTGACCCTGGTTCCCAGTTTGCAACTTAATGATTTGACGGTAAACGACGTTCTTGTCCCAGGTCTATGAACCTAGGATGAGCATTTATTAACAATGTTGTTTCGTGATGATGATGCCCAGCTTATTAGGTGTATGCCGCTGATGATGGGGAATGAGAATGATAAGATGATTTGGAGATATGAGAAGCGAGGTGGTTACTCAGTGAAGTTCGCTTACCGAGTTGTGATGGCGCAAAATGTGCAATCAATGCTGCTGCATGATGACGCGAAGTGGATGTACTTGTGGAATGCTAAGGCTCCACCAAAGTACAAGCACCTTGTGTGGAGGCTCTTTAAGCAAGTTACAGCAACACGCTTGGCGCTACGCAGGCGATGGATTGAAGTTTCACATGAGTGTGGTTCATGCACGACGCACACAGAGACGACTGAGCATCTATTTTTCTAGTGTGTAGTGGTGGAAGATTTTTGTCGAATTGGCGGTCTCCAGACTTCGATTGCTGGTTTTGTCGGTCACATAATGTCGTTTAGAGATTGGATGTTTGGCGTGCTCTGGTCGGGTGCAGAATTCCAAATCCAACAAACCCTCTTGGTGATCTGGACCATTTGGAGGGAGAGTAATGAGAGGATTTTCACCTTCCAATCCACCACGGAGGAGGTGGCGTTGCGGCGTGAGATGGAGGATTTACATCAGTGGCGAGCGACGCGTACGGAGGGTGCGGAGGTACGGCATGCTCGACTCCCTCCATGTCCAAACTGGCTACTTCCCACCCAGTGTATGTGATCGCCAGAATAACTGTGAAGTTATTCCGACAACACAAGTGTCGTTTGTGTCTGAAGGTCCCTCTCGCTATGCTTCTACTCGAATTCGTCAACACGGTTTAGGCTAAAAGATTTGGTTTTTAACACTAATTATTCTAATGACTAAATTAAACTAAAAGACTTAAAGTTAATTCAAAGGAGAAACTGAGTTCTTGGAAGAGACGAGTCACCAAGCTCGACTGCTAGAATGCTTTCAAAACAAACGAATGTGGACCTGAATGGAATGAGAAGAATCCTCCTAACACCCGTATGAATCCGCGGCACGATTATGCACGCGGATTTCCACTACTAGCTTCCCAACCAAGGTAGAAATCCCCTTAATCGGGCTAACTAGTAATGAACTCCAAGGAGTTCTACTAAGTGAAAGGGTGCTTTCCCGGAATCAAAAGAACCCATGAGTAATTGGAAATAGCGTTAACTTGGTCCATCAACGCCTAAGCTACCGATAACTACACCCAACTTGGTCCATTGGGTGCAAACCGCAGCGCCCGCCAATTACAACATGGCTTTCACTTAAAACCGGGAAAAACACAAAAGGTAGAATTAGGTTATCGGTTTACCCCACCAATAACCTAATTCTATCCTCGATTGCCAACCTACTGAATTCCTAAGCCTATCACAAGCAAAGGATTTCAAACATTTGACCTAATTCTATCCATAACAAGAATTAGGTTGAACACCCAAACAATCAAGACAATCTTTCATTCCAAATCAAACATCCACAAACGATGTTCTTAAACATCCAAGACAGGTTTCATAGCTCAATTCCTACATCTCATCCAAGAATCCCAAAGGATTTAGCTACTCATCATTCTAGAAGAAAGCAATTGAAAAGAAAACCTAACCATCTACTTACAAAGAGATAACGGCTTGTTTTCCTTCCAATCGATGCTCTTGATCTTCTATCTTCAATCCTAGCTTCAATCCTTCAATAGGAGCTCCTTTGGATCTTCAATTTTGCTTCTAATGGAGTTTTTGTGCTGGTTTTTGCAGGAGAAGCTCGGGAAAAATCGGGGAAAAATCGAGTTGGGGAAGAATTCTTTCTCTTTCCTCCCACTTCCCTTTTTATAGTAGCAGCCGGATTTGGAGTGTGCACGTCGTGCAGGTGTGCACGCTGTACACCTTCCAAAGTTGTCCGTTCCGCCCACTAAAAGAAAGGGAACGGCGTGCAGTGGTGCACGCCGTGCTGCTTCAATCCTTCTCAATTCCTCGACGCCAAGAGTTAGGAACGGCGTGCAGTGGTGCACGCCGTGCGCCAGTGTTGAAGCTGTGCCTTCGGAATAATTTATGGACTGCACGGCATGCAGTCCCTCTGCTGCGCCAGCTCCAACCTCGACTTCCTTTCTCGAACTCCAAATGCTCTACACCCACGCCCCTTTGGCTTTATGGTCAGATCACCTATCTCCATAATACCTGTAGTTAACAAACACTACAAAGAAAAACATCAAATGGACCGAAACGGTCCAAATGAACGGATCTAAACCCAATACGCCAAAACACGAAATTGTAGAGAAATGAAGTGAGAACATGCTAATAACCACTCCAATGCGTGTAGAAAAAGGGTAGATAACTGCTACAAATTCTAGCCCTATCAAATCCCCCCACACTTAAACCTTGCTTGTCCTCAAGCAACTTTACTTTTCACACTCTATACAAACCCTACACATGGAGAGACTGAAACAACATGCTAACAGTTCAAACCTACTTCACGATGCCAAGAACGCACTTTAGATCACCAAACCACGCAGTTATAATTACCGAGTTCTCTAATCCAAATCAAGAACAAACTTATGCATATGGTTAATACCACTCGACATCCACCGACAAGAAACATTTCCCCTATCACCTATGCTCAAACAGATGGTCCTGGCCGGGTATTTTTCCCGTCCTAAGGGAGGGAGTGCTTACTTTAAATAATATGTTTTGATCAAAAGCACTCCCCTCTTCTTTTACAATTCAACTATACAAGACATATCAAACATATGTGAGTCAATTGAGTTACTCAATTAATTGCAAGCTCCCTTTTCACAATTTTAAGTATAGTTTAGAGGGTATCTTTCCAAATGGGGGTAGTTGCGATCCTGATCGGGCTAAGGCTCTCATCCACATAGACCGAGTTTACCTGAAAAACCCCAACCCACAACTAGGAAGAGGTGAGAAAAGAAGCCTGAAGGGACTAGCTTACAGGCGGCAGACCTAGAGTCGCCAGTGTGTTGAATCGCAACCGAACCCCCATGACAATTTGGGCACATTGGCCTCTTTTGCACCTTATTTGGACCATCTAGTCAATTATGACTTTAAACCACTAGAGCGACTCGAAAGGGGAATTAATTGTACACAAATCGGCAAACATCAAGATCGAATAACCAAGTGCATAAATCCATTCTAAACTCGTTTCAAGAAAATCATTGATCCGGCGGAGGATACGGATATCCCGGGAACTGAGGATAGCGGTCGTAGTCCGGCCACTGTGGTGGTGGTGGATAGGCTGGCCACGGAGGTGGATAGGTGGCTCCTGTGAAGTAGGTGTCCTGATGGTAGGACATGTGCCCACTGTGCCAATGCTGCTGCTCGTGGATATAGGTGATCTGCTGTCCCTGCTGCTGGATCCACTGGCCTTACTAAGCCTGAGCCTCCATCAATCGCTCGTCCCGACGCTCCTGTCGAGTCCTCGCCTCCCTGCTCTCGTCGATATACTCCTGAAGATCCTGGCGGAGTCCACGCACCTCGCTCTCAATCCTCTCAGTCCTCTGGTACAAGTTCTCCCAGGCAGCTCTGCTCCGATCGTCAAACCGGTGAAAATCCTGGCTGAGGAAGATCTGATTGTCGAGAACGTCACCGACGTTCATCTGCAGCCCTCCAATCTGTGCTGCAGAGTCTCCACAGTAGGCTCGGGACCCCATGCTCCTTGAGGGTCCGAAACCTGGATGGGGAAGCCGCAGTGAAACAGTGGATCCGCTCCGAAGGAGTCCATCACTCCAAGCCTTCGCACCAGTCGTGCGATGTAGCCTCCCCCAAACAGAACTCCAACTCCCTTCTGGTCGGAGATGTGTCTGAACAAGTTCACCACCAAGTCTCCCAAATGGACCTTCACCTCCTTCTCGAGGCAGTAGAACAGCCACAAGTCTGTGGTGTTCACTACTCCTCCGCTGCTAGATTGCTTCCTAGCAGTGATGCTCCGACGGAAGAGGAGGTGAAGGAGCCTCATCCTCGGAATCTTCATCCGCCTTCGAGGACCGAGCGGAGTAAGGAGCATTATCCCACGCAATGTCCTTCCAGAACTCCCTCGGGTTCGGGACCGGCCTCCTATCAATCGTGGCCAAAGACATCACCTCCAGGTTGGCCACCTGCTCCGGAGTATAGAAACCCATAGTATGCGCCAGCTCATCTGCTGAGAATGAGAACATCTGACCTCCAAGTCGGAACTTGATGCCTCCCGCCTCCTGAGTCGAGGTATACCTCGATATCTTCAACGTGGAGTAGAACTCCCTGGTGGCATGCGGGAGCTCTTGATCATCAACTCGAACGAGCGGCCAGATGCCCGCTCCCTGGCAATATGCCATCAGCCATGTGTTCCATCCTTCCTCCATAAAGCTTTGGAAGTCGAGGTATCCTTGAGGTGTCGTCGCCCACGTCCGATACACTCCGTATCGGCGGGCGAACTCACTTCCAGGCTCGAAGTTGAAGATCGTCTGCTCCACCTCTGGAGTCGGTAGAGCAGTAGCAGCAGCCGGAATGGGGTCCACCGGTGTATCTTGCTGAGAACCCCCCCCCCCCCAGAACGGTGAGGGTTAGCCGAAGATGAAGCTCCACCCCGCTGTGGACGGGTGGAAACAAAACCCCGAGGTGGAGATGGCGGTGGACTACCCCCAGCAGACGAGGGCTCTGAGGGAGTGGATGGTCACGGCCTTTTTGATGTGTCGGTAACCTTACCTAACCCTATGGCGGGAGTCTTCTTCCGCTGCATTCTGCAACACTGATAATAGCAAACAAAAATCACACAAGGTTGCATAATTGGTTAATATTCAAACATCCCCAATTATTAGAATACACCCCCCCCCCCCACCCCACACACACACTTAAAATGTTCACATCCTCGTGAAATGAAAAACAAGGCATGGCGAAGCACACATAGGCAAGCAAAACGAGAATCCACAACCGATAGTTCCCACAACTTCATCCAAAACAGTCAACACTAGGTGTGACACATTTCCAAAACCAGATATGCAATACAAAGACCAAATGGAATGTAAGTGCATCTAGGGAAGATTAACATCCACGAACCACCATAGCAACACAATTGGAACAAACGGGCATGGCTTAGGCATAAAAGTCCTCAACAAGGCATAGCAAACACAATGTAAACAAGGACTGCTCGAAATTTCAGAATTTCAGAATTAGGGTAGAACTTGAAAATTCAAACGATAGTGAAAATCCGAAATTGGAAGCAAAACACAAGGAACATGGCATAAACATCATCCTAAGCAGTCTAGTTCACTACCTACATCACAATGTGCACAAAGCAACTACCCAATGAACCCAATTTCAGAAGAATCACAGTTTGACCTAAAAAAAATTGAACACTAACCGAATTTGGGGGAAATCAAAATTGAGTGTTGGAGATCGAAATTAAACAGCCACTGAGTTGAGGAAGACCAATGAGAACCCGAAAATCGCCCGAAAAGAAGGTGAATTGAAGGTTTTGGGTGGTGGTGGTGGGTTATGTTTTGGTTGGAGTGAGGGATGTGGGGGGTTGGGGGAAGGGGAAAGAGATGGAAGGAGTGAGGGAGGGTAGGGGAAGGGCGGCGGCGGTGGGTGGGGAGAGTAGGAGGAAGGAGGCGGCGGCGGGAGGAAAGGAGAAGAGGGGGCGGCGGAGGCGGGAGAAAAGGAGGGCGACGGTGGGCGGCGCGGGTGGGGGAGAGGAGGAGGAAGGAGGGAAGGGGAGGAGGAGAAGGAGGGGAGGGAAGGAGGGGAGGAGGGGAGGGGAGGAGGGGAAGAAGTTGGGGAGGAAAAGGGATAAGGGAAGGAGGAGGCGGAAGGAAGAAAGGAGGGGAAAAAAGGAAAACCCCGAGGAGAGAGAAAGGGGGAAGGGTCGGTTCTGAAGCAGGGTGCACGGCGTGCAGTGTGGCACGCCGTTCCCAGCTTTGGTTTGCGAGGGTAGCGGGAGGAATTGGAAGGCACGGCGTGCATGCGTGCACGCCGTTCCCTTATTTTAGGCTCGAGGGTTATATTTGGTTGCGGGCGTTTTCTCAACGCACGGCGTGCATGTGTGCACGTCGTTCCTTTCTTCGGGGCTCGACGGTTTTGCTTGGTTGCGGGCTGATTTTCAAAGCACGGCGCGCATGGAGGCACGCCGTTCCTCAACTCAAAGGCCGCGGATTACGAAAATGAGGAGTCTGCACGGCGTGCATTGATGCACGGCGTGCGGGTTGCTGTCTCAGCAACAACTTTTTCAATTTCCAGCAAACTCAGCATTAAAAATCCAACAAGTTCAGCTCTCCTAGAGTTCAATTTGCATCAAGTAAGCACCTAGAACGTGATCAATGACTCAAGACTCGACTCAAACACAAAATTCAAACCAAACACACATCAAATGACTCACTACTTATCAACTAAGGTCTTTGTTCATTATTCTATCAATGGATATGCAAAGGGTGCCTCCCAAGAGCGCTTCTTTATCATCTTTAGCTAGACGCCCCCCCCCCCAAATTGAACAATTCAAAGTGGGAAACAATCCACTTCGTCGATAACACCTACGGTGTCACCAACTCGGTAGGCTTTCAAACGATGACCGTTCACTTTGAAAGTTTCAAAGGAGGGGGATGCGGTTACCTCAATTGTCCCATAAGGGAAGACTTTCGTCACAGTGAACGGCCCACTCCATCGGGATTGCAGCTTCCTGGGAAACAACTTGAGCCTCGAGTTCAAAAGAAGTACGAGGTCGCCTTCCTTGAACTCCTTGACAGTGCATAAGCGGGAATCATGGTACTTCTTGGTCTGCTCCTTGTACAGCCTAGAACTCTCATAGGCATGATGATGGAGTTCCTCCAACTCGTGTATCTGAAACGTACGATGTTCACCTGCAGCACTAGCATCCATGTTGAGAAACTTTAAAGCCCAGTAAGCTCGATGCTCAAGTTCGACCGGTAGATGGCAAGATTTACCATAGACTAGCCTATAGGGGGTGGTCCCTATAGGTGTCTTGTACGCGGTACGGTAGGCCCAAAGAGCGTCATCAAGCTTACTCGGCCAATCTTTATTCGATTGGTCGATGGCCTTTTAAAGAATACGCTTGAGTTCTCGGTTTGTAACCTCGGCTTGCCCACTAGTCTGAGGGTGATAGGCAGTAGACAACCGGTGGGTGACACCAAAACGGTGGCACACCCGGTCAAACTGACCCTGAAAATGGGTGCCCCTATCACTTATGATTGCCCGAGGTGTTCCAAACCGAGAAAACAACTTAACTAAAAATTTCCCTACAGTTCTAGCATCATTAGTGGGAAGAGCCACGGCCTCGGCCCACTTAGAGACATAGTCAACTGCAACGAGGATATACTTGAGGCCATTAAACGGAGGAAATGGCCCCAAGAAGTCTATCCCCCAAACATCAACTATTTCACAGACAAGGTTATTGTTTTGAGGCATCTCATCTCGGTTAGAAATGTTCCCTGTTCTTTGACATTGATCACATGCTTTAACATAGTCGAAACTATCCTTATAAACATCAGGCCAATAAAAACAAGAGTCAAATACCTTACGGGCGGTGCGATCTGCACCGAGGTGTCCTCCGGCGGGCCCAACATGGCAATGCTTAAGGATTGAGGGAGTCTCGTCGTATGGTACACATCGTCTAATCATCCGATCCGCACCCCTACGGAAAAGGTATGGATCATCCCAGAAGTAATTCTTCATATCTGTCAGAATCTTCCTCTTTCCCTGTGGTGTGACGTCCTTTGGGAAGGTTCCAGTGGCAAGGTAGTTTGCTATGTCAGCAAACCATGGTCCTTCCACTACCTGGGCAACGACCATGAAGAGTCTCTCATCTGGGAAGCATTCCTGAATGGAGATCCCATATGGCTTCCGCTCCTCTTCTTCCATCAAACGAGAGAGGTGGTCCGCAGCAACGTTCTCAGACCCTTTTTTATCTTCAATCTCCAAATCGAACTCTTGCAACAGCAAAATCCAGCGGAGAAGGTGTGGTTTAGCATCCGGCTTGCTCATCAAATACCAGATAGCCGCATGGTCGGTGAAAACCACGGTATGAGAGAGCACTAGGTACGATCGGAACTTGTCGACCGCGAAAACCACAGCTAACAGTTCTTTCTCGGTGGTGGTGTAGTTCTTCTGAGCTTCATTCAATGATTTGCTTGCATAGTAGATAGGGTGAAAACGGTTACCCTTTCTCTGTCCCAAAACAGTTCCCAAAGCAAAATCGCTGGCGTCGCACATCAGCTCAAACGGGAGTGACCAATCAGGTGAAGTGAGAATCGGTGCACTAGTGAGCTTTTCCTTGAGTAGCTCAAAAGAACGTCTGCACTCATTAGTGATGGTGAATGCAGCATCCTTCTCCAGAAGGCGGTTCAAGGGGGTTGCTATCTTCGAGAAATCCTTGATAAAGCGGCGATAGAATCCCGCATGGCCTAAGAAACTCCGCACCCCTTTGACGGATGAAGGAAGGGGAAGGCCTACTATCGTCTCTAACTTTGCTTTATCCACTTCGATCCCTTTTCCGGACACCTTATGCCCAAGTACAATTCCCTAACGTACCATGACGTGGCATTTCTCCCAACTCAAAGCTAAATTGGTTTCTTCACATCGCTGTAAAACTCGCTTCTGATTCTGCAAGCAATGGTCGAAAGAATCCCCATACACCGAGAAATCGTCCATATAAACTTCCATAATATCTTCCACCAAATCAGCAAATATCGCAAGCATACACCGCTGGAAAGTGGCGGGGGCGTTACACAATCCAAACGGCATCCTTCTGTACGCAAAGGTGCCGAAAGGACAAGTGAACGTTGTCTGCTCCTGATCCTCTGGAGCTATTGGGATCTAAAAGTATCCCGACATCCCATCCAAAAAGCAGAAATAGTCATGTCCAGCGAGGCGTTCGAGCATCCGATCCATGAACGGGAGCGGAAAATGATCCTTCCTTGTGGCGTCATTCGGCCTCCCGTAATCAATACGGACTCTCCACCCGTAATAAAGTACGGGTGGAGATGAGTTCCTTCTTCTCATTTTCGACTACCATGAAGCCTCCTTTCTTCGGGACCACGTGGACAGGACTAACCCACTCACTGTCTGAGATGGGGTAGATAATGCATGCATCCATCAATTTCACCACTTCTTTCTTCACCACCTCTTGCTACTTCGGATTCTGTCTCCGTTGAGGCTGAACCACCGGGCGGAAATTCTCTTCCATCAGAATTTTATGCGTGCAAAAAGAAGGGCTGATGCCCTTAATATCTGAGATCTGCCACGCAATTGCCTCCTTATGATGTCGGAGAAGATTCACCAATCTCTGTTTTTGATCCGGTGTAAGAGATGAGTTAATGATAACCGGAAGTTTGGAGCCTTCTGCGAGAAATGCATACTCCAAATGAGCTGGAAGCGGTTTCAGTTCGAGCTCGGGCGGCTCCTCCTACGATGTCCGCTTGACTGTGGAGACTCCCTTAAGCGGAGTAACTTCTGTTTGGTCTTCTAGCTGCTCTACACTCAAACCCTGTTCGTCGTGTGATTCCTGCAGCAATTGATACTCAAGGACGAATCCAAGGCATTTAGATCAAACGAACCATTAACTTGAAAAACAGAAGCGATGACATCTACATCCTCAAATTCAACCTCATCAAAATCTATATCATCTTGAGCATGAGAAAATTGCATACTCTTGGTCAAATTAAAAGTAGCCTATTCTTTATCAACACGCAAGGTAAGAGTTCCTTCAAATACATCTATAATAGGTTTAGAGGTATTAAGGAAAGGTCTTCCTAAAATAAGAGACAAGTCCGTATCTCCGGTATCGACCACCACAAAATCAACCAAGAACACAAAATTTCCAATCCGAACATAGACATCTTCTACCACTCCCCTAGGATATTTCAATGATTTGTCCGCTAACTGAATTCTCATCCTAGTCGGTTTCAATGCATTTAGGTCTAGTGCTCTATACACGAATATGGCATCACATTAATGCTAGCACCTAAATCAGCTAAACCTTTCTCAATGTCTAGTTCACCAATTCTACAAGGGATATAGAAACTACCCGGATCCTTGAGTTTGGTCGGAATGAATGTGGAGACTATGGCTGAACATTGCTCGTTGAGGGTGAGATTAGCCGCTTCCGTGAGCTTCCTCTTGTTGGTGAAGATCTCCTTCAAAAATCTTGCATACATAGGCATCTTAGCAATGGCCTCGGTGAAGGGAAGGGTGAGGCGTACTCCCCTTAGCATCTCAACAAATTGGGCAAAACTCTTTGCCCGAGAATCTTCATCAAGCCTGTTAGGATATGGAGCTCTTGGCTTGTAAGGCGCCAAAATTGGTTTTAAGCTAGAGCCAACTCCATGGGTCTTAGCTACCCTTTTTCCCACAGGATGCGAGAGCATTTCTTCCTCAGCCCCATTTGCTCCATCTTCACCAACATCAGGTGACTCATCCCCAATGACTTCTTCATCTTCATCAACCAACTTTGGGGGAACCGCTACGGGAGGCTTCACTACCGTGGGAATAGGATTTACTTGTTTCCCACTCCTAGTAGTGATGGTCTTCAATTCAGCATACTCAACCTTGGGATTCTCCTCAGTATTTCCAGGTAAAGTACCTGGTTGTCGAATGGAAAGGAGGCGTTCCATTTGAGCTTCCAACTTGTTGATTGAAGATTGTTGATTTTGAATAAATTTTTGTTGGTTCTGAAGGAGTTGAAGCAACATGGCATTGTTGTCCGTCGGAGGTGCCGCTGAGGAAGAGGATCCAACTTGAGGTGCAGATGGTGGTGAAAATCCGGGAGGAGACGCTTGCTGCTTGAAACCTTGTTGCTGTCCCTGTGGTGGGTCCACTGGCCTTGCTGAGCCCGAGCCTCCATCAATCGCTCGTCCCGGCGCTCCTGTCGAGTCCTCGCCTCCCTACTCTCAGCGATATACTCTTGAAGATCCTGGCGGAGTCCACGCACCTCGCTCTCAATCCTCTCAGTCCTCTGGTCCAAGTTCTCCCAGGCAGCTCTGCTCCGACCGTCAAACCAGTGAAAATCCTGGCTGAGGAAGATCTGATTGTCGAGAACGTCACCGACGTTCATGCAGCCCTCCAATCCGTGCCGCCGAGTCTCCACAGTATCCGGGGGGGAAGTCCGCTCCTTCCCCCTCTCTAACATCTGGCCCCTGGTTCACTATCTTAGCCAGTAGGCTCAGGACCCCATGCTCCTTGAGGGTCCGAACTGTGATGGGGAAGCCGCGCTGAAACAGTGGATCCGCTCCGAAGGAGTCCATCACTCCAAGCCTTCGCACCAGCCGTGCGATGTAGCCTCCCCCAAACATAACTCCAACCCCCTTCTGGTCGGAGATGTGTCTGAACAAGTTCACCACCAAGTCTCCAAAATGGACCTTCACCTCCTTCTCGAGGCAGTAGAACAGCCACAAGTCTGTGGTGTTCACTACTCCTCCGCTGCTAGACTGCTTCCTAGCAGTGATGCTCCAACGGAAGAGGAGGTGAAGGAGTCTCATCCTCGGAATCTTCATCTGCTTCGCCTTCGAGGACCGAGCGGAGTAAGGAGCATTATCCCACGCAATGTCCTTCCAGAACTCCCTCGGGTTCGGGACCGGCCTCCTATCAATCGTGGCCAAAGACATCACCTCCAGGTTGGCCACCTGCTCCGGAGTATAGAAACCCATAGTATGCACCAGCTCATCTGCTGAGAATGAGAACATCTGACCTCCAAGTCGGAACTTGATGCCTCCCGCCTCCTGAGTCGAGGTATACCTCGATATCTTCAACGTGGAGTAGAACTCCCTGGTGGCATGCGGGAGCTCTTGATCATCAACTCGAACGAGCGGCCAGATGCCCGCTCCCTGGCAATATTCCATCAGCCATGTGTTCCATCCTTCCTCCATAAAGCTCTGGAAGTCGAGGTATCCTTGAGGTGCCGTCGCCCACGTCTGATACACTCCGCATCGACGGGCGAACTCACTTCCAGGCTCGAAGTTGAAGATCGTCTGCTCCACCTCTGGAGTCGGTAGAGCAGTAGCAGCAGCCGGAATGGGGTCCACCGGTGTATCTTGGTGAGAACCCCCCTAGAACGGTGAGGGTTAGCCGAAGATGAAGCTCCACCCCGCTGTGGACGGGTGGAAACAAAACCCCGAGGTGGAGATGGCGGTGGACTACCCCCAGTAGACGAGGGCTCTGAGGGAGTGGATGGTCGCGGCCTTTTTGATGTGCCGGTAACCTTGCCTAACCTTATGGCGGGAGTCTTCTTCCGCTGCATTCTGCAACACTGATAATAGCAAACAAAAATCACACAAGGTTGCATAATTGGTTAATATTCAAACATCCCCAACGCAACGGCGCCAAAAACTTGATCGCCCGAATAACTGTGAAGTTATTCCGACAACACAAGTGTCGTTTGTGTCCGAAGGTCCCTCTCGCTATGCTTCTACTCGAATTCGTCAACACGGTTTAGGCTAAAAGATTTGGTTTTTAACACTAATTATTCTAATGACTAAATTAAACTAAAAGACTTAAAGTTGATTCAAAGGAGAAACTGAGTTCTTGGAAGAGACGAGTCACCAAGCTCGACCGCTAGAATGCTTTCAAAACAAACGAATGTGGACTCGAATGGAATGAGAAGAATCCTCCTAACACCCGTATGAATCTGCGGCACGATTATGCACGCGGATTTCCACTACTAGCTTCCCAACTAAGGTAGAAATCCCCTTAATCGGGCTAACTAGTAATGAACTCCAAGGAGTTCTACTAAGTGAAAGGGTGCTTTCCGAAATCAAAAGAACCCATGAGTAATTGGAAATAGCGTTAACTTGGTCCATCAACGCCTAAGCTACTGATAACTACACCCAACTTGGTCCATTGGGTGCAAACCAGAGTGCCCGCCAATTACAACATGGCTTTCACTTAAAACCGGGAAAACACAAAAGGTAGAATTAGGTTATCGGTTTACCCCACCAATAACCTAATTCTATCCTCGATTGCCAACCTACTGAATTCCTAAGCCTATCACAAGCAAAGGATTTCAAACATTTGACCTAATTCTATCCATAACAAGAATTAGGTTGAACACCCAAACAATCAAGACAATCTTTCATTCCAAATCAAACATCCACAAACGATGTTCTTAAACATCCAAGACAGGTTTCATAGCTCAATTCCTACATCTCATCCAAGAATCCCAAAGGATTTAGCTACTCATCATTCTAGAAGAATGCAATTGAAAAGAAAACCTAACCATCTACTTACAAAGAGATAACGGCTTGTTTTCCTTCCAATCGATGCTCTTGATCTTCTATCTTCAATCCTAGCTTCAATCCTTCAATGGGAGCTCCTTTGGATCTTCAATTTTGCTTCTAATGGAGTTTTTGTGCTGGTTTTTGCAGGAGAAGCTCGGGAAAAATCGGGGAAAATCGAGTTGGGGAAGAATCCTTTCTCTTTCCTCCCACTTCCCTTTTTATAGTAGCAGCCGGATTTGGAGTGTGCATGCCGTGTAGGTGTGCACGCCGTGCACCTTCCAAAGTTGTCCGTTCCGCACACTAAAAGAAAGGGAACGACGTGCAGTGGTGCACGCTGTGCTGCTTCAATCCTTCTCAATTCCTCGACGCCAAGAGTTAGGAACGGCGTGCAGTGGTGCATGCCGTGCGCCAGTGTTGAAGCCGTGCCTTCGGAATAATTTATGGACTGCACGGCGTGCAGCCTTGCACAGCGTGCAGCCTTGCACGGCGTGCAGTCCCTCTGCTGCGCCAGCTCCAACCTCGACTTCCTTTCTCGAACTCCAAATGCTCTACACCCACGCCCCTTTGGCTTTATGGTCAGATCACCTATCTCCATAATACCTTTAGGTAACAAACACTACAAAGAAAAACATCAAATGGACCGAAACAGTCCAAATGAACGGATCTAAACCCAATACGCCAAAACACGAAATTGTAGAGAAATGAAGTGAGAACATGCTAATAACCACTCAAATGCGTGTAGAAAAAGGGTAGATAACTGCTACAAATTCTAGCCCTATCAATATGGAAGTGCAATCTGGACATAGCTACTTTTTCCAAACATATTGGAATAGGCCTTGTGGTTAGAGATGATACTGGACAAATCCTCCAATATGTCATGCAAAGTCCTCTTGGAAAACGAGAAGCACATGAAGTCGAAACCATTGGCCTCCAGTCGGCCATAGAATGGGTGGGAAGTATGGGGTACGAGCAGTGCATCTTCGAGACAGATAGTCAGATGGTGGTCGCGGCGGTTATAAGTTCGATGTTGAACGTCACGGAGTTCGGGATGTCTATTGCGTGGGACCGCCAAATCATTATAGATAAACCAAATTTTACGGTGCCTTGGGTTAAGAGATCTAGGAATGTGGTTCCGCACGAGCTTGCTCGTTGCTCCCACACCCTCGCGTCCCCCGTCATATGTACGAGGCCTCCTGATTGGTGTTTATCTTTTGTGAACGATATTTGTGTTGGGATTGATCATTAATACTACAAGTAGCTGCACTTTCGAAAGAAAATATAAAATAATAATTAGGTGCTATGAAATTAAGCTCGAAGAAAGACAAGAGAATATGGAGGAGGAGAGAGTTTCTTATTGAGGTGTAAAGAATAATACAAGTGAGAGCTATATTTATAGGCTCATGGAATAATAACATATACTCTCTAACATTACTACACATAAAGGAGGGGAATAAACTACACTGAGTTATAGAATAAACATACGAGTTACAATTAGGCATTCACTATGGGAATAATGTTCATAACACTCCCCATAGAATGTCCAATGGTTAACGATATACATCATTCTCCGCATACGCTTTTGATATTGCCTCATTAAAAACCTTACCTGGAAAACCCATTGGCAAAATCATGGTTAAGGGAAAAAAGTGCAGTGCGGATCGACTCCCCCTAATGTTGATATCGGTTGAGATCCTTCATATCGACTCTCCTTGATGATGATATCAACTAGCTCTCATCATTATATAAGTCAGAGATCATTCAGTTGTCGATCTTCAAATTAGTGGACTAACTTCCCAAAAGTTGATGTAGAGGGAGCCTTGGAATAAATTAGCCAAGTTATCATTTGAGCGCACTTATTTAAAAAAGATTTCAACTCAAAGGTATCCATCAATATGATAGATGGTCATCCATAATATTCACATGACACTTTCCCTTGGATGACCATTAGATAAGAATATGCCTCATTAAAATCTTACTAGGAAAACCCTATGGGATAAAAACCTTGTGAAGGAAAAATAGTACATAACCATCACATTCCTTTTCGCCATTTTCTTGGAATTCATGTTTATCAAATAGTTTAGTGATCCGTAGATTTTCTAATGCATTTTTGCAATTTTGCATCGAGACATAGCATATCTAATCCAGTCCTCTTTCTACTCGATGGTATATGCAAATATTTCACGCATGATCTATATGATCGAATCTTTGAATGGTAGAGTGGCCTATATTGCCACATGAGACCAATTTATGGTCAACCAGTAGATATATCAAGTCTTAATGACTAGCAAGATTTACGAGTACTACTCTAATTGCACGAAGACACGTAACTTAAGAGTAGAGTCTTGCTCATTTCTTTATGAAGATCGATGAAAATCGACATATATGCACATATAGTGATCTTATCGTCGATGAGTAACTTATAGCCACAATATACCCTTATAACCTTTGATAGGATATTAGTAGTAAATCATTGATGATACATAAGAATCAATGTTCGAAAGAGATGAACCATTTGCAAGTTAGTGGTAAGATTCCACCTTTCACATCTTTCATCTCGAACTCTCTAGCTAATCAAATAGTTAATTGCTTTAAGAAACTCTTCAGGAGTCTCAATTGTAGAAAAAAAAATTGACATCCATTTCCTTTCCAAATGTAAATATTTACGGTGTAGTATTTACGGTAAATATAGTACCACAAAATATATATGGGCGTATTCACGTTGAGCAATGAGCATACATACTAATAAATGGAAATATAAAAATACTATATGTCCTGTGGTTGGAAAGAAAACATAACTTTGTGAAATGTTTACTTAGATTTTTAAGAGAAATGCTTTTTCTCTTAAAAATGAAAAAAATTAATAAACAACATAGAAACCAAGCAACACAGCGTCATCTGTAATATACTAATATACGGTCCAATTTGAAAGAAGCAAGCCAAAGCTAACATTTTAAAGCTTGAAATTGTGAATGATTTGAAATTTATGTGTCAATTCAATAAACTAAAAAGTCCAACTATATGCAATATGACACCAAATAAAACACCGTCCCTAATATCAGCATTTATATCAAATCCTTTAAATATGACCAATGGTGAGATTTGAAAATCATATACATGTAAAAATAACAAACACAAAAAATGCATGGCAAATAGTGACATATATATTACAAGAAAGACACAAATTATTCTTGACATTATACAACAACTTTAGTTTATAATAGGCTAGTTTCATATAAATAAAAGATAGCGACTAAAAATAACTAAGACTGATTAAAACATAAAAGTAAATCATTTCTAGTAGTATGCATGCTACTAAAAAATGAAAAAAAATTAATAAACAAAGTAAGATATAGCATTTGTGTTGATAACGTGATATGAAATTAAGTTCAAAAAAAGATAAGAGAATATGGAGGAGGAGGGAGTTTCTTATTGAGGTGTAAGGAATAAAACAAATGAGAGCTCTATTTATAGGCTCATGAAATAATAACTTATACTCTCTAACATTACTACACATAAAGGAGGGGATTAAACTACATTAAATTATAGAATAAATATGAGAGTTACAATTGGGTATTTACTATAATAATAATGTTTATAACATTAGGTCTTTATTACGAATGTGTACTATTTTTATTAGTTCATAATACATTATGGTTGAAGATTAATTTTAATGTAGGATCAAGTTAAGTCATACATTTTTTCAATTGGAGACCAAACGTGGTATATTGATAATTTAGAACTATAATTTTTTTTGTTATCTAAGAGCAAATGCCCGTTACGTACGACTTACGTAAAGGTTACATAACAGTAGTTGTTCCTTACGTAACAGGCAAAAATAAGCTTGTTATGTAAGAGTAAAGGCCGTTACCTAAGTCGTACGTAACGGCTACGTTATGGTAGTTGTTTCTTACGTAACAGGCAAAATTAAGCTTGTTAGTAAGAATAAAGACCGTTACGTAAGGCTTACGTAACGGCAGTTGTTCCTTACGCAACAACATACAAAATTAAGCATGTTACGTAAGAGTAAAGGGTATTATGTAAAGCTTGCGTAACGGCAGTTGTTCCTTACGTAATAGGAAAAATTAAGCATGTTAAGTAAGAGTAAAGGGTGTTATGTAAGGTTTACGTAAAGAAGTTGTTCTTTATGTAACAAGAAAAATTAAGCTTGTTACGTAAGATTAAAGAGCGTTACGTAAGGGTTACGTAACATGCTAAAATTTCCTGTTACGTAAGAGTAAAGACCGTTATGTAAGGCTTACATAATTATCACAATTGTTCTTTACGTAACAACATGCAAAATTAAACATGTTACGTAAGAGTAAAGGGCGTTACGTAACGACAATTGTTCTTTATGTAACAGTAGGAAAAATTAAGCATGCTACGTAAGAGTAAAGGGCGTTACGTAAGGCTTACATAATGACAGTTGTTCCTTACGTAAAAGGCAAAATTAACCCTGTTACGTAAGAGTAACGACCGTTACATAAGGCTTACGTAACGGTAGTTGTTCGTTACGTAACAGGCAAAATTAAGTCTGTTACGTAAGAGCAAAGGTCGTTAAGTGAGGCTTTACGTAACGACAGCTGCTCCTTACATAACAGGAAAAATTAAGCATGTTACGTAAGGCTTACATAAGGACAGTTGTTCTTCACGTAACGTAACTTGCTAAACCTGCTATTGCAGGTCACTAACTCAAAGTCACCTTACTTTGAGTTAATTCAAATTACCATGGGAAATGCCATATTCATTTACACTCCTTTGTTATATATGCAAAGTTTACACTGGCTTTCTTTATCGCTCTAGCCTCTTATACTTTGACGGTTTTAACACACATTCTTTTGTTAAGTTTTTCATTCGAACTTCGGTAAGCATTCCAACCGTGCACACCAATCAACTTGCCCGCCCTGTGGCAGAATTATTTGCTTACTATGGATTTTGCTAAACTCAAAATTAATTTGATTTTTTGGAAGCTCAAAACTAATTAGAAAACATAAAAATAATTTGGGCCAAAATACTTTATTGGAATACCTCATCTAAACAACCCCTAAGTCTCGTTCTCAATTTAAAATTTTATTTTTTAAATGACGAAATTACCCTTGTCAAAATGACAAAACTACCCTGTCAATATATTATGCCCATTTCTATATATAGTTCGAGTTTTACTTCACGCAGTCCGTAATATGACTATAATACCCTTAATAAAACACATATTTACTATTTTGATAATATATCTTGTATCGTATTAATCATCAATAATGGCTACAAAATTCTCCCACTTTTCTGAAAATCTATGAGTTAGTAATATCGTCTTTGAAAAATCTCTCTTTTCATCGATTCATTTTTCATAAAACTTTAATCGTTTTGATAAACTAATACAATGAGAGTTATTTTAGTAAAATAATACAAATCTATTTATTAAGGGCATATTAGTTCATTTATGGTAAAATACAAACTGTATATAACATCACCCATTATTATATGCTTGCCCACGACGTACACTCAAACTCGAACCTATAAACTAACCCAATAAACAAATAAAAGTTAAATGACAAATATAACCTTGACTTGAATTGGTCCTCTAATCCGTTAAATCTTGCACCTAAAATGAGTGGCCCATATTACTCCTTGTTAGAAACAAAAAACTCTTTTCTCCTTACTGTTAACCCGGACTCTTAAAAATTCAAATTTTACCACACAAAGAATCAATTTTAATGTGAGTTTAGTAAAGATTATTCAATCATTTCACGAGTTGGGTTGGGTAGGTTGCGGATTAATTGCATTATATATTGGTCTAGTAACTAAGTCGCCGTGTTACGAGTTGACTGAGTGAATTACAAGTTGTTGATATTTTTAATCAATCCAATTATAGGATGGGTTTATATGGACTGCAGGAACATGTTCACCAGACCAAGTCAGACTTCTGACGGTTCTTCTGCTAACCTTTTTAACTATTACAACTAATTAGGAATTCTTTAGTGTATCTAGTATATCGAAATGTTCAATATGCACAATTTTTTTTTAATAATATAAATTCATCGCATTCATTTTAGACAATAAATCTTAACGGTCGCAAATAAATCAGAATTGTTCATAATTTCCATATTTATTATTCATGAACTTTTACTAATTACACCGAACACCCTTACATATTTACTCCAAATTTTACCATTACAGCTTAGTACGTAAAAATCAATTTTTACTAAAACATTCTAATAACTTTTCAAAGTGATTAACTTTCATCTTTTTCGGTTCTCCTCTGTTTTCACCTCCGACCTCCGGCGAATCAAACTTAAATAAATCCAAGCTATCACCTTCTTCGCTTGATTGTTTCTTCATCCTTCTTCGTTTGATTGTTTTTTCGTTAAAATTAACCCCAAGCTATCATCTTCTTTGTTTGATTCTTTCTTCATTCTCAAATCAAATAAAAGAAAAGTACCTATGTAAAACTTACAATTAAACTATGTGTTTTTAGCTCCCTGTACGTAACCCAATATAATTGAGGTTTGAGCAAATCTATGTTTCAGTGCTTTCTAATGCCAAATTTGTCGTCGCCATTAGTGCTAGGATTAACCAGCACAACTTATCCGAGTCGCGAAGCCGTGGGATAAAGATCGCTAGTGTTGGAGATATATATTCGGCCGATGTCGTGGATTGTGTTGTTGGATTGGAAGATCTCCGCCGGCAATCGCACGTCTAGAGCAGCTTTGGCCTTTGGGCTTCTAAAAGAGATCAATTTAATGATTGGATGGAATTCCAAGAAATTTTAATCCAGTTCCCGATAAATTTAAGGCTATGGTCTATGTATAGTTGCTGAAAACGAAGGAGAACCAACACCTTAACATATCTAACGAACAAGATGATAGCTTGAGGTTAAAATTAATCACTCGAAAAGTTATTACAATGTTTTAGTAAAAGATTATTTGTTTACGTACTAAGCGGTAGTAGTAAATATGTAAGGGTGTTTGGTGTAATTAGTATTATTATATAATAAAATTTCTTTAATAATAAATATGAAAATTATAAGAGCATCTACATTTTTAATTTTTTAGTAATTGTTAAGTGACGTGGACGATGAAGTCACATCCAATAAGCAATTGTTAAGGATGTACACATGCTTTCTAAACTAGCAAAATTACAATTAGCAATGCCACGTAGGCAAATTGCTACAATTTTCAAGAAATACATTTATGAATAGAAAATAAATTGAAGATAAATAATATCTAATGATTTTGATTGGTTCATTTTGATTGTATTTGTTTGTAAAAATGATGATTAGAAATTGCTAATCAATTGATGGGATGGCGGAGGTTAGAAATTGCGGAACTAAAGTTGTTGATGTGTCGATAAAATTCTGATTAAAAATTGCTAATCAATTTCTGAAATGGAAATGATCTAAATAATTCTGATGTATTGCCAACCATCAAGATTTATTATTTAAAATAAACACTTTGATGAATTTACGTCATCAAAAAAATTGATACATCTAATATTTTGATATATCAGAGATACTGAAAAATTCACTGATAATAAGATATATTGGTTAGCGGTGAATGTATCAGTGTTAGTATAAATAAGTTCGAAAGAACTCGTATACAAGTGTTAGACAAAAATGTATTATAATTTTCTGTATTTTTTTATAGACACTTCATGCAACCTATATATATATATACATTTGTACATGTATGTATAATAGTTACGGTGTAAATTGTAAAAGAGTAAAATGTTACGATGTGTTAAAAGATTTACTAGGCAACTTTAACGGCCAGATAAACAACTTTATGAACTTACAAAAGAGTTAAAAGAGAAATCAGCTGCGTGGAAGAGCGTTGTGGAACCAACCACGTCAGTAGCGGCAGCCTAGTTGGACGTCCCGATAGGCGTGACACGACTGGATGGTACCACGTGCCATCTGATATAACTATAACCCAATCAACTAATTCATCTTTAATTCCACCTTATTTATCTTTCTCTCATGTATCGTATTGTATTTTATTTCCCTCGGCCACAGATTATTCCTGGTTCAGGCCCGCGCCTCTGCCGTAGTATTGGCTGCCGGTAAATCTAATCCGCCGCAATTCCATTCTTAGGTCCGCCGCGCCACCCATTCGCGGAATTGAATCAGGTGCGTTGACTTTGACTTCCCCCTAATTTTAAGCTTATTATAATACTTCATGACGATCGCCAGGTCGAAAGTTGAAGTTTGTGTTGCAGATCTTAGATCTGTTACTGTTAGAGGAAGCAACAACATAAACCGTTGTTATCATCACCAATTTATCGATTGTTCCATAAAAAGACGTATTTGATTGCTTCTTCTTCTTCTACAGGGCTTGGTTTTCGGAAGGCGGAATAGAAGAAGGAAGCTAGGGATGGGGTTTGTGTTCGTGATATCGGTGCCGATGATACTGTTTATATTCATAGTGGGGCTGGCGTGTTACCTTCTTGGAAGGAATCGAGGAAGATCTCAAGCTTCTTCTTCTTCTACTGTTCCTCAGGTTTATGGGGCTCCAGCCCCGCCTCCAGAAGCTAAGCCTTGACTCCCTGTCTAGTCTACTCAACGCAATCCCCCCACCAAATATTTGTAGAATTATCAACTATACATATACTGTGCCGTACGTGAACCCACCGAAATGTTGAAGCTTGTGTATCTGTTGCTAAATCTTTGGTTTGGTTACTTCAATACTACTAGTGTATATTTGTATAACATGTCATTTTTCCTTCCAAAGTATTAGGCTGGTTTATATACTTCATGAACCTGCACATTCCTCATTCCACATTGCCCATATGAACTCAAGCCATGAAAAAACAGCACCAACTCATCCCCAAAAAGAAAAAATATCTACTTAATCAGAATTGAAATACTATCTGGACTCATCCATTCTAGTGAAATCTTTCTCACCGAGGACCAGCTGAACACAAAGCAGAAGATCCAGTAGCAACAATAGCTACATTATTACGCAAGTCATCTAAAGTTGAAAGTACCATGCTGTGAGCATACAAGGAGCACGAACAACGTTTGAGAAAATATGGATTCTACCACAACTGAGACTCAACAATTATTCCCCACAAAATCAACTTCTCTCTAGTAGTCAAATAGAAGGAGAGCCAAGGCACAATAATATGGACCAAAGTCCAAAGATGTATCCAACACACATGCCACATTTTGTTGAATCAGGTTAGCACTTAACAGAATTTTGGACGGGAATAACCATGTTGTTACAACTCCAATAGATAAGGATGGATTTGGAAACTGGAAGTAAGTTGGTCACCATTTGGACAACGCCAATAAATATGACACCAAAATGATTATTGCTGAACGTATAATACAAAGCCCGGCTGACGTGTGAAAAATATACAATTGAAAAGTCTGCGTTTTATTCGATTCCATGTCTATTTCCATTTTTATTTTGATTAGTATTTTATAATTTTACAGAGTGGCGTTCTAAATTGATCTCTTTTTATCGTCGAAAGGCCGAAACACACAAAGACGCACGCAGCTCTCGGCAATCATGGCGTTCAACCAGTTCCTCGGTCGCGCTCTTAGAACCCGTTCCGACCAGATCCTCTCCGTTTCCTCCGCCTTCTCTCCCGCCAGGGCCTTCTCCTCCGCTCCCATCACCGCCACTCTCTTCCCCGGCGACGGTATCGGCCCCGAGATCGCGGAGTCCGTCAAACAGGTTCCCCCGCCTTTCTTGTCTTCCTTGATTGTTTCGTTTTTCCTCCTTTTCGTAATTGGCTTCGTTACCTTCTTGCTCTCTGTAACTTTTGATGTCTGTTGCGGAATTCTAGCTTGTGTGATTGGATTCCCTTGTACGAGCAAATGCATTTGATTCGACTTATTTGGCGGGCTGCTGTTGCCATATGCGCTTGAATTCCTCGTCTTAGAGAGGCTGTTACTTGTTTTAATGATGCAGAGTCGATCTCTTGTTTTCCTTCTTTTAAAATTCTGTTTTTGTTTGTTTGCGACCTCTATTCAGTCCAGTTACGGTTGGTTGGTTACTGACTGAAATTCCTCGTTGATTTGAGTGATTGTTCCCAAATGATATCGGTTAACCCTTTCACATAATTTACTTCTTCATTTGGCCTACCATTATTTGGTTGAGTTTAAAAAAAACATAATCTCATTCATTTGGCACTACTAAAAGAAAATGGTGAATTTGCTTTTTGCTCTGCAATGGCGTTCTTTTAGTGCATTGCTATTCAGTAGTACTACATCTATACCTGTTTGTAAGATAATTTCCTACGTATAACTTGGCTTATCAGTGTCCTAACATGGTGGACTTGTCTTCTCCCACGTTTCGAAGCCTTTACAGGATTGGTGAATGATGAGTGTTCAAATATTATGCAGTCTACTGGAACTTTTGAAGCTTGAGTTTCTTAAAGACTGATGTCTCACTATGCAACTTATAACCATAACTCCATGAGGAACTAAATTGTGAAAATTATTTAGTGTGTAAACTACTGATGTTCGAATGTGTCTCCATATGTTCTACTGGCAATAGATTTGAATTAAAACACTCGCTGCATTGTGGATTTCTTCTAATTGCTAGTAGCAGTTGTGTCTATTGTTCACTTTCTTATCTATATTATCAATTGTCATCATAGGTGTTCAGGGAAGCTGAGGTGCCAATTCAATGGGAAGAACATTATGTTGGCACTGAAATAGATCCCAGAACCCAGAGCTTTCTAACATGGGAAAGTTTAGAGTCAGTAAGACGGAACCGAGTGGGTCTGAAAGGGCCAATGGCTACTCCAATTGGGAAAGGCCATCGTTCTTTGAACCTCACTCTCAGGAAAGAACTTAATTTGTATGCCAATGTCAGGCCTTGCTACAGCCTTCCTGGTTACAAAACTCGATATGATGATGTGAATCTTATCACCATTCGTGAGAACACTGAAGGAGAATACAGTGGACTTGAGCACCAAGTAAGTTTATAGTTAAGGCTAACCAAACATTTTTATTCTATAATAAAGTTAACATGACATTATCATTTAAAGGTGGTTAGAGGAGTGGTCGAAAGTCTCAAGATCATTACTCGCCAGGCCAGTTTGAGGGTAGCTGAGTATGCTTTTCATTACGCAAAAGCGCATGGAAGAGAGAGGGTGTCTGCTATACATAAAGCTAACATCATGCAGAAAACTGATGGCCTTTTCCTTAAGGTAAAACACTGTTGATGCTCTTCAAAGGCAGGGAGCTATTCTGTTCTTAACACATTTGTAATTTTCTTGTAGTGCTGTCGTGAGGTTGCTGAGAAGTATCCTGAGATAACATATGAAGAGGTTGTCATCGACAACTGTTGTATGATGGTATGTTCTATTCAATGCCTCTACTTCGCCTGTTGGGCATATAAAATCTGATGGAACCTAGTGCCTCTCCCGTTTCGCCGCAATCTTCTTTTAAGATGGTGTGGATGGAATGGAGAAGGTTGCACACTTATGTGAATGTAGGGTTTCTTTTTATGGATATATGATTGCATATGGGCATGTAGCCTTAAAACATGATGTAAACAACCTGCACTATTATTTGAAAGAAAATCGAAACACCTCTGATGCTTCTCTCTGTGCATGTGCAGCTTGTGAAGAATCCAGCACTCTTTGATGTATTGGTTATGCCTAATCTCTACGGTGACATCATCAGTGATCTTTGTGCTGGTTTAATTGGTGGTCTGGGATTGACACCAAGGTACCTTTAATATCCATTCTTTTCTAGTTTCCGCTGTTACTTTACTTGGATATCATGTTCAGCATGTGTCACGCGATCTGATAAAATTCGACTTTCTTTACAGTTGCAATATTGGCGAGGGAGGAATAGCTCTTGCTGAGGCTGTCCATGGTTCTGCTCCTGACATTGCTGGGAAGGTTCGTACACTCATTGGAGTAGATTGCAGTGCTCACATGCTTCCCAAGTTTAGTAATGATGATTATCCAATCTAAAGCAGAATCTTTTCAGATCCTAGAGCATTCATTTTCCCCTCTTAACTGTTATGGATGACAATTGGATAAACCATTAGAATTCTTTGGTCTCTTGCAGAGCATATTGAATTTTAGCCAGACGAAGTAACTGTGGTTTTTACGTTTGGTGGCTGTATGTATTGACAAGTGGTTGTTGGAAAAATACAGAACTTGGCGAATCCAACTGCTCTGCTACTGAGTGGTGTGTCGATGTTGCGGCATCTGGAGTTCCATGATAAGGCGGACAGGATTCAGAAGGCCGTACTGGACACAATCGCGGAAGGCAAGTTCCGAACTGCAGATCTCGGAGGAAGCTCTACAACGAGTGATTTCACAAAGGCCATCTGCGATCACCTTTGAAGATTCCCTCCCTCAAGGGGAAATGGCAAGTTGTTTTTTTCTGCATTAAAACTTTACAGTAAGTTCTTATTTTTTTCCCCGGCCGACAAGGGCTTCGTTGTCTTCAGCAGAGGAATAAAAACTCCTGACCATCCTGGTGCTATTTTTTTCACGTTGCTCTTTATTACTAAAAAACTTGTATAGAGCTTGAGTTGCGCATGCTCATTGTCTATTCAAATCTTCCAAATTGATACCAGAAATTCAGAATCCTGTACCTGTTGTTGCAGTATCATCCTTTTTTTTTGTCCAAGAACTCTCGACCACAAGATAGAAAAAATAAATAAATATTATATAAGTTCATACGTAAAGTGTAATTGGATGTGAATATGATATTTCTAAGTTGTTAGTACATAACTTTATCACTTGTCATGAGTGTAACTCAATTTGTAGTGTTGTTGTTAGGCTAACAGAACTTAAACATTATAAATAAATCAATAGTATTTTAACATGAAAGTAGCATGTCTAACTTGTTTTGTCCTAATTGGATTCATTACATTATAATTTGAACATTGAGATTAGTTGATATAAAACTGTAAATATTAGTTATTATTTTATAATGGTAAATATTAGTTATTACTTTAGTATTGGATTCGAATCCGATACTTTCAAGTCACCATCACATGAAGCAACTAACCGTACTATTCAACAAGATGTTCATGTCGTAGCCCTTTACTAGGCATCCATGCACGTCAAATATTAATATAGGTTATTTTTTGATATGGTATATTCATGTTGGATCCTCTTTCATGCAAAAATGTTATTTTAGAATTCAAAATTCCGTCGCCCTAAAATAAATGCCTTGTTTTTTTTAAAAACCCGTTGCAGGATGGACATCGATCCCTTCGCTAGCAAGGTTTGGACGGACTTAGAATTTGGGGTCCCGAATTAGAGTTATTTGCCCTCGGATTCCGAATGAAACTATGGTTTGGAAACAGAACTAGAGAATCAAGATTTGAGATTTAGGATTTAAAAGATTTAACATTCGGGTTTAAAATAGATAACCAACTAATTAATCTAACGAAATAGAAGCGTCCAAAGAGTGTTCTCAATCTCACAACATAAATACTGTAATTCTTAATAAAAAACATGTTCACTTCGACATCTTATAGGGTTTAATAAATTAGAAACTAGAATCAAAATTATATTTAGTTAATAGTTTTTTTTTGAATTCTGATTTGGCTAGATTATTAAACAAAGAACTAACATGATTAAAAAAAAACAAAAACATTGAGCTCGACCAACCTGGCAACGGTTTCGAGAGTCGGATCCGAGAGATGGTCCCGACAGATTATGGGCCGTTGGATCAGACTACTTTTTGATCAATTTTCATCTAACAGCTAAAAGTGAGTTAAATAAATTGACTTGAATGAGGTAGTTTCAGAACAAAAAAATTGGGAAAAATACACATAAGCGTGGTCATTGTACGAGCATGTTATACCGCTAATACGATAATTTTACAAGCTCGTTATGTCGTCGTTACATCCACCTAAAGAGTAGTTGAATTCATCATCATTATGTCCAATTTATAACTCTTTTATATCGGTAATATATATATACTTTACGAGTATGTTACGCGTTTTTTATTATGTCATTTTAATAGGCTGATTATATAGACTTCATATGTAAATTGTTATATCCTCATTACATCATTGTTATATTCAGTTTAAGTGAGAGCGGTAAAAAGAGGTAAAAGAAAGAAAAATAAAAATAAAATATTTTTTAATTTCTATTATACCTTAATAACATTCCAACTATCAAATTGAAATTGAAAATGACAAAAATGATTCTTAAAGGCATAGCAATGATCATAAATTTTGAAAGTAGAAAAACGTGCCTTAACGCATAGATCAATGTAACTTAGGGTGGCCTCAATCACGAAGAAATTGTGCCAACACACAGAATAATAATTAGATCTAGTGCACAACTTGACAAAACTTTAAAATCAAGCCAAATAATCAAGAAACTGTACCATTTTTTCAAAAAACTTACACTCGAAAAATTACTAATAAACCAATATCAAAATTTATAACTCAAGCATTCGATTATGTTATACACCATAGCTATGAAAAATTAAAATAGTCAACTACTATACATAAACAATTTCATTACAAAAATAATTTAATAAAAAACGTTAATTGACCAGTTTGGATGCCCATCTGATACCACGATATACATACCATACTTATATCCATACATAACACGCTTCAGATTTACCTATACCCTAAAACACTCGGTCAAATCAAATTTTACCGTATTCAACCAGGTCGGCCGGGTTTGAAATAGAGTCAAAAGGCTAATATCAGTCATAGGCTAACATCAGAGTAACTCTCAGCTGATAATCCATTGGCATTTCTCATAAAACTACAAATCATCATATTCATAGATTCTCAAACTTCAATTTCAGAAACCAAAAGAAAAAAAAAACAAAAAGACGAAACAACAGTGCATTGTTAACTCATCCGTAATCCAACCTCTGAGCAGCTTAGAACCCTAGCTTGGTGCGGCGCCAGTGCCTGCGTTTCGCATTGTACCTAAAAACAGAAACAATAATACAGAAACGAATATGTGAGCAGGAACTATAAGATGACACTAAATCCAAGTGCGGGATGTACCTGATGGTGTTGTCCGTCCTCATCCTGATCTAATACGGTATCGGCCTGTTCTGCCTCATCTTCTTCGCCAGCTTCTTCTTGATCATGAACGACTTGTGCGACGGCTGAGCATCACAAATACAACGACATTACAACCAAACCCACAAATACAACGACATAACAACCAAATCCAAGATACCGACGCTTGAATCCAAACCCAACAGAGAGAAAGAGAGGGAGAGAGATGTATGTGGAGGAGGAGGTTGAATCAACACTCACCATTTTCGCGTGGCGTCTTCGTGCTGCGGCGGGGGACTTGAAACCTCAAGATTTGTTTTTTGATGGCTAAATCTCAGCAGATTTAAAACCCTAGAAAATGTTTTAGTCAGCCTACTGCCGGTGTTGAATAAACACAACCCACACAAGACTCGGGCTCGGTGGACAATGGGCCCATCATTTCCGAAGCTACATTTCACATGAGTCATGCCGGTAGTCGGTAGATGGATGGAGTTGATGAATATCAATAGATAGGGGAGATGAGATTTTAGGGTCAGAAATTCCTTTGATTTCTGATATCCGAAATCGAATCCTAGCCGTCCATCTCAGATATGTTGAAATCGTTTTCTAAACTGACAAAAGGTTAATTTAGTAATCTTATGAGCTATGACGGCAGCATGAAAATTATCTTTGAAATGTCAGATTTTCAACAATCAGCATGACTTATAAGTTATAACGTAACAAACTGTACTATTTTATGGAGGACATTCATGTTCGTAGTCCTCTGCTAAGCATGTATATACGTTAAATATTAATATAGGTTATTCTTATATTTAATTCATTTTCATGTTAATAATACTATGTACGATACTTAGCATACATATTTGCATGAGTGAAATGTTAATTTTTTTTCGTGTTTTTAGCCATTAGGTTTAGGGTACGAGTTCTGAACGAATAAGATTTGTTAAAGCTTCTTAAATCAGATGAACGAGCTGGATCCAAATTCAGACTCATGCCCGACTCTGACCCTGTCCGTTCCCAACTCTATGAATTTGCTATTAGCAAGATCTGAAAAAATATGTTAATATAATTTAGTTTTTTAAATATATATTGAAAAATAAGTATTTCAAGATAAAATTGGTGGTTATGTAAAAAAATGCATTGAAAATGTTTTTCTACCAATAAAATCATAAAATTAAGAATTTTATTGTTTGCTATCTGATATGGATAAATACAATAAAATTAGTCTCATTACTAAATTTAATTCATGTGATGTCTGGTCTTGGCTATTAGTGAGCTCGTTGAAGTCATCGGCATCCTGAATCCTCCCTCCCTAGTAATAATCTAGGTGCATCTCCAATGATCTCACAACATTTAATAAGATATGATTTTATGGAGTCAAAGAATTTAAAATTAAAATAATAAATATTAAACGTCTCTCACATATAATCCTAAACACTAAAAAATAATATTAAATTTCTAAACACTAAATTTTAACCTTCAAAGATTACATTATAAAATCAGATTTTTAAAGTCCAAACTTTGACTTTTGACCGTAAATCTAAATTAACTAATTATAAAACCCTTAATTAGACTCTAAACACTTACCACTATCGCAATGCCCGATATATAGTAAGTATGTTTTTTTTACAAGATGGAGTTGAGTATGTTCATCCTTTTATTTCCTTTCACAATCCACAGTAAGCTTCTATTCCTTTTACTATCAAACTCCACATGTTAAGACCATCTACCATCTCATCGAGCTTCACATGTAAATACCATATTGGAAATAACTTTGAAATCTAAGCAAATATCAACAAACCATACCATTTTTCATAAACTTAAAAGTAAGTTTATGACTTAATCATTTGATTATAAAATAGTTAACTATTCCACACATAAAAATATCATTACCAAAAAAAAAAATTTAATTGACCAATTCGCATACAGTTCAAATACTTCTATATACATACCCTATTCATACCCATACATAACACTCTTCAAATTCTTTTATACCTTAAAAATACTAAATTAAATCAACTTTTATCCCATTTAACCAAATCCAATTTAACGAGAAATCTGTTACAAACAGTTATATATGATTGCCATTCTTACAAATACAATGAAATGCGACCGACTTGACCTCTTACCCAGTAGGTTGTAGCATTTTTCTTTTGGGCGTGTACCTCAATAAACCCCTAAAAATTAAAGCGACATTCATAAATTAAAATTATACGAAGCCAATACATGTTTTATTATTCATTTAGAAGTTTTTATTTCTTTTTAATTGAATTTTGTTGGACTCATTTAGTTAGATATTAACTTAATTATAATTCAATCAAATTATATATCAACTAAAAAAATATTATTCATTAAAAAGTTTTTCTCATTATAATTGAACTTTGGACCCACTTAATTGTGTCTTAAAGTTTGGCAACAGTCCGGTTCGGGTTCGGATTCAGATAGTTGATATTCGTTCCCCACCCATTGTAGTCTTGGGTTCAGGCAATACCCACCCTATATAACATTTCAGGTAGTAAATTTTATACTGTACCCATACCCGTCAATTTCCAGGTGGGGTTCACTATATAATTGTAGTCGAAAAAACTTTGAAACTCAAAGAAAAAAATCAAGAAACTATATCATTTTTTAAAAGTTTAAACTATATAAATCACTAAGAGATCAAAATTAAGTTATATAACTAAAATTTGATTATTTCATTAGTTGTAAAAAATGAAAATAATTAATCATTATATACATAAAAACATCTCATTACAACAAAAAATAATTTACTGGGTCGGGTTCGGCTTGGATACTTCAATATCCATACCCTACCCATACCCGCACATAACGGTTCTCGAGTTTTCTCATACCCTTAAAGTATTTGATCAACTCGAGTTTTACCCTGTTTGACCAAATTGGGTTCGGCCAGATACCCGTATTGGTAATTATGATTGCCATCTAGTAAATCAAATTAAATATTAACTAACCCTTTATATAGCACTCATTAAGGGCCTTTCTCGTTATTGTATATAAATCGGTTTTGAAGTAATACATGTGTTTGCATCATATATATAAAAAGCGGACACAATTTACTTCAACAATGCATTTCAGTTATTAGTGGTGGAAAACCCAGTCTGACTTAGCCCGACTCGGGCCGGCGAAACATGAATTATCCGATATTAAATAAGATCGGGTAGAACTTAATCTTCCGAAATTTAATATTTCGAATTTTCTACATTATTAACGAGTAAATAAACACATACTATAAATCAACTAACACACTAAACCATATCGCAATCTTCTGAACCTAGTTTTAAAAATTAAACTCTAAATCCAGACGGAAAAAGTGGAGTTGGGAAGAAAAGAGTAGAGTTAGTATCAAGTCCCAAACATTTATTACACGTACATAACTAAGGTTGCCACTTGTCCAAATCAATATATGTTTTCAAATCCGGTTTGGTGCTATATATGTATCAATTTTTGAAAACTAATATAACACATTAAAACAACATATTTAACACATGTTTTGAAGCTTGTATTTTATCTTACTCAAAATATTTGTCACTTAAAACTATAATAACATACTCTACCAAAAAATTAGGACGTTCAAACAATTGGTTGCCGTTAAATTTGTTTATTTCAAATTGGCTTAATGTATCTTTTAATCCAAATTCCACCAAAAATTAGGTTTCCAAAATTAAGGATAACTCGATAGATATAATTTTTTCAGAAGATTTGTACGTCTCGTTAGGGTGTTTTACCATTTTCTTACTGTCGGTTAGAGGTAAGTATTCCTTTTATTGAGAGGTTTGTGGTAACTGTGTTGATCGCTTTTCTTGTTGTTCGTCTCTCTTTTCTTCGAAAGACTCCTATTTCAGTGCAAAATATTGTTAAAGTTTTTTAAGCAAATGTCAATTGGGATTTTTAAATCAAATGACAGATAGGGTTTTGGTTCTTTCTCTTGGCAAAAAAGCAGCGATGACAATGGTTTCTCCAGGATGAGAGGATATTGTGGTGGAACGAAGAATAAACGCGCTGGAGCTGTATGAGGAAGAACATACGACAACGTTCAAGGGTATCAGGAACACCCAAGAAACCTAGCACCCGCAGGCCTGAACAGGTCCTGCCACGAGGAGTGATTCGTTGGCAAGGACTCCCTCGAGATATCGGCCTCTTCGAGTGTTTGATATTTTGGGTGTCCCCAATTCGGGCTCCACCGGTCTTTATTTCTGTTTGAACATTATTTCTTTCTTACTTTTGCTATCGGGTAGAGTTTAGCGACCGGGTTGCCAGTCTCGGTTCAAGGTTTTCAATTTTGGGGATGATTGGAAGTATGAATGCGGTAACTCCTACTACACATTTGTGGGTCCGTGCTGTATTCGTTAAGACTAGTAATCTTTCTTGTGGATCGATTGAAAAATTGAACATTTTTTGGCTACAAAATTAATAATATGAATAGATCAATTTTGAAAAAAATTCAAATTCCACCATTATTCCTAACTTAAACTATAAAAATATAGCAAAAATATGATAGTAGGCTAGTAGGTAATCGGTACCCGCAGCTACCGAAGCCATATCCATATAGATGCGCTTTTTATCCTAAGGTTCTAAGTTTTATCAGTAAAAAAGAGGTTATAAGACAAAAGTTGTAAAATTTGGGAGGACAAAAAACGTGGAGATTTTCATTGGTAAATTTAAAACGTGAAATGTTCATCTGTAATGAATGGTTGTATATCAGACACTCCTGAATAACTTATCTACCCGAGCTTCGTTATATCCTTTGAGTTGGCCATACTTTCTCATGATTGAGGCTAAACGTTACCGTTAGTAGGCATATATGTTATCACACGCCTAGACTATAAAAGCAACTGGCAATCAAGATCTGAGTTTGAAGCATATATAAAAGGATCGACGCATGATCATCATGACTGTAATTCCACCACGCAGCACTAGATCTTTATTGATGGTTGTTTTTGCAGCAACAATACTAATCAATCAGTCGTCAATGTTTGAAAGCAGCACGATGCACATCTTCAACGACGTAAGCTTGGAGTTGATAGTGCATTGCCAATCGGGGGATACGGATCTTGGTGCCCGAGTTGTTCCTGTTAAGTCGGAGTTCAGCTGGAGTTTTACGGCGTACAGCTTCACACTTTTTTGGTGCAATGTAGCCGTACAAGATAAACGAGTTCATTTTGACGCCTACGATGGTGAAGCAGAATGCCCGTTTCACTATCTGGTCAATGATACTGGGGTTTATGTCGATGAACCTGGATGTAACCCTAAGCATTATCCATGGCCTCAATTTTAATTTGATTGCATGAATATCCTTGATTTTATGACAGTAATGTATGTACCTTAATCACCCAGCGTGTACCGACGATTTGCTGTGATATATGCAGTGTTATGAAATGCACGATTAATCATCCAAAACAGAAGGCAAAACTTCACTGTCTTATTTACGCTTTACACCTTTTTAAACATTAAATATATGCGATATTTACTTCTCTTCTTTCCCACAAATAAATCTCCAAAATTATAACCGTTTATCATTTGGAAATTATATATGTTATATGTGGATTGTATGTCTTTTGATTTAAAAGTGTTGAACTAAAAATTGTTAAGATATCAAAATATATTTGATTAAATAATTGGAGATATTATATTAATTAAATATTAATAATTATGTGGAGATATTTAAGAATACATGTCTAGAGAAGTTGCGAGATGGAAGTGTGAAGAAGGAGGTAGAGAAATAAAAATAAAATAATATTGATGTTTGGTTGTATAGAGTTAATTATTTGTTTTGGTCCCTTACATATTAGCTAAGTACAAAATCATCCCTTAAGTATTAGAAGTAACGTATTTATCCCTTTCATAATGAAACAAAAAATTCCCCACGGATGATCCTGTCTAAACTCCCGTTAACTTTGTTGATGTGGCGGCGTCTACATCACCAAAAACCAAACCGCACGAACTCTGGTTGAAACCATGAAATTAAATCGAGCAAAACTAAAAAAACTCATCCTCCCCTTCTTGAATTGAACAAAACTATCTTCCACTTCCAATCGGCAATTAAAAACCTCCTATTCTGGTTCGTCTGCTTGTAAGACTGTTGAAGTAGATTCAAGAAGGGGTGGGTGGGGGGTTTTTCATCACTGATTGGAGGTGGAAGAAAATTTTGCTCGATTCAAGAAGGGTGGGTGGGGTTTTTTTGGAGTTTTGTTCGATTTGATTTCATGGTTTCAACCAGGGTTCATGACAGTTTGGATTTTGATGATGTGGACGAAGACGCCACGTCAGCAAAGTTAACGAAGGTTTAGGCGGAATCATCCGTGAAGATTCTTTTGTTTCATCCGATTATGAAAGAGAGGAATACGTTACTTCTGATACGTAAGGGACAGTTTTGTACATAACTGATACGTAAGGGACCAAAATGAGTGATTAACCGGTTGTATAGCGGTTGATAAGTTATATAAATAGCTGGGATGTTATGCAATGTGAGCAGACAAAGTGAGAAAGAAGAAAGGTAGTCGAGAAATAAAAGAGAGTGGCATGAGTTAGAATGGGAGAGGTGTGAGTGTTGTGTAATAATATAAAAATAGAGTGATTATTTTGTAAAAAATGTGACATATTGTAATATAAGTTATCTAAATTATAAAAGAGTGCAATTTATCTACGTTGTCTTTTGGAAATTATATATGTAGATAGTATGTCTTTTGAGTTAAAAGTGTTGTGTTATGAAATCTGTTGAGCTAAAAATCAGTGGGTATCCGTCCAAATATTTTTGCAATCAAACTGGTTATGTTTTAGGCTTGGATACCCTATTATAATAACAATTATGTATGTTAATAAGGATAAATAAGTAATTTTGCAAAAAAAGTTATTTAATTCTTTTAGGGTTTCCACATATTCTAAGATTAAAATTCACCTCATATATAATTTTCATCTTTTGTCTTAAATCTGTGTTATCTTACTTTTTTTTTCTCCAATCACCGCTCCGTTTCGGATTTCCTCTCTCCATCTATGGGGTTTTGTTGAGGGGGTTTTGTTTTAGGGGTTTGTCTTTGTTACCTGATGACTTTGACTACAGTACCGATTTAAGATTGAGTTTGATCTATTTTTGAATCTATGGATGTGTTCTTACACTGAGTTTTGTCAAATTGATACCGAATTTTTATCTCTGGTACGGACTAAAATGTGTACCCAGTCCCATCTATTTTATAGGGTACTGAATATTTTGCGTACCAACGACATATTTGCTAAATGTTTGCTATTTGCGACTTCTGTGTAGGGGGATGTTATAGGAATTGGAAAGAAGATTATAGTTCGAACAAGGAGTATCCCAGTTTGAATTCTTGTTATTATTCTATCGAAGAAAATTCCGCGTGAACAATTGGACACACTTAACCCGCTACAATTTGGAGGGGTGTGTGTGTGTGTGATACGATTGCAGATCAACTCGGTAAACTCAAAAGTTCCATCCTTGTCAACAGAGGGTAGAAACCTAGTTTTTTGTCTCTCTATGGATGGGCTGATGTTAATCGAAACTGATATTGTGTTTGTAATTGAATCCTGTTAGTTATTGTATCCTTACCTGTTTAAGTTTAGGGTACTGTAGCAACGAATTCATACCATAGGTGGTGACATGTTATAAGTTTTGTAATGTATTGTAATTGTTGGCAGTATTCAAAAAGATTAATATGTAATATGCATTCAAAAATATTGATATGTAATATGCAGTTGTTGGCAGTTTTCGAAATGAATTATATAATTTTTTTTGGAATTTATTTATATTATTCATGGGGTTAAACTATTTTGGTCCAGAATTATATAAGAATTTTCTAATAAGTTAGTCGTACCTACAAAATACCTAAACCAAATTAGTACCATGTGACCTATAATGGTCATAAAATTAGTACCGATGAACCTATTACGGTAAAAACACTAAGAGGCAGTACCACCCAACAACAACATGTACTCGATAAGTTACTGCAAATGTCAAATTTACGCATTCTATTTTGATTACAATTCTTATTGAACTGCTAAAATATAAAAACCAAAAAAAAAATCAAAACGTGAAAAAGGGGAAGCAGTTAAGGAAAAATAAATATAAATTAATTGATTAGATACATAAAAAAGGAACTTAATTATAAATGCGAGATTCTCTCTCGTAAAATTAGGATACATTAATTAAAGATAAAAAAGTGAAAATGACTAAAATATTCAATAAATTAAGACCATTAGATTTTAAAATTAAAAATAAATGGTGGATTGGGTTGTTGTCATGTGACAACAAAAATGAGTGTTGTCATACAAGGTTTTCTGTTTTAGGCTTCCTGAGGTTTATCTGGTCCTATTGTTGGTTTTTCAATGGCTCCACTGTGAGTAGTAGAGTTAATCGGCCGCTAGCGTTGTTATAACTCGTTTCTCATCATCAAGGGAGGATATAGGGAGAGTCGGGGGTGACACTGGGATCATCTCACTTTTAGTCCCCCATGCATTTAAATCAGATATATTTTTGTAGTTTTTTCAAATTCAGCTAAGTACATGTTTAATTTTGACTCGGTGTTTGGCCTGGAAAGGACAACCATAGAGAGTCCAAATTATCAATACAATTTTTTGGTGGCCGAATAAATCACAAAAAAAATTATCGTAGAGTTCTCGCCTTTGTTATTTTATATAATCGTGTCTTTTCTAATGCATGAGTGTATGTATTTTTTAAGGAAGTATCATACGCGTATTCCATTAAAATCTAGAACAAAGCGCACATATGAACGTATTTGCGGTAAACCGGGAGGTGTAACAAACAGATTTTACCCCGCTAATCAAATACCCACTAGATTGCTCTGATGGAATCGTTTATTGCCCCAGGGTCTTTCCAATGCTATGACTCAATTTGAATATGCTAACTAAACCAAGTGACAGAGAATGTTTGTTTATTTGAAGTAACCAATTATGAACTAAGAATGCAAATCAAAAGAAAGCAAATGTAAGCGATTAAGTTTCAAATATGGGACAGAAGGTTGTTCGTACTCGAATTCACTAAAGCTAGCAATGCATGGATGAATGATATGCAGTCTCAATTATTTAGGTTATAATGGGTTGGCGATTTCCTACGTACGATAGTCTTAGATTACTCTCGCGGCTCCAAGGATCTGTTCTGCTCGACCGTAGACTCCTCTCTCGAGCTAATCTACACCCAAGCAGAACACACTAAAGATGTTCGATGAAATGCCACAATGATAAATGATGCAAAAGTCTAGACGAACCGCTCCTCTCTCTCGAGCTAACAGGGAATCTAGAGTTCTTTCTAAGTGACCTATTGATCTACATTCCTCTCGGATCCACAAATCAATGATAGAGATTCAATCAAGATGATCAGACGAGAATGAATCTGAAATAAGGTTTAGCAAGAACACACAATAATCCTGAATAACATGGATAACAACCTAGGAAAATTCGTTTGAGAAATACACATACACTCTACTACGACTTTGAAAAAAACAGTGGAAGGTAAACAGTTTATTTTTAACATATATATGAGTCTCTAATATACTAATCTCGGGAACACGGCAAGTTGCTCAAAAATGACATCCTCACATCCAAGACATCCACCAATAGAATGAGAACACTAAATATGTGTTCACTAACATCCACCAACTACGCTCAAGAGGGAGTTTTGAAAAGTAAGGAAAGCAATTCAGCAACATTACTCACAAGTTATGTACCCATCAATTAAGAAGCACCCTAATTAACCCCACACTTAGACAGGACATTGTCCTCAATGGACCAAATAAACAAGTGAGATAGGGCCAGAAAATATGGTACTAACTTGGAGATCACAATAGTGAACCAATGTGGAGCCTAGATGAGGACCAGGGTGCCTGCCGGACGGCAAAGGATATCGAAACATCATCGAGAGAAGAAATCATTCCTACAGCCATAGAGACATGATAGAGCAAAAGAAGAAAGGCTAGAGCCAATCCATTACATCAATACAAAGCAAACGAAATGAAACACAACCTAACATCAGTTCAACCACGAGACAGAAAGAAAAAAAAATCAAATCACAAGTTCTGGATATAACAAACAAACATCCTGAATCCCCAATTTTCAACAAATCTGTCAATGTAGCACGAATTTGGCACAATGTTGACAAAGATAGGATCAAGAGGGAGTGTAGAGGGCGTTGTTACCTGATTGACAACCTTAAATTGACTGAAAACGAGAATGAAAGGAAGAACTCGAGTGTGAAGCTTCAATGAAGGAGAACTCTTTCGTTTTCAATGGTGGATGAAAAGAATGAGGAAGAGGTGGGGAGGAAGGAGAAGGGAAATGTGTATGGGTGAACTAGGGGAAGAGGTGGACTGATTAGGGTGTTTATGGGTGGTGGTGGTGATGGTGGGAGTAGGTTCATTGGGTTTGTGGAGAGGGAGGAGAAGGGGAATGAAGAAAAATCGAAGGAAGGAGAAAAGGAGAAAAAAACCTGGAAGGGGAACACTGCATGTTCCCCAAAGAACACACCCGTGTTTGGTCTCTGAAATTTTTTGGTGAGAAGCCCCTCGAGAAGGACACACCTGTGTTCTCTTAGGGACAAGATGTGTTCCTCCCATTTCCAGCCACAATAATTTCTTACTTCCTTCATCAGTTCCCACAATCACGCAAGTGAACAGAAACCAAACCCGAACGTCCGTAAATATTGTTCGATATCCAGACTCTAATGACTCAACTCTAGACTTTCGAAATTGAAAAAATAAAGAAAAGAAAAGACTCCGAGCTCGGGTTGCCTTCCAAGAAGCGCTCTATCTTTTACGTCTTTGAGCTAGACGATAAATGGAGTCTACGGTTTAGCTCCCTCGAACTCTGAAAGGTCAAGTTTCATTTCTTCAACGACTCCGAGGTAGGTTCCAGTGGCATACAACTTCAGATGATGCCCGTTCACCTTGAAAGGATCCGCATAAGGGTGAGTGATTTCCACAGCTCCATGAGGAAAAACTTGAGTGACTGTGAACGGTCTGGACCAGCGGGATCGCAGCTTTCCTAGAAAGAGATGAAGGCGTGAATTATATAGAAGCACCAGATCCCAAACTTTGAATTCTTTGAGACCTTTCAGCTTTGAATCGTGGATCCGCTTGGTTCGTTCTTTATACAACTTAGAGCTGTCATACGCTTGTTCGCGCCATTCCTCTAATTGGTGTACCTGCATTTTTCTTTCCTCTCATGCAACAATAGGATCCAAATTAAGTGCTCGCAAACCCCACCAAGCACGATGGTCTAGCTCGACATCAAATGATAGGCTTTCCCATACACCAAAATGTAAGGGAAAGTGCCAATAGAAGGTTTGTAAGCAGTCCTATATGCCCATAAGGTGTCGTCTAGTCGAATAGACCAATCAGTGCGCGAGATAGCCTTCTCCAATATCTGTTTCAACTCCCGATTCGTCACCTCGACCTGTCCACTCGTCTAAGGTAGGTAAGCAGTTCCAACACGATGTGTAACCCCATACTTAGCACACACCTTATCCAATTGACCACATAAATGAGTTCCTTGGTCACTTATAATAGTCCGAGGTGTACCAAATCTAGAAAACAGCTTCTTTAGGAACTTGCCAATGGCCCTAGCATCGATAGTGGGAAGAGCTTGAGCCTCTTCCCACTTTGACACATAATCCACAACTACTAGGATATACTTGTTCTTGTAAGAGGCAGGAAAAGGCCACATGAAATCAATGCCCCATATGTAAAAAATCTCAACAGGCACAATCATAGTTTGAGGCTTTTCATCATGTTGAGAGAGCCTACCGCTCTCTGGCATTGGTTGCACGCGTTGAAAAAATCCTTACAGTCTCAAAATATGGTGGGCCAAAAGAATCCAACAGTGAGAATCTTCTGACCTATTCAGATTGATCCATGATGTCCACCAGTCGCATCTGGAATGACATTGAGTCATGATATCGCGTGCTTCGCTAAGTGTAACACATTAGTGAATAATGTTTTCGGAGCTGACTTGGAAAAGATGCGGATCTTCCCAGTAGTACTTCTTGATGTCATACAAAAAACTTCCTCCGCTCATGTCGAGCAAGGTCGTTTCCAATCTTCCCACTAGCCTGGTAGTTGGCGAAATTGGCAAACCAAGGTCCTTCAACTTTGGAGATCATAATGGCGTAGAGGTGTTCTTAAGGAAGTGTCTCTAGAATTTTGGAGGGTGCCTCTCATCCAATCGTAGGCCTCTCCTGACGAGATAGATGATAATCAGCAACATTCTCGGAACCCTTCTTATCCCTGATTTCAATATCAAATTCTTGAAGTAGAAGCACCCAACAGTTCTGTCTTGGTTTGACTTATGATTTTCTCATGGGATATTGAATAGCCGCATGATCTGTGAAGACAATAACATGAAACAACAAAAGATATGATCTGAACTTGTCAAAAGCAGACACCACAATGAAAAACTATTTCTCTGTAGTGGTGTAATTTCTCGGACCTTCATTGAGAATTTTGCTGGCGTAATAACTTCTCTGTCCCAAGACTGCCCCAACTACAAGTCGCTCGCATCGCACATAAGCTCGAATGGGAGATCCCACTGTGGTGTGATAAGTATGGGACCGATGGTGAATTTGGATTTGAGAGTCATAAATGCTTGGTGACATGATTGGTCAAATTGGAAGGGAACATCCTTCTCAAGTAGGCGAGTCATTAGAAGTGTAATCTTTGAGAAATCCTTAATGAACCTCCTATAGAACCCTACATGTTCCAGAAAACTCCTAACTGACTTCACTTATGTAGGAGGTAGAAGTTGAGATATAGTATCAATCTTTGCTGGATCAACTGCAACTCCCTTGCTTGAGAACAATTCCCTCTCTCACCATGAGGTAGATGTTCTCCCAACTAAAAGTAAGATTTGTTGCTTCACAAGTCTTAAGGACTCTCTCTAAAGTTTTGAAAACCCTGCTCAAAAGAATCTCCATATATAGAAAAGTCATCCATGAATACCTCCATGATCGCGCTGATTAGGTCTTTAGAGAAGGCCATCATGCATCTCTGAAATGTTGCAGGTGCATTGTAGAGACCGAAAGGAATCCTACGATAAGCGAATGTACCGAAGGTACATGTAAATGTTATTTTCTCCTTATCTTCTGGTGCTATAGGAATATGGAAGTAGCCTAACATCCCATCCAGAAAGCAGTAATACTCGTGTCCCGCCAAGCGCTCTAGCATCTGATCGATAAAAGGAAGAGGGAAGTGATCCTTCCTTGTAGCGTCATTCAACCTTCTATAATCAATACACACTCGCCAATCGATAACAGTTCTAGTAGAAATTAGTTCGCCAGCTGCATTAGGCACTACAGTCATGCCACCTTTCTTTGGCACACAATGCACAAGACTCGCCCACTTGCTGTCTGAGATGGGATAGATAATCCATGCATCCAAAAGTTTCAAGGTTTCTTTTTGAACTACCTCCATCAAAGGTGGGTTAAGACTTCTCCGAGGTTGGTGAATCGGCTTCTAGTCGTCTTCAAGATATATTTGATGCTTGCAGTAAGTGGGTCTGATCCCCTTAATATCAGTCACCTTCCACGCAATCACCTGTTTATGCTTCTTCAAAAGGGCTACAAGGCTAGCCTTATGTGGTAGAGAGAGGGCAGAATTGATGATGACTGGAAGTTTTGACCCGTCCTCTAAGAATGCATACTCCAAGTTGTGAGGAAAGCTCTTTCAACTTCGTATCCGGTGACTCTTCATAGGAGTCTTGAACTTTGAAGCCGGTGCTACCAAAATAGGGTGGTTATATTCGGGTTCTCCGTTCGTCAGACAGACAGTCATGAAAGCTACTTCCGCTTCAGGCTCTGTACCTGCACTATAATCCTGCATACTAGAAACTATATTCTTCTCTAGTGGGTCATCCATTACTAGGTTAGTGAAAATAGTAGTAGAAAGAGAGGTCACAGTTTCATCAAAAGAACAAAGATCAATAGAAAGGTCACACTCTCTAACCCGACCCTAAGAGTGATAGTACCATTACTAATATCTATAATAGCTTTAGCAGTATTCAGGAATGGTCTACCTAGAATCAAAGACATATTAGCATGCGCATCTATCACCACAAAGTCGGTTAAGAAAGTGTATTTACCCACAGTTGAAAGAACATCCTCTAAGTTACCTCTAGGCACAAATGCAGATTTATCAGCCAGTTTAATATTCATGCGTGTTGGCTTAAAGTCTATCAGTTATAGTGAAATAGCTAAGCTATAGGACATCACATTAATACTAGCCCCTGTATCAGCCAAACCATTGCCAACTTGAGTATTATCAATCTAAAGAGTGAACATACATGTATCCCGTTGCTTGCGTGGTAGGGTGCCAAAATTTATCTCTGAGTAGCTTGGAGCCATATCCACTTCTTCATTCAACTCTGTGGTTTCTTCCTCAGCAAGAGCTAGTAACTCTGGAAGCTTCCTCTTTTTTGTCACCAAATCCTTCATAAAAATGGCATAATGAGGCATCTCCTTCACCACTTTCACAAAAGGCATATCGACATGCACAATATTCAGTACTTTCTTGAAGGTAGCAAACTACTCATCATACAACTCCTTACTCAAATGAGCAGGATATGAAAGTCTTGGCTTGTAGGGATTCTCCACTGGTGGAGGAGTAGGAAAGCAAAGAGGAGGTGTCTCCTTCGTTCTATCCGATGAGGCGATTTTCCGTAGCTCCTCTTTTTGAGTATCTTCTTCATCTAAAAGTGGTGGAGGCTGCAATGATGGTTTAACCATCTTCATTAGAGGATCTTGCAGCTTCTTTCCACGCCTAGTTTCAATTGCTCCCACGTCCTCTTGTTGTCTTGGATTTGGAACTATTGAACTTGGCTTCCCATTCGGCTTTGCATTGATAAATTTGGCTAGTTCCCCAAATTAGTTCTCCAAATTTCTGATTGTTGCGTCTGTTGCACTCTTCTGTGCTTGATTAGTAGCTATGATTTGCAGTAGAAGAGCCTCCATTGATGACTGTTGTTGTTGAGGGCGAAATCCTGGGGGAGCTTGATTAGATGAATAGGTGATCTGACCCTTTTCCCCATAACTCTCACTGACATATCCCTGCTGGTTTCTTGCTAATTATGTTGGTTATTCCCTAAATAACTCAGTTGCCCTTGTCGGTTCTGCTGGTAATTGCTTTTATTTCAGTAGGTGTACTAGTTCTACTGTTGGTAATTACCTTGAGCTCTGTAGTTGTTCTGTCCCTACTGTCCTCTGGGCTAATAATTATTCTTTTTTTAAAAAAATTCTATCCCAGCTGTTGGTAACTACTCTAGCTCTTATTGTAGTTCTAAGCTTGCTGACCAGGCTGTTGGTAGGTACTCTGGTTCCATCCGCCTACATAATCTACTTGCTCCTCATCCATACCGTGCTCAAAATCTGCCATACAATTTCAGACAACATGATCAGTTCCTCCACATCCTTCACAAGCATACACATAAGCAATAGGTGCATTTAAAGGTCTGTGGGAATGCTGGTTTCTTTTATGAGCTAGCTCTAAACCATCCATCTCCTTAGTGAGCCATTGCAACTGATCAAGCAATTGAGCTTGTTGAAACTCAATATTGGACGAGTCTTCATCACCTGCAACTGTTTTAGACCTCACTTGTTGAACTTGATTCCTGGGCACATTCAGCTCAATGTCAAGTGGATTTGTAAGAATAAAGGTCCTCATCTTTTGCGCATAGGCTCTGCAAGCTTTAAGGGCCCGAGTTGGTGTCAGATCTGTAAGATTGCCTGGAATGGACATATTGAGGTCCTTCTGTTTGTGATAGTCTAAGCCCCTGATGAAGGTCTTAAACTTGGTGTGCATATCCAAGTCATGGTGAGGACAGGAACCGAGGAGATTCTGGAACTTGTGCCAAGCATCATAGAAGGTCTCATTAGAACGAGTTTTGAACTGAGAAATTCTAGCTTCAATGCCTCTGTTCTGGATGGAGAGAAGAATTCCTCCAAAAACTCTGTAGCTAAGCCCTCCCAAGTAGTGAAGTGCCCTGCTTGATGCTCATACAACCGCTCTTGTGCTTCCCTTTTGAGAGAAAATGGGAATAGACTGAGCTTGAGGTCGTCGATGTGTACTCCACTTGCTTTATTCGTCTCAGCTAGAAAAATGAAATCCTTGAGATGAGCATTGGGGTCTTCATGTGCCCTCCAGCGAATTCCCTTAATTCAATGAAGATGGGAACAACAACGATGACAACCACAAAAACAACAAAAACCATAACAACAACTACAACCACGAGGATGGAAACCAAGTCAACCACAATAATGCACAGTTTCCTCTCATTCCTCACGAGAAGTCATTAAGAGACTATGGCCAACCTACTCTCGGAGGAGCTGTCTCGAGCATTCAATCTCCAATTAGAAGAGATCAAGCTTATCAAACTCCAGTGCCCTTATTAATCTCATTCAATTAAGGGAATTCGCTGGAGGGCACATGAAGACCCCAATGCTCATCTCAAGGATTATTCAGGTTATAATGGCTTTAATTTCCTATGGTAGTCTTAGATTGCTCTCGCGCCTCTAAGGATCTATTATGCTTAACTGTAGACTCCTCACTCGAGCTAATCTACACCTAAACAAAACGAAGTAAAGGTGTTCGATGAAATGCCACAACGATAAATAGTGCAAAAAGCCTAAACGATTTGTTCCTCTCTCGAGCTAACGAATAATCTAGGGTTATTTCTAAGCGACCTATCAATCTATGTTCCTCTCGGACCCACAAATCAATGCCGATGATTCACTCAAGACGGCCATACGAAATTGAATCAGAATTTAGGTTTTAGGAAGAACGCATCATAAGTCTGAATAACCTCGATAACAAATCAACGGGTTGAAACCCCATCATCCATAAAAAAGATTAACTAAAGTTTAATCTCATCCGAACAACACGAAAGGTTTAACTATTCATGGTTTGGGAAATAAGAAGGGAAGAAGAAAGGAGAATAACCCGGAAAGAAAACATGTTCCGTCAAGAATTCTCAATAACTGTCGCCGATCTTTGCTCCTTCTCCAAACGTTGATGTTCTCTCGCTTCAATCGATCTCTGGAAGTCTTTCTCTCCCAAAGAACTTTAAAATATGTCTGGAATGATAGATCTCCCATCCTAAGGGCTGCTCGGGCTATTTATAGGCTTCTAGTCCAAGTTGGAGAAGGAAAAGGACTTGGAAAAACCCGTATGGGGTGGGACACGCCGCCCCTATCTAATTCTTGGGCAAACTTCCAGAGAAGGGACATGACCGTGTCCCTGAGGAACATGTCGTGTTCCAAGGAACACGACGTCTTCTTCGAGGGACACGCCATGTTCCTCCTCAGCCTCGCATAAATCTTCACCCCGATCAACTTAAATCGTCCGTCTTCGTTCCCACTTGTCCCCAAACGCCGTACATTGCCTGAAAATTCATCAAAAAATCACAAACAACATAATACGGCCCCGAGGGGCAAGAGAAATTAACATGTGCTCAAAATCCCGAGTTTTTGAATAAATTTCGACACACAAAAATATAGTTCATAACGAGAAAAGGTGTGTCGAAAATACAGCACATCACCTCCATTTCAAACTCTTCTAACTTGTCATCCTGGACAACTAGATTGTCTTCAAAGGAAGGTAACTCTTTAACCACTTCTTTTATTACTTCAACTTATAGTACCAAATAGTACAAGAATCGGCCGTTTGAACGATGGATTTTATTCTAATTTAATAGCAGATTAGCCGCTATTAAATGGTTTAACAACGTATAGAAATCCGTCGTTAAGGTAAGTATGGGAGGTTACCTAACTGTGGTTTCTTATCCGCTGTTAGAATATTCTAACAGCGGAAATTATCTATTGTTAAACCTAACATCGGATAAATCCCCTGTTAAATTACAGATAATAATTTTCAGAACCAGTAGCCCAGTTCCAGAATTCTGTTTTGCAATTTAAAAATCAAAATTTACACAATTAGAATTCTAGTACCAATAAATATGTAGAAAATAAATGTAGTTTTACATCATTCAAATTTTACCGTTACTACATCATTCGAAAGTTAAATATTGTTACTACATCATCGAAATAAAAATAATAATAACATAGCAACCTACAACCTACTCGTCTTCATCCTCATCCTGCTCCTCCTCGTTCGATGCTGGTGGGCTATTCTTGGCGTGTCTTTTTCCTTTGGAAGCTGTCGATGATCTAGAAGCTCCAGAAGAATCCGGTGCGAAACCTTCTAAAACTTGAGCCATCGCCTACAACTCGGGGGAGAGAGTACCAGTTTGCTTCTGAAACTCTGCAAGCATAACTTTCACAAACTGTCGCATGATCGGGTCCTCGGCTTGAACTGGTCGAGGTGGAAAAGGGCTTTGGGTGCTTTTTGAACTCGAACCTAACATCATAAAAATGAACACAAGACTTATTAAGTTCACAGAAAATCGGACAAGACATATCTGTATATACTACTACCACATACTCATCCAACTGTAAAATTAGCAAACGAAGTACATGCCAAATTCACAAACAAGCCAACAATTACATAACATGTTCACTAACAAATTCACTAACCCATGAAAAGTCGATTAGATTATATGTTTCTTTTAACTACAAAAAATAGATGGTTTTAGTAAACTTACCACTGAAGGCGCTTTGGCAAATCCCATATGACGCACTCTTCCCAGCTTCTTTTTTCCTTGATAGCATCTCCCAATAGCATCATTCAGACCAATCTATGAATTATCAATGGTTGGATCATTAATATTCCTTCCCACTTGATTTTTCATGCACAAAAAGGGAAACATATACGGTTAAAAATGTACTTCCACCACACATATATATAGAAAGAGCATACATATTTAAGTTCATACAAAGTTTAGGGTACTTGAATACTTACATACATCTCCTCCGTCGCATCATTGGGGAACTTCTTCTTCCTACATGGCTTGTGAGTTTCTAGGAAGAGGTCTCCCCTACTAATTGGCCCTCCTTTTTCTTCCTCCTATAAAACCATGTACACATGAAGTTTAGCTTTGAAATTAAGGAAACTAATGCACTTTCAAATTTAATTTATACCATTTGTTGTTATGTTATGTTGAATGGTCCGACCCGGTTGTATGGTAGATCAAGTGTTTCTTTCTGTTGTCCTTGTTAATTGACGATCTCCTCACTCCCTTTGTTCCCAACTTGTACTTCACAAACTGTCCCAATCGTGAACTTCATAATCGAGAATAGGCTTTGCTGCTACATACTCAGGTATAGTCTTAGGGTTTTTCGGGTCATGGAATTTCTTCCAAACTGCCCCTCGATGCTATTTCCACTTCTTCCCTAAATCTTTGAAGATATAATTTCCTATATCTTTATCATCCTCAGGCCAATAGAACTTAGGCTACATATATAGATTGATTTAAAAAACCATTGATAAAAGATATAACATACTCTAATCCTCTAAATAAGAGATAGAAAATACTCTAATATTTACCTCTGTCAGTTTATACCAACAATCAGCCTTATCTAAGTTGCTCACATATTGCCAATCGTCGTGGCCAATGGGGAAGCATTCCAGTTTGACGATCTTCCCAAGCACCTATTGTAGGTACTGGCCCGATTGTTTGTAAGGCACTCGACCCGCATCCAACTCGATGAAAATCCTACTCCCATCCTTCCCAACGCTGCTCCACTCTCTAACTGTCCACTTTTCCATAGATTGATTACCATTTTCATCTGCAGAACCAACACATCATATATTTTACAAACACACACATATACATTATACATACATGATATAGAGTTGAGTCATAAAGTATACATACCGTGCATGCAACACACATACCACTCCGACGACTGCACGCCGCTGATCATCATCATCACCTCCATGCCCTCTAGCATTGCTACCTCCCATAACGTTCGCCATGACTGAAAAAATATAATACACTCAAGGACTAATGACTATAAATAAATATATGCATTAATTTGAACAACCAAATGTTGGAAAAGGTATAATGCCTCAATCAAATTCTACCTCCACAATGAACCATGAGAGAGTTTGGTTTGATCTATCATCAATAGTAGGGCAAGTCTTGGCACTGGAATGCCTCATATACATGTCCTGAATTGGTTTCATCACCCATTTCATACAAGTCCCTCGGTTTAATATGAATCGGAATACACCATTCTGGCTCATTCACATCAATAACATAGTAGACCATCTTGGCAATACTTGCTACCACGTATGACTCATTTCCAACTTGACTACCGGTGCGTATTACGTGAGAGAAGTTAACACATTCAAATTTAAGATCATCTTTCCTGTAGCCCTTGATTGTTAGGGTATTAGCCCACTTGCATTTGAATAATGTGACTAATCATCCGCAGTAATTCAATTGAATGATGTCTTCCAATTTCCCATAATATGGGACTGAACCGTCCACCGGGTTAATGTCTACTAAACTAGCATAACTTTGAGTACCAAAGTTAACAAACACTCCACTATTCTGTGTTTTTAGCATCCTCTCCCGTTCCAGAGTGCGGAATCGGTAGCCATTCACATCAAATGTTGAAAACTTGGTTCCTTCTTTGAAAGGACCTCTTGCCAGCAATTTGAAATCAGCTGAATGAGTCGCATCTTTATCATTGATGATCTTCATCGAATATAAAATTCAATGTTAATAGCTAATTAACCATAGTGTAGGTAACATTCAGTCTTACCATCAAATCGAGTTCGTTGTTGTCTGAAACGATGAGTTATTGGTAAGAACCAACGACTCCCCATAATTTTTTCCACTAATTAGGAGAAGCAATGGAAGTGAGTCAAAATTGCAAGTCGGACATGCCTGACCAGTGTGAGTGTTTCATCCAGATAGTATTTCCAAACCTGGAAAATTACTGATTGTCCACATCAATGCAGCCCTTAGTGTTAACGTTTCATTTTTACTAACATCAAAAGCTTGTACCCCTTCCCATAAAGTTTTCAACTCATCAATTAGTGAACTTAGGTACATATTGATGTCATTGCCAAGTTGCTTCTCCCCAAGAATAATGCTAGAAAGCATAATACTAGTCTGCTTCATTCATTACCATGGAGCTGTGTACCAAAAGTTTCACTAGCAAACTCAGGGTACATCATATCAACATCCGCAGATGTTTGAGAATCCAATCAGTAGTACTCTCAGTTGAGTGCCAAATCATATCCTCTGCAGTTTTAGCAACGATGAACAACCTCTTCAAACATGGAATGATCGAAAAATAACGGAAAACCTTATTTGCAATCGGTTTCCTCTTCTGTGTTACAGCAATTCCCTACTTACTCGGGTTTGGAGTCTTGAACCTAGGTTCACTGCAAACTATACAAATCTGATCATTTATGGAACCTCCCCAATATAACATGTAGTCATTAGGACATGCATCTATTTTGTTATAGGTGAGCCATAATGCTTTAACTATTTTCTTCCCTTCAGATCCAGATTTTGGAATGAGAGAAAAATCAAACGCCTCCCGCAATAACTCCAGTATGCTAGACATAGCCTTTTCACTGATTTTGTGTATGTACTTAATGTGTTACAACCTCATTAGAAATGAGATTTTAGTGAACTTGCACCCAGGGTATAGCTTCTCTTCTCCGTCTTTCATTAGACGGACGAACTCAGCATGTTTTGGATCCACTGATGTAGTATTTGATATGGATTCACCACCCACAACATCTTCTACTTTTTCACCTTCTTGTCTAACAACACCAAATGTAACATGCAACAAATCATGCATCACTTCTACGTGACTACCTTGATCAGAATCGTTGTCTACAATTGGGTTTGAAGCACTACCTGCCACTATCGTTTGATGACTCGATGACCCCCCATCTCCAGGCTGCTCTTCATGGATATCCCAAATTTTGTATTGAATAGGGAATGAACGCCATAATAAGTGATCAAATACCTTGCCCGGGTTAGCTTTTTATTGCAGCAACATCCAGGACAAGAAATTGATTGAAACCTGGCCGAGCTTGTGCATATGCAAAATTTAGAAAATTCTCTACTCCTCGTATGTACTCAAGAGTGTTTCGTGGCATATGCATCCAAGACTTATCCATTATTTTGTCCTAAAGACCCTAATAAGTCAAATTGTTAGCAAGTTATTAGTACTCATAATGATCTATATTGAATTAAAGAGTATGAGTATAAAAGTATTTTTGGACATTTTGGCATGACCCATTCATTTATACTTGTACACTCATACTCTTCAATATGCAAATATAACATTTCACTACATACTACTGGTTTCTAAACAATCTCATTTTTTACCACATTACATTATCGTTTTTAGCCACATTACATTATCAAGTTACCAAATTCTAGTTTATATATCAATTACACAATTATAACAGATATATTAATTAACCAAGCTCACACACATTCTAATATGCACCCTAACTATCATCAAATATATGTAATATGGATTAACATATTTTTCTAAGCTATTTATAATACTAAAAAAGCTCACCACATATGTTCACTAAGCTAGATTCTAAAGTATAATTAGTCTATGAACCTTAAAGTAGAAGGAACTTGAAGTTTAATAGATGAATTTGGAAGATCTTCTTTTTCAAATCACCTAATACAACAAGGTTAACCAAATACAAACAATAATACATGAATATCAAACATATAACACAAAATATCAAATATTTTTTTATAACAAAAAATATATACCAACCTTAAATTAGATCCTCTTAATCCAAAACAACATGATCTGTGCTCGATTTCTTCGGAATAACTCCTGCACAATATCAATAAATATCAAAATCCCAAAAATTTCAAATAAATTTAAAGAACCCCAATTCGAAAAATCCTAATTTACTCTTAGCTCGAACATCCCCAATTCAAACAACCATAATCCAATCTTAACATTAAACAATAAACCTTAAAAGTTGTTAACCCCAAAACATTAAATCAAAACCCCCAATTTCTGACCTAAATTAAAAATCCCCAAATTCTCTAACATATTGACCTAATTTGAAGAATACTCACTTGTTTGACTTGGGATTCGATTGAAGGAGATGACTGAGAGGTGGGCCGCGACCAGCAACGACGGCGAGGCGGCAGCGATAGTGAGATGATGGAGAGTATTGGTCTTGGCAGTGGTAGTGGCAGTGGAGAAGAAAGAAGAGAAGAAGAACGAAATAAGGAAGAAAGGGTTGTTGGGCGAAGATAACCCATGTTTTTAACAACGGTTACAAACCGCTGTTAAAACACCTAATGACAGTTAGTTTATCTACAGAAATAAATGACAAAGACCCCGCTCCTCTCTCGAGCTAACAGGGAATCTAGAGTTCTTCCTAAGTGACCTATTGATCTACGTTCCTCTTGGACCCACAAATCAATGACAAAGATTCAATCAAGATGATCATACGAGAATAAATATGAAATTAGGTTTAGCAAGAACATACGATAATCCTGAATAACATAGATAGCAATATAAAAGGTTTAAAACCCCATCATCCATACAAAAGCTAGCCTAAATCTTCATCTAATCCAAACGACACAAAAGGTTTAGCCGCTCATGGTTTCGGAAAAAAAAATCACAAGAGAAGAGATGAAAAACCGGAGAAGACGACATGTTCTTCGTGGAAATTCCAATCTTCGACTTGATGATTCGCCCTTCATCAATCATGGTTGAACCTCTCACTTCAATCGTCTCTTTGGAACTCTCGCTCTTTGTTGGAAATATGCACTTTGGGTTTGACCTTGGTATGATGGCAACACCATGGACTTGAACTTGGTGTGATGACGGAGTTGAGATGGATATGTGAGCTCACAGGAAACCTCACTTTAGCTCAGAGCTAGCTGAAACTAGCTGGCATCAGCTCCTCTGTGAGCTAGATGATGCTAGGGACTCACTGAAGTTCGTCCAGCTCAACCTTGAGCTGGATGATAGTGTCACTAGCTGCGGTGCTGAGCTGAGCTATAGTGATGGTAGGGAGCTAGGTGGTTGGGGTGGTTACTCCTTCTCCTAGGAAAAATGGGTACACACTTCTTCATGAATTTCAAACTCATTTCTGAGTTGTTTTCCCTCCAAACCCGAGGACTTCAAGGTAGTTACCTTGAAGTCTATCCATGAGGATAATAGCACCTCTTGGTACATGAACTCGTGCCCCTTCAGTCATGGACCCCTTTGCCTATATAAAGAAGGTTGTAGTGTGGGATAAGATGCACAAAAAAACGATCTATCCTGGCCTACAAATATAAGCGACTCTAGTATCTAAAGCCTAAGAGCTTGAGTGGAGACGGTCTTATCCTCGGAAGGAATTTCCTGATACCCAAGGCTTGTAGGGTTGAAATGCTCTTTTCGGAAAGTGGTACCCACGATTCCGTCTTGATCCTAGATCTCATCACCTATCAGAGCTCGAAGCATTCCTACTAGGAACCTCCTAAGCTACCATTCAAAAAGAGTATTTGCCATGTCCAAAGTTGCAGCAATCAAGAAAATGACAACATCATTTGGCAAACTTGAGAAGTTTGAAGGTGTGAATTTCCGTCGGTGGCAGAAGAAGATGCACTTCCTTCTCACCACTTTGAAGGTCGTGTATGTTCTCTCTACACCATATCTTTCGGAGCTTGAGGAGGAGACGGAGACAGACGAGAATAAGAGGAGGAAAGAGTACGGAAGCAAAAAAATTGGGACAATGACGACTACATATGTCGTGGCCATATTCTGAATGGCATGATTGATTCATTATTTGATATCTATCAAAATTATGAATCAGCCCACGAGTTGTGGGATGCGTTGGAGTCAAAGTATTTGGCCGAGGATGCTTCGAGCATGAAGTTTCTGGTTAGTCATTTCCTAAATTACAAAATGGTCGAGACCAGACCAGTCATGGAGCAATACAATGAGATGCTTCGGATTTTGGGACAGTTTGCCCAACATGATATGAAGATGGACGAGGCCATCTCGGTGTCGTGTATAATTGACAAGGTTCCTTATTCGTGTAAGGACTTTAAGCACACGCTTAAGCATGGGAAGGAGGAACTGTTCCTGATCCAACGTGGAAGCCACTTGCGGATAGAGGAGTCTCTACATGTGCAAGAAGGTGGGAAACTGAAGGATTCTTCATCTATTCATATGATAGAAGAAGGAGAGCCATCTGCTCGACGGAAGGGCAAGAAGCGCCCTTGGAACAACACCAAAGGAGACTCTAACAAGAAAACAAAAGTTTCTTGTTGGACGTGTGGGAAAGTGGGTCACTTCAAAACGTGACTGTCCCACCAAGAAGAGTCGGAATCACGACAACAAACAGCATCAGAAGCATGGATCGAAAGATCAAGGGACTTCCACTTCTAAAGGTCGGTTCTTGAACCTTGATTTAGATATTGATGTGAATTCTGTTTCACTAATATTGGAAGCATTCTATATGCAGGATGATGAAGTGGCATGGTGGATTGACTCGGGTGCCAATAGACATGTATGCAAGGACCGTCACTGGTTCAAAACATACAAGGCATCAAATGACGATATTGTACTTCACATGGGCAACGAGTCAACCCTATTGTTGGATGTGGATGGGTGGTGTTGGAGTTTAGTTCTGGAATTCAATAAGTAACAAAGATTTAAAAATTAAATTTGAAGATGCAGAGAAGAGATATATCATATATAAAAAAGCCATATAACTCTAAGTTCCAATAATGAACCTGACCTTACAATTTGAATGGGAGAAAAAAAAGCCCCTTACGAATTCCAATGGTAGGTTCCTTCGACCACGAATTCATGAGCGACAAAGGAGAGGAAGAGGTGAATAAGAATTGTGTTTTAGTGGGGGTTAACTTTTTAAGTTTGGTATGTTGTTAAATAAAATGTAAAACTCTAGAAAAATAGAAAGTTCACATATTTATACTTTTTCCTTTAGCCTTTCAATTTTATATTGTCATGAAATGACAAAAGTGCCTCTTGTCATAGCAAATTTTCTACATTTATTTATATTACAAATATTTTGTACACATATACATATATCGTTGTACTCACTTTCATACTTTATACACACATCACACATTATATAATACATTAATTAATCTGGATTAGTTGACAAAAAAAAATCGCCGTCAGCATATTCACTTCAGATGATAAAAAGAAAACAACATATATACCAAGAAACTGGATGATCTATCTCTAACATGCTAATGAAACTGGATGTCAACCTACTCATATTCCATGGCCTTAATTATTAGATGAAGAACTCAATTATCATCGCATTAAGCGCATAGGGATCTGAGCAAATATGATATAAGTGTTGTCCCCCCACCCACAAATATATATGATTGTCAATTCATTTGATGATTAAGCAGTACGCACTACACTTTTATTTAGCGTTATATTTTGAATGCTTGGACAACTTCTCTGTGGTTAGTTTTTTATGGAAAAAATATAGCATTATGGTAGTTCGTATGTGTGTTTGTGGTGCAGGAATCGGTTATTGAAAATAATGACAAAAGCAAGCAAAACCTAGACCTATAACTAAAATTTAGTGTCGATTAATTGTATTTTGCGTTGATTGATGAACGATGGTAAGATAAAATTACGGGTTGTATTTTGGCGCCGTTTAATAGCACTTTGTGTCGGTTATTAACCGGCACAAAGTTACGTCTCAGTGGAAAGTTGACATTAATTTTTTCGTCATTTTTGAAAACTATTGCGTTGTCTGGCGTCGCCACTTAACGTCATCCATATTAAAACAATTTTCGACAGTAAGTTGGAAGTTTGCCCCGCGTTAACTTGGAATTTGGCGTCGCCACTTAACGTCATCCGTATTAAAACCGGCGGAAATTTACTTTTCGTTGCTGGATTCTGCGTCGTTTCTCGATCGACGCAAAATAACTTGTCCTCGCTTGACAAACGATGTTGAGTACAAAAATCAACTGTCGCTTAACATTAATGAGTTAGTTTCTGTTTGCTTATGTTGGTAACCAACCATGGGTTCCGATATCCTGTTGTGACAACAGGGGTTTTTGTTGTCACATAACAACACTAATCTAAACCATCCATTTATTTCATTAATTATAATTAATATTTAATGGTCTAGATTAATTAGAATTTTATGTCATTTTAATTTTTTATTTATTTTACTACTTAAATTAAGTAATAAAAATATTGTAGCTATTTTTATCTCCCACTTTTTCGAGTCTCTTTTTCTTGAAACATCAAGATTTGAAGTGTTAGGTACACAACCCCAAAATATGTATCTATAAATTTATAATACATAGAAAATCAGTACCTCGAATCACTCACAGGTACTGCCTATGTACCTGCAATTGATAACGGTACCTCCAACGGATCCACGGTACTAAATCACATAAATTTGTACCTGCAATTACTAACAAGTACTGAACCTAAACAAAATAGGTACATGCTGTAACATCCGAGTTTTACACAATAAATAAATGAGGAATTGTCCCGGGACGGACACCTAACACAAACTGTACATAAATGATACTAGTAATCATTTTAGAAAAACTGAAATATTAAGCCAAAGAACTTATTTTCAGAAGCTGGTGCCAAACGGTCAATGGACTCATCTTTAAAACAAATCCCAAAAATACGCAGTCTCCACAACATCCCAACTTCGGTCTGGCGGCAGATGTGCAGATCCTCTATTAATTCTTCTAATAAAATATAACCTGTCAGGAACTGGTGGGTGGCTTGGGGTCAGTCTTCGAAGTTATCATATAAGTACCAATATTGGAAATCATCGGAAAAGACAACTATATAGCATGTAAAACACGTGGTACAATTCTGACTCTAACTTTCATATTTTAATTGGGATCCTAGCTCACATATGCTGACGATCCATATACATGTTAGTGGCACCAAATCGGGCCGCATATAGTGGCGTCTACCAAGGCCCACGATGATAGTTAGTTGTGGCGCTTACCAAGGCCTACCGCGTAACAAAAGTGCAATAAGCACGATCGCCAGCATACGTGCCCTAACTAGGTGATTAATCAATACCAATATCACTTTGGATATAATAGAACATCACTTGGATCACATATAATTGACATGTCACGTTGTAACATATAATGCATTTAAAACATTTAATCCAAGTATTATTCATGTAAATTCAAAGAAGCATTAAAAGAACAAGTAAGACATAAACATTTAAAATTGAAAGATATTACCCCCTTAAACCAACCCACCTGGAATTAAGCAGGTTGACTCGAAATACAGTCAAATGTCCAAGAACATATCAATTATGGCTTATCTCAAAACTATTGGGCAAAACTGCAATAGCTGGAATGTATTGGGCCGTGAATGGAACAATTCAGAAGTTACAGACGGCGTAGAAAAAATCAAGGAGTTCAGGGGCTAATTTTAAAATACAAAACTTTAGGGACCAAACTGGATATTTACCAATCATCATCGTGACTCAACTTTCAGTTGAATTTCCAGAATCCGGCAACGACAATCCCGACTCCGGTGAGCCTTGAATCAGTACTAAAACTCGATCAAACTCAAATCGAAGGTTACGCAAAGCTTCGTCTCGATAATACGAAGTCAACCGAGGGATTAAAAGGACATGGGTTGGTCTGGAACTCGCCGACGCAAGTCGACGTTGGAGGAGGCAACGAAGAAAGAGGGAAAATAGTTCCAAGCTTGCTCTCGTTCAATACTGACTCTGGATGGATTTAAATAGCTAAATGGTTGCCCTCAACGGAGGGTTGTGTCTAAAACGTGGCATCAAGCCTTGACACTGCTGGTCGTCGTGTTAGAACAAAATGACAAAAGAAGAGGGTGATTAACAGGTGAGACAGTGTGGGAATGACGAGAGAAGAATGGGAATCGAGTTAAATCTGCAGTTACCCCCGATTACGGCCTTCAATCTATCAGGGATGCGCCGAAAATTCTTGTTGTTGGGTATTGGTGCTGGCCGGATAAAACAGAATCTTTGGTCGGAGGAGATGAGTAAGACGACGATGATGACCAGATTCACTTATCTCAAAACGACGTCGTTTAACTAGCTGGACAAAAAATGAAAGAATAAAAATAAAATTGCTTCTAGCAAGACTCAAACTCACGTCTAAAGGGAAGAGGATGAGCACACAACCCATTTGGGCTACAACTGAATAGTTGATTCTGTTTGCAATCCACTTTAATTATATATGTCCCAAGAATCCGATCCCAACGCACATGTCTAATAATTTCAATCTTATTTATGATAAACATTTAATTAAGCACATTATAAATACAAATAATACTACACAACACTAGTATAAACCAAATTCTTACGGACAAGGTTAGAGACTTTTATATTAATATTTTCATACTAGGATAAGGTATTACACCTACGTCGGATCCTACATCATCTACGTACAAGCTAGCCTCGAATCATGAGCGATTACGAACTTCATCATCTTAGAACCATAATTCTCTACCCGAATCTGCCCCTTCTGCAAGCCATGGTAAAACTATGATCATGGGCGACAAAGTACGGGAAACCTCACAAAGCCCCCTGTTGTTCAAGGCCGTCTCAATCTGATGCACGGAGCCTCAAATCAACAAAATTGTAGACGACTATCTTCTGAGCCAGCACGACAATGATCTTATCCCTCCGTAATTTGACGTTCGTCACCTCTAATCGGAATGAAAGCTCGCCGAAGGAACGTGAGAGATCGTCGCCCCATATCATCACCTTGTTCGTTGGGTAGAGGGGGTTGGAACCTCCGCCGATGAAGTAGAGAACATTGCAGCAGAAGAGCATCGAGACAAGTCTGATTCCTCCTCTGCCATCTCCGCCTCCGCCAGATTGAGAATCCAAGTCGCGGTGGAATAGAGGCTTGTATAGATCGGTGTTGAAGATCCGGAACCTGTTGTCGAGTCCTGCGACGAAGCATCCATAGTCCTGGTTGAAGGAGAGGCGATGTACAGAAGGGAGCTTTGCTGTGACAGGGACGGTGGCTTCTTCGACGACGATGTAAAAGGAATCGTGTTTAACGGGTAGGTTATTAAATAAAATAGAAAACCCTGGTTAAATAGCAATTTTATGTATTTATCCTTTTTATTTTTTTAAAAAAGTTGTTATATGACAACAAAAATAAATGTTATCATAGCAGGTTTTCTGCCATGAGTTGCGGAACCGGTCATATTAACCTTTGTGTATTTTATGTTACATTAACCTCAATAGTCAATATTGTTCTAATTATCCTATGTGGTCAATCCTGTTGACTAGGGGTTGCCAACATTCTCACTTGTAATTTAATATGCATGATAGGCCTATCAGGAACTTCAATTTCTCATCTGTTTGGGTAAGCGACTACCTGTATTTTGTGATGTTTTTATTAGCACCAATAATGAACCAGCTACTGAACGGCATATGCTCGTCTTTTAGTTCATTCAATAATTATCATTCACTCCTATTGGACAAATATACCTTTATGTGTACTGGCTTTCATATTTTGTGCACACATTGTGTTAGTTAATGTTATATATAGTTCGTATTTTACTTTTGTATTTCATATTTTAACATAAATGAATCACTTAATCCTTAATAAAAAAATTACCAACTCAGTCTGTTTTTACTTTGCGCAGTTCATTTTTACTAACGCAATTCAGTTTTACTTTTCGCAATCCAGTTTTATTTCGTGTAATTCATTTTTATTAATGTCGTCAGTTTTTTATAAATAAATAGTATGGAATTTATAAATAAATCAAATATATCTTCCCGAATACTCTAAAAATACCATATTAAAAAAAATTACAAACATTTTAAACAAAAATAAAAAATATATCTTCCGTATATTCTAAAAATAATAAATATATCTTCCGACTTTTTTAATATATATATTTTTTGAAAATTATGAATAAAAAATAAAAAATATTAAATAAATATTTTTTTTGAATCTTATTTTAGTGGGTAATAGACTAATAGCAAATGGTTGGTGGATTTGAGTGGGTTAGGCAGATTGGTATGAACTTTATTAAAACGTGAAATCATATTAAACTTCGACTAAAAAATAACAAAAATAAGGAGAGTACCTCATCGTTATCACTCATGGACTTTCAGACGCATTACTAAAGCTAATCAATACAAATCATTAATTAAAATGTCCTATTGCCCAAAAGATCTGAGAGAGAAGATGATTTTTTTCATATATTTGCACCGGAAAGTTAGAGATAATAGAAAAATTGTAGATTTCTCTCACCAATATAATCAACCGGTGAGTTAGAGGGTAACCCATCACGTAACCCAAGTCCACCCACTACTTGATGGGTGACTAGATAGACAATTCAAATCTATCCATTTTCGGACAAGTTGGGTCAAAGTGGGTGAGTTTGGTGGGTAATCCAAGTATTGCTCACCCCTATACAATAAATTGTAATTAATAAAAACAAATAAGCCAAATATAAAACTTAGAATAAAATATTTAGCCAATTCAAACTTTAACTTTGAAAAGTATTAGTTTTATAATTAGATGTGAAGACCGAAATTTTGTTTGATGCATGGAGGAATATTAATCTTATTAGGGATCAGGATTCTAACTTGGGTCCGACGGACAGAATAAGACTGACGAGCGGAGAAATAATGCAGAAGCAGATAATGATTGACACAGAAGTTGACAAGAGAAAGAAGTAAGAGGATCAGAGGAATATCACAGCACGATCGATCATCTTAATGATAAGTAAGGTTACTCGACTACTGATGTTCATTTTGGCAGCAATAATAGCAGTCGAGCGAAGCGATCGGTCATCGATCGAATTGCCGAGTAATGAGACGATGCATGTTGGTAATGCGCTAGCAATGGATTTAATCGTGCACTGTGGATCCGGAGGTAATGATCTTGGCGCTCATATTCTTCCCGTTAAGTCAGTGTTCAGTTGGAGTTTCACGGGATACGGATACACTCTGTTTTGGTGCAATGTAGCCGTTCAAGATAAACGGGCTGAATTCGTTGCCATTGATGGCCAAGGATACTGCCCACTTCCCTGGTTTGTGGATGATACTGGGATCCATGCTAATGAAACTGGATGTGAACCTACTCATATTCCATGGCCGCAATTCAAGACCTAATTGTCAAGATGTTTATTGCTCTTCTTCATATTAATAAATTTTATATTCTATTGTACCCAGAAATGTTGAGTTATTGACCCACTCATTTCCAAGTTTGAATATGAGTTTAGAGGGGTTGTTTGATTTTGTGATTTAGTAGAAATTGATTTCAAATATAGTGAGCGATTTGAAAATTTGGCCGAAACTATAATTGTAAGCCCAAATTACAACAAAACTCCAAATGCCAACTATTTCATACCTCTTAACCCCAACTGTTGAGGTTAGTTGCCCCGTTCCTCTTAACTCCCATCATCTAAATGACTATTGATTCATACTCACCGAGGCAAATCGAGGTTCTTCCAAGGTTGTCTGGTCTTGTAGGTTTGTTCACCTCAATGGTTAGCGATGATCATTTAATATCTGGGTTAGAGTCTTAACAAATATTATTATTTATTTTAATCGATTGTGGCTGAATAAAGATGAAGTGATTTTAGATATATAGGAAACGTCTTTATACTTTCACAAGTTCATACAAAATGCATACACAAGTATATTTAATGAAAATTGAAATACAAATTGTATACCTTTTGGTATTTTAAAAAATTGTAATACAGATTCTATACCTTGATATAAAATGTGTACAAATTGTACACAACTTTGTAAGATCTTTGTTTTATTAAATTAAATCTTTCGATCCGTATATAATATAAAATAAATATTGCAAAGGCATGAATACTACTAATTAACCTTGTACAAATCCCATGCAAATAGTGTAACTAGTCTCCGGATTTTATTTAGAAAACGTTAGATCCAGTGACGGTGTTCATGTAGTTGAAAACATTCTCGTCCACAGAAATTGGGTTCGTAAGAGAAGTCTCTGGAGGCCATTGTCACTGTCCATCATCGACCAGAATTGGCAGGATGACGGGAACCTAAAATTGGCTAATTAAATATAAAATATAGACCATCGTATCTGCAATTAAATCCAGACAACACATAAGTCATTATTTAATTCGACGGTTGAGAAGCCTCGACGGGGAATCGTCGCCAATAGTCAAGGTTAAAACAGTACTTGTTCTATATATAAGCACTATTTTTCCAGACTATAGGCTGCGGTCACAGACCATGCAGAAATGTCAAAAGTGGGCGGCGTTCGTATAACACTTAACTTTCTATTTAAATTTCTTAATATGATATTATGAACCACTCGTCAAGAAAGGAAGATATTACCAACGGAGTAATATTCGAACGAAGCTCTAATTGCGACACAAATCGAACACAAGCTTAAAGAACACCAGCGTTGGTAACACAGTTCAGGTCAAAAAGATTCTAACTGAGAATTGATCGAAATACAAGGAGGAATCCCAAAGAAGAAGTTTTCCCTAAAGTCTCGAAGCATCATCGATCCGGCAGCACGGAAGCCAGAGCAAACCACAAACCCTAGGTTCGAGTTCACAATCGAGGAAGACGAGAGGTTTTTGTTGAGTTTATCCCAAATTAAAAGAGCAAATTAAAGGGCTTTTATATTAAGTCGTCAGGATGGTTTGGAAATTAGACTCGGATCAGATCTCAGCCTGCTCCAATTTGACCCAACTTTGACTATTGAGATATGGTTCTGAGTGATTGGCCCTGGGTCACAGAAGTCTTAACATAGTATTATATGTATTTAATTGGCTTCTCTTTCTCATCCCATTGAGCTATAAATACATGCACATACATATCAGCAATGTAAACTCAACCCCCAAAACATAGAAAGAGGCTAAGTAAACTACACGTAAATTAGAGATCTCATTATGGGTACTTCGAATTCTTTAAGGATTCCATTTATAGATTTCTCAAAGGCGGCTGCAGGAGTCGAACCAGGGAGCGATGAGTGGGAAAAGTTGAAACTGGAAGTTGGTGAAGCCGTGGAAGAGTATGGATGCTTCGAAGCATCGTTCGACAACAACATTTCTGTTGATTGTCGGAGGGCAGTTTTCAGATCAGTGAAAGAGCTCTTCAACTTGCCTTAAGAGACTAAGCTGCTGAATACTTCTGACAGGCCCTTGCACGGCTATGTTGGCCAATATCCTTCTCTTCCATTGTATGAGAGCATGGGTATCGCCGATGCTGATGTCCTTGCAAATGTTGAAAGCTTGGCCAACTCACTTTGGCCCCACGGAAATCCATCTTTCAGGTAAAAACTAACTACACATAGTTATTGTTTCAACAGGCACCGGTGTGGTCGTTAAGTAAACTTTGGGATTGTCGACTTGTCAGTCTACCTGAAACTGGTGCCATTATATAAGTCTTGAAATGATTGTAGATTATGGGATATAAACCCTTTTGTTCTAAGAACAAAGTTAGGTGTTACACTCAACTACAATCTATTTGGTGATATCTTCACTATATTACCTCACTGACATTTATATATGCTATGTAGAATTAAATTTTTAGCTCAATTAATCTCGGTTGAAATTTTTAGTTATCACAGTAGAAAATTATGTTAAATGTTCTTCATCAATTATTAGAGATCCATATTTAACTAAAATGATATATCATCAATTTCTACTAAATTAATTTTTTCTTCAACTCCTTCAATCGTCCTTTAATGATATATAAATTTTTAACATTGGAAAACATGAAATATGAGAAGTCTATTTATCCATCAAATCTCGTATGGATAAGCATTACCCCACTTTTAGTGGACACTTCAACTTTACCACATATATGTATGGTCTTTATTGGTGCAGCATCTCCATTGTATGGTATTGACGAGGTTTAGCCCAACCAATGTTTGGTCAAACCGGGTTTCGGATTACACAAAATCCAGACTAATTAGGATTGAGTCGGGTTTCGGTTCGTAAATTGCGGAGATTTTCATTTCTAAGCGATTTGGGTAAAGGTTGAATAAACCCGAACTTGATGAAAGCCCGATTTCACTCGGACTAATTCTACTTCAATATTCATATTATTCATTAGGGATGGAAATTCGGCCGGGTTTAGCACGGCCTGACCTGGTCAAACATTAATATTTATTTGTCTGGAGAAGTGTGTTATCTCACCATTCACACACACATATGCTAATCTTTTAACGTTGATTATTAATTATTCACAAATATTCACGTTTATTCTTGCACATAACTCATTTATTTGCGTTATGTATAAATGCTATCTTCTTCCCTCATACTAACCAATCAAAATTTTCGCTAGTAACATTTGTGAGACAAGTTAGTTAGAAAAATTGATGTCTGAAATGGGTTATATATGCAGCGAAACCGTGCAATCATATGCAGAGAAGATGTCAGAAGTTGAAAAAATGGTGAGGAGGATGATAATTGAGAGGTATGGACTTGAAAAGTACGTGGATGAACATCTCAACTCCACAATTCTGCTATTGAGGATGATGAAATACAAACCACCACAGAGGCTTGAAGCAGTAGAACAAGGAATGCATCCTCATACTGACAAAGACATGATAACTATTCTATGTCAAAACCAAGTGGATGGATTGGAAATACAAACCAAATCGGGCAAGGACTGGATTAATTTCAAACCCTCCACATCCTCCTCCTTTGTTGTTATGGTTGGTCAGTCTCTTTATGTAAGTTTCTTCTTTTACTCCCTTACCATCAATTTGTACATACATAACTTTTTTTATTGGTTACGGAGAATTTTCGATCCGACGTGTCAACATTTTGATAGTCTGGTCCGGTTAAACTCCGTTTTTTTATAGGGGCATGTCTCACGCAGGACGGTTGAACATTCTTCTCTAGCCTGACCCGGTTAAATTTTTGTCCTATGCAAGAATATGCCCTCACACAGGACGGTTGAACACTCTTCTATCAAGAGTGATCTGCTACCTTATTCTCCTGCTCCAGTTTGGTAGCTTTGTTTAGATCCACCATATCTAATACCATCTGAGGCTAAATCAACTTCTTGACTGGAGAGCTAGGAGTCACTCTAGCCTCGCCTGGTCTAGTTAAACTTTGATCATGTGTAGGGACATGACCATACAAGACGATTGAACATTTTTCTCCTGAAAGCGGTCAACTACCATCTTCCTGCTGTAGATTGGTAGTTTTATATAGACCACCACAGTATGGGACTAGCCCCCACCAGGCTCAATACCACGGGGCCTAAATCAACTCCTTGTTTAAAGGAGTAAGGGGCCTAAGTTAGTCTTGGTCCCAAATTTAATTCTCCACTTCTTCCTTAGTAGAAAAATTAGAATTCAAACTCAAGAACTTCGGATATATATATACTAATCGACAATGTTAACCCGTTGGGCTAGGAATATTTGGATTACATATATAAATCTTAGATTGAACAATAAGAAGCACAAGTATGATCAGTTTAATTTTGACTGTAGTTGGGATTTGTAATGAATGCAGGCTTGGTTGAATGGACGGGTTCATCCACCAGTGCATCGGGTTTTGATGTCAAGTAGTGAGACGAGATACTCGGTGGGTTTGTTTGTAGTACCTAAAGATGGATATATAATCAAAGCCCCTGAAGAACTGGTTGATGAAACACATCCTCTGCTCTTCAAGCCCTATGATTTTGTGGAGTTCTTCAAGTTTTATGACACTGAAGCTGGCCAGAACTCCCCTGATGCTTTGCGCGAGTTTTGTGGACTACTTTGAACACTAAATAATATTATATGATGAATAAGAGGTGACGCCTCAGCTCCCCCATAATTAACAATTAGGCCTCATTTTCATTAGAGAAACGTATGCATGTGTATCCCATGCATGTCTGGTTAATTTTACTACGTCTCTTTCTGAACTGTGAAGAAGAGATACCCATCATACCCTTATTATCAGAAATAAAAAGAAGGGTTGCAATGTTGCATTTTTTTATAAAATATAAATCATTCGTGATTAATGGATTGATGGAGGATGAATACCTTGACTGTTAAAATTTTTGAAATATAATTCTCCAAAAAAGTGCAACAAAATTTTACAATAAAACAACAACTAGAACAGCAACGAAAATGATGTAGGTTAAGACAGCAGCGGCAACTGCAATGTTGCATCCTTTATTATGTGAAGTTGTCATTTTCTTTTTTTTTCGACAAAATGAAGTTTTCATTTCTATTAACGCAACTGAGAAAGGAGAAAAAAAAAAGAAATTGCGTTTTGCAACTTCAACCGGAAAAGCAGTAATGATTTATAAGGTTTTCGTCTCAAAACAGATGTCTCATTACATTAATTTTTTTGCCTGATAAATATATATAATGAAATCCTTGTAATTATAACAAACTAAAAATTTATGGTCCCAATTTCTAAAAAACAATTATGGTCCCACTTTTGAAAAAACATTATGATCTCACTATTTTATTATAATTTATCATAGGGAGACACCAAATTTAATCTTACTGTAAAAACAACAAACATTTTTCAATTAGCAATACATGATACTTAAGAAGATGATGTCGTACCAAGGTCGCTCTTTAAAAGGATCAAAATAAATTCAAAGTAGTTATTAGGGGCCACTAAAAAAATTAGGCTAGGGTATAGGAACTTGAGAGTGATTGTGAATGATAATTTGGATGAAGAGATAAAAGAAATTTAAGTAGTATTTTATTTCCTAATCTCCTCATAGAAAATGAATTTTTGTAAATATTCTTTATATCTTTTAATTTAACATTATTTTCACTTCTTTAAACCCTAACTCAATTATTTTACATTGCTTTTAACTAAATTCTTTTAAGAATGATAATTCATATTACAAACATAATTCATGTTGAATGGGCATACCATTGAAAAATTATAACCGTATATTTGTTTGGCAACGAGAATGTAAAATGAAATTTGGATGAGAATGAAAATTAGCCCCAAAATATACTTTATTGAAATATAAATTTCCCACTCGAATTAAAAAGTACTCAAAATTCTATCTTATATTTCAGTTGTCAAACGTACTAGCTTAGCGAGATTAATGCAAGCTTTTTTGCTTCCTAATGCTCTTATAAATAATAACGATTCTAGAATTGTGATTATATTTCAACTATCAAAAAGAGATGTCATATCATTCAAATTTCTATGATCAAAGATTCTAAGTTCTAATGACATAACCCCATGAGAACTAACCACTATTTTTAAAACTGTACTGGATTTGTCGATCGAATTGGTTGAATTGCATACTGATCAATAAACCCTTCGATACAATCATGTATGATATAAATCGTCTTTTAACTGATTTTTCTGCTTGAACTGGTGAACTTCGGTTGTGTCGTCCGATATCAACCAAACTGCAGTTTAGCTTCAAACTAAGAAAAATATTATAGGTGAAATAAAATTGAAAAACCTACTAAAATCGATTTGGACTCAAATCTTTATCGTATGTGATACATTAGGACATGATACATAAATTCGCTAGTGGAGGAGAACGAATGTTATTGTGACATCTCGCTCCCAATTTATAGTATAAGTTTGGTAAAAGAAAATAATTTATGGATTTATATACAAATTACGTCAATATTAATCCCAATTTTATTAAGTATGTAAATAGTGAAAAACACAAGCAAAATCTAACTACACATTTTCCCAATAAAGTAACGAGTCACTTAACTTGTAATTGAAAATAATTAAGGAAGAGCCCTCAAGTTCAACATTGTTGAATTCATATTATGAAGATAAAAAGATCAATCGAGATCTTGGACTCTCTTATATATGAAAATTGATGCGTGTAACAACTTATAACAAGGAAGAAGTCATTATCAAACCTATTTCTAAGATACTATTATATCTAAATTGTCATCTTGCTTCCACTATATAACAAGGTAGTACATGATCAAGGGTTAATTATGTTATTTTTGGCAATAAAAATAATGATTTTTAGGACATATAAGTTGAGACTAGTGTAAATAAATTGAGTTGGAGTAGAAAAATATCATGGATGGACATTTGGATCAAAGAATATAAGGACTCTAATTAAAATCATGTTTCCATATCTACTCAATGGGAAAATAAACTTTCTAAAGAATCCCTTATATCCTTTGATTTTACATTCTTTTCACAATCCCTTACAACCTCAATTCAATTATTTTATACCATTTTAATTCCACATTCCTAGGAATCATGATTGTTATTGCCAAACATAGCATTAGTACATGTATGATCACACCATAATGAGGAAGGAAAAATCATCGGTGATGGTGGTTTTGGCAGCTATGACAGTAATGAAGGGAAGAAGTGAGTGGTCATAGCCGTCGGGGGAGACCATGCATATCAACAATGAGCTAAGCTTGGAACCAATCGTGCATTGTGAATCCGGAGATGATGATCTTGGTGCTCAGGTTCTTGCCGTTAACTCAGAGTATAGTTGGTCTTTCACTGCATAAGGGTTTACACTCTTTTGGTGCAATGTAGCTATACTGCATACAAGATTACACTCTTTCGGTGCAATGTAGCTATACTGCATACAGGTTTACACTATTTTGGTGCAATGTAGCTATGTAAGATAAACGTGCCCATTCTGTTGCGTTCGAAGATCATGGATATCCTTGGAAATTCCCATTAGAACCAACCTCGTAGATGAGAGAGATTTCTCTCTGCCTTCTCTCTACAACGTGATGTCCAACCCACTTGCTATTCTACCTCCGGCGGACCGGCTTCTCTCTTGTATGGAGCTTGCCTTCTAGATTAAAGTATATCTTAATCTTATCTACCCCAACACCCGATCACCCTCTCTTCAGCCTAGCCCCTAAAACCACTTCTAGACTGCGCGACAATCTTAGACAAATCAGAGATATCTCCACCCCCTCCACCGCCTCAACTCCACTTGCAACCCCGGGGAACAGTACCATTGTAGCCCAAAGTCAAAAGGCTAGAGGATTCCATGACCTAGGAAAAAGCAGAAGGTCGCCGGATTGTCCACTACCCTCCCTGCACATCCACACGTCATCTACCCTCGAATCTATGCTAAAATAGAGAGGGGACATGCAAAAGATAGTCTTGAACGCAATCATAACATGCTATACCAACAAGGAAGCCCATCCTGGCAACCGTCTCACAATCCATGTCGTCCCCGTTATCATGGACAACAACTATTTAATCCCATCCCCCAATCCATCCTTCCTCCCAAGCCTCTCAACTCTGCAGCACATCCCAATCACTCTCTTCCACTCAAATCCACATTGCAATGCCTACTTTCTCCCCAATCCGATAACAACTCGCCCAAAATCCCAGACTGTGACTCTCCCTCAATCAGAGTAATGCTAGACTAGTGAAATCCTACCTACTGATTGGCAAGTGATCGCCCGAATAACTGTGAAGTTATTCCGACAATAAAAGTGTCGTTTGTGTCTGAAGGTTCCTCTCATTATGCCTCTACTCGAATTTGTCAACACGGTTTAGACTAAGCTAATTGGTTTTGATTTTAATAATTCTAATGATTAAATTAAACTACAAATTAAGGGTTGATTCAATTGGAGAAACCGAGTTCTTGGAAGAGATAAGTCATCAAGCTCAACTTCTTAAATGCATTCAAAACGAACGAATATGGACTTGAATTGAATAAAACGATTCCTCCTATCACTCGTATGAATCCACCGGCACGATCATGCATGCGGATTACCAATACTAGCTTCCCAACTAAGGTAGAAATAACCTTAATCAGGCTAGCCGATAATGAACACAGAGAAGTTCTACAAAGTGATAAGGTGTTCTTCCGGAATTAAAAGAAATCACTAGTAATTGGAAATAGCATTGACTTGGTCCATCAATGCCTAAGCTACTGATAACTACACCCAACTTGGTCCATTGGGTGCAAACCAGAGCGGCCGCCAATTACAAGATAACTAATGTTAAAACTGGAAGAAACACAAAAGGTAGAACTAAGTTATCGGTTTACCCCACCGATAACTTAGTTCTATCCTTGATCGACAATCTTACGAATTCCTACGTCTATCATGAACAAAGGATTTCATAAATTTGACCTAATTCTAGCCGTAACAAGAATTAGGTTGACAACCAATCAAACAAGGCAATCTTTCATTACAATCCAAATATCCACAATCGTCGTTCTTAAAATATTCAAATAGGTATCATGGCTCAATTCCTACATCTCAACCAAGAATCTCTACGGAATTAGCTACTCATGATGCTAGAAGAAAACAACTCAAAAGAAACCCTAACCATCATCTTGATGAAGAGAAAACGACGTGTTCTTCTTTGAATTGCTGCTTTTGGTCTTCTATCTTCAATCCTCGTTTCAATCTTTGATAGGAACTCTTATGGATCTTCAATTGACCTTCTATGGGATGATTTGTGCTGGTTTTTGCAGGAGAAACTCGAGAAAAATCATGAAAAACAAAGTTGGGGAAGTTGTATTCTCTTTCCTCAAAATCAGCCCGTTTATAGGAAGCTGCTGAAACTGGGTGGTGCACGGCGTGCACCACCTTTTTAAAAAATTTTGCGTATTTGAATTGGAGGAACGCTGTGCAGGGGTGTACGATGTTCCCCTGCTTAAGGGCCGTGATTTTACACTATCCTAGGGATGCACGATGTGCATAGGTGCACGGGGTGCAGCCCCTCAGCTCCTCCATTTCATTTCTTGATCTTCCGTTCGAGCTCCAACCGTGCTCTACTTCACGTCCATAGCTTCATAACCAGACCACCTATCTCTAGAGTACCTATGGATAACAAATACTACAAAGAAACACATCAAATGGACCGAAACGATCCAAATGAATGGGTCTAGGCACATAATGCCAAAACACGAAATCACACGAGAATGAAGCTCGAACAAACTAATAATCACTCAAAAAGCATTTATATAAGGATAGATAATTGCTACATATTCTAGCCTTCTCAACAAGCTAGTCGACATCAACCTACCATCCAAAGGTGCAGTTATTGGTGTTACTAGTCGTCATTGAAAGGATCACTGAGGGCTTCACCACAACGATGAGTATGAAAATCGTAAGGACCTTTACGTCCTCGCTCTATGCTCCGAAAGGGAAAAGAAATATGCATGGAGCCATCAACCATACGCAATCGGAGGGGGTGCTATTATGGGTGAAACATTAGGATGGAAACACCAGACCTGATCGGGTGTGCTTTAAGAACGTACCGGTATGGATCCACATATTGGATATGCCAAATCAGTTCAGGTCCGGGGGTTGCGTCTTCGACATTGTCCAAAAGCTCTTCCCAAAGCTGTGGGTGGCAGATGAACCTGTACTTGAGGACATCCGTTGGAAGCGAGAAATAAAGGTTTTCGCAGAAGTTACACTGAGACCCGCTACTTCCAACATTCTATCTCGAGATGCCGATGGGCTTGCTAGATAAGAAAATCCTATTTCTCTATGATGGTCTCCTCAACGTTTTTGTTTTCTATGCCAAAATCGGCCACACTATTGATTCATGCAGCGAGCGTGTTGCTCAAATCCGCCTAGGGGGTACGGGAGAACCAAACTAGGATACAAATACATGAAGGTCGGTGCAAGGAGGAATTCGACTTCCCCAGACAACTCCGGGGGATCTAATGGCGACATCGCACTTTTAATGATTCAGTCACCCCAAGGCTCTCTGGGATCCATTGCCAGCTCCTCTCACCCCGACTGGAATAGCCGCGGTCCCATCTTAATCTCCCAACCCAGAGAAGCTACCGGAGAATCATCATCGGTTACAGTAACCCCCACAACTATCAATTTCTTCCCGATGGACCCACCTCCGGCCAGAATGACGCAATCTTCTCCCCTGCTGCCTCGACGCCTAACATATACTTTTGGTGAAGTAGAAGTCAGCGCCTCCAATAACAGCTCTAAGTCTCCTGAGGTCCCACCAAGGTTTGAATTTCTTCAGTCCCAGACTAGTGGCCATGGGCCTTGTGTGACCCACATAAGTAATATTATCGAGGGCAAGGCCCATTCAGAGGGAACTCTAGTCCCTGGAAGCCCAACCAACAATATCGAGAACCTCACCCTGGCATGGTTCGAGCAGTTCAAGCTAAGGAACCCAAATATTACTCCATCGGCCGACAGCGTCATCATCACCATGCCCGAGGCAATTCAGCCCCAAATCTCACCTATCACGAACGCCAATCTCAACCATAATACCCAACCAGCTACCATCTACCTTATAGGCTTCCCCGTTGACCCATTAGCAGTGCATTCTCGTGGCCCACACCCATTCCTTAGCCCAACTAGCCAACATGACAGAGTTATGCAACAAATTATAAGAACTCCTCTACACACAACCATCAAAGTGATGAACCAACAAAAGGATCCTACTGAACACCATGCAAAAAAAGGAAGCTTGATATCTTGATTATTGCTAGCCATTTTAACCCTATCTTGACTAGTTTTTGCTCCGGTTTTGATGATATTTCATGGTTATAAGTGTCAATTTGAACATTAGTGCATTTCGTGCTCGTTTCCTCTCAAACGGACCATTTCGGTTTGTTTCACTTGTTTCTTGGATTCTTTTCTTTGATTACAGGTATCCGTTGGATAGAGGGTTCGAATACGAAGCTGATGGTACCTTCCGGAGCGAAATCTGAGTCCGAATGAAGAAATTATGGTCGAAGGAAGTCGATCAAGGTTGCTGTTGACCAGTCAAGGACGTGTCACGGCCGTGATGGGTAACCTGTCACGGCCGTGACGCCTAGTCTGGGCAGCAACATTATTTCTGTCCCCATACGCGATTTCAGAGAGGGAGGAGAAGAAAATGACGAACTAAACACAAAATTGACGAAGGGGAAAGTGCTTGGGAGCCTAGGAACGCCATCGAATGAAGATTTGAAGCCGGATAGTCGAGGAATCAAAGCCTAGCCGAGGATTAACCTTCTATTCTGATGGATTGGCGGTTCGAAGCTTTCTCTATATCTTTCATGGAAAAATAGGTTTTCTTCTTGTTTGGGTTTTGTGAACTTCTCTGGATTTGTGGAATTGTTCTTGTGAGTAGTGATAAGATTGTGGATTCATGTTGTTTAATGATGTGTCTTGTTATCTTGTTATCTCGATTGCCCATTTGAGCGGATAATTGTGGGTGTTGCAAGTGGTTTTAGGATGTTGAGTTGACAAACGCGATCTTAAGACCCGAAATATATCATTATCCATGTTCGTGTTTATTCTGCTGCTGAACAGTTTCCCATAATTCTTAGGACGATCCAAAACCCGAACAAGGCCTTTCCCCACAGTCGTTCTCATTAATTTGATCTATAACCATTGAGTGATATATTTGCATTCCTAGTTTCCTGTTTCCTCTAGTAGTTGTTTCTTTTTCATTATATAGTTTAGGATAAAACTGCTTGAAAACTGTGATTGACTAACCAGCGAACCAAAGCTGAGTAGTGAAGGCCAAGTGACCCGGGAGAATTCGACTCCGAGGTTTCTCAGAATCATTTGATTGTTCGGACTTGAAAATCGTGACATCAAATTGGTGCCGTTGCCGGGGAACTCTACTTGACTTCACGAAAGGTGTAGGATTGCTCGCTTAGTCTTTATTTTTCTGTTTCACCCCTGTATTTGTTGTTTTGGATAGTTCAGCTTTGTTTGCAGGACGAAGTATGGATAACCATGCACAGATGCAGTTTGACTCTCCTAATCAAGGCTTCCCATCAGAATGAGTATGACTGTGGTTATGGGGATTTCACTAATAGGGGTTCGAAAGATCAAGGCTATTCAAATTGGCAAGACCAATATGGGTTTCATGGCGATTCTCAATTCCATGACTCGATGAATGGGAATTATGGTCCCTCCACTTCCAATGAAGATATTGTCAAGCTAATCCAAGATATTGAAGCTCGCTATCGTGCCGATATAGCTATTCAAGTGGCTCACAATGCAAGGATTGAAGCATCTTTGGGAGAGCTTCAAGAGTCCATCTATTTCATTGCTTTCCAGCTCAAAGAAGAAAAAAATAGTCACCGAGCATCTCAACAGGAAACTAGCTCTTCACGCCCTATCATGGAAACAACAAGTGTTGAGAAGTTGTTAAGTGATTTTACAAGACAACTTGGGGCTAGATTGGTAAAGCAAGAAGACAAGATTGATCGCTTGTCAAGTCAAATAGAAACTCTCCAAGATGCTTTCTTTGAATTGGAACACAAAATACGAGTTTGGCATACTAACATTGAAGAAAGAATTAAAGTGGCGGGACCAATTAAAGATGTTGGTGCGATTGAAGAGGAGTCTAAAGATGAGAAGGCTTTTTTGGCTAGGCTAAGACAAGGCGACATTGAAGAATTTCCGTTCTACTTCTCCGATGAAGAAGAGGGGAATGCTTATATGGCTAAGTTAAGAAAGGGTACGATTCCTAGTCCTCCTCTTTTGGTCAAAGATGTTGACATTCCATCTGACTTTTTCGGAAGTATAGAGGATGAGGAGCTATGTGGAGTTCACAATGCTAATATATGCTTATGATGCACCCAAAGAGTCTACGATCTTAGAAGAACCAACCACTTCAAATGAAACATCAACGGAATTCTACGAACCTACTACGAAGTCAACCGAAAGAAGGAAAAGGAAGAGGCGCCATAGAGAATTGATGATGGTTGAGCAAGCTAAGAGCAAGGAGGATGCGCCCCTATTTAGTCCTTTGATGAAGATTGATACCACTCCTAACGGTTGTGTTGAGTTTACTCATCCGCAATGGGGAAGCATTCAAGTTACTTTTCCTAACCGCATCTACTCAAAGATCAATGATGACAAGAACTATAAGGAGCTTCTTGGATGGGATGGTGATTGCTAATCGACCTCCGCTTCACCACGTCAAGCTAATGACGTTAACTAAGCGCTTCCGGGAGGCAACCCGAGTTTCTATCCTTTTCTTTTAATTCATGTGCATGATCGTCTTGAGTGTCAAAATTTTTTGTGGTTGGTATGTCATGTCAATTTGGGGTAGTGTCGGTCTTGATTTGAGTGAATTTGGTGATTGTTTGGTGTTTAGTTGGGTGAATACTGTTTTGCATATGTTCTGGAAGTTACTGTGTGTTTTCCTATCTGAAAGCTTGTCACGGCCGTGACACATAACCTGTCATGGCCGTGATGCATCCTATCAAAACTCACTGTTTCAATTAAAATCAGTGCGGGATTGGGAGTTTTATAATCAATCACGGCCGTGACCCATTACCTGTCACGGCCGTGACGCCTTCGTATCCTGCTGCCTCTTCCCCCTTCCCAGAAACAGAAACCATAAACAGTCACCCACCTCCGTCGATTCCTCCTTCTCTTCTTCTCTACCACCCTTCCTCCTATCTCACCGGCGGAGGAACTCCTCCGCCGGCGTCCGCTGACCATTTTGCTCCTCCTCTACTCCTTCTTGACCTCCCAACCTTCACTAAACTCCCCAAACACCCAAAAATCCCCAACCAACCAAAAACAATCTAAATACCCAAAACCTTCAACTTCACACCAACTCCGATCAGAATTCTTCTCCGGCTTTCTAAAGCTTCTCCGGAGTCTTCCTCAATCCAAGGGAGCTTCTAATTTCGTCCTCCAACTTCCAATTTCAAAATTTCCCAATTTTCGGTGAGTTTTTTTATTTTTAGGTCGAAATTTGGATTTTCAGAATTTGTGCCAATTGATTTGCAATTGATGTGAGCATTATGATTGGAATATTGTCTATGATTGCCTAGGATGCTTCTTGCATGATCAGAACGTGTCGTTCGCTTGATTTTTCATGTTCTTCAAAATGGTGGAATTTTCGGGTTTACTCAATTTTGGAGAATCTGAAATTTGAAGTTGTTATTGATGTCCAGGTGTTTCATGTGACTCATTGCCATCGTTTTATACTTGTGATGCTTCTTTTTTGATCAAAGTCAAACTTTTGCTTTGAATTGTGATTTCGCCAAAATTGGTAAAATTTTGATGTTTTGCCAATTTTGAGAATCTGAAATTTTCAAAGTTGCTGCTGACTTCTTGGTACTCATTGTGACTACATGCATCTCTTTGTGCCAATGATACTTATTGTTTGATCAGAATCATTGATATGAATTGTCCTTGAATTTTGTCAAAATTGATCAAGTTTCAAACTTGTCCATTTTGTCCATTTTGAGTTCATTGTTGATGTTTCTGTTTCGTTATACTTTTGGTATGGTAATCAGTATTTATTGTGAATTGTGATTTCATTGAACTTCACTTGTGCTAGGATATTGGTTTGTTCTCACTTTGAATAACTAGCCATTCTAGTCATTTTTGGGTTATCTTTTGAGCTTTTCATTTCCCTTGACTTGTGCTTATTTAGGTTCATTTGCTCTACTTGTGTTATGCTATTCCTGCAAAGTAGTCTATGTTGAGCAAATGATCTATTTCTTTTTGTCAGTTAGGATTGATTAAACTTGTTCGAGAGTTTGATGGATTGGGAAGCGTTGTGCAATATATTGTTGGATTGTGATTGTTTGGGGCTTTGGATTGCGTTTGGATGGCTTGATTTTGCAGATGTCAGGTGAGGGCTCTTCTCAATCACGGGGACGATCAAGGAGGAAGAGACATGTTTCTGATGATGATGAGAGGACAGCTCGTACTGCAGCTGCTATGCAGCAGGCTAGGGAGCAGCATATCCAGGAGGTTACAACCGCCGCTTCTGAGGCCTTCTTGACTTTCGACAATCCAGTCTTCCGGAGTCGCTGCCAGATTGTTAGGGGCAAGAGGATTGTAGCCACAGGACTGTTTGACTGGACATCTATTGATGCTACTCCTCTTATTGGCTGGACTTTTCAGATGCGTCAGCTGCTACAGCAGGGTCGCCTTGACCGGGCTCTTTCTATTGATGAGCCCAGTTGCGAGGTACACACCCAGGAGTTCTTCTCCACTGTGGTGGTGGATCTTTAGGCTGACAAGGATGATACGTCAGCTATCAGCTTCCGCATGGCAGGAGAGCCTCGGCACTTCTCTTTCGATCAGTTTGTCGTCGCTTGTGGTTTTTATGATGAGGCAGACACTATGGAGGCTTGGTTTTAGCAGCTATTGATCTATCGAGGTGATGATACTTTGACTGCTGCCAATGCCTCATTCTGGCCTCGAGTGCGGAGATGCTATACCATTTGCTGCTGGGAGGCTTAAGGCGACACTTTTCAGGAACCCTCTTCGTAGATTCCTTCAGGGAGGGTTGGCTAGGACTATCACTGCTTGCCATGAGAGTCTTGGTCACATCCTAGCTCGTGACTTGTTCCTGATTCAGACGATGGTCGACGCTACATCGGCACATTTGGGCTATCTGGTGGCTCATCACTTGCAGCTCATGTGCGCCCCGTCTTCCTCAGCTCTTCTTGGCGGTGCTTACATCACTCGGGTGGCCAGATACTTGGGGCTACTCGACTGGTTTAGAGACGTCCCGACTTACCCGCCGATGATGATGGATTCTGCTTTGCTCGTCCGCATGAAGCTGCTTCGTCGCTGTGTAGTTTAGGTGGTAGGGCCTACGAGGTGACTGCTGATGCCCAAGTTCCAGGACATGCTGTGGATGAGGAGGCGGAGATGGACGCCATGGATGCACCTGTTTCTCCACCACATTCCGATGATGACTTCTCTCTTCCAGATGCAGTGCGCCGTCTCACAGATCAGCAGACACAGTTTCAGGCAGAGACTCGAGCTGCAATGGCTGATCTCTCCTCCCGAGTCTACTGGTTGCAGCATCGAGATTATGAGAGGCATGGTGGATCTCCCCCACCTAGGCTACCACCATTCGAGTGACTCTAGTGTGGCTTTTCAAGACATTTAGTGTTTGATCTTTGTTTTTATTTTTCTTTTATTTGAACTTTAGAATATCCTCTATTATGATGTTGCGGATTTGTTTTCACCACGTCAAGTACTTGTGCTTATGGTGGATGATGTCCGTACTCTGTTCTTTTCTTCTTTTCTTATGTTTGTTTCAGGTTTCCCAACATTTCTCTGATCATCAACCTGGATTACTCTATTTTGGATAATCTTTGTGGGATGTTTCACCCTTCATCCTTTGTGCTTGTTATTGATGGTACACTTTCTCCTACTCTACTATATTTTGGTCCCATTGAGGACAATGTGATGTTTAAGTGTGGGGGGAATTGTGAAAGTGTATCATGCTTGTTATTGTTGGATGTTTAGGGTGCTAATTCATTTTGCCTTCTTCTTTGGATTGATGTACATTCTGGCTTACTCTTGCTTTTCGAAATTCCCTCTCGAATTTGAATCTGTGGATGTCTTTGGATGCATTCTTAGTATTTTCATACTACTTGAGGATGAATAGATTGTTAAGTACTTCATTTGTGGACGACCTCCCGTTTTTCTATAATTAGTTTGCTTCGAACTTGTGCATAAGGAAGTTATGAGTTTTCACCTATACTTGTTTGATATGTATGATAGATTCTCCTTGTCGAGCTTGTTTGTCGTGTTATGAAGTCAAAATGCATGGGACGAATCCGAATGAGGATGCTTGAATAAAAATGCATTTGAGTTTGTTTACAACCTAAACACGTGTGGCGACCCTTGAGGTCCGCTTTCTTCTCAACCTTTATGAGGTTTGGGGCATGGGACGGAGACTGGTTACTTTCGAGTCCGGCCATGGTTGTAACAATTCTCTCTAAAAAAACTAAAAAGAAAAAAAAAAGGAAGAAAGAGTTAGTTGAAAAACAATATGAAAGAAAGAAAAGCAGAATAAAAGAAGAGGGGGATGCTAGTATTTTTGTTGATAGTAGTGTTGCGATTAGGCACCCCCTCCCTCAGGATGGGAAAAATACCCAGCCAGGACCGTCCGTCCGTCCATTTCTTCCGCTAGGACCACAAGATATAAGTGCAATGGAGAAACTCTTGTATATTCGCTTGTATAGGTGTTTAGTCATAATCTCTATATGTTTGAGTTTGTTGTGAACTTTTCTAAGGATTCGGTGTCTTGTACATAATTGAGTGGTTTGGTGATTTACTTGCAATTTTGGCATCGTGAAGTAGGCTAGAAATGCTAGGCTATGTATTTCCTTTCACCATGATTCGAGTTCTTTTTTAGTGTGATTAGTAGATTTGCTTGAGGACAAGCAATGTTCAAGTGTGGGGGGATTTGATAGCTTGATTATTGGTAGCCTTTTTTACCCTATCTTGACTATTTTTTGCTCTGGTTTTGATGATATTTCATGCTTATAAGTGTCGGTTTGAACATTAGTGCATTTCGTGCTCGTTTCCTCTCGAACGGACCATTTCGGTTCGTTTCACTTGTTTCTTGGATTCTTTTCTTTGATTACAGGTATCCATTGGATAGAGGGTTCGAAAACAAAGCTGATGGTACCTTCCGGAGCGAAATCTGAGTCCGAATGAAGAAATTATGGCCGAAGGAAGTCGATCAAGGTTGTTGTTGACCAGTCAAGGACGTGTCACGGCCGTGATGGGTAACCTGTCACGGCCGTGACGCCTAGTCTGGGCAGCAACATTATTTCTGTCCCCATACGCGATTTCAGAGAGGGAGGAGAAGAAAATGACGAACTAAACACAAAATTGACGAAGGGGAAAGTGCTTGGGAGCCTAGGAACGCCATCGAATGAAGATTTGAAGCCGGATAGTCGAGGAATCAAAGCCTAGCCGAGGATCAACCTTCTATTCAGATGGATTGGCGGTTCGAAGCTTTCTCTATATCTTTCATGGAAAAATAGGTTTTCTTCTTGTTTGGGTTTTGTGAACTTCTCTGGATTTGTGGAATTGTTATTGTGAGTAGTGATAAGATTGTGGATGCATGTTGTTTAATGATGTGTCTTGTTATCTTGTTATCTCGATTGCCCGTTTGAGCGGATAATTGTGGGTGTTGCAAGTGGTTTTAGGATGTTGAGTTGACAAACGCGATCTTAAGACCCGAAATATATCATTATCCATGTTCGTGTTTATTCTGCTGCTGAACAATTTCCCATAATTCTTAGGACGATCCAAAACCCAAACAAGGCCTTTCCCCACAGTCGTTCTCATTAATTTGATCTATAACCGTTGAGTGATATATTTGCATTCCTAGTTTCCTGTTTCCTCTAGTAGTTGTTTCTTTTTCATTATATAGTTTAGGATAAAACTGCTTGAAAACTGTGATCGACTAACCAGCGAACCAAAGCTGAGTAGTGAAGGCCAAGTGACCTGGGAGAATTCGACTCTGAGGTATCTCAGAATCATTTGATTGTTCGGACTTGAAAATCCTGACATCAAAGCTTCAATTAGAGGAGTTCAGCACACGTTTGGAACTTAGTAACATCTCTATCTCTTCCACTGTCGACAAGCTCAAGTATACCAGGAAGTCAAAGCTCAAACATCAATCAATCAAAGGAGGAGGTAATATTGGTGTACCTAAGTTGAATGAAGCTAAAACTAATACTGCTGACAAAGATGCAGTTCCTTAGGAGTTGGTGGCCATCCGTATGCCACCTCCGCCGAAATGAAGCTTATCAGTTGGAATTGTAGGGGAATGGGCGATCCCTTACAATCAACCATCTCTGAAATCTGATTTAGACCTTTCGCCCAGGAGTTATCTTCCTCACCGAAACTAAGAATTTTGTGGACTTCATGGAAGAGAAGAGACTCTCGTTGGACTTGGCCAACTTTTTCTATGTCAATCCTATCGGCCGTGGATTATCACTTTGGTGTACCTTCGGTTTATATATTAAAATAATATCATCTTCATGTAATTATATCCATACCTTCGTCGACCATGGCGATGTGTTCTTTTGTACTTTTCTTCATGCCCCGAGCGTTCTTAGCGAAAGACGTTCGTTCTGGGCGGAAGTTACTAATCTTCATAAAGAAGATAGTCCATGGATTGTATTAGGTGATTTAAACTCCATATGTTTTGGATATGAGAAGGAAGGAAGCAATGCGATCTCATCTTCGTACATCGAGCCTTTTTGCCATTTCATTTTGTCCAACGCCTTCATCGACATTGGATTCTGATGATCATTTTTTATGCATTCTCAAAATAATCTGGCTAATGAATTAACCGAGTCGAATCTCTCTAGAGTCTCTTTTAGTATCTTACTCAAATTTGAAATTAATATCGATCGAAGTAACAAGTAGTGTGGTTTAGGTGCCAAGAGGATCAATCAAACAATCAAAATGAAAGATGAAAATTTCTTTAAAGTAAGTGGGTTGCAAGGCTGCACGATAAGAGTTTAGACATCAAATATGAAACTGCTTAGATGTCAAATCCCCCTAGGCATTTCTAATTCATAAATGACAGACAAATTCCACGATATAAACGAAACAGGATAGATGTATTACACTGTCGCAATTCTTCTCTAATCAGATCACGCCCTTTCGGGTTTGCTAGTTTGCTACCTATCTAGTATCCTAGTCCGCTCTTTCGAGACAAAGATCTAAAACCCGCTAGGTGATTTACCAATTTAGAATTCCTCACACGATAGACTAGTTCATTTGCTCCCGCCTGAGGGTTAACATCTAACCTAGTTATTTGATTTCAGCATTCTAGATATGCAAGCTCTATTGAGTCTAAGGAAAATCTATCAGAGATTCATTCAAGTTGATAATGCAAGAAAAAATCGAAAACAAAATCAAATATGCAATGAAATCCATCCAACTCGCAAAAATCGTCAACCGTATCAAATCATTCATTCATAGGAATTAACCTAGGGTTCATCTAATCTAAGGCAAAGAAGTTTAGCTGCTTCTAATCTCAAAAGACAAATCAAAATCAGATGAGGAAGGCATTGATTCTAGGTTTACACAAAGAATTATGAAAAACCTAGTTTCACCGATCTTCTCGAGAACTTGATTCGCCGTCTTGATTATTTCTCCGACGCGATCTCCTTGAAGTCGCCTTCTTGTTGCTCTCAAATCTCTCTATTTCTCTATAAATTTCGTCCAAAAAGTCTCGTGAATTATGAGGGAGTGCTGTGCTTTTATAGAGAAGGATTCCTTGAGCTTGTCGGATACCAAAAGTGCGCCGAACACTTTTGGTCCATATACGGCGCATCTTTGGTCTAATTTACAGAGACTTCTGAACTAAAATGTTGTATCAAATTGAACTATCTTTCCATCGCCGCCAACCTTGTATCAATCAGACTTCTGAGCTAGGAGATATGTCGAAAATACAAAACTGCGACGTTTTCCGACCAAGTCAAAATCTAAGCTCCTTGAAGATTAAAGATACTTCTCATTTCTTGTCCTAGACCATCCACACACACCGTATCGCTCCGATTAATGCCTCGATATCGTTATGTGCCTGAATCTATAAAAAAAATACTCCAAAACAACATCAAATGGACCCCAAACAGGTCCGAGACACTAAATCGAGATAGATGTTAGAAATGCGCGAAACATCCTAAACCTCTACCCAACACTATACAAATATGCATGAAATGTTACTTAAACGAAGGCGATGAACACGAAAAATCAAATTTCATTAGATTCTAAGGCACACCATTCACTTGGTCAAACGTCTAAGAGGGCCGGTCACATATCCGATGCCGACTCGACATAGCCTTGGCCTCTATTTTGTGGAGACAGGCCTTTGTCGATGCAACTTTGATCCATGGCCAAGCTATCGGCTCTGATCACTCTCCCATTTTGCTAGACCTTCACCCGTGCCAACCAGTGTCGACGATCCCGTTCTGCTTTGATCAAAGATGGTTAGCCAATAAGGAATGCCTAAACATAATATCAAGAAATTGGGTTCCAGGTAACTCCACCCACATAAACCTCTCCAACTGTCAACATGAAATCTTTAGATGGGCAGTATCTCCACTTGCTACCAAAAGAGCATGCGAGAAGGTTATTAAGAGCCAGTTGTGACATACAGCTGAGTTGTTCCACGGCCAAGCCATCATCACGGAAGAAAGAAATCTAAAACGAGAGCTGGAAGATATATGGACCAATGACAATGATCTATGGCGACAAACTGCTCGAGTACATTGGGGTCATGCAGGAGATCGTAATACAGCCTACTTTCATGCCATCACCGTCCAATGCAAGCAACAACACCCTATTTATAGTCTCCAAATAGAGGTTGGCGTTACAATAATGGACACTAGCCTCTTGTCGGCTCACACAAAGACGTATTACCATAACCTTTTCAAGGCAAGATAAGCACGCAACAACAGCTGCAGTTTTCCATCCTTCCAAGACTAGTTACCATGAATCTGAATGATAGCCTCTCCATAATTCCTTTGGAGGATGAAATTATAGCGACGATATTTGATGAACGAATTTTCACCCGCTATCAAATACCTAATAGATTGTTCTAATGGGATCGTTCATTTCCCTAGGGTCTTTCTACTTCTATTACTCAAATTGAATTACTAACTAGACCAATTAACAGTGTAAGATTATTTTGGAGGATGTTTTAAGTAACCAATTAATATCTAAAAATGCAAACAAAAGGAAGAGATTGAGTTTCAAGTAGGAATGAAGGCTACTCAGATTCGAATTCACTAAAGCTTGCAATGCATGGATGAACAACAAATTATCTCGATTATTCAGGTTATAATGGCTTGGTAATTTCCTATGGTAGTCTTAGATCACTCCCGCACCTCTAAAGATCTATTTCACTTAACCGTAGACTCCTCTCTCGAGCTAATCAACACCTAAACAAAATGCATTAAAAGTGTTCGACGAAATGCCAGAACGATAAATGGTGCAAAAAGCCTAAACAATTCGCTCCTCTCTCGAGCTAACGAATAATCTATGGTTCTTCCTAAGCGACCTATCAATCTATGTTCTTCTTGGACACACAAATCAATGCCGATGATTCAATCAAGACGGCCAGACAAAACTGAATCAGAATTTAGGTTTTACGAAGAACGCATCATAAGTCTGAATAAACTCGATAACAAATCAAGGGGGTTAAAACACCATCATCCATACAAAAGCTTGACTAACGCTTCATCTCATCCGAACAACATGGAAATTTTAGCTACTCATGGTTTGGGAAGAAGAAAGGAGACTTACCCGGAAACACAACATGTTCCGTCAGGAATTCTCAATTATGTCATCGATCTTTGCTCCTTCGCCAATCGTTGATGTTATCTAGCTTCAATCGGTCTCTAGAAATATTTCTCTCTCTCATGACTCAAAATTATGTTTAGAATGAATGATATCTCGTTCAAAGGGGTGCTCGGGCTATATAAATTCTTCCAATCCAAGTTGGAGAAGGAAAATGACTTGAAAAATCCGTCTGGGGTGGAACACGCGTTGGACCAAGTAAATCTCCAAGGCCCGATGGCTTCCCGGGCATTTCTACCGAAAGTTATGGCTCGTCATTAAAGAGAAATTCATTTCAGACGTCATAAGCTTTTTCGCCAGTGGGGTAATGCCCGGAGGTTGAAACGACACTCACCTTATTCTGATCTCGATGACCTCCAACCCCAAATCTCTGAATGATTTCGACCAACCAGCTGTTGCAACTTCAGACATAAAGTGATCTCTAAAATCATGGTGTCCCATCTCAATAGATGGATGCCTCAGCTCACCAACGAGATGCAAGCGTCCTTTACCAGTGGTTGCTTAATAGAGGATAATATTATCCTCTTCCACAAAACGCTACATAGTTTCACAATTCGGAAAACGGGAAATCAGAAGGTTATGTGCCTAGCGTGACATGAAGAAGGCATACGACATGGTTGATCACTTTATATTGGATCGAATGACTGCAAAAGCCCAGATTTGGAAGAGCCACCTACTCTCATACGTCGGCAAGGAAACATTGATCAAAGCAGTTATTCAGGCTATTTCAAGCTATAGTATGAGCATTTTCCTCCTTCCGTCGAGCCCAAACAAAAACATGAACTCTATGCTACATAATTTCTTCTGGCGGGGTCTCTCACAAATGGTCTATCCATTGGTGCTCGGCAGACCGACTTTGCTCGGCAAAGGAATTTGGCGGCCTCGGATTCAAGGATTTCAATGACTTTAATCTAGCTTTGGTTGCTAAAAAAGCTTGGAGTCTTCTCTCGCAACCCTGAACCATGTGGACAAGATTCTAAAGCCAAAATACTTTCCCAAGTTGGACTTCCTACATGCCAATAAAAGAGCCCGTTCGTCATGGATATGGGGTAGTATCTTTGAGAGCTGGCAAGCTCTGGAGTCGGGAGCGTTCAAGATGGTGGTTAGTGGAGAAACCATCAACCTTAACCCCAATCCTGGGGTCTTTTCAACTGGTGAAATGAGGATCATGAGTGATACATGGCCTTTTGAGGTGGCTGCAGACTGGATAGATGAAGAAACAAGAGAATGGAATCTCCAAACCATCAGTTACTATTGCTCTCGCTCTCTTACCAAGAAAATAATTACGGTCCCGATAGGCACTCCGATTATGGCGGATAGCTGGAGGTGGAAGTTCACCTGCTCTGGAGTTTTTTTTCCGAACAGCTTACTACAGCCTAAGGGAATAACTCAGAATCCAAGACCCCTAGTCAATGCCCAGCCTCACGACAATCAACTGGAAACATCTCTGGAAAATGGAGTTTCCCCCTAAAATTCTTTTCTTCCTTTGGAGATGAAGCTCTAATGCCCTAACCACAAATTCGAATCTCTATCGCAGAAATTGTGCCCCAAACCGCACCTGCCAGGTCTATCGAACATATGAGGAAACAATCGACCACTATTTGTTCGAATTCCACCATGCCTCACAAGTCTGGACTGAATTATACTCTGGGGGGCAGATATGGACTACTGGCACTGCTTTTTTATCTTGGCTAATTAACATCCAGAGCGCTAACAATTCGATCACGGCTAGCATAGCCGCTGCTACCCGCTGGATCATTTGGAAAGCTCGCAACGAGTGTGTTTTTCGGAACTCAAAACCTCGCCTAACCAAACTGTCCCGAAAATCATACACGATGATGTCTTCTGGTCCCAGACCTCTCTCGCTAACACAACCATCCCACCCCGTTCAGTTCCCCTACCTCACCTCCATCCTAATACTTGTTGGGGCGCTAGCGGAAATGTAGTGGTATTTAGGATCGGAAAGATAGTATTTTGATAACTCACTCAATTAATCACTCAATTTTTGAGATATTACAATTTGGTCACTTGGACCAATTCCATACACCCTCATAGAGACAACTCTCTTACCTACGACTCACTTTTGTTTTGTTTTCAATTTGTATCATCTAACTCTCTGCACACTCCATAATTTCCCTAGCCAATGGGCTGTTTATACTTACATTTGAAAAATTTAATAATGAGGATATTTTTGCAATCCACTTAACCGACTTAACCTATGTGGTTGTAGGTTTCTCTTATATTTTAATTTAGTGTCATCAATTAATATAGGTAACTTGTGTAGTTCAGAATTTTTCTAAGATGAATTTGCAGAATTTGGGAAGATTGTAGATTAGGTTTTTAGCACCCCCTCTTAATCTGCAATATGGAGTATGTGTTTGAATTCTCGAGTTTGTCATTGGTAACTACCTTCATCATGATATCTGCCGGTAGATCATCCGTCTTGATGATATCCATGGTGATTTCTTCATTTTTGATGAGGTCTCGTATGAAATGATGTTGTAACTCGATATGCTTCGACCGTGCGTGAAACACTGGATTCTTCATCATGGCTATGGCTGACATATTGTCATAGTGAATAATGGTTGGTTCATTATCTCCATACTGCAAATCAGAAATTAATTTCTTTAGCCATACTTCCTCGCATGATGCATCTGTAGCTGCAATATATTCTGCTTCCACTGATGATTATGCCACAGTCTTCTACTTATTTGAGCTCCATGAAATTGGTTTAGTACCTAGGCAAAATATGTAACCAAATGTACTATTTCTGTCATCTAGTGATCCTGCCCAGTCAATTCCGGTGTATCCAATTAGTTTGTTTCCTTCTTCCTTCTTGTACCTTAGGCCCAATTGTTTACTGCCTTGGAGGTACTGTAGGATTCTCTTCACTGCTGCAAAATGAAGTTTGCTAGGCTCACTCATAAATCTTGAAATGAGTACTGAGTGACATATATCTGGCCTTGTATGTGTCAGATATATGAGTGACCCGACCATGCTTCTTGTTACAATTTCTCGTTCAACGCCATTCATGTTGTTATAGGCTTGCACGTTGCCATGTAAAATCTCTTCAACATGTCTTCGGTATATTTATCTTGAGATATTAATATTTCTCCAGGTTTCTGCATTACTTGAATTCCCATGAAATACTTCATGAGTCCCAAGTCTGTCATCTCACACTCTAATATCATTGCCCTTTTAAATTCTTCGATCATTCATGGACTTGTACCTGTATAGATCAATTCATCAACATAGAAGCACAAAATAAGAAAGTTTTTGTCTTCTCCCTTTTTATGTAGAGAGATGCTTCACTTGGACTTCTTTGGAATCCGTTGTCTTGAAAATATCAATCAATTCTCCCATTCCACGCTCTAGGTGCTTGTTTGAGTCCGTAGAGCGCCTTTTTGAGTCGATAGACTTTATCTTCTTCTCCTTTCTTCTCGTACGCCCGTGGTTGGTCCATGTAGACTTCTTCTTCTAGTCCTCCACTTAGGAATGTCGACTTGAAGTCTAGCTGGAATATTAGTAACTCCATTTGAGCTGCTAGTGCTATAACCGTTTTTATTGTCTCCATCTGCGCTACTGGTGCATAGGTTCGTTAAAATTGATGCCAGACTACTGTGAATAGCCTTTTGCAACAAAACTCGCCTTGTGCTTCTGGATGGAACCGTCTTGGTTGAATTTGGTTTGTAGATCCATTTTAGAACTATGACCGGCTTATGTTTTGCTTGTCCATGAGCTCCCAAGTCGTGCTCTTCTTGATGATTGAGATCTCCGTGTCATTGCTTCAGTCCAAACTTTGTCTTTTCTCCCTTAAATGTCTTTTCTCTAATGGTTCATAAGAAAAATAGGCTATATTACTTGATTCATATTTTCTCTTAAGGATCTGACCTTTAATGGAGGTGAATCTGAATCTGGCACGACTTCTTTGAAATTATATCTCGTTGGACTCGTTGATAGACTTCTTGGATTTTGATCTGCTTCATTTGGTGTTGTTGGTGTAATTGTCGGATTCTCCAAGATTTCATTTTTAATGGACGTTGAGTATCCTGAGTTTCCTAGCTCCACTAGGCTATTTCGTCGAAGATAACGTCTCGTGAAATCACCACCTCGTTCTTCAATAGATTGTAGAGTCTATAGCCTTTGGATTCATCACTATATCTGATGAAGATGAGCTTCTCTCCCTTATGGTCGAACTTGTCGCAATTTGGGGTAGAGATGTGTGCATATGCTATGCATCCAAATACTTTCAGGTGATCCACTTACGTCCTTTTATGATGTCATGCTTGAAATGGTGTTTTATTCTTCATTACTTAGGTTGGCGATCTGTTGAGGATGTAGATTGTTGTGTTGACAGCTTCTGCCCATAATTAGTTTGGAAATTTCTTTGTTGTCATCATGATTCTTGACATCTCCACAATTTTATGATTCTTTCGTTCTGCTATGCCATTTTGTTGTGGTGGGTACCTTATTGTCAACTGCCTCTTGATTCTGTTGGTGTGACAGTACTCCATAAATGGTTTGTAGATGAACTCTCCACCATGATCTGTTTTGAGTGTCTTGATTTGATGTCCGCTTTTCTTCTGAACTATTGCTTTAAATTGAAGGAACGTGAAGAAAGCTTCTGAGTTTTGTTCAAGAAAGAATACGCACATCATTCTATTATAATCATCCACATGTAGTAGAAAATATCTCTTACCACCTATGGATGTTATTATGGTTGGCCCGCAAATGTCAGCGTGTACCTACTCTAGTGGTGCTTTTGGTCTCCAAGTGATTTTTGGGAATGGCAAGCGATGCATTTTTCCATATATGCATCCTTCACAAACCTTGTCTTATCTGTTGATTTTGGGAAGACTAGTAATCATATTTTTCTGCTTTAATAGTTGAGGCATTTGTAGTTTAGGTGTCCATATCGGAGATTCCATAGGAAAGATTAATTCATGCTTTGGCTCCTCATTGCTATCTCTTTATTCTTCGTCATTGAGAGTGGGAACATCCTATTGGAAGTCATCGGGATTTTGGCCACCTTCGAGTTGTTGGATTTGTTGATAATTTCGCATTCGCCATTATCAAACAGTAACTTGTAATTTTTAATCATTAGTTGTCCAACACTCAGAAGATTTTGAGCTAATTTAGGAACGTACAAAACTTCTTGAATTATAGTTTTGTTACCTCCCTTTCCATGTACGATGATTGTACCGTTTCCTTCAACTTCCGGCTTTTTACCGTCTCCAATTTCACGTGAGACCTATATGTGTCATCCATCTCGGTGAAGTATTCCCGATCTCTAGTCATGTGGTTACTGCAACCACTGTCCACCATATATGGAAGTTGAGATTTTTACTCAGCTTTGATGCAAGTGTATGCGGCCTGTTTTTCTTCATCTTTTTGTGCGAAGCTTGATTCGCCTTCTACTTTCTTGTTATGGAACCAGCAATCTTGTTAAGAGTGATTTTGAATTTTGCACTTGATGCAACTGAACTTGCATTCTTTTGTAGCATGGTTAGACTTTCTGCAAATTTTACACTTGTCGTAGGAGTTGCTTGATTTTTCTGATTCTGGCTCTAGTTGCTGCTTTTCTTAAAATTCAGCTTTCCTCCTTTCTTTTGGAAATTGACCCCGTTGCGATTCTGCTCCTGGTTTGATGATTTATCTCCTTTGATGTCGACCTTGGACTGGAAAGCTTGCTCGAGTTGTTGGTTGGTAAACCCGCTCAATTGCTGCTCGTGAGCTACTAATGTTCCCATATGCTCTGTCATGGATAATTTTTGAAGATATTTGGTTTCTTCTATGACAGTGACAACGTGCTCAAACTTCGGCGTTAGGCTTTAAAGAATCCTCTCTACGATCTTCTTCTCGTCGATAGTCTCTCCAGTGACTTTGATCTGGTTTACTATCTCTACAACACAGGAATGAAAGTATTTGATGCTTTCGCCTTCCTTCATCGCCAGGTTGTCATTGACGCCATAAATTTTGGCGTTTTACGGAGATTTCCTTCTCGGAACCTTGAAATTCATTCTTTAATACTTCCCAAGCTTCTTTGGCAGATTTAATGCCAAAAACCCTCGGAAAGATTGTTTTGTTGATACCTTGCTGAATTATCCGTAGTGCACTGGTGTTATCCTTAGTGCACTGGTGTTTCTCTTGACATTCTCCTTGTGCTCCTTTGTCTTCTTTTCGCCTATTTTGGTGTCCTCATAATATGATTTACACCATGTCTCTACCACTCATTACAATCGTAAAAAATTCAAAACAAAACAAATTTGCTAACCAAACCCCCCATTTTCCTACCCCCAACAGCTCCAGTTTCTACTTTAAAGCATGCATAAACAATAAACTTCTTTCGGGAACTTAGTACTTTCACTCATAAGGAAAAAACCCATATTAACAAAAAAGAAAATCCACCATATTAACAAGAAAGAAAACACACCCACCCACTGAGCCTAGCTCTTAGACGCAGGATCGTCCTATTAATTATGAAGGCTCTATTCTTAATTTGAAATGAAACCTCTACTCTGATTATATAAATTTATGTAAAGTTTGATAACACTATGCGTTGATATTTATTATTAAAAATGTACAAAAGAATCTGAGAATCATAAACTTTCATCATAATTTAATATATACGTACATAGATTATTTGTAAAATTACATCATTCATCAATTTTTGTAGTGAATAATTTATCATCATTACAACTGAAAATATTTTTTATTTATAAACTTCCATTGTTCATTTATAAAAAAACTTCCATTGTTCATTTATCGTGTGCGGGACTTTCCAAGGTGGTGGAGGAAAGTGGGGTGGTTTGGATTAGGGTGGAAGGGATTCCGTTACATGTCAGGTCCTCGTCTCTTTTTGATCAGATTGGTAATTTCTGTGGAAACTTTTTGGATTTAAGGAGGAGGGGTGTTCCTTAAACTCAGTTCGAATAAAGGTCAATCGTGTTGGAGTTATTCCAGGTGAAATTCCTGTGATCTTGAAGGAAATTAGTTTTCCGGTGCGGGTGCAGATTGAGAAAAATGGCAGCTTCATTGTGGGGTGGAGAGGGTCAGGGGCGGACATGTTTGTGAGGGTTAATCGACAGGATTCTGGTCCGACGGAGTTGGGTCAACGCAGGGGGTGTGGGGAAGGTTTGGATTTTCAAATGGAGGTAGAAAAGGGAGAGGGGAGGACGTTAGGGATGGAGGTGACAGATTGATGGAGCAGGCTATAGGCACAGGAGAAGCAGGTGTGGGGCCTGAGGGTGATAATGGTGTAGCTGTGACAACAACTCTACCAGAGCGGATGGAACAACCTGGTGTTGAGAGAGGTGAGAAAGAGAAGCGTAAAGAGGAAGGTGTTCTCCTCGAGACGGTGGTGGGTGGGGAGGAGATGGGAGAGATAGCCGGGAAGGTACCTTGCTTACAGTCCTTGGGAGAATTGTTAGATGGGAAAGAGAGATTAGGAGACGGGTTGGACGTGGTTGTACAAGAAGTGGGCCAAGGAAGTGATGGTGGGCCAGTTTGGGGTGATGACAGAGAAAATCAACTAGAGGGTGAAAGGGTGGAAGCAGGTAAGCCGTATCTTGGAGGGCTAGTGGGCCTCTGTGGGGATTCTGAGCAGCCCATAGCATTTGAGTGTGGGCTCGTGTCTCCACGTCTACAACAAGATCAACAACTGGGGTCCCGCAGCTTGCTGGAGGAAGGTGTTTTCATGATTTGAGACGAAATGCCGAAGTAGTGAGCGATTCTGAAAGTGAGGTTGGAAGTTTTGTGAGAGAAACAGGGGAGCTAGAGGAAGAAATTAAAGAGGGCGGTTTGATGGAGGCCTCTGTAGAGTGGGAGGGCAATGTGCCAAGCAAAAAAAATTGGGAGAAGGTGCTTGCTACTTGTCTTCGGTTAGCAAGGGAGATGAAGTTAGAAGTTGGGGGATCGGCCGTAGAGGCAGAACTGTGGGTACAAGAGGTGGGCGAGAAAGTGCTTAGAAGGAGAGATGAAGCGATGGAGACAGCTAAATTGGAGAATGCTAAGAGAGAGAGGCGAAGAATTCAGATATACAACAATTTTTTTGCGGCAGATGGTAAACGTGTTCCAAAGGCTAAGGGGGTTGATCCGCCATCTTCTGTTTCTAATGATTGCTGATAATTTATGTTGGAATGTGAGGGGTCTGGCTGATGAGCGCAAGAAGTTTAGAATTAGACAGTTGTGCACGAAGTGGAAGCCAAATATTATTTGTTTGCTGGAAACTAAATGGCAACAGTGCAATGAGTGGGATGTTTTTACGATTTGGGGAAGTAGACAAGTTGATTGGGCGGTTAAGGACTCGGATGGGGCTTCTGGAGGTTTGCTGACCGCTTGGGATAAGAGGAAATTTTCTGTTTGTGGTAGTTGGGTGGGGCGATTTTCCTTGGTGGTGATTTTACAATTAGCGGATCAAAACTTGAAGGAATCTTTTAGTGGAGAACTTAAGGACATTGTACAGTGGTGGCAAATTCCAATATGTATCATGGGCGATTTTAACTTGATCAGATCTCTGGAGGAGGTGGTTGGTAGTGGTGGTCGCAGTAGAGAGGAGATGAATTTGTTAAATGGCTTCATTTCAGAGTCGGAGCTGCTTGATTTACCTTTGGCTGGGGGAAGTTTTACATGGACGAATTTCCAGCATCGTCCCTCGCTATCTAGGTTGGATAGGGTTCTCCTTTCTTCCAATTTAGAAGCACAGTTTCCAGAGAGCTCGGTGACTGTTCTTCCTCGAATCTTCTCATACCACAATCCTCTGTTATTGCCTACGGGTCGAGAGGATAGGTTTAAGCGACCTTGGAAGTTTGAGGTAATGTGGCTCGAGCACGAGGGTTTCATAGGCCTTTTGCAGGAGGTTTGGAGGACCAACATCAGCGGGCATGGGGGTATGTTTCTTCTCGCAAATCGTTTAAAATATGTTAAAGAAAAGATCAAGGAATGGAATACCGGTGTGTTTAAATGCACTGAGGTTGAAATTGAGCGTTGTATTCGGGTGGTGGCGGAACTGGACAGCCATGAAGAAAATGGCCAGTGGACGGAAGAAAAACGGATCCAAAAGTGTATGGTCAAACTTGAGTTGGATAAGCTATGGAGGAGACAGGAGATTAGTTGGAGACAGAAATTGAGAGAGACTAGCCTGCAGTTGGGGGATCGAAATACTACCTTCTTCCACAAAGTTGCTAGCCACAATGCAAGGACGAACTTTCTCGACAGATTAGAGATGGAGGGTGAAGTTTTTGAGGGACATGGAGCTTTGTCTCATGCAATTGTTGGTTTTTATACCAGGTTGTATACTGAGGAGGTGAGCATGCGGCCTTTCCCTAAGGTACTAATCCGAGAGAGCATCTCCATAGAGGATGGATGCTCTTAACTCGTCCTTTTACCTTACAGGAGGTGCGAAAGGCGGTTATGAGTTGCATAGGGGAAAAGGCTCTAGGCCGGATGGTTTTGTGCTTGAGTTCTACAAAAGAAACTGGGAGGTGCTAAAGGACCAAATTGTAATCGCTTTTGATGATTTCTTTGGGAGGATGTATCTTCCTGATATTTTCAAGTGTACCTTTGTGTGCCTGATCCCTAAGAAAGATAATGTGGTTGATGTGAAGGACTTTTGACTGATTAGCCTTACTACTAGTTTATACAAGATCATCTCAAAGGTTCTCGTGGAAAGATTGAAGGGCTTGATGCCGGCTTTGATTTCGAGACAACAGTGTGCGTTTGTTCACGGTCGACAAATCTTGGACGCCTCTCTAATCGCTAATGAATTGATTGACTCCAGAAAGAGAAGTGGTCGCCCAGGATTGGTTATTAAGTTGGACATCGAAAAGGCCTTCGACCATGTGAATTGGAAATGTCTGTTGCAGATCTTTAAGAAAATGAAGTTTCCGGATAGGTGGATTTCTTGGATGCGAGCCTGCATCTCTTCTCCTAGCTTTTCAGTGTTGGTCAATGGTGAAACTGCAGGTTATTTCAAAAGCTCCAGGGGACTAAGACAAGGGGATTCTCTTTCCCCCTTCTTGTTCATTTTGGTGATGGATATTCTCTCTGGGATTATTGGGATGCTAAAGGAGACTAACGACATCATTGGGTTTTTTATGGATGACGAGGATAGGGTTGGGGAAGTTACTCATTTCCTGTATGCTGATGATATCGTTTTGTTCTGTGAAGCCTCCCTCTCTCATATCCAGAGTGTGCTGGCGACACTCATTGTCTTTCAGGCAATCATCGGCTTGAAGGTCAATTTGGAGAAGTGTAGCATTAGCGCGATTGGTGATGTTCCGAACGCTCGAGAGTTGGCGGACGTGCTGGGATGCGGTCTTGAAAACTTCCCCGGGTCTTATCTTGGTTTACCTCAAGGATCCAAAGCTATTAGCGGAGCCTTGTGGGACCCTGTGATCACTAGGGTTCGGAAGAGATTGGAAATATGGAAGGCTAGGCATCTTTCTTTTGGGGGTAGGCTTGTTTTGATCAAAAGTGTGCTCTCTTCCTTACCTATTTACTTTCTATCTGTGTTCCGGGCTCTAGTTTCTGTCATCAAAGCTTTGGAGAAGATTCAGAACAATTTGTTGTGGACAGGGATGTCAGATACAAAGAAGTTTCCTATGGTTAGTTGGGAGAGGGTAAATATATCAAGGTCGAGAGGGGGGTTGGGGATTGTGGATTTAAGAAGTATCAATAAAGCCTTATTGGGAAAATGGATGTTGAGATTCGGTGTTGAGAGGCAGGCGTGGTGGAGGGATCTTATCAAGCTAACGTTTGGTTTGGAGAGAGGCTCTGAGTGGCATTCGAACGGTAATGGGGTGTCGTCTGGATGGTCCATTTGGTATTGATTGTGAAGGAAAGTCATGTTTTTTAGGAGTATGCCTGTGTTGAACCCGGGGGTGGGGAGTGGGTGAGATTTGGCACGATAGTTGGGTGCCAGGGAAACACTTGGGGAGAGAGTTTCCAAGGATTGCTGCAGCTGCGCAATCCCCGGACGCGAGTATCTCTGACTTGTGTAGGGAAAAGTCATGTTTTTTAGGAGTATGCCTGTGTTGAACCCGGGGGTGGGGAGTGGGTGAGATTTGGCACGATAGTTGGGTGCCAGGGAAACACTTGGGGAGAGAGTTTCCAAGGATTGCTGCAGCTGCGCAATCCCCGGACGCGAGTATCTCTGACTTGTGTAGGGAGGATGACAGGTTGGTATGAAATATTGAGTTGTCAATCTCGCTTCGCGGAGGAGCTTTGGTGGAATTTGCACGGTTGATGGATCTTTTGTCTAACCTCCCTGTAGGCTTGATTTCCTCTAGTCCACCCTGGCTTCAGTGGAGGCTGGATGATCGGCATGGTTTAAGAAGAAGAAGAAGAAGAAGAAGAAGAAGAAGAATTTTTATAATTTCTTACTAGATTTTTATATGTACTGGGTTGATTTGTTTGGTTCTAAATGATAATCTCATCTATTCTTCTTGTTTTATGTATTTTTTAGTAGAAGACGCGTTGGGCGCCTTTAATTATTATTAGATATACTCAATGCGAATAATACTTCTTGCACCTGGGCTAGTATTATCGGAGTTGGAGTGGAGAGATCCATTAGTGTGAAGAGTATACCAACTCTCATTATCCAGCCGTCATCGGCATGTCGAGCCAAACTCGATGCTTCTTCATCCAATTGATCGATCTTTCAGCTTGAAGCAAAAATGGATACCCAATAATCACACCGAGCAGTCCATACTATTGTTATTGCTTTATGTTAATGCCTGCCTTGATAAACCGAATTGCTATAAAACGTCCTAGTTTTTACTACTCAACGTCCTATCATTTTAATTCAACGAGTAAAATTACGTTAATGTCCTTCGAACATAATTTTTACATACACACATGACGTAGCTCGAATCAAACACAACTCTCACTTTTTGGAAAACTCTCTCCTCCAGGAAAACTCTCTGCAAACACTCGTCGTCGCCACCGTCAGCTGCCATCCACTGCCGCCGACCGCCGTCATCCGTCTCCGCTGTCCGCCGCTGGCCTCTGCCCCACCCTCCGTCGCCGGCCTCAGCCCCTCCGCCACCGCTCTCCTCAGCCGTCACCGCCGCACAAAGCCGCCGCCCCGCCACCGCATCCATCGAAATTAGTAATTAATCATGGTAATTAAGGTTAATTAATAAATATTAGTAAAAATTATAACAACTTTTTTGTTAATTACATACTTGGTTATTGAATATTTATTTAAATAATATTTGGAAATTAGTAATTAGTTATGATAATTAAAGTTAATTAGTACATATACGAACAATACTTATTTTACTTGAATATTTATTTTTGTTACAGATTAGTCATTATTTGGTAATTGTTATGAATATTATAATTATGTGTATGAATGCCCATTTGTAACTCATACTTTTGTAACTCCTATACATTGAACATGAAAATGAATATCCTATTTAAGTGTAGTTATACTAGTGATGTATAGGTTATGAATTCTAGAGCCTATAAATAGTGCTCTGTTGTACCATCTTTATAGATCAATAAGAATACTCTTTTCCTCCCATATTCTTGCTCTTCTTCCTTTTAGTTTTTTAACACGTTATCAGCACGATGCTTTATTCCATCAAAAGATCCACGAAAATTATTGTTAGTTATATTTTATTTCTTTTGATTTCTTAAGAGCTAATTTTTATTAATTTCTTGGAAACTGGTTTTAGTATATCAAATTAGCCTATTCCCTCTATACAATTATACTTGATGTTCATTCCTATATTTGTATACGTCCTCTGTTTCTTTGGTTAGTTTCTTTGTTTTTTTAAAAATAACTTATGTCTTTGCATGATGCAAAATGATGCTCTTTGGTTTTGTCTTTCGAATTTTGGAGTGCGCCAGTGACAAGTTGGAATTTATATCCGTTTCCATTTTATAATTTTTATATTTGTTATCCTAGTTTGTAAAAGAGGATATAATTGCTACTGTTACATTTTAATTGTTATTATTTTTCCGTTAAAATGAAAATTAATATAATATGCGTGTCATTGCGTTTTACTTGCTGTCTCTACGTAGTACTAATATATTGAAGAATGTACATTGAGTTACTGTTTGTATAATATATTGCTTTCAAAATATCCCTTTTTAAAAAAAAATTAATTACTCTTGCATGAGTATGTACCTTTTACTATCATTTATATATATGCTAACAGAATAATTGGTTAGAGATTCTATAAAACCATGTAACTTATTTTTGCATTGTTAATTTTAAAATAACTTATATGACATAGTTGTTATCTACTTATTTACCATTTAATATTCCACATATATTATTTATTACATAATTTTTTCATATGATGATCTAATTCGATATTTATCATTTTATGTCATATATTTCTCCCTAATTTTCATTTGATATTTGATGTTTATAATATGTTAAACATCTCAAAATTTTAGTTCGTGGCTCTTGATATAAACCAACAAGTATCATATATCTTGAGTTGCATGCTCAAACTTTTTTTTATGCCATGAGCTTTGAGATGTAATACAAAAAGGCCATCAAGCATCGAATTATCTATCAAGAGCTTTAAATGTATAATTTATTTACAAGGTAATGTCCTTGAGAACCACTTTCGACACATTTTTGTCAAGACAAAGTATTAGCTTTGATCTTTACTCGTCATCATCTCAATGATAGGCCGAAGTATGATTACCATGAGACACAAGTTGTCCAAAGCTATCTAGCTAATATTTCTCCAATGAAGAGACACAATATCATTCCCCGAAGTGGATGTTTTTTTTATATCATGTCCATAGTGACAATATGTATTCTCACAAAGCCAATACTTGTAGAGAAAAAGACCTATTATTTTGGTCATGGGAAAGAAATTTGGGAAATATATCTTTTTTCCATGAAAGAGAGTTGTGAATTGATGTTGGAAAAATTCTAATCACGTGAAAGGTGGTCCACCAATCAAGTTTATTTTGATATTTTAGCCCTCAAAGTGATTGTGCAAAAATGCATATGTTACTATATTTTTTAAAGCATATGTAAAGGATATGATTATTGTTCCTATAAAGAACCTTTTTATTTTGATCAACATAACAATGGTGATTGTATATTTTGTCAAAAAAAAACAATCGATCCCTTAATTGGTGACATGGATGATTGGGCGCATACATGATGCAATTTTATCATTTACAAAATGCATCATGCTTATGACAACATGAGTATTTTTATGATGTGAATCACCATAGTTAATTGTGATATATATCACATCGATAGTGCATCAAGATATATGATGTAGTGCAACATTTCTCTCAAACTCTGGATCGAGCTATTATATTTTTCACGAAGGAACAAAATCCTTATTCCAATTTGTTTAGGATCAAGAGAGGAACACTAATATGGTCTATGGCTATATAATTATTGAATCAATAATATTATCCTCCAATTTGTACTACACACATGTTATTGTGATTGAGATACATATAAATAAATGTAAACTATAAGTTTACTCGTCCTGACAACTATTATTTGGCAAAACCGGTGAGACCATCCCGGTTCAATCATGATGCGAATCGATAAGTACCTTTATGGTCAATTTTGATGATTCCATAATCTAAAGAGTTTGTTCTCTTGAACATTGTTGTGCATGATGGTCTCAACTTGGGTATTCTAAAGAAATGATTCCTAAGGTTATAGGGATTTAAGTAGTCCTTGTGACTCCCCTACTTCCTGGGAACACAAATAATTTTGTGTTCTGCCAATAAGCTTTCGTTTCTAGGGGAGTCTCACCGCCTCTCCATTACCCATTGTTGAGTGAAATCTCCAACAAACCTTAACTGATATTTGGGTTCCTTCTTCTCAAGTAGAGTAGATTGTTGGATAATCATCAACTAAAGTAAGATCATTTCTCCTCCACACAACAAAACAAATGTGATATTTATGGATCCACACACCCAACATGTGAGCGAATTATTTTAATTGATGCATCGATTAGATAGTCACATGTGTATATCACGACAAACTTATTTGGGAGATTACTAGCTCAACCATTTTGGTTATGAGCATATTTTCATGATTATCCAATAATGAAAATGTGTCATTGAGACGAACATTTTCCATTTATATTATTGTGAACATGTCATTTACATGAACAACACAAATTCGCATTATGCTAAAAAAATTATTATGAATTCCTCCATTATATGTGGTTTTTGGGTCAAAACCTTATACTTCCCATCTATGGATATATGGATGTGATATACACATCTGAATTGCTCCACCACCATTTATTAGGATGGGTTCTCAATGAAGATTGAGAGATTATTTTGATTACGAGTTCATCGATGGTAAAGTATCACATCATTGTCGGGAGTATTTTGATGACTCGTTTGGAGGTTTATAATTTAACTCCCCAACATTAGGGGGAGAAAACAAAAGTTGGCCAAGAGATTAGGTGAATGATCATATTATTTTGATCCTCGCACTAAGCAATATGAGCTTGAAGTTTAAAAGTATATAATTCATCATTTGTTAGACACTTTACTGACCCAAACAAAGTAAAACTCTCATGTGCCAACTCGCAATGCTCCAGTGAAAATGATGTTGAAATTGGGCAATCTGACATCACAACTGAGTCTAAAACCCGTATAAAACATGATAGACCACACGGTTCCAAAGCAAAAAAAAATTTCCTCAAAAGTGAAATGGAGCTATATATCCAGGTTGTCAAATTAGGGTTAAGATTATTTAAACAAAGCCACCAAGAGAAACAAATAATGTGCTCAAGAAGAGTCTCAGGTACCTGAAAGATATGAATATATATCTCAATTATCTATATCTTGGATGGAAAATATTGGAACCCCAATGAAGTCAACGTCGACGAAATTTTTGTGTATAGTGCAATGCTAAATATGATAGTTGAAAATGAGGATCATTAGCCAAAATGCATGCAAAGAAAGAAATGATTGGCTGAAATGTTTTAATTTAAGGCATATTCAAATTTCCAAGAGAAATGGAAAGTTTTAAAACATCAAGTCTTTATACATTGAGATGTAAAGTATGAGTATGAGAAATTATGAAACATCACATTTTAGAAAGGTTTTGTACAACAAACCTATAATATTTTGATTATGAGATAATATATTCTCATTTGGTGGATGCAACTACTTTTTATTATTCGATTAGTCTGGCAAGTTGTGAAGGGAAAGAGTTTGCCCCTAATGGATGTCCTTGCAACCTATATGTATGGTTTGCATAATTAGAATACACATGTGTATATGAAATTCCCTCGAGGATTTATTTTTCTATAAGCAAACAATTCAAGTTCGCGTGAACAATATTCAATTATATCCAATTGACGTCATATGAATTGAAAGATTGAGAGACATGGTACATTTAGCATATCATACATTTCTTTATGCATATAATTTCTTCTTCATTTCAAGTTGATTTTTTGAAAATCATCTTTGTCATATTTTATGGTTTCAAAATTCTTACCAAAATTTTCTTAATTTAATTTTACATTTTAAAATGTGTTTCTTTTATTTTGACATAATTGGATGTGATCATCTTTGTTACATAGATGACATACACTTTATCGAGTTCGTAAAGAGTTTCTCAAAGCAATCAACTATTGATTAGCTATAGAGTTCGAGATGAAAGATGTGGAACATTACCACTAACTTGCCAACTGTGCATCTCTCTCGAACATGATTTTTGTATATCATCAATGATATACTAATTATATCCAATAAGAAGTTATATAGATATATCATGGACATAAGTGTCATATTGGTGGTAAAGATTACTATATGTTACTCTATATCGAGTGTAATCGATCTTCATATAGTCATGAACACTATTTGATGGTTTGTGAAACAAACTAATCAAACCATATCACCATCCTATAGATCATGCATAAAATACATTGATCAACATGAATTCCAAGAAAATGGTGAAAACTAATGTGATGATTATGTACACTTTTTCCTTCACTCGGTTTTTATCCCATCGGGTTTTCATGTAAGGTTAATGAGGTATATTCTCATCTAATGATCATCAAGAGGAAGTGTCATGCGAATTATGGCTGACCATTGATCATGTGACACATACATTTTATACACAAACTCCAATAAGTTATAATATTTGTCAACTAAGTGCACCTAGGTGATAACTTGGCTGATTTATTCACCAAAGCTCTCTCTCCATCAACTGTTGGGAAGCTAGACCAAAAGTTTGGAGTTTGGTGACATAATGTTCTCAACTAATGTAATGACGAGCGAGAGTTGATATCGTCATCAGGGGAGTCGATATGAAGGATCTCAACCGATATCATCATCAGGGGAGTCGATACGTACTGCACTCCTTTCCCCTTAACCATGGTTTTTCCCACTGGGTTTTCCTGGTAAGGCTTTTAACGAGGCAGTATCAAAAGCGTATTCGAAGAATAATCAATATTTTTAACCAATGGTCATTCAAGGGGGAGTGTTATGAATATTATAATTATGTGTATGAATGCCCATTTGTAACTCCTACCTTTGTAACTCCTATACATTGAATATGAAAATGAATATCCTATTTAAGTGTAGTTATACTAGTGATGTATAGGTTCTGAATTCTAGAGCCTATAAATAGTGCTCTCTTGTACCATCTTTATAGATCAATAAGAATACTCTTCTCCTCCCATATTCTTGCTCTTCTTCCTTTTAGTTTCTTAATAGTAATTGAATATTTATTTTACTAATATTTGAAAATTAGAGATTAGTCATTATAATTAAGGTGAAATAGCAATTCAACATTAATTATAATTAAGTTGAAATAGTAAATACAAGATTAACATTTATAATTATTAGTTACTATTTAAAGTATTAGTTTTCTAATTAATAGTCACGATTTAAATTGCATATATAGTTAGAAGTGATGTCGGGGAGAGATGATGATTTGCCGCGATTTATCGATCGTCTTATTTCTACGTCAAATAAAAAATTACTGGAGGAGAAATTGAAGGGAAAGAAATCTAGGCTAGGGGATGTTGGGCAGTAGAGTGACAGTTTGCATTCCCGGACCGATATACATGGATATACATGACCACCGATATGCACTTTTTTGGAGACAGCGGACGGTTGATGAGATTTTTGCTAGCCAGCCTCCAGATTTAGGCGATGACATCCACACCATTAGATATGACTCCAACAGCGATAATGAGCAGCTCCCGTCGGAGGATGATAGAGATGGAGATGGGGATGATGATTGTGATGCCTTGTTTCACCCTTTCTTACTGGATAGTGCACGCTCACGGAACAGACCTACAGGGAGAGGTACAGCCGCTCCATCCGGATCAAGAGCGGGTACCAGGTAATCTCATGGGTCGGAAGGTTCTTCTACTCTGGCTCTAGAAGTGGCAGAGCTGCACGTTCTGTAGGAGTCCAGTCCAGCAGCACCGACGGGGAGTGGTTGCTTACTGGTCCAGCACCTGGTGGGCCCTGGATCCCTTCTCTGTTCTCTAGTTTTGGGGGTCACATAGCTCACCGCCTCTGGACGCACTGTTTGGACACCAGGCTGGCATCACGGTTCAGGCTTCGTCTTGCAAGGACTAGGGTTCTTAAGTTGGAGAGGTTCTGGTGGCCTTCCGCTGAGGCTCAACAGTTAGTCGATGCCTCTGGGGTGTCGCACCTTGGTTGGGTTATGTCGTACGATTTATATCTTCCCTTACTGTTGGCGTTCGTTGAGAGGTGGTAGCCAAACACCAACACCTTCCACGTGCCATTCGGAGAGATGACGATTACCTTACACAATATATTGTACCTACTCAGGATTCCTATTCGAGGCACCGAGCTTAGTTTGGAGGGCGAGAAGACATACCTGACGCAGCTTGCCACCATGCTTAATGTTGATGGTGATGAGATCAGGAATAAGTGCTACAGACCATACGATTTTCATCTAGACCACCTAGTCGAGGCCGCCGAGATAGGATACCTTGACGATGCCAGCAAAGCCGTCTGCTACCTGATTGCGTTGTTGGGCTCCATTGTTTTTCGGACCATAATCAAAACCGTGTCCGTATTGGGGTTCTCGAGGGGTTGCGAGAGGTGCGGATGACTCGGGAGTACAGTTGGGGTGCGGCTATGCTTGCTTTCCTGTACAAGCAGCTTGAGGTTGCTTCTCGTGCGCGATCTACGTCCCTGTCGGGCTTCCTTACTTTTTTGCAGTAGTGGATCTACGAGTACTTCCCAACCTTGCGTCGTAGGCCGTCTCCGGCCTCACGTGCTCGTGGGGAGGCACTTGCTGGGAGGTGGGATGGACCGAAGATCGTTGAGAGAGCAGCTGATGCTGATGCGAGGCTAGACACTACGCTCGATGCTGGATGGGATGACGCACGCACACGTCGAGTGGCTTCCGTTTAGTTCCCCCCGACTTTGACGGTGAGGCTCGGTGGTCCTTGTACAGTGGAGGCATACACGCATTTGACTACGTAGAGCTGAATGATCCGAGTCATGTGTTGTGACAGTACGGCTACCGACAGACGATCCCGGATGCAATTCTCACCCCAGAGTTAGCGGCGCGACTGGCGGATGGGACGCAGCATGCAGTCAGGCACTCCAGGTTTGACTACAGGCGGATTGGGCTGCCTTAGTCATTATTCAGAACATGCAGTGTGCCAGGATCGCCTGATGGTAACACGGCTGCTGAGTACATGACGTGGTACCTCGACCGTGCATACCCAGCGATCATCCCCACGCGCGCACCAAATGAGCCACTTACATCGTTGGTTCGTAACGCTTCCGTACACTTCGTTACGCATTTTAATTACGGTACACACACTTTGTTGTAATACCTATTTTTAGTTTTGTGCAGGCACCAGAGCAGGCTATGCGTTCTTTCTGCGCAAGTTTGGCCCCCTTGTACCAGTGTGATGGATCGGACGAGCTCGTTGACTTGGCGCGGGAATACTACGAGGTCGTTGAGCATGCAAAGGTTGTGGACTGCCCTCTACCCCTTCCCAAACCGGATGGAAGGGCGGCATTGGCTTCACCCAGTCCACCTCGGCCACAAAACACCAATTGTAGGGGGATGCAAGTCTGATATGATCGGCATCCCACATCCAGAATTTTGGTCCGCAGATCCCGATAGTACCTAGCAATCTTCTTTGAACATAGGCGCGCCCCGATGCTGCGTACACTTGTTCATACCCGGCGTTCCATCCCGCTGACACAAGCCCACAAAGATCTTCCCTTATCTCCGGGTACCGTTCTTCATTTCCATAAACAATGTCCTATAATGCGAAAACCACAGTTTATTTCGTTCACGGGGTTAAACCAATTGGTGAGTAGTTCTCTGACACTATGTGGGATATTAGTCCTTGTACATGAATTCAGGTTGTCGGGCCGACGTAGGAGTACACCCTGTTTCATCAGAAAAATTTTTATGAGGCTACGGAATACTGGAACCTCAACCGCCTAATTTTTGTCGTCTCATTATAAATATGTTTCATGTTGATCATACGGTTGTACTCCCTGTTGATTATGCTCTACATCTATCTTGGCGGGACATGGTTTTCCTCCAACTGCCTAATGTGATCTTTCATCTCGTATGTGAGCTGATTCTGTTGTTGTGTCCCTTCACGCCAGAACTCAAACTGGTGGTTGTGGAATGACCTAAGAATCCCGCGTTTTACATCATCTTTGACAATGTCAATCCTCCATTTCCACTCAGCATCAACGCGTCTAGGTCGCACACACACCATGAACGTGCAACTTGAGTACAATGTTATAGTCATACGTGAACTCTCTGAAGAGGCAATGGACTATAATTTTCCTCTGCCACCATGCGAGTAATACAAGTACAACCGTTTTTCTTCTTCACAGGGGTTCTTTTATGTGAACCACGAGTTAATTGAAACCCTAAGTCTAAAGCAAGGTCCTTAGCCGCATCACACATGTCATCGACCGTGTCGTAAAACACCCCATTGATGAAATAAACACTATAATTCAACTGTTCCTCAACATCATCATCGTCACTATAACTTCCCTAAACATGGTATAACACAACGTATCAGTCGGTGTACTATGTTCACAATATTCGCTCACTACACAAGAAACACTAAACCTACGCTTCAGAACAATGCATTTTGTACAGCAATGGAAACTTACCGAATGGCTCATGACTAAGCTTCTGCCTTCCCGTACAATAATAGTACCGATCCTCAACTGCAATAGTTAGACAGGTGGAACATATTTAGTACAAATAATAACTCTAGTACTATTTATTGGCATCAATAAACCAATACGATTGCATAGATTATTACTATTAATTTCAGTAAGTAATAGTACTAAAGTATGAGTTCAAATACCTAAACTCTAAGTAGTATTCATTTTAATTATTAATATTACTACTTTACGTTTTCAAATAATTACATTTCTAATAAAAAAAACCTTAAATTATGAATTATATTTATCATATAATTACAATAATACAGTTCTGTAATTAAAAAAAATTGAAAAAAAAAATTGGTCGGCGTTGATGCTGACGCCGATAGCCGGCGTCCAATGCCGACGCCCAACTTTTTTCTCAATTTTAATTATTACAATGTAATTACATATGATAAATAAGGTGAAATATTAAGTATAATTTTTATGTAACAATCCATTTGGTAATTGAATAATTAGTTACTTAGTACTTAATTAGTAATTAGACATGCTCGTTAAGGTGAATTAGTAAATATAAGGAAATGTAGTAACAATTATTTTAGTAATTAAATACTTGGAAATTTAATATTTATTTTATTAGTACTTGGAAATTAGTAATTAGTCATGTTCATTATTCATGTTAATTAAGGTGAATCTCTAATTTTGAGTAATAATAGTGACAATTAAGGTTTAGGGTTTCTCGGTTTAGAATTAAGAGATAGGGTTTAGGGTTTAGAATTTAGAGATAGGGTTTAGGGTTTTGCGGTATAAAATTAAGAGATAGGGTTTAAGGTTTAGAATTTAGAGATAGGGTTAGGGTTTAGGATTTAGAGATAGGGTTTAGGGTTTAGGGTTTAGAATTTAGAGATAGGGTTTAGTTTATTGTTTAGAATTTAGAGATAGGGCTTAGGATTTAGGGTTTAGAATTTAGAGATAGGGTTTAGGGTTTACTGTTTAGAATTTAGAGATAGGGCTTAGGATTTAGGGTTTAGCGGTTAGAGTTTCTTCATTTACATCGGTACACCATAAACCCTACATTCCACTCCATTTACATGCAATACACTTCATGCATGTCTCATGCATATCTCATGCAAATTACTTCTTCCTTCATAATACTAATTAAGACATGTATTAATTTGCATGTGTCATGTATTATGAAGAAAGAATTAATTTGCATTGGATATGCAAGGGACGTGGAGTGAAATTTCAGGCGGGTATTCTATATGTTAGATTTTCTTTATTTGTAGGGTTTAGGGTTTACCGTTTAGGATTTAGAGATAGGGTTTAGATGAGTTAAGGTTTAAAATTTAGGGTTTAAAGGTTTAGCGGTTAGGGTTAGGATTTAGGGTTTAGAGATAGGGTTTAGGGTTTATGGTTCAACAGTTCGGGTTTAGCGTTTAGGTTTTAGGTCCTTACTTTTAATTAATTTTTTGAAATTAGGGTTTAGTCATGCTAATTAAGGTGAATTAACAAATATAAGTAATTATAGTAACAATTATTTTGATAATTAAATACTTGACAATTGAATATTTAGGTGAATATATGAAAATTAGTAAGTAGTCATGTTAGGGTTTAGGTGAATTTATACATATTAGTAATTAAAGTGAATTTGAAAATATTAAAGTTTATTACCAAGTATGTAATTGCCAAATTAATTAGTAGTATATATATTAAGTAACCTAATCATCATACCAATTATATATACTAAGGATATATACTAAATAACCTAAACCATAAACCCTAATTAACCTTAATTAGCATGACTAATTCCTAATTTCCAAACATTAATTAAATAAAAATTTAAGTACCAAATATTTAATTACCACATATATTTAATTACTAATTTACTAAACTAATAACACTAATCTAAATATAAAAATTAATTAATTTTAGTCGGGATGCCGACCGTCACCTTCGTCGTCGTCATTCAACACCGACCATTCATCCAATGCGGCGGCACGATGGTGGCGGCGGCACGGTGAAGGCGGAATGACGGTTTAAACGGTCACTTTTAATTGGTCGTTTCAATTGGTATGGCAATTCTTCGGTTTTCCGCATCTTATAAAGAAGTTGTAATTTTACTGTTTCAAAGGCGTTTAGATCATTTTAACTACCGACTTCAAATGTTACGACGATGTTAGGGCGTTTTGTAAGACATTGTATAACCAATTTCAAAGTGTAAATTTACTAATTTAGGTAATGTTTTTGGTGCTCGAATTGGAGAGAATTAGATTCAACTCCGGACGTTGGAGTTGGAGTACTTGAATGACCTGAATAATTGCCTTGTTCTTCTCTCATCTCTCCCTCCATTTCCATATTCTCCGTGACAGTGATTAAGGCACTACCCACGTCATCCCTTCTAAATCGTAAACGCTATGGAGCTTCTCCACATGCTGATCATGGAATTCTATTCCATCTGCACCCGACCCAAATCATACCAAAACTACAGGCTCTCTGAATCTGCACCCACATCTTTTCCCCTAATTCTTTTCTCTCGACCATCTTGCCCTACATCAGTACTGTGATTCAAGTTTCGCAGTCGGACAACCATGGGTGTCTCCGAGGGGATCCTCCTTGGGATGGGCAATCCATTGCTGGATATAACTGCAGTCGTGGACCAAGATTTCTTGAAAAAGTAACAATCTTTTTACCCTAACCGTATATTTTGATATGAGTTCTTTCCACTGGTGTCGAAATTTGATATGCGTTCTGAGTTTTGTTGAGACAGATATGGCATCGAGTTGAACAATGCGATTCTTGCGGAGGATAAGCATCTGCCGATGTAAGTGTTCGACGAATTGCCTTTGATGCTTCAATTTGTTATCGTGATGGTCCTGTGAAATTGTGGCGTGTCTGTCTCAATTCTTACCTCCTACTAGCTTAGAACATGTGAAATAGGACATTAAAAACTTGTCTTACTCAGGTACGAAGAAATGCCCAAAATGTACAAAGTGGAGTACATTGCAGGAGGTATAGTGCCTTGCCTTCTCATTTTATGGGAAATCAATTTGTTACCTGTTCTTTTAAATTATTTGCTCCATTTGGTATTTTCATAATCAGGTGCGACTCAAAATTCAATCAAGGTTGCTCAGGTACATTTTCAGAAATTCATTTGAACAAATTGGCCCCCAAAAATATGATGGTGAGAGTGACAGAATTTTTTATATCACTTGTGCAGTGGATGCTTCAGTCCCCTGGCGCGACAAGTTATATTGGGTGTATTGGGAAAGACAAGTTTGGTGAAGAAATGCAGAAGAACTGCAAGCTTGCTGGTGTTAATGTGTGTGTTTCAGTTAATCTAATTTTTTTCCCCTTCACTTGGAGTTCAAAAAAACTGCTCTTGTGATTGATAGATGGAACAAATGCAGGTTCGATATTATGAAGAGGAATCTACGCCAACTGGAACTTGTGCTGTTTGTATACTAGGCGGGGAAAGGTTTTTCAACTGATATTCAAAATGCAGATTGCTGTTCCTTGATGAACTATGTTTTGTTTCTCTAACTATCTGGCTTTTTGTGCAGGTCACTGGTTGCTAACTTGTCAGCAGCAAACTGCTACAAATCTAACCATCTTAGGAAACAAGCCAATTGGGCATTGGGTAACCACCATTTATGCTTTTGCTATCATCTCTTCTAATGTATGCAATTGAAAGTGAGGAGAACTGCTGATTGGTTCAAGTGTCTACTTTTGAACAGTTGAGAAGGCCAAGTACTTCTATATTGCAGGATTCTTCCTTACAGTGTCCCCAGACTCCATCCATCTTGTTGCTGAATATGCAGCCGCAACCAACAAGGTCTTTACCATGAACCTTTCAGCTCCATTCATCTGCGAGTTCTTCAGAGATGCCCTGGAAAAACTCCTCCCGTAAGCAACCATTCCTCTTATGTCACTGAAATTATACCAAAAAAAAAACACATCTGGCTAATAATGTAGAGTCTGGTTCTGGAGCGAGGGGATTTCCCACCTGGATCCGATCCAGGAGAAATCTGGACCCTTGGATCTCCCCATGATCGAAGGGCCTAGATTAACTAGTGTCAATATGTACATGTTGTATTTAATTATTTTTTTTGGACTAGAGCCCAACCATCTCCGATCGCCGGATAACTATCTTCCCTCACCGGAAAGTCTTTCACCCATATGATTACCGTTGTCGGCTCTACGATTTTTGAAAACAAATTATTGTTTTGGAAATTTTTCCGATGAGCGGTTGTACAAGTTGGTAAAGGGAGTTGTACTGATCATAAAAGTGTGTATAGTTTTGTACAAACCCGTCTAGAAATGTATACATATTTGTATGGTTTTGTACAAAGTATAATACTAAGTACGATACTAAGTAACAACACTTGAACACTAAGTATTATACTAAATACTATACTTAGCATATACATTTGTATGGCTTTGAAGCGGCTCGAATTATTAGGGTTTTGGTGTGAAATGTCAATTTTATCCCGTGTCTTCAGCCATTAGATTTAGGATACGATTTTTGGACGGCTAAGATTTGTTGGGGTTCCTGATTCGGACTTAACAATGTATTATTTTCTCATTTTAGGTATATGGACTATGTATTTGGTAATGAGACTGAAGCAAAAAGCTTCTCTAAAGTCCATGGCTGGGAGGTAAGCAAGTGAATATATGTAGACTATCCTAAAACTGTTTTGTCACAGTTTTGCTTTCGATGTTAACCTGTCTTTGTTAATCATCCCACCATCAGACAAAGAACGTTGAGGAGATAGCTATTAAGATATCACAATGGACGAAAGCATCAGGAACATATAAGAGGATTACTGTAATCACCCGAGGTGCTGACCCTGTGATTGTTGCTGAGGATGGCAAGGTCAGGACTTTCCCTGTGATCCAGTTGCCAAAGGAGAAACTAGTCGACACAAACGGAGCAGGTTTGTAAAGAGGATCGTTCCATTTTCATATCACACTCTACAAATGGAAATGATCAAATGTATTAACTTGTTTGCTGTCTTTCCCATTTGAAAGGTGATGCATTTGTGGGAGGATTTCTAGCGCAGTTGGTCCAGAAGAAACCCATTGAGGAATGTGTGAGAGCTGGCTGCTATGCTTCCAATGTTGTGATCCAAAGGTCTGGATGTACATATCCGGAGAAGCCAGACTTCAAGTGAAAGACTTGGTATAGCCATATTCTTTGTACTAATGTGCTACGAGCATGGTATCTAGTACTAGTACAGAGTGTAAAACCCACTCCCTGCATTTTCTACTCCTGAAACAGTTTGTGTTTGTCTGATTTGAGATTCTTATGTCCACTTGCATAATAAGAACCTTAGCCAAACCTTACTTACTAGTGGGGTTCCATAGCCTGCTATTTCGACTAGAGCTGGCAAAAGTATAACCCAACCCGACGTAAAAATAAAAGTTATGACGCAGCCACAGCCATACCCTCATCCCTGGAGGCATAGTATACGTTTGCAAGTAAGATCTCATAGTACAATAATTAGGTGTTAGCAGATAAATTATTTGTACGAATTAATTATGAATTAGCATTTTCAATTATTATATGAAATGAATCACTTCTTAGTTTTAAATGTCTGCTACTAGTTTCCTTTTCAAATACGAAATGTGTAATGGATCTCTTGATACGCAAATCGTATATACTTTTTAATACATGTAAATCTAGCAGCTACAGAATCGTTTAGCCAAATGCAGGTAGTCTATACATTCTGGAGATCCAAACGTATCTAACCAACTGAGAAAGTTCGCTAAGAGCAATGTTGTATGTACTGCACATACTCTTAGCAATAACAAAACCGACCTCTTTCGTCGCTTTACAGTTGACTACGATCCAAAAGTGAAGTTGGTGTTGGATATAAGTTCTTCTCTGTTCTGTACTTACTGTGTAGTGTGTACTCTACCCTACGAAACCGTGATGTGTTGTGCCTACTTCCAAAATCCGTTCCACCAAGTACTTGGGCAACTTCGGACGCATCCTTTGCTCCATCTTCGGACCAACCTGCGTTCACAAGATTGAACATATATACCTTTTTTCTTGACAACTGAGAAAATGAGTTCCTAGGAGATGAGGACTTGAAACAATCACCCGGTACTTGTTTTCCCGCTCCTGTGCACGCCTGCAAGCTAGTACGGGACTTTCCCATTTTCTCTGCAACAGTACGCCGCAAGTAAGTTTTTGTTTAAACTGTACAAATAATCTAGAACAGTTTTAAGCAAATTTCAGATGGGTTTTCTGAAGTACCCTGAGATGTCTAGGTGCGCGATGAGAATCTGATAGCACCATCTTTATGTTACTTCATTTCTTTGTTCCAAGCTTAGCAACACCTTCAACACTAATATAATAACGACATAACACGACTGCGAAAAATTAAACCATTAAATTTTATATTAGTATAACACAAATTTAATATCCCGCCATCGTTCAATTTGAAATCTGTTACGGTTAACTTGAGTTCAGTCCCGATACGGATTGAGCTCAAATTTTAACTGGTTTAGTGCATTTTAACCAATTTCCTAACCAATTTACGTTAACCTAACTCACCAAAAATCGCATTTCAAATAACCGCACTTCATAAACTATTTAAGTGACTAAATTGCAATTATACAAAAGTTTGGGAGTTAAAGAAAAAACTAATTTGGTGAAAGAAATGAAATAATGCAATTGTTGAAAATGTACCGTGCGCCGCGCACTGTAGGATGTGGGACGCACCATAAGTTTCGGTAATTGCCATTTTTTATAATTTAGATTTCGACTTGACTGTCTACATAATTGTACATGGTCATAGGTCGGAAGTTAAGTTGGCTACAACCTACAAGTCATTAACTTTTGACCAATTTAGAACATTAATTGATTTGAGTCTTTTCGAACCGGACCACATTCAGTAATCAAGTATATTTTAGATGACATGTCCCTGTTTTCAAGATTATTTTAACAGGTCAATCAATATTTTATTTTATATTATCTCTTGACTAATTTAGACCACTAATCGGGTTTAATCGGTTTGAATGAGATTATCCATAACATCTAAGCATAGCTCACATAACATGATCTCTTTTCAAGATTCTTTTAACGGCTCAATAGAGATTACATTTTTCATTATACTCAACTATTCATCAAAAAGTGTTTATTATATTTTTAATCTCGATGACCAATCATTTTAATTCATTAGCATTATAAATTCTAGGTTGAACTTCATTCGGTAAAGTTTAAACACTTAAAAGATTAAAATTAGCATAAACCGACTAACAGACCAGTGAGTAATCTGAATTGGCTAGTTGATTGTAAAAAATGTTTAAATTATTGTTTTTAGTTTTGGAATACTTCAGCACCTTTTGATGATTACTTAGAATTCAGTTGAATTATTTATTTTATCACTAGTACGGTAAGAGAAAAAATATTGATGAATAATTAAGTTTTATTTCATCAAAAGGCAAACAAACCTTAGAGAATCTATCCACTATACAAGAGATCACAGTATCTTAACCATCAACATAAAGAAACTTAGAAACAACTCAGAACTACAAAACTATCGGACTGCATATTGAGGTTCGGAAGCTTTTCCACATCAATTCTTGAATTGATCTTAACCCTAACATAATATGTGATGGTGCAAATCATTTCATCAGGTGACACACTAGCATTTCTAAAGACTCTCCTGCATCTTTCTTTTCAAATGGACGAGACAACCAAGCACCAGATCAAACATTTAGCTTTGTGAATCTTTGTTTTACCTTTCCACAGTTTGCAGGCCAAAAAAACATTATTCTCCCAAACATTATAGCTTGTAAGTTCTGGAAGAAGGGCATTAATAATTCTCCTGGAGTAGCTGCAACGGAAGAACAAATGTTCTCTCATATCAACACCCGAACTACACAAAACACAGGAGATATCAATTGTGATCATCTAGTTTGAAAGCCTCTTTTTCATAGCAAGCCTATTATTTAACACCAGCCAACATATAACACTAGTACTAGGGACTTGCCAGCCATTCCACACCAGATTAGCCCACTTAACAGCACCTTGTTTCGATCTAATGCCATCCCAAACTCTTATGAGGTTATAACGAGGCATGAGGCTTCCATCCCATAAAACATTACCTCCAACATCAACCGAGATATGAGCCTTAGCCATATCTATAACTTTAAGGATTCTTCTCCAAATCCATGATCCAGTCGAAACCTTCAATGACCATATATCCCTTTTCTTCTCCAAATCCATGATCCAGTCGAACGATCAAGCCCACAGATGTCTAAGCGTGTTAGCAACATTCCGGGAATAAAGATCCTTAAGCCCTATACCACCTTGTTCTTTTGGATAAGTAAAAAAATGCTAAGGAACTTTACACTTACCTTCATCCAATTTTTCCCACAAGAAACGATTACATAACTTCTCAATGTCCTTCAGAAAAGCCTTGGGGAGTAAGAACACAGACATCCAGTATTGGAGGATTCCTCCAATTACTGAAGAGACGAGTTGAATTCTTCTAGCATACGATAAGCTTCTAGCCTTCCAGTTAGTAATCTGGAAGTGATTTTGTCAAACAAAACCCGGCAATCAGCATTCTTAAGTTTACTAAATATAAGAGGGACACCCAGATAGCGGAAGGGGAGAGCACTAGCACGAAAACCAGAGATATCACTCAACTTCACAGCTTCATCATTATGAACCCCAACAAGGAAAATCTCACTTTTTCTGGGTTAAATTTCAGACCTGAGATTGCCTGAAATTGTGAAAGGACATCAACAACCCCCTGGATACCATCAACTGTTGCTTTTGTAAAGACAATAAGATCATCAACAAACCCAAGATGGGTGATCCTCATACCTACACATTGCTTATGCAAAGAAAATCCCCCTCTCTTCACTGCATTATCAAATAGGCAAGACAGAGCTTCCATAGAGATGAAAAATAAGTATGGGGAGATTGGATCTCCCTACTCCAACCATTTACATGCACTAAAATAACCACTTAGAGAACCGTTGAGGCAAGCAGAGAGCTTCACTTTTTCAAGATAGATTTTAATCCACTGAATGAATCTAGCTGGGAAGTTCGTCGCATTTAGAATACCAAACAAGAAAACCCATTCGACGGAATCGAAAGCTTTCATGAGACCAATCTGTAAACCACAACGAGGGGTGACTATAGTTTTTCCATAGGTTCGGAGTAGTTCATGTGCGAGCAATATATTATCACCTATACTCCTATGTCTTATAAAAGTCGATTGAGTAGCACTTATCAAAGCTGGAAGTACCTCTCTCAGTCTGTTTGAAATTATTTTTGAGATAGCTTTATATACTACATTGCAACATGAGATTGGCCTATAATCCTTAGCTTCTGTGGCATTAAAGTTTTTTTGGGATTAAAGCCATACTAACCGAATTGACAAAGCTTGGAAGCTTACCTCCCTCAAAGAAGTACAAAACTGCATTAGTGGCATCTTCTCCAACCATTTTCCAACAAGCCTTGAAAAACCCTGCATCGTACCCATCTACACCAGGGCTTTATCCCCATTCATATCAAAGAACACATGTTTAACTTCTTTATGAGTCACTTGATCAATTAATCTATCCCCCTAAGCATCTTTAAGTTTCCTCTGAATTAGACTATGCATATTCTCTTCAGAAACACATGAGTTGGTTTCCAATAGCACCTTATAATATGAGACAAAGACGTTTGCAATACTATCAAAATCATCCACCATATCCCCATTTCCATCTCTGATTTGCCTAATAGTGTTTTTGACCTGTCTTGAGCGGACATAATCATAAAAAACTTTGTGTAGCCATCTCCTTCCCTAATCCAATTCACACAGGATTTTTGTCTCAGGTAGCTAACTTCAGCATTCTTCAGAGTTTCATAATTCAACTGACTTACTGAGCATCCGCCAATATCTTACTAGTCGGATTGGAGAAAGAATCCCTACGCATCTTTTCAATGAGATCTGCAACATCTAAAAAAATTTTACAAATATCCGAGAAGTGCTCGGGTTAAGATTCTTCAATTCCTACTTCAGGCTCTTAAGTTTTCCATATAAGTGATGGAAAGGACGATGAGTACTTTGCTTCCTCCAAGTTCTATCAAAATATTCTCAAAGTTCTTATGTTTATCCAGTAATTGAAGAATTTAAAAGCCGTCGGCCTTGTGACACCAAGGCTTTCAGTATCGAGAAAAATTGCACAGTGATCAGAAGAACGGCAGAGGAAGATTGTTACCTTACTTCCAGTGAACCTATAATGCCACAAAGTGTTAATGAGAACTCTATCAAGTTTACGTGCAATAGGTTCATCCTCTCTGTTATTATTCCAAGTGTAGTCAGGCCCTTGAACAGGATGCTCATTCAACTCACAATCTCTAACAAATTCTTTAAAATCTTCCACTGATGCTCCATTAGAAAGGGTGTTAGAAGCTTCAGAGAGCCTTAAAATAGCATTGAAATCTCCTGCAATACCCCAGGGATAATTTGTTATTTCAAATTTCCAACATCTCCACGAAGCGCTTTCCAATCCTCCCTTAAGGTAGAAGCACATACCAAAGTGTAGTACATTGGGGAAGGAAGATCAATCCTGACATGTATGCATTAACTAGAAGTCCAAACAACTCTGAGGGGTATGTCTTTTTTCCAGACTAACCAAATTTTTCAAGATGTCCATCAAAACAGAACTTAGAAGACCAACCAATGAATCGAGTGGCAATAAACCTATCAATATGCATCCGATTTATTCTAACCTCTAAAACTGCGCAAATATCAACATTTATACTTCTGAAGATAAGAAACTAACTCGTTGTATCTACTACTTTTATTAAAATCTCTAACATTCGAGGTCCAAAATTTCATTTATTAAAGTTTTTCCCTCCACGACCCCTTCCACGCATCTTACCTCTCTTATTTTTAGCCACACTTTTTCCATGTAAGAGATAATCACCCGGGGTGACTGTCGCTAGTTTTCCAGGCTCTAACTCATCCTCTTCTTTAGTGTTCTTCTCAAGAGTTAGAATTCCCACAGCTTGAGTCTCTTCTAAAACTTGGTTTTCACCTTTAGCTGGAGTTTCCACATTAACCAGCGTTGTATCAATAATAGTCTCAATTGCAACTTCCATCAAAGGGGTTATTACTTCTCCCTCAACTTCAACTTCTTCCTCCATTACTTTCTCAAGTACCTTAAGCCCATTAGGATGTGAATTTATTTCCACCGACATATCATTAACATTGTTCACAGGCTCAATGCTATTAATACACTTTCTACACTAGCCTTCACTTTAGTTTTTCCTTTTTTAGCTAGCTTTGTCTCTGGAGCATCCCTAACCTCCGTAAACTTTTTACTCCATGTAGGTTTTCAAGCCTCATAAGCTTGAGTTGTAGAACAACTTACAGAAAATGTGACTCTTTCACCATTCTTTAATATGACTAATATAGATTCAGGGCATTCAGACTTATAAAGCAGTAAAAAAAACCTTAATTTCCAACCCAGCTCACACATAACTTTGAATTGGCTAGCCAATTTGTGCCACTGCCTATTTCACTTCTTCAGGATACAGAAGCTATAGAGGGAGAGAATGAACTGTAACCCATACTGGTTTTTCTTTAGGTGAAAGATCAAGAGGCTGGATTCCCTTAAACGATCGACGTAGAACTAGAGTAGTATGATGAGCATGCCACATACACCCAAGAAACCAATCGAACAGTTCTTTAGAGGGGAATTCCAGAAGAAAGAACCCAGGAGAAAGGAACGAAATAGTGATCGGACTTCCGTAGCCCCAAAGCCGATTTGCCATAGAGGCGAAGACTCTCACCGGTAAGAGAAAAATTTCTAATCGGCCAACGGGCCAAAAAATTGTCAGCTTATTTATTTAGGTTGTCAATATTAAAGTTAGAAAGAAAAGTCTAAAGTCGGCCAACGGGCCGAAACACTATCTAGTTATAAAATTAATCAAATTAACCTGTCAATCTACATGGCAGGTGAAACCGTCACATTTGCTTACTCAATTAACATCGTCAAGTTCACGTGGGTTGGAACAAGGAAATATTTAACGACGGGACATTTTTCTGCTAAGTGATGCGCGGATTTTACCCCACCAATCAAAACCCACTAGATTGAACTAATGGAATCGTTAATTTCCCTAGGGTCTTCCTAATGCTATTACTCAAATTGATTAAGCTAGCTAAACCAAGTAATAATGATTGATTGGTTGTTTGGTTGTTGGTGTATCAAACTATCAACTAACGACTGAAATAAAACAAATCAAAATGCAAGAAATCGAGTTTCAAAGATAGGATGAAAGGTTGTTTGGACTCAAATCCACAATAGCTAGCAATGCATGGATGAATGAGAAGTTATCTCAATTATTCAAGTTATAATGGCTTGACGATTTCCTACGACAGTGTTAGATCACTCTCGCGCCTATAAGGATCTATTCCGCTCGACCGTACACTCCTCTCTCCAGCTACTCTACACCCGAGCAGAACGCATTAAAGGTGTTCGATGAAATGCCACAACGATAAATGATACAAAAAGCCTATATTAAACGCTCCTCTCTCGAGCTAACGAGTAATCAAGAGTTCTTCCTAAGCGACCTATCAATCTATGTTCCTCCCGGACCTACAAATCAATGACGATGATTCAATCAAGATGATCATATGAGAATCAATATGAAATCAGGTTTAGCAAGAACACACGATAATCCTGAATAACATCAATAGCAATATCAAAGGTGTAGAAACCCATCATCCATACAAAAAGCTAAGCTAAAGTATCATCTAATCCAAACAACACAAAAGGTTTAGGCGCTTATGGTTTCGAAAAACAAATCACAAGAGAAGAGAAGAAAAACCGGAGAAGACGACATGTTCTTTGTGGAAATCCTAATCTTCGACTTGATGATTCGTCCTTCGCCAATTGTGGTTGATCCTCTCACTTCAATCGTCTCTCCGGAACCCTACCTCTCTCTAAGAGCTCGAAAATATGTGTATAGTGAAGTATATCCCGTCCATAGAAGTCTCAGGGGTATTTATAGGCTTCTGGGCCAAGTTGGAGAAGGAAAAGGACTTGAAAACCCGTCTGGGGGTGGGGCACGCCGTTTTCCCTATAGAATATGGTCGTGTTCCACCCCTATCTATTCTCGGGTCAACTTCCAGAGAAGGGACACACTGTGTTCTTGTTGGAACACACTGTGTTCCTTAAGTATACGGAATTTGATAATAGCGTCAACATAAAAGTTGTAGACAATCGAATTAGTTTTCCAACGCCGCTAACTTTGCATCAGTTGGACTTCCGAGCGATGAGTTTCTCAAAATACTACACAGTGACGTTTTCTTCCCAAATCGAACGTTTTGAGTTGTTCCGGCCTCCCCATCATGTTTTGGTTCATCTCTAAACGTCATATGACACCTGAAATGTACCAAAAACATATCAAACACCATAACACGGCCCTGCGGTGCAAGAGAACCAAATATGTACTCAAAACCCCGAATTTGAATACATTTTGACACACAAAAATATAGTTTATAACGAAAAAAGGTGTGTCGAAAATACAACAAATCACGAAGGATTGGATAGGTCATGATGAAAAAACTATATCCAAACTCTGGTAACACTTCTCGATATATGCCTATAGGTCGTGACATTTTAGGGATTTTTGCCGAAAAATAATGCCAAAATCGATTTTTTTTATTACGTGTTACACAAGTTACAACTAACCTACCCAATCACTAGCCAATCTTCTTGGTAAATTAGCCAACCATTGCATGTTTTTTCACATCATTCTATTTCGATCACCATCGTATTAGCTCACTCTATCTGTGTACTTTACATTACAACAAAACTGCACATTTCTCTTATATGTACAAACCACAGAATGTGATTTCTTCGTGGTGTATCAACAAAATCTGAGGGGGGTGAGTAGTTAACTATACATCCATGGACGTTGTTCTACATCTATACGTACAACTTATCATTTCTTCTGGAATGTAATCAGTAAAAAGTAGGCTATAAAGCGAGTGATTATCCCTGTGAGAAGGAGAAGTGACAAAGACAAACTCCAGTGACCCAAATCATAGTTGCTTCGTTTTAATGATGCGCATCGAGTTAGTAGCCACACACCAGAGTATCTGCAAACATTCACTCAATGCATTAATTACCTAAGATCAAATAGAACAAACACAAACATCCATAATGATTTTTTTACTAACCTTTCAGCATTTGCTATACTGAAAGCCTCCATAGCCCACTTTGGGAAGCATAGTGGTCCTAGTCGCTTCACCAATCCAGTTTGATGCTCTTGTGTTGCAACGAGTGTCAAGACGACAGGAACAAGAACTGAACACTAATTTTGATAAAATATAACCCATGATAAGCTCGAAAAATCGATCATCGACTAATTAGTATGTGAACGTTATGAACGGTAAGGGGAGATGTTTTGTACACTCACCAGCTGTGCTGGACTGGGTCCAAGATAGATGGCAAAGATGTAAGCCAATCCAGTGACACAATAAACCAGAGAAAGCAAGACGACATAGTTGTCTTGAAAGGTTGATCTAGGGCTATTGAAGAAGTAGAACATAGACAAGTAGACCAAAGGTTTGACGATGGTGTTGAAGAGGTCCAGCGTATCTTTGGACATGAAATAAGCTAGACTACTGATTCCACATGCACTTTCTCTCATGTAATGCAGCTTGTCTAGAGTGAAAGATCTTAATGCTGATATCATGCTTAGCAATGCTGGCATAAATCAGAAAACAACACAAAAAGGCATTAGAGATCGATGTAAAGCTTTATACTTTTGAAATGAGCAAACAAAAAAAAACTTACAAACAGCAATGACAGTGTAAGTATATCCAGTTGATCCAAATGTAGCATCATCCACTTTGGCAAGAGTTCCTAAGCAAGCTCCAGCAAGTAACAGAATTAATAGATCAGCTGCTTGTAGTCTAGCTTCTCTTAGTCTTTGTTTGGTAACCCTTCCAAGGTAATATCTGTACTGCCTGAGTATAGTAGGAGTTGTTCTACTGGATAAATCCTTAGACCTAAGAAAGTTAAGATGAAGTTGATCTAATTGTGTCTCCAAAAGACAGCGTACATCCTGGAATAATTCCCCAAAGAAAGAGTTGTGTTGTTCTTCCGAACGATGTGGGATATCCTTATCATCACTACTAGTTTCGTTGCCAAGGTCGACTTTCGAAGTAGCATTGTCCTTATTCATTGAATCACAAATGTGTAACATATCAGGAGGGACTGTGTATCCATTATGCAGCATCCATCTCACTGGGAGTTCCTCATGAGTTATGTTGTTACTAGGTTTGGTTATGCCTTCCAAAATGTCAATGTAATGATCTGGAGGGGTCACTCTTTCTGGCACTGTGATTCCTATGTTGGAAAAGTACTCTTCCACTTTCTTTGTTGGTCCATGGTACACAGTAAGCCCTCCTTTTGCCAACAGTATGAAATCGTCAAACATTTTGAACATTGCGAAGCTTGGCTGGTGAAGAACCATGCAGATGTTAACACCCTCGAGAGCCTCACGACGTAAGGCCTTAAGAAGCAACTGTGAAGAAGAGCTATCCAAGCCAGTTGTAGGCTCATCAAGAATCAAAAGTGAAGGCTCCATCACCATTTCTATTCCTACATTCACACGTTTCCTTTGTCCTCCGGATATTCCTCGCTTCTCCACTGTTCCGACCAATGAGTCTCGCACCGCCTGCAGTCCTAATGACTCGATCACTCTTTCGATCACTAGTACTTTATCTGCCTTTGACATGTTTGCTGCTAATCTGATAAACCAATTAGGAGCAACTAATGTGAGCTGATACATGCATGTAACATCAAATCAAATTAGGAATTCTACGTCGACTTGAGGTAGGGTTTGGCATTCGAGAATAATTTTTGTTAGGAAAGTTGAATTGAGGGTAGTTGAAAGCTGAGTGGTTGTGTGAGAAAAGTGGAATCATTTACATTTCTTAATTCAACTTTCCTTCTACAAGCCATTCAATTTCAACTAATCTCAATTCAACTTTCTTAGAAAATTAAACATGATTCTTGATGCCAAACCTTACCGCAATCTACCTGCATCTGGCGTTGAACCGGAGATTCTCTTCCACGGTCAAATTTCCATGGACAATATCATCCTGAGGTACAAAGCCAACTATCTTCTTGTAACAAAGGATAGAGTCATTCTTGCCATTGACAAGAATAGAACCAGTCCTCGTACAACCAGTTGTCTTCCCAAGTAGAGCAGACAGAAAAGTGGTCTTTCCAGCACCAGAAGGCCCCATAACAGCAGAAACTCTACCAGGCATTAACTTGCCACTAACACACCTCAGCAAATGTTTTTTTTTACCCTTTAAAGTCAGAGTCAAATCCTTGAAAGCAACCTCAATGACAGGCCTACTCCTAACATCAGTCTCAGCAGCCATAGAAATAATGCCTGAAAATGTGAGGTTACTATGGTCTTGCTCCATGGCTTCTTTCTCCTTCTCAAGCTCGCCGTATGCATACTTGAATATTTGGCTATGAGTGTGGAGGTTTTTCCCCTTGGGAGCTTGTTTTTTAATGTTCTTGTCACCAATTTCCACGTGGAAGCCATCATGGGTGTTGGGATCTTCATCGATTGACTGTACCATCTTGGTGAGGTCGTTTTTCTTCCCCTTTTTAGTATTGTTATCAGTTTGAGGTTGTTGTTGTTGTTTGATGGACTTGTTTCGAGACAGAGTAGTGGAAAGTTGAGATTGTAAGGACCCAAGCTGACGGACCTCGGTAAGGTCTTGTGCTGCTTTCCACCTCTGCCGTGCCTGTGCTGTTTCTTTGGCATGTTTTGCCGCATCTTCTCTCCTTTTTGCGGCTCTTCTCTCCCTTGTCGACAGTGCTTGGTCCGAACAGTTGACGATTATCAGTAGCGTTGTAGTCAACATTACCTGCATTTTTCATCAAATCAATAATGAAGATTGAATCGTTTATGTAACTACTATGTGCTGCATGCCGTAAAAAGAATGAAAAGGACTCACAATAAGAATGATGCCATAAGCATGAAGATTCTGATTTGCTGTTCCCTGAGGACAGCTCGTCAACTCAAAGCAAGCTGCAATGGAGAGAGAAAAAAAAAGAATTTGTTCAAATTGTAAACAACACCATCTGTGTGTTTATTATATATAGGCTTGAAAGATTGAAGTGCTCACATGTTTGAGTGGTTGATCCCATTCGACAATAGTGACTGTAGAGAAACATCAGTTAATATATATGAAGTATATATGTTAGAAGATGAGGTAAAACGAAACGATGTAGGAAATAAACAGTACCCACTACTGCAAGGAATGGTGATGGTGGTGGTTGGACAATAAGAGCCAGGTGAACAGAAAACCTCTTCCCCATCTTCCACAGCAACCCATGAATCTGCACTTCCACATGTATGGTTTGTTTTTCCAGGTGGTATTTGGTATCCATATCTGCACTTTTTATTAACCCTTTATTAATAATTTTTCTACCTTACTTTTTAATTTATAATACAGAATTCATGAAAGTCCAAAACAGCTCTTACGGGTCACATACTCCAGTTGTTCTGTTCAGTGTTGCCATTTGACAATAAGAACCTAAGGGGCAAGCTTTATACACAGATAAAATATAAATAAAAAAGTTATTAGATTATTCATTTCATGTATCCGGAATCGAATCCTGGAATCGGACTCAGAAATGATAAGCAAAACTTAATTAGTTAAAATGACTTACGCATCATGCAAGTGAGACCTCGTGGACAGAAGAATCCTTCACAGCAGGGCTCACAATCTTTAGTCCTAGAAGGAATATTAGTAGTTGTTCTTAAATCGGGTTTTGGGCCAGCTCCCGAACTGCAAGCCCATCCTGGTTCGCACCCAGCGGTCCAAGATGACAAATTGCAGTTCTTGTTAGGCCCAACATGATGCCCACCCGCACTCAGTTTCTGGAAAAAATCGCTGAAATAGAGTTCGATTTCCGCCGCTGTACATAATCGATGCCCCACATCTCCTGTGTAGTATGAAATTGTTATCAATTATTAATCAATTCAATACAAATTAAAGAACAGCATCAGAAAAACTCTGGTCGATGTCAATGATGACCGGAAACGCCGTGATGGTATCCACAGACAGCCAATAAAGTCATCGAAGAATAGAGGCTATCCCTTTGGTTTCGAGATGCAGGCGGGTCAGCCAAGGACAACCCACCCAACTATATAATTGGTCTGCGGGTTTGCGGAGCTTCAATTTGGCTCCAACAATGCTCCAACCCATCTCGGCTAGACCACTAAATTGCATTCTCTTTTCATGCTAACTTATTTCGAACGGTCTTAGTACTTTTGTTTGGTTTTGATGCTTTTTCGGTACTTGCTTTAGCGTCGTTTTATTTTAGGTTTCCTTGTTCATGTTAATTTTTTAGACTTTGATTTTTAAATGGTTGTAAGGAGCGCTAAAATGTGAAGTCTGTTTAACTAATATGGTTAACTATTTTATCTATGGCTATCCATTTTTGGAATATATTTCTCAGATTATCGGTTCAATTGTTAATAAGATTATGTATGCTGGTTGCCGTAAAAAAAACCTAAACGGCATATATACCTTTGGTTTTCCTGATGCAATTTGTCAGGAATTCTAAGTGGCCTTCATAATTGAAAGCGCCATTCCAATCTTTTTTCCTGAATATACAAACATACCAAACCATAAGAGTCATCACTCATCATTATCATACAAACATAACAGATTGTATATATACTCACACATTGGTCACACAAAATCCCAGATTCTTTTGAATGTCGTCTTTGAAAACTGCCGAGAGATTGGAGAGGCGGCGATAAATCATTTGGGTAGTGGCAGGAAGCAATGCAGAGTTTCCTGTTCGGCTGTAGTCATCTTCGTCTAACGAAACTCCGGATTTAGGAAGAATAAGAAACAACAATGAGCAACATAGTACTCTGATCATTTTCCCAGAGTCGCTTGCAACGTTCTTTCTATTGACAACCTTGAGTCTTGTTATGCAAATTCGAATTGGCATCCATGAGTCAACATATATTGATCATCACCATCGTGACATTCTCAACCATAACAATCTCCTGGTAGGCAAACTCACAATGGTGTTGCACATCAATAATCTTGACAATGGGCAATTGTGAGCTCAAAGGGAAATTAAAACTAACTAATTTCCCCCCCCCCCCCTTTTTTTATTTTTTTAATCTCCTTTAGAAGAGTTTCTATGTTGATTATGATGTTATTTGGGGGTAAAAGGTTGAACGAGTGGAATCGTAAAGGGTTTGGAATTAAGACCTTCGATTTTGGGGCAAAGAATGAAAGAAATGGCGGGGAGAAACGAGTGCCTATTTTGAAGGGAAACTTACAAGTGAGTACATTTCACATTTTTTTTTTGTAATAAAACATGACACGTCAATATTTGTATTTTGCTCTTTTATTTTTATTTTTATTATAAAACACGTAGGATGATTCGCCTAGAATTTCATAATTTGTTACGATCTTTGCTTCGTGGTGTATGTATTTTAATATGAATGAACTAATATGCTTTTAATAAAAAAAATTGTTTACTATTTTGCTAAAATAACTCTTATTGTATTAGTTATCAATACGATAAGGGTTTTCTGAAAAGCGAATCGATAAAGAGAGATTGTCGAAGACACTATGCTAAGCTCATAAATTTTTTGAGAAGTAGGAGAATCTTATAGCCACTATTGATGGTTATTTTATCAAAATAGTGAATATGTATTTAGAAAGTGTATAAGAATTATTTTACAGACTGCACGAAGTAAAACACGAATTGTATGTAGCAATTTTCTAAAGGTTATGTACAACTGTGACGGTACTATGCATTCTATCCAGAAATCGCAAGTTCGAAATCTTAATCCTTGGGTTGAACTCAATAGCTAGCCTTGTACTGAGGGTCCAGACTCATCCTAACGAATTTGTGGACCAAATTACCATTTTACATCACATTTTACTGTTCACCTACCCAAAATAATCTAAGGTGCAAGACCGGTCCCTGTCACCCCAGAAGTATCTTGGGTCCTTATTTTCTCCTCTTCTTCTTCCTTCATCCGTTTACCCACTTACATATTACATTTTAACGTCTCTACACATCTTGCTAGAAAGTAGAAAACACCCTATTAACTACAAAACAACCTATCAAAATAAGCTCACTCAACTTGATTCTCCATCTCTGAACCCCTTTATGCGGTTACATTGATGTTCTTGAACCACAGTAAGAAACTTGATACTTTGAGAAGAGACCAGTGACCAATATGATCTCCCCGTACCATGTAGGCCGTATCCATTAAGCTACAATATTAATGTTTTGTGATAAACCACTTGTTTCATTTGCTTCCCCACCCAGGTAAGTATGCCATAAGTCAACTGCTTGTTAGATCCTGTCTCGTTCACATTTAATATAAAAATTAAGAATTCATACCCAGCAATTTGGCACGCAGACTATACTTTTGCGCGGCATGCGGCATGCATGCAAATCCACTGAATCAGATCTGTCTGCTCACTGCAGCAATTGAATAAATTTTTATGTTATTATAATTAATTATTAAACCTGGATTATTTCTTTAAATGTGATGTACAGTACAACTTGTTATATAGTTATCAAATGCTTGTATGAAATATTGTGATACGCCCGGTTATCCCCCCCTCCCCTTCCCTTCCAACCCCAAATTGACCAGCAGGGTACTCCAAATTTGACCTGCATGGATGGTTTAGAAATGTAATGATGAACGAGTCAAAAAAGGGTGCCTGATATATTTCTGCTCGTCCATTCATGGGAAAACACCACGGCAAAGTATGCAAGCAACACCGTGTTTTGTATAATATAAGCCGGAATCGAACTTAAAACATAGAGAGAAAGATTCACCCCTGGCCTGCAAAAGATAATAATTTGATTTTCCAGCCCACCAGACTTTGATCAATCATGTCCATGACAACTTGTAAGTAGTCCTCGTAATGCGGCCATGTAATACAGGAACGCCCAGAAACCAACCCAGGTCCTGGATAATGGGAATGCTGAGTTCTGAGCTGATGGAAAGACTTAACATTGTGATCCGTATTCTTGGAGAAACAACTCGCAACTACTCCCGGCTCACCAATTCCCCAAATGCCTCGCTGAAGCGCACCAGACTGTCTGAGATAGTTGTGTTCTTGCGTTGGGGAAGCCGCGACAAACAACACAAAATCGGCAACAAAAAAGAGGTGTATAAGAGTGTACATCAGCATGTCAAACGAATAGGCTCCTAAATCCCCCAGTCAACAACATCCTCAATCAGGTGGCTCGAGCGTTCCATGCATAATGTGAAGAGATAAATGGAGAGTGGGATGCTGACCCTTGAATCTTTTTTTTATCTGGATCGACTTTTCGGTCCAGGTCTAAAAACATTGATTTTATGCATCATATTGCAAAGACTGACCGGTTAAAAATCTGTATTTCGTAAGCTTTTACATGTTATGTTAGCTTATCTATTCACCTTGATGAATTTTCTGCTGCCTAAAATTTGTAGTAAACTCAGTAAATATGGCATTAACATACTAAACAAAGTTTAAATGAAAAACTTAACAAAAGAAGTTGTTTGATAAAAGTGTCATAGTTAAAGGTGTTTATCCGATTAAATTATAGTAGAGAAGTTCCTTTATAAATTTTGCATAGTAAAAAAATGTAAATATATATTAACCAAAAAAAACTAAAATCAATCACGTCGGCGGAAAGAGATGGCCAATTGGAAATCAAAGAAAACCCAATCCCTAGTCGACGTTTTAACGCCGCGGGAAACAGCCATAAAAACTCCCTCCTCCTGGTCCTGGCTCCTACTCCTCTTCTGTGTGTATATATATAATCTCGACTCACAAAGATTCTTCCTTTCCCTATTTCCCGTCTCCCCCAACCCCTGAATTTCAGTTCCCATTTCAAACTCCCTCCATCTCTTCCTCCTCCGTTATCTCTTTTCCCCCATTAACCATCCATGGTGGTGGGTTTCACGCGTCTTCGCACCAACAATACTTTTTCACCTCTTCCGATCCACGCCTATCAGGTAACAACAATTTGTATATTCTCTGTCTTCTATCATCGGGGATTTTGTTCATTGTTTGATGAATTTGATTGGAATCAGGTATAGACGAAAAAGCTTCCTTCATATATGGCTGCTTACGATCACGATCCTGATGTCTATCAGTGGGGATTGAGCCTTCTCGAACCCAACCCTCCCTATTACCCCGGGTACTATGGCGGCGGAGATGTAATTCAAAACGACTATACCTCTTCTGCTCCTCCTCCTCATCATCACCCTGGACATTACGTTGCAGATTTTTACATTACTGACAATACCCACGTGGAGAACGACGAGATCATCGCCCGTACTCTCCAGGACGATTTCTCCCAGCTTGCTGTAACCGAATCATCGAACTATTCCCACCAAGAAGGAGCTCAGGATCAAGACTACCACCGCCCGGCCTATTGTGGAGGCGGCAGCGAATGGCCCACTACCTCAACGAGTTACAATTCGTCCGGTGAGGAGTCGTCTGATGATCATTCAGGTTCTTCAAGTTCGTGTTCTAGCCCTAGAAATGCGGACGAGCGTTCTTGTTCTTCGGAATTAACGGATGAGTACGGATTGGACGATGAAGTAGACAAGAGGTTGAACCAATTGATACCAATCCGGGTGAGTTCATTTTATTATTAGGATCTACTTTTTGACTTATATTTCTTTAGTATTCAGATGAATCTACAATCTCCAGTAGCCGTAGGTTCTTATGCTTTTTCATTGGATCTGATGATTATTTTAGTCCTGCCAACTGGGTCTGACTATGACCAATTCAAACTTGGTTATCTTCAAAAATATTGGACTGATTTAGTTTATTTTAAAATATTTTGCTAGTCCCAGGACATAAATTAATACTTGTCGTGGATCCTTAAGTCGAACAAGGTGAGTTATCTGGTAAATTATTGAGTATTGGCGAATATGTTAATCTCCTGGCTTCCTTCTGCACCCCATGAGCCTGAAGCAGAAGATTCAACTCGTCATTACAATACCCTAGCTTTATAACAGTTGCCTGATTTCATATCACAACCAATATGAGAACTTGTTTTCTAGAGTTACAAGTTGCAATGTAAAGGGCTTCTTATGCTGGCAGTTTATGTTAATTGTTGACAGTTCAATTTTCCGTTGAATTGATTATGCAGTAAGATTTTATACATATATTTCTTCGTTGGATACTTGTGCTACTGTCATTGCATACAGAAGCAGAGTCACCACAATTGTGTTAGTAGCTCTGCCTAATTTGCCATCCACCGTTGCTTACAGCATGTTCCTAAAATCAACGGAGAAATGCCTTCACTTGATGAAGTAACCTCGGACCATGAAAGGCTTCTGAATAGGTCAGATACTTTTCACCTGCAAATTCTTGCGTAGCCTCCAAGCTTTAAATGTGGTAATCACACTGAAGTTCCTAGCTGAATTTGGGAGCTACAAGTTGTGTTCTTTTCTGTTGTTTTTATTGCTACAAGCTTCATTCATTTTTTTACAAAAACAAGGTTAGATGTATCTAACTTAATGCTCTTCATACCTGTTTCAGATTACACGCATTTGGTTTTGTTGAGGTTAAGGTTCCAGGAGATGGAAATTGTCAGGTTGCATGACTTCCTTCCTTTTCTTACCCTTTTCTTAGCTATTAGAGTTACTCATTGGCAATTTATATGTACAGTTTCGAGCATTATCAGATCAGTTATATGGAACTTCAGATCGCCACAAAACTGTTAGAAGAGAGATTGTAAAGCAGGTTCGTCTCTCTCTTAGTTTTATCTTGACCTATCTCAGTGTTTTTTATTTATTCTACAAGTTGTGTCGATATAAACGAGTTTTATTGATTCATTACAAATACATATCAGCTAAAATCTAACCCGGAGATGTATGAAGGATATGTTCCAATGACATATCGTGAATATTTGAAGAACATGTCCAGGTACTGCCAGAGAAATATAATTATATCAACAGCTGGTTTCTAATGTCTTGTTCAAGTCTTAGGTCCATACATGTTGGCCTAACACCATCTCATTTGTTCATGCCAGATCAGGTGAATGGGGTGATCATGTCACTTTGCAGGCAGCTTCTGATTCTGTAAGGACTTCTTGTTGTGTTTGTGGTTTCAGTTTTGAAACATCTAGCCTTTATATACATTGACAGTGTCTGGATGTAGCAGGGAAGCTAAACCCATATTTATCTGTGATAACGTTTGCAGTATGGCGTGAGAATACTCGTCATGACTTCATTCAAAGATACTTACTACATTGAGATTCTTCCGCTAAAGCAGAAGCCAAAAGGAGGTAATGCCTAGGAAACCTTTCTTCCTACAATTTTTTATTTTTGGCCACGACCTTTCAATGTGAGGAAGGCTGCATTGGTTGATCAACGTTGTTTATGTTGTGCAGTGATCTTCTTGAGTTTCTGGGCAGAGGTACATTACAACTCAATCTACTTTCAGGAAGGTTAGTTTCTCAGTGGTTTTGGAACAAGAAGGATTCAAAAAGCCCCGTCTTTTGAAGTGGTTTTTTGTTGGTGTTGTTCATGTGCAGTAGCCTCCCCGGAACAGAATAAGAAAAAGAAAAGAAGGTGGCTATTTGGCAAGAAACACTAACTAACGCGTTAACAGAAAAGCAGGGACTTTACTGGTGAAATTGGCCTATTCAGACTCCATTCCATGAAGACTGCTGCCTGATTTTCTTCTGGTATATAATAACAATCCCATTAGCCTTTTGATGTATTCTTTTCTCCCCGTGACTTGTGGTTATCCCTTTTTATAAGAGGGTGGGGTTGAAGCCTGAAGTCAAGGGCAAAGTTACCTTCTTTTGCAATGTGTTGCAAGCAATAAACAGATCAAAAGGAATGGACTTTTCATTGTTCCATAATATGATGTCTTCTGGAATGATAACCGAAGAATGTCATATGACATTTGATTACCTTATGCTGCCAATGACTTATTGAATTGTTCTTCAGGATTCAAGCATATTGAATTGTTGGGTCATAGAATGAAATATATATAGAAGACCAGTTGATCTTGGAACTAAAATAAGGGACAAAAATATCTCTTCCATCATTTAAGTAAGGAGCCACATGACATTCGAGTTATCGTGATATTGGTTTTATTGATATCGTGATATTGGTTTTATTGATATTAGGTGAAACTTGAATTAAAAATCTTTGTTTGGCATGTGATATTGATTGGAATAAAACAAAACGAATACAATTACGATACTGCCCTCAATTCACCATTACACTTTCACTTCTCAATTCAAAGCTAGCCTTCTATCAAAGTAATTACCACTATTGTTCCTTAAAGTCTTGAATCTTTCTACCAAAGTTCCGTCCGACCTGCAAACAGAACAACATAAGAAAAAATTTGAATGAACCAATTCTTTCGGTTATAAATATTTCTCCAAAAAATGAAATAAAATCCTCCTTTCTTCTTCAATTTCCCAAAACAGGGATGATTCTACAAAGGGCACTATTGATTGAAGCTATGTTGTTAGATCTATGTTGCCAGAACCACTATTACCACGAGAGCTTGATTGAAGCTGAGATCCAATCATGACAAACTCGTCCGGTGAGCCGATTACAGCTGAGATCCAACTGTGTCAAACTCGGCCGGTGAGGGAGGAGGCATAGATCTGCACCGGCACTGAAAGAGCAGGAGTAGGCATCATGACAAAGAAGGGATGGAAGGAGAAGGGGAGATGAAGGATTTGAGTGGTGTTGGGGGATTTTTTGTCGCCTTTCCTCCTTCGAACCCAAAACTTCATGAGGAAGTGATCATTAATGTTGTGGATATTGACGAGAAGAAGGAGCATGAAGGTGGGGAAGAAGAAAAGTTGCAAACAATGACGAAGACACTGTTTTTCGGGGTCGATGAAATCAGTGGAAGACACAACTTTGATAGTGGAGGTGGGGCCGAATGGCATGTAATTTTTATTTTAATCAGGGGCAAATTGAAAAACGAGAGTGATATCTCAACTTAGTCCAGAAATTCACCTATTTAGGTGAATATTTAATAGGTGATATTAAATTTCGAATCCAATAACTAACTATTCGACGTAACGAAAAACGGATGATGTTTGAAATAGCTAGCTATTATGTGCTATAGATATCAATAGCACCTAATTGCTCCCATACCAAACGACCCCCAAGACATTTTGATATAAGAAGTCGGAAATTCTGTTTTATATATCACCTCCTGCAACACACATTAACCTTCCACTATCATATTTAGTATAAATGTTCAGAATTCCACCTAATTGAGTAGGGTTATCCTCAGCTTGCTTTCAAATCCATATAACACAATAAGGTAAAGAAAAAACATTCTAAATTAACTATAGAGGTCATCTTCATCAGCAGCAGCAGAAGTTGCAAATGGGTCGGATGCAGTAGCAGCAGCTCCACCGCTAGTCTCGGAGAACCTGAACTCAGATCCAAACCCTCTCGACTGCTGCAGTGTCTGAGCAAATGCTTGGTACTTGCGGATATCTGCATCACTCACACTTCTTCTAGCATACTTCATCGATTCCTCAAAGTGCGCAGCCTTGATTTCAGCAACCTCGTCTTCAACCTCGTCTTCCTCCATCGCTTCTGGGTTGTCTGTTCTTCTCCGCTCCCTCTCGATGTCCTGCGAAAACACATAAGCTTAATCCAGTCAGTCACACAACTTCGTGGGAGTAAACCGAACAGTGCCGAGGCTACGAAAAAAGCTTTACCTTCTCGATGTTCTCTCTTATAGCATATTTGCAAGCACGCTGACATATCTCAGTAATGTCAGCACCACTGAATCCTTGGGTGTACTTAGCAAGAGCCCTGAGGTCAACATCCTTAGCGACTGGTGATTTCCTCAAGCATGCCTTGAAGATTTGAAGACGAGACTCATCATCAGGCAGGGGAATGTATATCAGTTGATCGAGACGACCAGGACGCAACAATGCAGGGTCTATGATATCCGGTCTGTTTGTTGCCCCGATGATGAAAACAGTCTTCTTCGCGGACATGCCATCCATCTCTGTCAAAAGCTGGTTCAACACCCTATCTGCAGCACCACCAGCATCTCCAACACTGCTTCCTCTCTGCACAACAAAACGTTTCAATAATAGTATCATCTTGGTGGACACAACCCCCAACTCATTCCTCAAAAGGAAAAACTGAGAGAGAGCATGCAAGCTTGATACAGACCTGGGTAGCAATGGAATCGAGTTCATCGAAGAAGAGCACACAAGGAGCAGAACCACGAGCCTTGTCGAAGATCTCTCTGACATTGGCCTCACTTTCACCAAACCACATTGTAAGCAACTCGGGACCCTTCACACTAATGAAATTTGCCTGGCATTCGTTGGCAATAGCTTTGGCCAGGAGAGTTTTTCCGCAACCAGGAGGTCCATAGAAAAGTACACCCTTTGATGGTGACATCCCAAATTTCTCAAATTTTTCTGGGTGCTCCACCGGATATTGAACAGTCTACCAAAGACATCAAACAGCATTCCGCGATAAAGCAGTGAGATAAACAGATGGTTTCTGGCATGCAGCATAAGTAGAAAACTAAAGAAACATAAAATACCTCTTGAAGTTCCCTCTTAACGTTCTCAAGGCCACCAATATCTTCCCAGCTGCAATTCGGAACTTCCACCACCTGTGATTAAAACAATTCTTCGTAAGAATTCAAATCAAACAACAAGCTTAAGAGTTCACGGCGACTGCCAAAACTCACAGTTTCACGCAAAGCAGATGGGTTGCTAGTTCCGAGGGCAGTTTGGAAGTGCTCATTGGAAACTGCCATGGAATTAAGTATTTCAGCATCAATAGTCTCATCTTCCAAGTCAATCACGTCCATCTTCTCCCTAATGCACTGAAGAGCAGCTTCAGTGCAGAGAGCAGCCAAGTCAGCACCTACATAGCCATGCGTATCCTTGGAGATTCTTTCGAGATCAACCTGGCATAAAGAAAGATATTAAAAACCGAGGAATAAGGAAGCCAGAACAAAAGCAAACACAGGTTATCCTCACGCATGTGCAACTTACATCTTCAGCAAGTTTCATGTTCTTAGTATGAATACGGAGAACCTCCAAACGACCAACTTCATCTGGGACGCCAATATCAATCTCCCTGTCAAATCTTCCAAATCTCCTAAGAGCAGGGTCAATGCTATTGGGACGGTTCGTAGCTCCCATGACAATAACATGTGCACGAGATTTCAGTCCATCCATCAACGTCAGCAGCTGGGAGACAATCCTTCTCTCAACTTCACCATGTGTCTTCTCCCGTTTCGGGGCAATTGAATCAATCTCGTCAATGAAGATAATAGAGGGTGCATTTTTCTCTGCCTCCTCAAAAGCTTTCCGTAGGTTGCTTTCACTCTCACCAGCCAATTTCGACATGATCTCAGGTCCATTAATACAGAAAAAGAAAGCACCAGTTTCATTGGCCACAGCTCTGGCAATAAGAGTTTTGCCAGAACCGGGAGGTCCATACAACAGAATACCCTTTGGTGGCTTCACACCAATTGACTTGAATAGTTGCGGATGCCTCAAAGGAAGCTCCACCAGTTCACGAATTTGAGCCATTTGCTTTCTAACCCCACCAACATCATCATAACCAACCTCATCCAATCTATTCTCCTCTTCTCTTAGGACAGGCTCTCCCTCGCAGAAAATCTCTGTGTCTGGGGCAACCACACAGTACTCTGCTGGATCAGTCTCGATAACCTTGAATTCCACGCTCCTCATTCCTCCTCTAACTAGGAAAAGATCACCCTTCCTAACAGGGCGATATGCCTCCAAGAAATAAGCTGCATTATGAGCATAATTGAGATTCCATATAAGGCAACACACATGTATAAAAACCAAAAAGAACTGTTCTTGATAAAAGACAAAAAAAACAAAAAGAACTTGTTGATATAGGTTTGTCCTAGATCTAAGCGAAAGCTAAATTCAATTTGATCATTCTGATAGGAAATAATTCAACCAGCAGGACAGTAATCGAGTCACATACTTACGTTTCAAGTATGCATCAAACAGATTTCCAGTAACTCCTTGAATTGTGTCATCAATGGGCAGAATGTGAACACGTTTTCCATACTTGACATCAGGGCATTGATGAACAGAGACGACATCCCCAAGTCTAACCCTAAGGTTCGACCTCACAACCTTGTTCATCCTAATCTTTGGCTCATCACAAGTCTCATCAGCGAGGGCAATGCAGATGGTATCTTTCCTTTTCTTTCCCTGAATCCAACAAATAGAAAGACGCAGGTAATGTAAGATTTCAGTTCCCCGCATTAGCTTTGAAGAAAACTAAAACATGACTCAGTTCAGTCCCGATTTTACACCCTAACTGACGAAGCGGAGAAGGCCAATCACTAAAACTAACCTTGATCAGGATGGTATCACCGCGGAAAAGCTGAAGCTTCTCCATAGTATCGGGATGGAGAGCGACGACGGAATTGTCATCGTTGACAGCTTCGTCGACTACAAGGCGATTGGCAGCCTTCTTGCGCTCCAAAATGGCGGTACTAAAATCCCTCTTGGTTCCCTTACTGCAAAACATTAAGAGAATCAGCAAACAGAGATAGACTACTATTAGTAGGTAGATCGGATGAGTGAAACACTTACGAGTCGGAGGATTCAGCTTGGTTTGACATGGTCGAGAGAATTGCAGAGAAACACGAAAAATGAGATTTGTTGAGAGAATGGAGATTACTACTGGGGAAAGGAGCGGTGGGTTTTCGGAGAATAAATCAAGGAAGAAGAAAGGGATGAATTCTTTTCTTGTTTGGAAAGAAAAGATTTTCTGCATGGAACAGTTTCTCGTCTCCTCTAGAATGTTCTTGGCGAGGGCCATGCTGACCAAAATTCTATCTTGGAGCTACCACAATGTTACGGCTAATAGCTGAGTGCCAAAATGGCTATTTACCAAAACAAACCCTAAAATTTGCAATTTGAAAAGAAGTCATCGGCGTCCGTCCCCAATCTGCACTCCGTCGTTCCTCTCCTGCTATCCGACTCGCTGTTCCCCTTCCTTTGCCTTTCCTCAGGCCACTCGATCGGTCGGCGATGCGGCTGCATTGCTGCGATTCCTTCTTCCTCTTGCCAGACATTGCATCAAGGAATCTCATCTCCCAAATCGGCTCCAACGCCGATGATGTGCCACCCCACTCCAGATGACTCTGCCATTCTCTCAGTCACTTGTTCCACATCTCCCTTACATCCATAGTCTCTCAGTCTTTCATTCTTCGTTCCTGACGTGAAGATAATTCTCCCGATTCCAGTCTCCGGATTTTCCTCCTCCCACTCGTAGGATTCCAGGTGAGTTGGTGTTTTCTTTTTTGTGATTGCCTAGTTTTAATTTACGTCTACTATATGCATATTGTGTGCAGTTACCATTTAACCTTTGCATTATGAAGAGAATTTTTAGCTGTGGTGGTTTATTGGATTAGGGATTTAGAGACTAGGGAAGATCTTATTATTACTTAATTGACTACAGTTGAATGATCTTACTTGATTCTTACTTTCTCACTTGAAGTCTTAATTTCTACTGTCATCCTCTGTTTATGATTTCAATTTTTGGTAGAATGTTACTGGATTACTGGTTCAGGACCCTGATCACATCTTCCTCCTAGCTTGTACTGTCGTTTTGAATTATGAAAATCTTTCAGTCCTATATAAATGTTAACTATTTGGATTTTGAGGTGCTTTGGGAATTAGGATTCTTAAAATTTCCTCCTGATTTCAAGTTTGCGGTTAACACTATACGATTTAGGTGACTATACCCTCATGAACAAAGGCCCAGAAAGCGATTGGTTGTTGTAGCTTTATTTTTCTGCCAGATTATTACTTTTTTGTTCTACTTAGGTTACCAGATAACAATCCATGCACTATCGGATGGTACAATTGCTTAGAAAGGCCAGCCTATAGCGAGAGATGAAAGGACACCTCGTAAGCTCAGCCTATAGTGAAAGATGAAATCACACCTCCTGATTGATATTATAAAAATGGCGGTCTCTTAAATTATTTCTCAATTCATTTAACCACTAAGCTTGCTTCCTAGATAAGGCATTTTGGTGGCTATGTCTGTCGTTCTCCTTGTAGATATACTTTCACTTGACAACAAACACTTTCCCATTTGGGTTTTGATCTTTAGAAAGTTAAATGTGCGCAGGGGTAAATGGAGGCAGGGTTAGCAGAGCATGGAGATACCCAGTCCGAAGAAGAATATGTACTGCTTGACCTTGATGCTGTGATGGAAAACGTTAACATTCGAGCAGATATGCCATATGTTCTTACGGTATGTATTCTTTGCTTATTTCATGGTCTTCTTCATTTTCCCACTTGTTCTGTTTTTATTTTCCTTAATTTCAGACCTCCACTGGGTGGACATTGTAAAGTATATTCTTTTCAATCATGTATAGAAGATTTGATCACACTTATCGAAGATCGACAAAATAAAAAATCACTCTTATCGAAGACAAAGCCATGTTGAAATTTTTTACCTAAAGCTCCCACTGAATTAAATGCCTCTTTGGGTATCAATTCTAGATTATTTTGTTTTAAATTTCTGGAGCTGAATAATTTGTATGCTATGATGGTGTTTTCGCTTCATTTTTGCTTATCCCCTTGCTTGACTGAATCATAGGGTCTGGACACATTAAACCCAATCTTGATCATAGATGGAAAATGGAAGCTGGTGAGTTGCTACCTGTATCGTACGCTATATCATATTACTTCATGAAAGTTAATCGTCATGGTGAGTTGAAATTGAAATGTTGTGATTCATGCTACAGATTGGAGAATATGATGAGACAATAGGAACTTGCTTGGTGTTCTCGGAAAATGGTGAGCACATTTCTCTTAATTCCTTATTATTCCTGCTATCATTCCAGGAGGACTATATGGCTAGATTTGTTCCTGCATGTAATTTAGAGAAAACAAAGCAAAGAGAAAGCTGGAATTGTTGTTTCTCCTATGTAGAGAAAATTATCCAAGTTATTAATTGAACCAGCCACCAGGCTCTGATGAACAGCTTCATTTTGTAGCTATAGGGATAGATAACATGTGAATGGTGAATTGACATCATGCCATGGTAACCGTAGTTTGCAATTTGGAGACAATGTGAAGTTATATTGGAGCATATTTCATATTTTATGTTTGTAGGGGAAAAGGGACATGCGTTGCATGAAGAGACAATACCATCAGAAGCAAATCTATCTTCAGGGACATGCATAGTTGATCCAAATCAAGGCCCGGGCAAAGAAGTTAAACCAGTTGGTCAGCTCCAAAAGGTCCTCAAGTTCAGGTTGTTACTGGATGAAGACGCTGAAGATCATCATGCATTGAATGAAGGAAATGTTTTAAACCCATTGAGTGCAGAAGGCCAAGAACACATATGAGTATGGGGGGCAAAACCTAAATTATGTAGTGTAATGAATCATAGCTAAATAAGCAACCAGTTAACTATACTCGTTGTGTGAATATAGTACCAATTGTAAGTTTATTTTATTTTACATTTGATGAGAGTTTATATTGCATGACCGGTCCTCTTAATACTCTAATGCTCGTACTGGATATGGGCATGATCAACTCCCATAGTGTGACAGGCGATGTGTACAATACAAGGCTTGCGCACAGTTTCACATCTGTATGGCTGACTGGAGATAACTAGCGACTTCGACTTCATACAAGTGAGTTGCTGCATGCAATCCAAACTAAGGACGGATTTTTGGAGTTATCTCACCATCGTGAGGTCGCGGTCTTAATACGAGAAATTTTTGAAGAGAAATAAATATTGATTCACAAGTGTACAGTGTCTTTTCGAGAAAAAACAGGTGTATACACAGTAAACCAAACTAGCTAGAAAAAAAACGCCTATCTACCCCTCATCCTCGGGAGAGAAATACGTGAAGATCCCCAACCTAGAAACAAGTGTAAAAATGGTCCCTGTTCAAAACGGGAAACAAGCCCCGACCCGAGAAAACAAAAAACCTAAAAAAACCGAGACAAGAGGATCCAAAACAAATCATCAAAATGAACAATATCGATATTAATTTTAAAGTTGGCATCGGAAATAGTAAAATAATGGTATAAAAATCAGTGTTTTCAAAACCGTGTCGGTCATTATGTCAAAAAATTTAGTAGTAGAAGGTTGAATGGTTCAACCGCGGTTCCTTCCAAGTTCAACAATTATATAATATTAAATAAAAATAATTATATAAATTAATAACAAAATGTCGAACCAGAAAATGTACCATAAAACCAAATTATACTTGCCGTACAAAAAGTTAAGGTTCATAACCCTATTTTTTACCAATATCATATTTTGATAAGAGTATATATCATATTTTGCCCATAAGTCTTGATGTTGCAACTTTGATGCTTCTAGCACCTCCGACAACGTTCAAAAAAGGAAAACCATACATTTCTCCCTTCATCATCTTAGTTTATGATTTGTGAACAAATCACGGTTTGATTGATATAAAAAAAACTGTGGTTAACCAAAAAAAGTAGTCAAACCCGTTTTTATCATACATTGGTCAAACGTACTGGCCTGTGATCAGTTTACGGTCCAACTGTTCAACCAGTTGAACCGGCCGTTACTGTTTGATTTTAAAAACATTGACAAAAACAGAAAGTACATAAAATTGAAACAGAGATGCATACGTTGTAGCATCATTAATAAAAGACCCAGAACACTACAACATATACATCCTAATGAAAGCCTCAATCACCTAAACTGTCCAAAATCAAATTTTCAGAAATAACAAGGCCAACAATCCACCAAGAATGGTCAACAAAATTGAGTCGGAAGCCATCACTGGCTTTTATCTCGCAACATTGATGCTTCGTGCAATAGGATTCCATATATTGGCTAGCTTCTGCATCCTCTCCTCATAATCTTGCTTGGAAGTATTCGGGTTAGCATCCAACCAACTCGAAACTTCTCCCAACGCACTCTCCTCGATCGTCTTATCGCCATCCCAACTATCCAATCCGTACCTCACACCATAAATGTATCCTTCTAAGCTGGTTTTGGCCTCGATACGGGCCTTGTCAACCTTGTCTTTCTCAGCCATCTGCTTTGCCTCTATTACCATCCTCTCCACCTCCTCCTCCACACTTAAATTCCCCTTGAAGCTGCTGATAGTGAGGGATTCTGAATTTCCTGTTGTCTTCTTTTGTGCCGTTACGCTCAGAATTTCATCTCCATCGATCTCAAATGTAACCTCCGCAGAACCAACTCCACTACAAGGGTAAACCGTAAACATCGTTCTCAGTTTTTCACCAAGATGCAATTAAGATAGTTCAATATATCTATACACGAAAACACCTAGTCTCTTAGTTATACAAAGATTACCCAGGGCCTATGGGAATGTCTCTAAGATCAAAACTTCCGAGCTTCAGACAGTCCTTGGTCAGAGGTCTTTCACCTTGAAATACCTGCAAGTTATATATGATGACAACTAATGTCAACAAGAAGGATGAAAGAAAACATTTTTCATTCGAAGTCTCTGCCAGGTCGAGCTAGGAAACATTAGTTAAACAAACCTGGAAACGAATTGAGGTTTGCTGGGGCTTGTTAGTGCGATAATTCCGTGACATCTAAGTGGGAATAGTAGTGTTCCTTGGGATTACTATGCTCATGAGGTCTCCATCGACCAAAATCCCCAAACTTAAAGGAGTGACATCAACCAAATAAACACCTGCTCCAAGTGAGCACCGCACTGTTAATTTGCAGGAATACACTGAAATAACTATATACTACACAACACACACCACCGAGTCCAACCATGCATGCATATATACAAATCATACCATGCATACTGGAAGCTCGGCCGCTAAGTTCGGCTCCAAGAACAGCAGCACCATAAGCAACTGCTTCATCTGGGTTCACAGATTTGCTTGGCTCCTTCCCATCAAACATCTCTTTCAACATTTCCCTCAGCTTAAGAATCCTTGGGCTTCCTCCCACCAACACGATTGCTTCTATTTCACTCTTGTCTAACTTACCATCTTCTTCTAATGTTGCCTTCACCACCTCTAATGTTTTCTTGAATAGATCCATATTCAACTCTTCGAATTTCGATCTCGTCAATGGCTCCAAGAAGTCCATCCCATCGATATAGGAATCGATCTCAACCGTAACTTGGCACTGACTGCTCAAAGCCCTTTTAGCCCTCTCGCATTCCTTCAGGAGCTTTCTCAAGGCCTTGTTGTTCCCACTGATATCCTTGTTCTATTTTTTCTTTATCAAATTGATGAAATATTCCATCACTCTCCTATCAAAATCTCCTCCGCCAAGATGGGTGTCGCCCCCGCTGGCCAACACCTCGAATACGCCGTCCTCGATCTCCAACACGCTGACGTTGAAGGTATCCCCACCCAAATCTTACACCAAACTATTCCTTTTGGTCTTCCCATTTAGGTTTTCCAGACCGTAGGCAATGGCGCCGGCGGTAGGCTCGTTAATGATCCGGAGGACGTTGAGGCCGGCGATTGTGCCGGCGTCCTTAGTAGCTTGCCTTTGTGCGTCGTTGAAGTAAGCAGGAACTGTTACTACGGCGCCGGCAACTGGATTTCCCAGGTAAGATTCGGCGGTTTCCTTCATCATCCCCAAAACCATGGCGCTAATCTCTTCTGAGCTGAAGGTTTTGATTTGTTCTTCTTCTCCTGCATTGAGCTCTACTTGGACGTATGGCTTTCCGTCATTGTTGACAACAGAATAGGGCAAATACTTCAAATCAGATTGAACTTCAGGATCGTCATACTTCTTTCCAATGAGGCGTTTGACATCGAAGATAGTACGGCTAGGGTTGCGAGCAGCCTGATTCTTGGCGGCTTCTCCAATAAGAAGCTCTGAATTGGGGGCAGAGAAGGCGACGGAGGAAGGGGTGATACGGTTGCCTTGGTGGTTAGCTATGATTTCGATCTTATTGTTTCGAGAGACGGCAACGCAGGAGAAAGTAGTGTCGAGGTCAATCCCAATCACGTCTCCGTTTATCTTCCTTCACTGTTACTAGTACTAATAAAGACGAGGGTCCCTAAACGACGCCCTAGTTTTCGAATTAAACGACGCCCTAGTTTTCGAATTAAACGACGCCCTACATTCAAATATGACGTAAACGTCCATTTCGTAAAAATGAAAAAAGTATTATTTCGATCCAAAAACTCTTATATATTATGTTTTAGTATGTTTTGTTTGTCGAAAACACTCTCTACGAACAACGATTCAAATCGAAAGGTACGAAATTCAATTTTGAATCTGAAAAAAAAAAACCAAACGGACGAACCGGACGGATCCGTCTGGTCAGACCAGCCAGACGGACCGCCGTTCCGTCCGGTTGGTTAAATTTTTATTTTTTATTTATTAAATTGTATAATTTTTTAGGGTTTGTTGTTAATTGTATTAGGGTATAGGGTTTAGGGTTTACATTTTAGGGTTTAGATTTTAATGTTTTGTGTTTAGGATTCACAACTTAGGGTTTAGAGTTTAGGGTTTAGGGGTTAAATTTTATAATTTTATAATTTTTGTATAGGGTTTAGGGTTTAGGGTTAAATTTTATAATTTTATAATTTTTGTTTAGGGTTTAGGGTTTAGGGTTAAATTTTATAATTTTATAATTGTTGTTTAGTGTTTAGGGTTTAGGGTTAAATGTTATAATTTTATAATTTTTGTTTAGGGTTTAGGGTTTAGGGTTAAATGTTATAATTTTATAATTTTTGTTTAGGGTTTAGGGTTAAATTTTATAATTTTATAATTTTTGTTTAGGGTTTAGGGTTTAGGGTTAAATTTTATAATTTTATAATTTTATAATTTTTGTTTAGGGTTTAGGATTTAGGGTTTAGGGTTTAAATTTTATAATTGATTAACATTTTGTTTAGGGTTTAGGGTTTAGGGTTTAAATTTTATAATTTATTAACATTTTGTTTAGGGTTTAGGGTTTAGGGTTTAAATTTTATAATTTATTAACATTTTGTTTAGGGTTTAGGGTTTAGGGTTTAGGGTTAAATTTTTAGGGTTTACGTTTTATTGGTTTGGGTATAAGTTTTAGTGGTTTAGGGTTTACATATTTAAAAATATGAAATTTTGTTGTTAATTGTATGTTTTGATTAACTAATTTGTATATTAATTATAGGGTTTATGCAAGCGACATGTCAACGAGTACCATGGTAATTGTTGGTTTTTTTGAATCATCAATTCATAGGATATGTTAATTTGAGTGTTTTGATTCATTTCGGTGTTGATATTTTGTAGGAAATGGACGCCGGTGACGGAATTGATTATTCCGACTGGTTCTTATCGGATCATGTGTACGACGATATCGGTGAAGCGGTCCAAGCGGCAAAACGATTGCTTTGACGCTCAATTTCCATCGATCAAAGGGTCAAATAAAAGCAACGACTCGGAAAAAGAGTGTCGGGTTTATCCGTATGCGCTCACGGGGACCGGCTCGCAAGTCCGAGGGTTCCACTCTCGCCGAAACGTACTACGAAGTCAAAGAAGTGTAATTGTCCATTCAGGCTTGCCGTCCGATCAAAGGTGGTAGATTGCGAGTGGAAGTATTTTATTGACGGAGTCGGAGACGTAAAGAACCCTGACCGGGCGAAGGGGTACCACAGTCATCCTCTTATTCATTTCACTGAAGTAAGCGGGGAAAGCAATCCGTTATCAGATGAGGCGAAACAAGATATTCGGGATATGGTGGCTGTTCACACACAACCGAATAAGATTAGGTATTCTTTGAACAAGAAGTTCAACACTCGTCATAATATGAATCAGATTATAACGAGTCGTACAAGATTAGGAAGGAGAAATTAGATGGTTTGGATCCGATGGAGTGGACATTGCGTCAAGCTACAGGACTAGGTTATTTCGTCCAGTACTTAAAGGATGATGATGACAGTCTTGTTCATCTATTTCTTAGCCACCCCGAATGTGTCCAGATGGTTAGTTCATGGTATTTCGTGATAATTATTGACTCGACATACAACACCAACTCGCTTTAGGAAGCCGGTGATCCGGTTGGTTGGTGTGACTCCGGTGCGGAAGAACTTTAGCATCGGGTTTGCATTAGTTGATAACGAAAAAAGCGAGTCTTATGTTTGGGTGTTGAAATGTACGGAGTTGATCTTTGGGTAGGCGACAACCCACTGCATTTGTCACTGATAAGGAGCAAGGTCTGGCTGCGGCTCTCCGCATCATATTCCCACAGACTCCTCATTTACTGTGCATCTGGCACATGAAGAGGAATATCGAGGCAAAAATTAAGTACATCACGAGTAATGCGGAAATGGCTGAGGCGTTCGTGCATGGTAGGTGGAACAAAGTGCTGTGTGCACTAATAGATGCGGAGTTTTTCACGGAGTGGGAGGATATGGTTTTGAGTGACTGGGCCAACATCGGAGGATTGATGGAGTACTTGAGAAGCGAGTGGTTACCGTATAAGACTCAGTGGGCCCATTGCAACACCAACGAGGTTTTCCATATTGGGTGTACGAGTACGAATAGGGTGGAGTCGCATCACTCGTCCCTCAAAACATGGTACAACTCTTCCAATCAGGGACTTGATACACTATTTGAGGGGCATCATGCATCGATCGAGGGTCAAGTCATCGAAGTGCAGCGGGCTATCGATGAATCACGAAGCAAGGTATCGTACTGTTAATATGGGTACTTAGTGAATCACTAGTTATTTCTTAAATGTTTAACTTAACTAGTTTTGTCGTTCCGTGCAGACTCATCGTTTCTCGCATAGACGACCATTTACGTATCTGAAAAATGAAGTCGGCCTGCGGGGTATTGAGTTGGTGAACGAGTCGTTATCCAAGTAACGACGACGCGTGATTGTGTGATCGAAACCACGCACGGCCTTCCTTGCACTTGTAGGCTCGAATCTATGGAGCGCGATGGGGTCGAGCTGAAACCTTACCACCTCCACCACTTTTGGCGATCTCTGGAATATCGTCTTCCCGTAGACAGTGAGAAGTGGGAAGACCACGACTCTACAGATCGCGCCATCCTCAGCGGAATGGTTCGGACCATTTGTGATAGAGGTGGCCCCGCCGTACGGGCCTTGACTTCACTGGTTCGGTCCCAGTATCAGCCAGAATCAGACGGAGTGAAGCAGCCGAAGAAGTCGGACGCGCCAAAAGGGAGGCCTCGTGCGCGAAAGACCTATGGGCGGCACCCTTCGTACCACGAGCATGCGAGTGCCCATTGCACCCCACCTAAAGGCAAGACCAAATCAGGTTTCATACATGTTACATTATTCATTAAGTATCGTATTTAAGCGATGTGTCTAACATAGCTGTACATGATAACAGGTACCGGAACTACGCAACCGGCTAATCCAACCACAAGCAAGTCTAAAACTTCTATTCCTAACAGAGGTGTGTAGTTTTTTTAACCAAATTATGTTTCATTGATGTTGTCCCGTCCGTAGTCGTCCTAATTACTTTTTCACCCATCACTTTCAGTGCTTCCATACTTGTCGTATATCCCTCACGGGCTCTGGCCGTTGGCAACATCGGTATTCGACGTCATTGGTGATGGCCCTTTGCGGGTTTAGATGTGTATCCCACTCTTTTACCGGCGGTGACCAACATCAATACGTTGCCATGCGGCGAGAGCTTATGGATCACGTCCATGTGTATCGGGGACGGTGGTATCATAAGGTGTATGAGGGCGAGTTGGATACCGTCCTTACGAGACCGGGGTGGCCGTGGAACACACCGTGTGAAAGACCATGGTGGTTATGGAATCGGACCTTTTCGGGTTCGCCACTAAGCACAATTGGACGTACGTGGTTTTTGGCATGGGGGGTCGTGGTATCCCGTACGGAGAGACTTTTCTCCCGATGAAAATCGGAGACACACCGGAGCCGGATGGTGTAACATTTCTGGTTTGCACCGGTGATCACTGGGTACGTTTATATTTGGATGTCCATGACGGGGTACTTCCAATCCCGCCGGTCAGTCAAATGTGGCGGTATTGGGCAGATGACAGTGCGAAAGCAGCATGGCTCGGCACGCTGTACCGTCGGGAGAATTTAGCGTACCAAATGTTGGTACAATCTGCACAATAGTGCAGTACATTTGATATATTGTCTACGTTATGTATTAAGATTGTGAACTTTGGTGTTGTTAAGTGTTTTAGGGTATTGTGTAATAAATAAGTGTCGTGAAACAATGAACGGTCGCGTTTATGGTCCGATTGGATTGTGTAATAAATTAGTGTGAACGAATTCTGGCCGCGTTTATGATCGAATAAGGGTGAAAATCCCAACCCTAAGTTTGCTAAACCCTAATCTACATTCATCTAAACCCTAAACCCTAAACTAAGTTCATATAAATCCTAAACCCTAAAACCCTAAATTCACCTAAACCCTAAACCTTAAACTAAATTCATCTAAACCCTAAAACTCTAAATTCAACTAAATCCTAAACCCTAAACCTTAAACTAAATTCATCTAAACCCTAAAACTCTAAATTCAACTAAACCCTAAACCCTAAACTAAGTTCATCTAAACCCTAAACAAAATTCATAAGTTCATCTAAACCCTAAACTAAATTCATAAGTTCATCTAAACCCTAAACCCTAAATTAAATTCATTTATACCCTAACCCTAAACAGAATTCAACTAAACCCTAAATTAAATTAAAGTGAATATAAATTAATTATAATTTAAGAATTTTAAAAAAAAGGATCCAGACGGACGGCGGGTCCGTCTGGCTGAATTTTTTTTTTTTAAAGTTCTTAAATTCAAGCTGAAAGTCGTCGATTTTCGTTCAGAACTTCGATTTTTCGTTCAATCTTCGAGTTAGGTTTGTCAACTTTTTGTGTTTTAGATTGAATGTGTTTAATTAAGATTGAACTTCATCTAAATTTTAAATGCTTACGAAAGGCCAATTTAGTCATCTATCGTTTTAGGGCGTCGTCTAATTCGAAAACTAGGGCGTCGTTTAGGGATTCAGATAAAGACCTCCTCCACGACATAATTTCAAATCTATTGCTTTCTTTCTTACAAATACACCCTTACATATTAAAGTTGTAGCAGAATGGTAACTCCAATTAAATGGACCCCGTTCCCAAATTTGTAAATTTCCGATTCTCATACCCGAATTCCATTTCCAAACCCGAATCTAATTCGAGAGTTTTGAATAAAACATGACCTATTGTTGGATCACTATACTCGTATATACGGAGTGTGTATACGAATATACAAATTTTTATACCGCGTAAAGATAAGCACAAAATGTAACCATGTTATGAGCATACAACCATGAACATTTATATGAAAAAATAGCACAACAAGATGCGAGTACATGTAAAAAAAATTAATTATAGCTATCAATGAAACCGTTAGGAGGAGCATTTTTGAAATATAATTATTAAGCTCGAACTATAAGTTTAACCGTACTATCAATTTGATATCGATGAATCCATAAATGTTTAATGCATAGAGCTGAATTATTTTTTTAGAATCAGTATTTTTATAATTTAAAAAGATGAGTTAAATATAAAAATATTCTAATCAATATCTAATATAAATAATTTATATATTATCGAAATTCTAATTATTAAGATAGGCGTGTTGGACGATGACTTTAAAGCAGCTCTGCTAGAACGCCCACTACTTATAAAATGTTCAATAAATAAAATGTTAACCATGATTAAAAAGTTAAATTGTATGACTCTCATCAATCAAAAATTCCTTTTCTTATTCATTGTTCTCTAATAAATTCATTGTTTTCTCATCATAAATAATGTCGTGGATACAAATTTTAAAATTTAGATTGGCAAACCAAGAAAATAGTTGATGGATTAATAAAAAAATTTGTGACATTAAATTAGCATATACAATTTGTTAGCTATTATATTTTCACCTTCAATATGTATCAATAGTAAACTTAACTTAACGTGTTTGGTGCTATAGGAGTACGTATATCCCTATTGTTTTAGTAATTGCTAAATGATATGAAGGGTAATATGACACCTCTATTATTAATTGTTAAAAATGTGAAGGTGATTACTAATTAACAGTTCCATTAATAATACTAAATAAAATTTCGACCAATTTCATAAAATAAAATTTTTATAATAATCATGAAACATAAGTATATTGAAACATCTTTTTGAATATAAAAAATTATTAAAGAATTTTAGAGATGTTAGGGTTTAGGATTTTAACAATTAAAAATTGTTAAAAAATTTAGTAATTAAAAATTATTGAAAAATGAATTATGAAAATTAGTAATATAATAATTAACAATTTTTTAACAATTTTTAAAATGCGCATAATCATACTCAGTTTAATATAAAAAAGATTAAAATAAATTTGTAAAATGTGTACCGATTCAAATTGGACCCTCGAGTCGTGGACATTAATTTATGAGGGTAGGTTGACTTGGACCCCTCTTCAATGGACTCGTTCTGGCCCATGATGATAGCCACGTTGTCGTGAAAAAAAATAAAAAACTGAAGATAAGGTAGACGGAATACGACTTGAAGAGAGTATCGGCGGAGTTTGGAGACGACGAAGAGAGCGATCGATAATGGAGAAGTACTTCGGAAATGCGTACAGAGGCGACCCTGGAGTTCCGCATGCGAAGCCGGCCCGGTTCTGGAACATATGGATAGGCTCTGCTACTTTCTCAGCTCTCACCTGGTTCAATCCTTACATTTGGCACTTCAACAACGAATTCAAGTCCGCTTCTTTATCTCTCTCTCTGTTTGAACCTTGTTTTCAATGTTAGGGTTTCTGTTTACTTTATTTTGGACGGTAAAGTTTTGAAATTGGATATGCTGCCTGTCAACTAGTAGTGTCATTGAATAATTGCAACTTCTGGGATGATGAACTTCGATTTTGATCCACCAGAATCATTTGGTACTGTGTCATTGATTTATTGGTTACCTAGGTGTTTTTCGATTGAATATTTGGGGCTGGATAAGAGAATCTCTATGCGATTTTCACTCGTGAAAAATCATACTCAGAAATGTGATGGATGTTTCCAACACCCATTAGCACTACTAGACTAAAGGGCTTTGGATGAGTTCAGTGACTAACTGTATTGTCTTTGTCCAAGTGAGGGTTTTGCAAATTGATATCTCTAACTGCGATCTTTCTTGCTTCGGAAGTTTGATTATATTTACAGTCTTCTTGCTCTGTTAAATAGAATCTATGAAGAATTTTATTCATTGCCTGCTTTGGAGGATATTTACACTGCTGAGATCAGGACGGGTGTGAGTTTCATTAGGTTGATTGTTTTCCTTGGTCTATGGAGCGCAGTTGGCATGACAGGGCATTCTTGCATGAGCAGTACCTCTGGAAGAAAGCAAGGGCCGAGAACAAGCCCTACAACTCCCATGTAAACTTTCCTACCCTAACTTGTACAATATGCTTCCTCCCTCTATCAGCTTGGAAGTTGGATTAGTGTTAAACTTTGGCTTGTTTCTGTGTGTGCAGTGGAATGGGATGGGGAAGGATTTCCGCGAGTCGTATTATTACAACTGGCCTCACTACTTCAAATAGGTGGCCGCTTGACCATTCTGGTGAATCAAACTCTCTGTATTACTGCAGACACTGTCGTTGTTTGCTATGTTTCTTCTTCTGTGAATTAAACAACTCGAACCCTTTAGCCATTTTCCGTGAAACGCAGTAAACTTGTTCCTAGTAGCTTTCTTGGTGGGCGCAGTTTATGATCTTTCATGGGATTTTGTGATGATCCATTCTGCATACTTGTATTATGAAAAATGGATTTCACTTACTTCTGTAATGTGTATATCTATGATGGAGATAACGAAATAGACAGTTGCTTCTGTTATCAATGAGAGGATATCCAGTGGATGAAGATGACATGAGAACATAATAGCAGTGGATAATAAAGAACTGATGATTTCACATTCCCGGCAAAGAAGGGTGAACTTGAAAATTCTCTATTTTAATAGTTGAGTTTGACATGAACATATCAATTTTAAGTAATTAATATATTATAATGGAAATATTTTTGAAGCTAACTTCTAATTTGCTGGAGTGTGGAGAGCTGACTGAATGTGAAATAATAAGACGAGGATTCATTTTGCCTCATATTTGCACAATGAATAGTAGATATAGTGGCAATGTGTAGATATTAGGGCCAAGTGAATACATTTTACCCAAATAATAATAATAATAATTCCTTGTTTAATACACAAATTTTCAATTCTAAATTTAGCTTTGTCAATACTCAATAGGTTGCTCGATGCCCATCAACCACTAACCCTAGGCCAGATTAGTCCCAAGCACAAGGGGTGTGAAGTGGGATGATCGAGAGGAAGAGAAGAGCAGCATAAATGGAGGAGAAATTCCTATTTTCATTAATGGTGCAATGACACAGTATATACAGAGCAAAAATGGCAAAGATGTAAAAACACTAACTACAATCCAACAAACACTAACTAACTCTGTACAAGCTCAATTCCCTATATGCTGAGTCATGTGCCAGTTCATTCATCCATTGTCACCTAGCGGAGGCCTCATATCCGCTGATAGCCCCCCACAAGCTGGCGAGTATATGTCGTATACACCCAGCTTGAACAGAATCCATTGAAAACGATTGGAGCTCAGTCCCTTTGTGAAGATATCTGTTACGTTCCTGTCTGTACACACATACTTGAGGGCGATCAACCCATTCTGAACTCTCTCTCTAATAACATGGCAGTCTATCTCGATATGTTTAGTGCGTTCATGGAAAACTGGATTCTCCGCCATGTGAATAGTTGACTTGTTATCACAAAACACATCGATCACACTATCATGTGGAATAAACAAATCATTAAGGAGTTGTTTGAGCCATTGTACCTCGCATGAAAGCTGAGACAGTGACCTATACTCTCTTCCGAGGATGATTTTGACACAGTGCTCTGCTTCTTCGCCTTCTAAGTGATCAGGGAGTCACCAAGGAAGGTGCAGTAGCCTGTGATGGACTTCCTCGTGTCTGGACACGCTCCCCAATCAGCGTCGCTATAGCCCTTGATGGTCAAGGAATCCGAGGCACTGAAGAACAACCCTTGACCTGGAGCGTTTTTCACGTATCTTAGAACTCGGTGTGCAGCTTGTAAGTGACTGTTCCGAGGTTTATGTTGGAACTGACAAAGCTGTTGAACTGAATATGCAATATCAGGCCTCGTCGTCACCAAGTAGTTCAACCTTCCAATTAACTTCCTGTAATCAGTTATGTCCACCAAGGGTTCATTTTCATCTCTACATAAACGTGTCTTCATATCAACTGGTGTCTTGATTGGTTTGCAGTAAAGGTGACTTGTGTCACTGAGCAAATCTATGGCATACTTGTGCTGACAAACCGAAATACCTGCCTTACTTCTCGCAACTTCTAGTCCCATGAAGAATTTGAGTGGTCCAAGGTTTCTCACCTTGAACTCTTTACCAAGAAAGGCCTTCACCTCATCAATTGATTCCATGCTACTCCCTGACAAGATGAGGTCATCTACGTACACCAACATCACAACATTCCCTCTAGGATCTGGCTTGGTGAACAGAGAGTAATCTGAGAGGGACTGGGTGAAACCATACCTTAACAATGCTTCCATCAGTTTTGCGAACCATTGTTGACTCGCCTGCTTTAATCCGTATAAAGCCTTCCTCAGCCTGCACACCTCGCTGCGGGGATCATACTTATCATGGAGTCCCTTTGGCAGCTTCATGTACAGAACTTCATCTAAATCTCCATGAAGAAAGGCGTTACTGGCGTCCATTTGTTCCAGGTGCCAGTTCTTGATGGAAGCAACCGCTAGCAAGAGTTTAACCGTGTTCATCTTCATGACTGGTGAGAAAGTGTCTAGGAAATCCGCTCCATATATTTGTGTGAACCCCTTTGCCACAAGTCTAGCCTTAAATCTCTCAACGTCTTCATTAGACTTAAGCTTGAGCTTAAAGACCCACTTACTGTCGACAGGGTTGATGCCATCTGGGCAATCTTTAATGTCAACGACATCCCATGTCAAAGTGTTTATGGTTCCCGGGTATTGGCTACAATCATGGCAAAGTGTTTATGGGAGTGACTAAGGTTATCTAAGGTGGTGAAGGAGGAAATGGGATAATGTGAGGCTCTGGTGTTTCCAACAACATAGTCTTTTAGGTGAGTAGGAACTCTGGTTTGCCTAGTGGACATCCTAGTGGGCAGTGGCATTGGTTCTGGAGTTGGAGGAGGGATGGAAGGTTGTGGAGGTTCAGTTGGTGAGGGTGGTGAGTGTGTGGTGGACAAGGGTGATGCTGGGTTTAGGGTAGGTTGAGGTGGTGGATCCTGAATAGGTAGCAGCTCTGGTGTAGCACCAGGTGGCCCCCCAAATGCTACAAATCCGGGATCAGTACCTACAAGGATCAATGGCACTGGTGCAATAGGATCATGAGGTGATGCATGGATAGGTGAAGAAGGCGTAAATTTAAACGGAAAAATGATTTCTTGAAAGACAACATCGCGGGAAACAAACACAGAGTGAGAGTTGAGATCGTAAATCTTATGACCTTTGATACCTGGGACGAGACCTAAGTAAATCCCTTGTCGGCACGAGAATCAAACTTAGTACGATGTCTATCAAGGGTAGCTGCGTAGCAGAGACAACCAAGGACTCTAAGGTGAGTGTAGTCAGGAGGATGACCGTAAAGGCACTCATAAGGGGTTTTATTAGAAAGAAGAGGAGTAGGAAGTCTGTTTAGAAGGTGCACAGCGTGTAGGACGCAGTCACTCCAGAATTTGAGTGGGAGACTGGTCTGGAAACGGAGGGCTCTAGCGATGTTCAAAATGTCCTGATGTTTGCGCTCAACGGGACCATTTTTTTCTTGTCGTTCCATACACGACATTTGATGTTCAATTCCATTAGTGGAATAGAAGTCCTTCATATGGAACTCACTCCCTTAGTTACTACTCACGATGCAGACATTGGTGTTGAACTGCTTGGTCACCATTAGACAGAAGCTTTGCAGCAGAGATCTGGTTTCAGACTTGTGTTTCATGAGAAACATCCAGACTGCTCTACTATGGTCATCCACTATGGTTAAAAAGTAAGAAAAACCATCGTGGGAGGCAACACGCAAAGGGCCCCAAATATCAGTATGTATTAGACCAAAGAGTTTGCTGTGAATGTTATTACTTGACAAAAAAGGAAGCTTCTTGAGTCTGGAAAACTGACATTCAGCACAGTGATCTATTGTTTCAAGGGGAAGAGAAGGATTACACTTTGCTAATAGACGAGCCCTACTATTTGATATGTGTCCTAGGCGACAATGCCATAGGTTGATATCTTGTAGTTGTAAGTTGTATGAAGTGGCTGCAAAGGGAGTGTAGGCATGTTGTGTGGAGGGTGAGCAAAGTTGATAAAGACCCCTAGACTCGTTTGCAGAACCAATCATCTTCTGAGTTGCTAGGTCCTGGATTTTGCACATATTGGATTCAAACAAAAGAGATACAGGCAGTGACTTAGTCAATTTGCTAATGGAAACCAGGTTGAAAGAAAAGGAGGGGATATGTAGGGCATCGTAAAGTAGTAAACCAGTGGGGGTCTTGGCTAATCCAATATGTGTGGCAGCAACTTGTGAGTTATTAGGAAGTGTGATCATGACATTTCTAATAGGATGGTATGATATGAAATGCACAAGAGAAGCACACATGTGATCCGATGGACTAGTATCCATTATCCATGCACCAATCAGAGCTGACTTATGAGAAAGGTTAGCAGTAGAAAGGGTTACCGTACCAGCAAAGTTTGGATTAGATGGGCATGGAATGTGATGTGGTACTGGTTGAGCTGAGGTTTGCTTGGTGAGTGACGTTAGGTGATGAGGAAGCTGCTGTAGAATTCTGCTGGAGGAGTGCGATGAGACGACTGCAATCTTTAGCTAAAAACCGCAATGGGCCGTCGGAGTTGCGTTCGTGAGCAGTGGACTCAGGGTGATTACCAAGAGCTCCATTTGCACTTCTATAATGCCCTCCACCATTATTTCCAGAGGCTTCATTTCGCCTTTTGTTCTTTGACCTGATGCAGTCCTCAATGTTGTGATTGGTGTATTTGCAGTATCGACAGAACAGGTTGGTGCTGGGTGAGCCTCCTGGAGTGGTGTTCGATTTGGCTCCCTTACCGCGAATCCACTCCCTTGTTTGGGTGCCAGCAAGAGCGATGGATTCCACGTCCTTGGTCTCTTTGGCGATTCCTCCCTTCAGCTGTCGCTCGAGCTTCATGGCATATTTCGAGGCGAGTTTCAATGAAAGGGGCGGATCCATTAAAAGCAGCTGACTCTTGGTATTCTCATGTTCATCATTCAATCCAATGATGAAATCAATCACATGGTCATTCTCCTGGTGGCTCTTCACAGCCGCGTAGGTATTACAAGTCCCAGTGTGATTAGATCCTCCACATTCGCAGGCGGGGATAGGACGGAACGAGACATACTCAGTCCATAGGTTCTTCAATCGATTGTAGTATTAAGTGACAGTGGAGGTACCTTGGCGTCATGCTGAGATTTCAGCTCGCAACTGAGCGATGTGGAAGGAGTCTGCCTCGCCGTATTTTTCCTGTAGCTCTTTCCATAGTTCCAGAGCGCTATCGTTGTCGATGACAACCTCGGAAATCTCCTTATCGAGGGAATTGATGATCCATGTGACGACGGTGTTGTTGCTCTGGTCCCAAGCGTCGAAGTCTGCATCATCAGCTTCCGGCATCGGAAGCTCCCCATTGATGAATCCCAATTTCTTCTTCGTCTTCAAAGCAAGGCGCATAGATCGGCTCCAGAGATGGTAATTCGTGCCATCGAGCTTCGCTGCGGTGATTGCCTGAGCTAAGTTCTCATTCGGGTTGATGTAGTAGTGAATAGGTTTCTCAGATTGTGAGTTTGGCTTGACGCTGGAAGACTCTTCTTTCCCTTCGACCTTATCGTCGACCATGACGACAACCCAAGGTGATGGATAGGCTTTCTGCTCTGATACCATGTGAAGTGGGATGATCGAGAGGAAGAGAAGAGCAGTAGAAATGGAGGAGAAATTCCTACTTTCATTAATGGTGCAATGGCACAGTATATACAGAGCACAAATTGCAAACATGTAAAAACACTAACTACAATCCAACAAACACTAACTAACTCTGTACAAGCTCAATTCCCTATATGTTAAGTCATGTGCCAGCTCATTCATCCATTGTCACCTAGCGGAGGCCTCATATCCGCTGATAAGGGGGCTTACTAGGGTTTGTTGGTTTAGTTTATCCTTAGTCTAAGAAGAAGCCGACATGTGACCTTGTGGTTCAAATCTTCAGGCGTTGTAAAAAAAAGTATTATGACACGATCTGAGGAGAATCCAGATTCGCAGCCAATAAATTGAAATTATTTCTTGGAAACATGGACGTTCATCTATCACTGGATCGAATGAATCACATGACAATTTAATGTTGGGGGTATTTTCATCATTTTAATCAGGTGTAAAATTAATATTTTATTTTGTAATTATTTTCATTTTTAATTTATTTCGGTTTGAGGTTGGTTTTAGTGTTTGGGTTTTGGATTTAGTTTTAGGATTTTAGGTTCCGGTTTTTGGTATTGGATTTTAAGTTCTAGGGTCTAAAGTATTGGGTTTTCAATTTTGGATAGATTTTGAGTTTTGATTTTGGGTTTTGGAGTTTAAGGTTTATGGTCTAGAATATTGGGTTTTCAATTTTGGATTTAGATTTTGAGTTTTGATATTGGGTTTTGGATTTTGAGGTTTTGAGTTTAGATTATTGACTTTTCAATTTTGATTCGGCTCGAAATTATTAATTTTTTTAAACAATTAATCTGTAAAATGATGTATCTACTCTGCTCAAATAACAGTCCGTTGAATTGTATGTCCAAAATCAACCGTCCAAATTTCAAGTGTTTGACAACATCATAGGACGATCAACGAGGGATAGGACGCTAGGACAGTTGATGATAAGGGGGGAGGACAGCCTTCGGTGGCTGGGTTGAGGGAGGAGTGAATTTTCATGTTTATCCTTAATCTGATCCATTAGATCATAAGGATTAAATCTAACGGCTCGTTATTTATTAGATGCCATAAAGTAATATTTTCCTTGAAGGTAATCCACACTCGACACGTAGAAGCCGTATAGGCGCCAAAATGTTCGTTGGTCTTATCCTGAAAACCCATTTATAAGCCCTGTTTTTTTCAGTTCTGCGGCGATTGACCTGTCTGTGTCTGTGAGCATACGGCAGAGCGCAAATGGCATTTCTTTCCACCTTTAAACCTCCTTCCTCGTCCTCTACATTTCCTTTCCCCATTGCCGCTTCTTCCCATCCTCCATTGTCGCGCTCTCAACTCCGATGTCTGAGCAAACCCGGCAATTGGGTCCTCGATTTGCCATCCAAATCGTTGAGTTTGCTGCTCTCTGGGGCTCTCACGCTTGGCCTCTCTCTTTCAGGTCGTTAATTCTTATGATCCCAGGACGAAACTGCTATATTTGAGCTTTCTTGTCGTGAAGATGAAAATTGGAGAATATTTGGTGTTTACTTCTGGACTCGGATTTTTCAGGCCCGGGTTTTGCAGAGGCAAAAGTCGGAGTTAACAAGCCAGAATTGCTTCCCAAAGAGTTTACGACTGTTATAGATGTCGCTGGATTCCTCTCCGATGGCCAGGTAGCTGTTTTGTTGCCGCTTTTTGGTTACTTTGTCACTCACTCCAACTGTTTGATTGTTTGCCCCACTGAGCAAGTCTGGGATTACAAGTTGTTGGTTCAACATTACAATTTCTTTCACTTGGATTTGTTAATTACCCTTACGATATCTGTCTGTTTCATTCCTTGTTTATTCACGCAGCGGGGCAATTAGTTTTTTAGTTCTCTAGCTAATCGAATACTACATTATTCAAATGTAGGTTCTGATCGAGACTTCAAATGTCCTGTTATATATTCTCAAGCTAAGAGTCAATGTTGGACCATAAATAGGTTCCTTTCGTTTGAAAGTTTGAACCATTTACCAACACCTTACCCACAAAGCTCCCTTTTACTTGTTCGATTTTCTCTAGCTCTTTTCTGTGGCTTGTCTCCGGTTCTATTAACTCACCGTGGAAATTTCATTCCTTGTATAATCTATCTATGTAATTGCAGTACATGTTCAACTTCATCTGTTCATAGATCTCCATCTGAATTGATTTACTGGCTTAAGGATGAGATATTTGAAGTCATAGTCATTGGAACACTTGTTCCATCTCTTCATTTGCTTAAATCATTAACATAATTCAAGGCCTGTCTCTGGAATTGGTGCAATGGGGACGGTATTCTTCACTCCACGAACAGATTGAGGGATTATAGAAAGGTCTAATTGCAGTGCAGGAAGTGGCCACATTTGACTAATGTAACATGGGTGTTAATGATTTGCAGTCTGCATCTGTCAACTACTACCTGTGCCTAAAGGGTTACAGGATTCTCACTTGTGGTTTCCCTTGGATAGAGAGGAAAAAGATGTTCTATTTGCTGTAATGACTACTGTTACATTGATCCTTGATGCCACAGTTGAGGCATTATTCGATTTTGAGCAAATGTGTTGACGGGTGGAAAGCGTGATGATTTACTGGTTCCATATTTGGGTTTCTAGGAAAAAAGACTTGCTCAAGAGATTTCTGAAATTGAAAAGGACACTGGATTCAAGTTGAGAGTTTTAGCTCAAAATTATCCTGACACTCCAGGTACTCCTCTCCTCATCTACCTCCTTTTTAAGTGTTACGAATTAAGCCTTCATTTTTCTTATGTCAATCTTTCTACAGGGCTGGCAATCCGAGATTTCTGGGATGTTGATGATAGGACCATCGTATTCGTTGCCGATCCTACTTTTGGTAAAATGACTGTAAATTCACATTCATGCATAGTAACTTTAGCGACAAATATCTATCTAAACAATAAACTTGATTTTCGGATGGTCTAAGTTAGTTCCATTTCTTTATCCAGGAAATATTCTTAACTTCAATGTTGGTGCTTCTGTCGATCTGGATATTCCACGTAGCTTCTGGAGCCGGCTGGCGGGGAAGTATGGGAACATCTTTTACTGGAAAGAGAAGGTGAAGTTGAAAAGAATGCTAACGACACTAAAATCGTGTTCCAGTTACCATCCTTTTCTTTTGGATGTGATAACTGATGTTTCTATCCAACAAGCAGGGCGAAGATGCATCTATTGAAGCTGCTGTGATGGCAATATCTAGTTGCTTGAGTGAGCCAGTTGGATCAAATAACTGCTCTGAGGTTAAATAAGATGCTATTTTCCTGATTAAATGGGGAAGATGTCTGGAGAAAGGGCACAGGTTATGTGATTCAGACTTCAGTTTATCATGATGCTGTGTGCCCTGTAAAGTAGATGATGGCAACCTAAATTCCCAGTTCTTCTTGTGCGCTTATTCTGTGTCCATATGTATGGATTAACATTTTTATATCTACTAAATTGCTACCTCTTCATTGACATGCTTTCTGCAAGTGGATTGTGTCGTGAACGTTTCCGTCCGTTCGCCGATGATCTGAAATGGTTCGGAGTCGCCACCAATTGCATGAAGTGGATTGGATACTTGGAGCCTGGTTCGGATTTTGGAGCCTGAACCAAGCGTGGTCTGCGTTCAGAGATCAGGGTAAGAGGGACGGTTACGTGTGGGGAAGGATTAGCACCCCCACCACGCCCGGTAAACCGGTACTACAAAAAATTGATAAATTTGATGTGTTTTTATTAAGTGCGTTTAATTTTTAATTGTAATTCACCCATCCTCACTCTTGCGAAGACTAAACCCGTCAATACGGTCATAATTTTATAAAACTGTTCAAAAAAGGGAAGTTGATAAATTATTTTAAATTTAGATTGATGATAAATTGCTTTAAGGTTGGAACTAAAATGATAAATCGTTTTAAAGTAGGAAATAAAATGATAAATTGATTTAAAGTTGGAAATAAAATGATAAATTGTTTTAAAGTTGGAAATAAAATGAAAAATTGTTATAAGGTAGGAAATAAAATGATAAATTGATTTAAGGTTGGAAATAAAATGATAAATTGATTTAAAGTTAGAAATAAAGTTATAAATTGTTTTAAAGTTGGAAAAAATATAGTAATTTGTTTTGAAGTCTAAAAGAAAATAGTAAATTTTTGGAAATTGGAAAAAAGATAATAAATTGTTTTTTGAGTTGGAAAGAAAATAGTAAATTGTTTTGATGTTGGAAAGAAGAAAATAAATTGTTTTTGAGTTGGAAAGAAAATAGTAAATTGTTTTAAAGTTGGACTCGAGTCTCTTGACGGCCTACGTACCCAAAGTTCGGGATCAAAGTCCACGTAGTTTGATTTGAAAGAGTTGATTTGAGGTGCAACTAAATAGTTGCGGTTTGTTTGGTAATTTTGAAAGTTTTTATGAGTTTTATATCTCGAGGATTTCACGTGACTTTAATAGCGTAAAACTCGAAGTTACTATTCTCGTTTTATATTTATTTAAGAAAGAGTTTTGTGTTTTATAATTTTATTAGTTAAAGAGGATTTGTTTGAAAATAGTGGACTCACGTACTTTCCCTCTTGAGAAAGCTCACACCACTATTAGAAGTTTTTCGCGAATTTTCGCTCTTGCGAAAAATATGTTACTAGACCAATTATATTTACGATAGAGGTATTTGTTTTAAGTTGACTCGAGCCTATCTCGGCTGCCTACGTACCCAATATTTTAGGATCAAAGTCTGCATAGTTCGGATGCTAATTTGAGAATTTCACATATATTTTTTTACTATTGTAAAAACGAAACGATGTTACTCTGCTCGTTTTTTTTCTTTTGATATAGAAAAAGTATCGAATGTTTCATGGCGGGATCTTTGTAAAGAGTACTTTTAAACTTTGGTATTCCGAATCCAACAATACTAATTCAAGGATACCTTGATCGGGGAAAAGAAAGGGAATGAAAAAAAATACAAGGTTCGATGAATTCATTAAGAACCTTATGGCTCGTGAATTAGGATATTTGTTATTTTATAAAGCTGAAGGGAAAAATAATAATTTATAATTTGTGCACTGTTAAGAAACTAAAAGAAGAAGAGCAAGAATATGGGAGGAGAATGGCATTCTTATTGAGGTGTGTCAAACATACAAGAGTGAGCACTATTTATAGGCTCATGATACATAACTCATAATGACTAACATAACTACATTTGAATAGGAGATAATGATATTAATTCTCATGGTTAATGTATAGGTTACACAATGGGCATTCATGCACCATAATAACAATATTCATAACACTCCCCCTTGAATATCCATTGGATAAGAATATATATTATGCTCTTCGAGTACGCTATTGATACTGCTTCATTAAAAACCTTACCAGGAAAACCCAGTGGGAAAAACCATGGTTAAGGGGAAAAGAGTACAGTTGCGTATTGACTCTCGTTGATGATATCCGTTGATATCCTTCACATCGACTCCCCGATGAGGATATCAACTCTCGCTCATCATTATATCGATTGAGATCATTCAGTCACCAACTTAAATTTTCTTCCCAACAGTTGATGCAGAGAGAGGTTTGGTGAATAAATCAACCAAGTTATCGCTTAGGTGCACTTAGTTGATAAATATTTCAACTCATTGGAGTTTGTGCATAAAATATATGCATCACATGATCGATGGTCATCCATAATTCACATGACACTTCACCTTGGATGACCATTAGATGAGAATATGTCTCGTTAAAACCTTACTTAGAAAATCCTATGGGATAAAAACCTAGTGAAGGAAAAAGAGTACATAATCATCACATTACGTTACAACATTTTCTTGCAACTCAACGATATATGCAAAATAAATATCATGCATGATTTATAGGATCATGTCTTTGAATGGTGGTGTAGCTTTATAAGTTGATTTCACCACCCCACCAAGTAGTAAAATTACCACATGGAACCAATTTATGGTCAACCAACACAAATATGACCAAGATTACTACTTCAAAACTGAGTAGTTCTCGTGTCTTAATAAAATTTGATTGAAATTGACATAGTCACATAGTGATATTACTACCATCTAGGCACAAATAGCCATGTCATATTCATATAACTTCTTGTTGGATATAATTATTATATCATTGATGATATACAAAAATCATGTTCGAGAAAGATGCACAGTTGGCAAGTTAGTGGTAATCTTCCACATCTTTCATCTCGAACTCTCTAGCTAATCAAATAGTATATTGCTTTGAGAAACTCTTTAGGAATCTCAGTAAAGTGTATGTCATCTATGTAACAAAAGATGATGGTGACATTTAAAGTCTTATAAACAAAAAAAAAATATTTTGAATACAAAATAAAGTAAGAAATTTTTGTAAGAATTTTAAAAATCATAAAATATAACAAAGATGATTTTTCATCATTCAAAATTCACATGGAAAAGAAATGTATGATATGCTAAATGGACCACTTGTCTCAACAATTCATAAGACGTCAATTGGATATACTTGAATACTGTTCACATCAAAGTGAATTGTTCACTTATAGCGAAATAAATCCTTGGGAAAATTTCATATACACATGTTTATTCGTATTATGCAAACCATACATATAGGTTGCAATGATATATACTAGGGGCAAACTCTTTCCCTTTACAAATTGCCAGATTAATCAAATAAAAAATAGTTGAATCCATCAAATGAGAATATATTTTCTCATAATCAAAATATTTTAGGTTTGTTGTACAAAACCTTTCATAAAAATGAGATGTTTCATAACTTCTCATACTCATACTTTACATCTCAATGTATAAAGACTTGATGTCTTATAACTTTTCATTTCTCTTTTGAATTTAAATTTGCCTCAAATTGAATTTTTGCAGCCAATTATTTCTTTCTTTGCATGCATTTTGGGTAATGATCCTCATTTTCAACTATCATATTTAGCGTTGCACTATACGCAAAAATTTCGTCAACGTGGACTTCATTGGGGTTCCAATATTTTCCATCCAAGATATAGATAATTGAGAGATATATATTCATATCTGTCATGTACCAGAGACTCTTCTTTGGCACATTATTTGTTTCTCTTTGTGGCTTTGCTTAAATAATCTTAACCTTAATTTGACCATCTTGATATATAGATAGCTCCATTCCACTTTTGAGGATTTGTTTCTTTGGAACCGAGTGGTCTATCATGTGTCATGCATGTTTTAGACATATTTGTAATAAGAGATTGCCTCATAACAACATCATATTTATTGGAGCATTTGTAGTTGACACGTGAGAGTTTTGCTCTATTTGGGTCGTTAAAGGCGTCTGGTAGTTGATGAATTCAACTTTAGTGATGAATTATACCTTTGAACTTCAAGTTCATATTTTTTAGTGCGAGGATCGAAATGATAATCATTCATCTAATTTCTTGACCAACCTTTGGTTTCTCCCCCTAATGTTGGGAAGTTTGAATATAGACCTCCAACGAGTCATCAAATTCTCATGCGATGTGATATTTTACCATCGATGAACTTATAATCAAAATAATTTCTCAATCTTCATTACGAACCCATCATAATAAAATGTGGTGGAGCAATTGGGATGTGTATATCCATATATGCATTGATGGGCAATGTATGGTTTGGACCCAAAAACCAAATATAATGGAGGAATTCATGATAATTTCTTGGTGTAATGCGAATTTGTGTTGTACATGTAAATGACATGTTCACAATAATATATTGGTTTTCAATGACACATTTTCGTTATTGGATAATGATGGAAATATGCTCATAACCAAAATAGTTGAGCTAGTAATCTTGCAAGCTCTTGATTTTTAGATACATGTGACCACCTAGTTGATGCATCAATTAAAATAATTGGTCAACATGTCGGGTGTATGGATTCATAAATATCACCCTTATTTTTTACGTGTAAGAGAAATGATCTTACTTTAGTTGATGATTATCCAACAATCTACTTTATTTGAGAATAAGTAACCCAAAAATGAGTTTTGTTGTGTTGGAGATTTACCCAACAATGGGTAACGGAAATGTGAAAATGTTTTCCTAGAAACGAAACCTTGTTGACAGAACAGAAAATCGTCCGTGTTCCCAGGAAGTAGGGGAGTCACAAGGACTACTTAAATCCCTATAACCTTAGGAATCATTTCTTTAGAATACCCAAGTTAAGACCTTCATGCACAACAATGTTCAATAGAACATACACTGTAGATTATGGAATCATCAAAATTGATCATAGAGGTACTTATCGATTCGCATCATGATTGAACCGGGATGGTCTCACCGGTTATGCCAAATAATAGTTGTCAGGACGAGTAAACTTATAGTTTACATTTATATATATATATATATATATATATATCTCAATCACAATAATATATGTGTAGTACAAATTGGAGGATACTATTATTGATTCAATAATTATATAGGCATATACCATATTATTGTTCCTCTCTTGATCCAAAACAAATTGGAATAAGGATTTTATTCCTTCGTGAACAATATAATAGCTTGATCTAGAGCTTGAGAGAAATGTTGTACTACACCATATATCTTGGTGCACTATCGATGTGATATATATCACAATTAATTATGGTGATTCTCATCATAAAATACTCATTTTCGTCATGAGAATGGTACATAGTTTAAATGATAATAGAGATATTTCTCAATCATCTATGTCATCAATTAATGGATCAATAATTCTCGTATAACCACAATTGGTATGTCCATCCGAATAAAAGGGTTCCGCATAGTTACATATGCTTTCAAAATAGTGTAACATATGTGTTTATGCGCATTCACTTTGAGGGCTAAATTAGTATCATTTGGGTATTATCATCAAAACAAAATTGATGGTTGTAAGACCAAAATCAATTCACAACACCCTTTCATGGGTAGAGATACACTTCTCAAATTTCTATCTCATGGCCAAAATAATAGGTCTTTCCACAATAGTGTATTGACTTTGTGGGAATATATATTGTCTAATCACTTTGTGGACATATGATTATATCCACTCACTACATGGAGTGATATTTTGTCTCATTGGACCATCAACATTGAAGACATAAGATAACCTGTTTCTCAAGATATGTGTCTCGTGGGACATTCAATCATATCAGGCTTTTATGAGTATAATCAATCACTACAAAGATTGATATTTTGTCACTTCGACCTTCAATATTCGAGACATATAAAATATATGTATAGCTTTGTCCTTTCGATATGTTGTGTCTCTTAGTACTCATCTTTCGTCCTATCATTGAAATGATGGCGAGTAAATAGCAAAGCTTTAGCTTTGTCATGATAAGACGTGCATTATCGTCTCGTTTCACCAATACCATTATATATGGATTTTATCCTCTAATGCCCATGAAGAATAATTCTTACCCGAAACATAAAAAACCACATACTCAAATTTCAAAAAGTTTTACGTAATTATCAAAATAAATAAATTAGATCACATTATGAACGAATTAATAATGACATGAATATACTATAATAAAATTGTAATTAGCAACATATATAATACATTTATTTAATCCATAAACGTAACTTACGATTCCATTAATAATGGCATGATCATTAGCCATTTAAATATTTAAATACAACCGTTGATGATAATTAAAAATAGTAATGTAAACGTAATGTACTAATGTGATGACCAGCGTTACAAAAATAATGGTTATGATAATAATCAAATAACCATCAATTTATTTTCTTTTGACAAATATGCTTTAATATTAAGTAAAATCGGCAAAAAAAGAAAAAAAATACATATGTATATGCATAAGATGTCTATTACTTTTTGCGTGATCAATAATAATTGAGCAGTAAAGATAAGCTATCAAATATTAGAATTAAGTCATAGACATATATGAATACAAAATAAATAAATAATATTGTTACTCGGTGATTATTCAGTTAAACAATTTGTTACTATATACCTTCGGTGGGGTATTAGTAGAAAACAAACAAAATGAAGATTGAAGAAGTAAACATATGAATTAGCTAACAGCCCACGTTAATGACCTATTTTTAAATAGTAACAATAACGTTATGAAAAAGTAAGAAATGAAAATGAGAACCACAAATTTTTCTTAGTATATGTATTCAAAACATAAGAAAAAGTACGTAATACCCAAAGAAAAAAATACGTAGCAGATATAATAAATTTGAGAATTATCAATAGCGAGAAGAACTTGCAGAACCAATTATATTATAGGAGAAAAAAAATGATATGATGATATAATAAGCTAAAATGTAAGGAATCGGGTAAATCAATGTAATAACATTTGAAATCGCAAACTAAATCTTGTTTTGAAACAAAAAGAAAGTAGGTAGAAGAATAAGAGAATCGAGGAAATAGCAATCAAATAGCAATCTTTGTAAACTTTCGAGAATCCAGCACTCATGCGCAATAATAAAATTGCAAAAATGGGCATCAGGAGCATAAGCATGAACTCACTGGCCATATGTATTGTTTGTATGCACTTGCTCATCCCACAAGTAAAACTAACTCTTTGTCGCATGATTACAAGAAGTTTCTCAACGATAGAACTTCGTGCTGATAACGGGTTAAGAAACTAAAAGAAGAAGAACAAGAATATGGGAGGAGAATGACATTCTTATTGAGGTGTGTCAAACATACAAGAGTGAGCACTATTTATAGGCTCATGATACATAACCCATAATGACTAACATAACTACATTTGAATAGGAGATAATGATATTGATTCTCATGGTTAATGTATAGGTTACACAATGGACATTCATGCACCATAATAACAATATTCATAACATGCACTTATTTGCTGAAAGTTTTATTAGTTGATAACATTGTAGGATCCGAAGCTCTTGTTTCAGACAAGGGATTCGTGCATCGTCGTTATAACGTTTTTTTATGGTTTACTATTTGTGGCATATTTAATTTTTTAAGTCTTTTAATAATTTATAATAACAATCGGGGTAGTTAAAAATTTTCCTAACTATTTTTATGCATGTTTTGGTTTTGATTTAATTGCTTAACCTAAATACCTAATCATTTGATTCCTATCTTAAAATGGGTCTGAAAATAAAATCAGATGAACAATGGGTCGAAATCCAAACCCAAAACCCAAGGTCCCAACTGGAAAACCGAGTAAAAACAGAGAGGAGAAAAGTTCTGACCTGCTAGATGAATCGGCCGGTTCGATCCACTATTCGACTTAGGGCTTGAAAAGACGAAAAAGCCCCTAGATATGTTTTCTACTAAAAAGGAAGGTGAGGGGTAAAATCTCAACTTACGTGGCCGATATAAATATCTCTCTTAAACCGAAATCAACCATTTCTAATCCTAACTCTCTCTCTTTTTCTCCCAAATCCTCTCTCTTCTCTCTTCTTTGTCCTTCTCCTCCAACGTCGTCGCTTCTTCTCCCCTTTTTTCTCTTTTTTTCCTCCCCTTTTCTTCCTTTTTTTTCCTTCTTCCTTCTTTATCTCCCTCCTTTTTCCTCTCCACCGTCGCTGCCGCCTCTCCTCTTTTTTTCTTTTTTTTTTCTCTTTTTTCTGTCTTTCTTTTTCGGCCTCTCTCTTTTCTGTCCTCTTTTTTTCTTTTATTTTCACGGCGGCTCCTCTGTCTGCTCTCTTCTCTCACAACGTCAAAGGAAGAAAATAGAAAAAAGAAGAAAAGGTAAAAACATAAACCATTCTTCCTACTCATGTTTTTTTCCCCGTTTTTACTTCGATATGGAGCTTGCATGTCATTTGCAAATCCCGATTTGTAGATATAGGGTTTGAGTTTTTGACTTTTATGGTCGTTCTCTGATTTTTGTTGTCTTTATTTTAGTTTCTGTTTTCAGTAGAGTTGGGGATCGGTGGAGAAAAGAAGAGCAATGATAATAATAATAAAAATTTCGTTGCCGAGGGCCGGAGAGGAAACAGACAGAAAGGGAAAAAATAGTAAGGTAAAAAGTTTTATCTTAATTTTTTGATGAAATCCCTATTTGGCCAAAACTTAAAAAAAATTTGGTTCCTGTGTTGATTTTTATGTGCTTAAATTATGGAAATCTTGATTAGAATCAAAATACAAGTATTATACATGAGTGTTACCATGCCACATTTTCTATGAATATAAATGATGATTGACTGTGTGAGAATACAATGTTTAGGAAATAAAAGATGAAATAGGAACATTACTTCGTAGGGTTAAGCGTTAGTGTTAACACATATAGATAAGTAAAAGTTAAATATATAGTCATTAGATTTATAGAAACCTATGGAATTAGGTTCCTCGTATACAAGAATAGTTGAACTTCGTAACACAAAGTTTCAAAACTCAAGTATTTATATATGTGAAACCCAAACTGTTTATGATGTGCTTACTCTACTATTAACTTATTGTTGTTTTTTTTGTTCTTTTGGTTCTTTGGCAAGGATAGAGAGGTGGAGGAAAGTGCATTGGCGAAGGAAGAAGAAGAAGAATGATAGAGAGCTCTATGAGACTGTTAGAGATTTTTGGAGCTGGAATAACTTTAGAGGATATGGAGGAATTGGAGAGTTTGAGATTAGAGTTCATGATTAAATTTTGTCTTAGGGATTTTAGGAGTGCTTTTTTTGTGCCCTGATTGTTGCTGGTAGAAATCCTATTTATACGAATGAAGATGATGATGACGATGCAAGGCAGGGGTGAGGTGTTGACACGTGGGGGAAGTGATTAACCATAGGTTAGAATTTGTTTGTAAAATTAATATTTTTAATTTTTAATTTATTTTCGTCCATTTAATTAAAATTCTAAAATTTGAAACGGACTTAGACCCAATCCAATCTCATACACTTAGTGGGCTCGAACCTCCTATCACCTGGTCCAATTACAGAACTTTGCTTTTAAGTTCGAAATATCATATCAACCCGTTAATTTGACCAACGCTTAATATCTAGGTTCAGCATAGCATCTTTGCTTATGACTATTAATTCATAATTTAAACAATTCGGTAAGATTTTAGAAGTGTGTATTCTAATTAATGAAAAAGGTAAAAAATTTGACGAAAAAAATCGAGCTACGAAAATGATAAAAAAATTCAAGAACCCGAACAAAATTTGGTTACTACAAATTCTACATTTGATGGTCAGCTAAACCAGCACTTACTGTAGCTTCTATCTTTGCTGAATGACTGGAAATAAAGAGCTTTTTTTATTGTACATTGCAACTTACATGATCTGTTTAAATATGTGGACATTCATGAGGTTATGCAAGTCATTGAAATATTTAAACTATATGCAATTAGTCAGACTCATTAGTCTCTCTCAGCTTCAGGACAGCAAAACTAATTCTCTTGGAGAAATTACTTGTCAGGCATCGCAAACCTTTCCTAGTGAAATTTTCTACCAATCTGTACTTGTTCTTCTCATTTTCCCCCGATCTGTACTTGTTCTTCTCATTTTCCCTCCTCGTAGAATCTTCTGAAGCTCCTCGGGGTGACAAGGGACAGCAAGAACGCCTTCCTGCCGGAACCCAAATTCCTCTTCAGCCAGTTCCAGCAAACTCAAGAACTCTGGATCATTCAGGTAATCCAACTTTACAGTGAACCTCTTTGCTTTCCCATCTTTGATTGCTGTGACGGCAAACTGCCCTTTCTTCACATCGTTTGGAACAACTTTCCTGGACTGATTGTCTTCTTCTAACTCTGGAATGCATTTCAGGCTCTGCCCCCTTCTGGATGCCTTGTGCAGTAGAGCCCTTTGCACCTTCCTTGTGAAAAGCTTGAGCATCACCAAGCCTTGGATGCTTTCTTCCTTGTTCAGCATGGTTATGAATGTCTGAGAATACAAAGGTATGCAAGCTCTGATTTTCTGTTTCTTTTCTCTCCTTTTGCAAACTTGCATTTGGGTAGCGCTTGGAAGGGAAAGGAGGGGATGATGATATACTAGAAGCCGGTCTTGGGGTTGGGAAACAAAACTGAAACCTGTGAGGGACACCTGGGACCCTTTGATATAGATACAGCATTGATGCCATTTAATGCTATAATTGATAGGTCATACACAGCATTTTCTGTAGATTGACACGATGGAGCCCTCAAGACACGTTTTACAGTGCCAAAACTTTGGTTTCATTTGTTATGTTTTCCTACGTGAAAACCAGTAATAGATTCAGCTGATTATTGCAGACTTAGCTGTTGTTAGCATTTCCCAAATGGGTTCATGTCAAAGATTATTCTTTCCCGTTCTGAATAAAGATAGTAGCGTCATTCACCATTGCTTAAACAGTCTTGAGAAATGAGTAAGCATATCTGCAGGAATAACATAAGGGATTGGCATACAAAGGATTAGACCTGGGCTTGGGATAGTGTGATCCGATGTTCAAGCCCCATCGACTTGTATTTCGGAGAACACTTCCTCAGGCTAGATTTCCGCCCAAGTCACCCGTTCCTAGGTCTCCTCGACATTAATGCTAGAGCAGGAAGGGGTTAGGAAGTTTGTGCTGGAACCAGCATTAAGTGACCCACCCATTTTGAACAATGGGTTTAAATGGGAAATGACTCTTAGCTTTTAGTCGGATCAAATCCTTTTCAGATATCGCCAAAAGTGATATTTCTTTTGCTTTATTGATGGTGTTGGTGCCTTGATGAGTCAATTCATAAGAAAAGCAAGTCCATGTGGCCAACTTCTCTTCTACTCAGTAGGGTCTTGGAAAGCCAAACTCGCTCTGGGTCGTCCACTTGTTTCCTTCCATCACTTCTTGTGTCTGATAGTTAAGAAGATGACAGTATGAGTGAGTGTTGTACACGACAGGGTACAAATTACGTACGCGCTTTGATACTTGCTGCTGTTAGGGTTCCCTAGTACATACCACGTACCACGGTTCAGCTCTATCTTTCCTCATATTTGAGGTCTTATTTATATATGTTGGCCTGATTTAGCTGCGGATTGTAGAGAGCTGGCTCTGGTATTATCAATGCATTAGACTTCATATTAGATTTGGAAGGAAGTTGTAAGGAGGATTATCAATTTGTTTTGAAATTGGGGTCTACCTATCTACCTGGAACAAGATGCTCACGGAGAACTACTTGTAGTAAATTGTGATATTGGTCCCCGGACTACCGTACAAATTGCCAACTGCATTTGAACTGGACCGGTGAGACCGTTAGGGCTGCCGTGCTTTCTGCTTCCTTGTGTTTGGGGGCCCTCTGCCCTCTAGGGATTTGGATTGATATTGATTATTCTGCCAAGTTTACTATATGAATAACAAGTTATTTTTCTCCATTGCTTTCTTACATTCACACACAAGGGTTTCCTTAATCTGCTCTCTTATTATAATCAAACAATGGAGACTACTACTCTTCTTTCTTCCCCCGGCGATACGGATTGTTTGATGAATGGGAAAACCCATTGGGAGAAGAAGATCTGGAGGTTCTTGCTGGTCTGCAGATTTACATTCGTCTTGTATGAATAATTATTCTCTAATAGACAGATTTTGCTTGTATGTACAAATCAACTATATCAAACCATCCTCTTCTCCTTCTCCAATTAATTTTGCCTAATCTTCTTCTCTTTCTCAAAACAAATTATTTCGGCCAAAATGCCTCATCCAAATGACTTATTATTTTTTGTCTAAAATTGTCAGAGATAAATACCCTTACAAGAGAGAAATAAAATAAATATAACATAAGTGCAATATGTAGGATGTGGCTAGATTCGAACCCGATACCTCCAAATCTCCATACATATAATGCAACCAAATACACAAGTCCAATCACCCCCAAATCTCTTATAATTGAAGTTTGTGTGGGTGATTTGGATCTTCATGAAAATTTCGTTTCAAATCACCCTTTTGAACACTTAAATCAAAAGAGATTTGGTGTGATTCGAAATCACCTTATAGACCCGCAGAAAATTTTGCATAATTTGGAGGGTAGAGATTTCAAAATAAGGATGCAAGATTTGAGAATTTTTTAACTAAAATTATCCTTTTTTTTAAATTTCTAAGAGAGTGTCCCAGTAGTAGGACAATGAGATTATTGTCGTGGGAATGCGGGTTCGATCTATCGTTCCGCTGTGGATTACCTATAAAACATTTGTGCCCGGTTTTGACCGCAGACATCCAAATTACCCACACCGAAAATTAACCTACACCCAATATCACTCAATGTGATGACTGACGAGGGTATTTCCTGTCATAAAAAAAATTCTTACTATTTCAAATTACTTAACCGTAATTTGCTGAATTGGGCTTAAGCTATCTCTGGTAATTTGTGTACTTCCAAAATTTGGGCTTCCTTTTTATCCGAGACAATTTGAGCTATATGCTTAAACAAATGTGATTTTGGGCTTTCTTAAAATTTAAATAATCACATAATTAAAAGAAAATACATAAATTTCAGCCAAAATGACATTAGATTAGATTCACTAATAAATTTTATAATGAAGTTTTTATATTGTTCATCGAAAAAAAAATTATATTTTATTCTTTAGATTGCCAAAACTGATAACATCACTAGTATCTGTTCATCAGTTGATACTTCTATAAGACTTGCTTACGATTGTTGCTACTCAAATATACCAACAACTTAATTAAATATTTGATACATCACTTTGGCCACAACCTCACACAGTACAAGCCGATTTCTACTCCGGTTCGGGTACTTAATTGTACATATCAAACCGGCCTGGAGAAGAAATCCAATTCCAGGGGAACTGTAAAAAGTAACAGAACAAAGAGCAAATGCAAGTTCACTGCGAGAACCACCCTGCAGTACCGTTACGAGCTCCCTTTCTCCAGTTTCCAAGAATCCTTTGGAGATCAACAGACCTGCAAGGAACATAAAGCACTCCACCTTGTCGAAGCCCGAATTCCTCCGCAGCCAATTCAAGTAGGTTCGTGAAGCCTGGGTTACCTAGGTAATCAAGCCTCTTAGGTTCACCATCATTTACAGCACACACGACGAAATATCCCTCTTTCACATCCGCAGGCATCATTATTCCTCTCTAACATAAACTGCTTATAGATGATCTTCATTATCTTCATCAGCATCAATGATCCATCTCCGGTTCTTCTAGGCATTATTCCCCAAATGAACAAAACAAAAACAAAAATTTTGAGTAATGAGAAGCATGGAAGGCTGAGAAGCCCCTCCTAGGATTTATACACCTATGAAGAACAGGAATGGCCGAACTGCAGAAAGTGCATGTGAAGATGTTGAGGAATCATATATAGATCGTAAGAATTAGTAACTTCACATCTGATCTCCACGTCAGGGACGTTGTACAAAAGTAAGAGAAAATGGTATGGATCCATTAAAGACCGTGCTAGGTGCTCAACTCAACAGTTTAACATTCATTATTCAAGACACAAACCAGATGCGCTTTACTTACTGTTTCAACATCTCTCCACATATGGGAAAACAAGATGCACAAGGTAACTAACTAAAGATAGATGCAGTGGATGCACATATTGTTAGATAACATGTGGTTTAAATGGCTTCGAAGACAGAGTGATTATCTATGAATATCTCTGTTACATAGTTCAACAGAGAGCAGATCATAATCCAGCTGAACTAACTGAAGCATTAAAATATTTGTAATGGATAACTTAACTGAGAAAATCACACAAAACAAAGCAGTGGGCTCTTCATAGGAAAACAGAGGACGACATATTTGGAGAGTTACTATGAGCGAATACGAATGTCATAAACAATCACAGGGACGATGTAGCAACACCGGTCACTGATAGAAAAACTCATATGATATGCTCTTGTTCCAATAGAATAGAACATAATTGAAGAGTTTCCATGAAATAACCGTAACTAATATGACAGACCTAGGCAAAGCAATCATTAAGTTTGCATCTACCCTGAACTAGATTACAGATATTTACAGACAGCAGATTTCCTGATTCAATCCTCTAGTTTACTTAGATTTGTATCCTACGTGTACTATATATGATGTCATTCCGAGCCATTACCATCACAAGGTTAAATTTCAAGTGATTGACATCAACGCGCCCAGATTCCAGAAACTCTTACTACCAAATTTGTGGTAATCATCACTTCGGAGAGCAGTGAAAGAGGGAAATGTAAGTGCATGATAAAGCTGGCCTGGCACTACCATCTTTGCTGACGAGATTGATCTCAGAGCAAACAGAAACAACACTATCCCAGCCAAGCTTACATGGTTACATTCCGTGTTTAAGATTGATCAGACTATCCCAGCCAGGCAGCCAAGATCATAAACTATTTAGAAACATACACACACACACACACTGTCACATACAGCTAAAATCATATATCTACACAAAGTATAAAATGTCAAAAACAAAAACAAAACCAAACCGTTGGGTTGCGCTTAAATCCAATAGTACTAGGATAGTCATCGCAAGGGAAAACGTTGTGGCTGGTGACCAAAACAGACGGAGGAAAAATTCTGAAGCAGACGGAGGACCACAGAAAATTCCCTCCGATTCGCCGGCCAGAATGAAATCCTTAATTCCGTCAATTATCCGCTGTCCAATTGCGTTGTAGATAAATCCCTGATCAGAACCCTAACAAACAAGAATCGTCCTCAGTGAAACAAAGAAGCACCAAATAAACTGAAATTGCGCAAGGAATTTAAAGATACCGTATTGCGATGGGAAGACGGAAGAAGTCAACCATTCATGGAGGAGAGGAGAGAAGGTCGGAGATGAGGCGAACAAGATTGAAGGAGAGAAAGAAGAGGAGAAGGAGATAGCAGAGGACGGCGGCGAAGCGGAAGAGGAGAAGGAAGAGGAAGAGAGCAACGACAATTGAGAAAGGAGAGTCCAGTAGGATCAATATCACTGCCATGCCTTGATGCGACGATAGTGGAAAGCCATGGGTTTTCGGAATGTTCGTGCTGTTAGATATTGGGAATCTGGCGATGCCGCCGACTTCGACTCCGAGCTTGGGTGTTGGTACTGTTGATAATTTTATCTACATTTCGCACCAATATTTTTCACATAAATGGCGTCATTTAGTTTTAATTACATTCAAAAGTTCAGTGGTGAAAAGAAAGGAAATCCGACCTACCGGATTCGAACCAGTGACCTAAGGATTTCAGCATATCAACACTACAGTCCTCCGCTCTACCAACTGAGCTAAGGTCGGATTGTGAAGATCAGCAGGTACGACAAATTATATCACTTCAAAGATTGGATATAAGTGTAAGAATTTTACAGTAAATGTGTGCCTCACGTGAACAACAATCAACAGTCCAAAAGACCACAACGATATGATGGTGGACAACAGTCCAACACCCAAATAAAGGATGTATCCAACTACCTGAAGAGGAAGGAATGGTTGGACCTCTAAACCACTGATCATCAATCATCATATATATAAATGTACATGGGACATGAAAATACATTTGTATCGTACAAACAAAGTTTACATCATAAAATTCCACACCACATATTACAAAATTCATATCGACCGACAAACAAAAGTTGTACACTTGAATCGGTGGCCATGGACCCTATCCTACCCCCACAAATCTAACACAATAAAATCCCACAGCAGTAGAAATCCATAATTCCCAAGTCCCAACCATACATTTATGCGGAAGACAGTGTGGCTATTCTTTCCCTGTTTTTTAAGGGCTCTCGCCATCGCATCGATCTGTACAGTACCAACCCAAAAAAAGAACAAACGAACACCAAACCATATTCAGCAGCATCAGTACTCCTCATTTCATTTGGGCAGCATCTTTGCAAAATCAAAAGGGCTATCATCGCCCTCAACTGTTGAGTCACATGAAGAAACGTTGAGTTGATTGAGAGGGGGGATCCTGGCCCTCATCAGTAGCAGCTACTAGCTAGCTCCACAAAACAAGATCCACATATATGATATATAGCTAGCTGTCCTTTTAAAAACCATCATCATGTCCTTTCTGTTAGAAGTGACTCCCCTGGTTATGATTCTTTTTCTGTGCGAAAAGAACTACATTATGAGTGGTTACCATGAAAATAATATTTAGTTTCGAATAAACAAATTCAGCCTTCTAGTTCAAAAAGGTTTCTCAAGTGGCAAAATCAAAGAGTGAAGAAGACTATGGAAACAATGGGAGAAGAGCTGAAAAGGAAAACTTCAAGGTGACACTAACACTAACATACGTATACTCGCAATATGTTCTTTTTTAGGATAGAACGCTTGAAAGTAAGTAAAGGTTTATTTTGTGTGTGTATTAAATTTGAATTTGGGATTTTTAAGTCATTAAATATGTTATTTTATTATTGGAGCTAAATGTTTTTTTGAGAGAAAACGTATCTATCGAGATAAATATTATATTATATTTATTTGTGAGATACGATTTGATTTGATTTGAATTTAGTATTTTTAGAGGCATAATTAATAGAAGTTGGGTGAGGCACAACTCACCTCAATTTTGGCGAAGATTATTAAACTTAGGTATATGTTTACAATTTTTTCGTATTTGACTAAGAATTTGATCATGTCAGAACTATAAAAGGAGTAAGTGATCCGATGGAATAAATATTTATTTTTATGAACAATTTGTTTAAACTAAAAGGTGAAAATAGCCGAACAAATAATTTTTTGTATATTGATATACTATTAAATTTTATAATCATGGTTATTCAATATGAAAATTTCGCATCAAATTCGGCTCTCCATGCATGAATTATCAGCAGAGCTATTTCTGAGCAAATTGATCGATCCCTACTCCCCATTCTCTGTTACTGAGCTTCATGTTTCGCATTTATTGCTATCTATCTCCATTCTCCCCCTTCGTTTTCATTTAATTCCACCACCACCAATAATGAGAAGGAAAGAAATAACAGAGAAGAAAAGCAAAGAAACAAAGAAATTCCAACTACCCTTTTTTCCATTATATAATTTGCTTACAAAGGACACACACAAAAAGAAAAAATTATTACCTCAAATTAAAAGCAAAACAAAAAAAACAACATAAATAAATAGAGCTTTTGATAATGACATGACCATATAATTCCCACAATCAATTCTTTAGAATTATTTCTTCCCCCTTTGGGTTAAGTTATAAGTTCACAACCAGCACTCCGGGGTTAGTGAATGGTCCCTTGAGGAATCCCAACAATAGTTGTACACCATATGGTACTTCTGCACCCATCTCAGCGAATTATACTGCTGCCTCGTCAGCCCACCTGTCCGGTACGGCGATGCTGAGGCCGGCCGGCACCATCGTGGCGAGTAAGCAGTGCACCCCGATGCCTTGAAGTTCTTGTAGTTCGCAACAAAGGGTTGGTACTTATAGTCCGCTTTGTATTTACCATCGTCAGTGGCCCAAGCCGATGCATCCCATATCGAACCATATATCCACATTGGCCTTAACGGAAATGTTGCCGCAGTTTTCCTCGGATACCTCCTTATCGGCACATCATCCACTAGGAATCTTTCACAATACCAATACAACAAATGAAACGAACACGCATGAAACAGAGCAAAAACAGAGTGTGGCCGCATAATGACGACAAAAAATGAAAACAAAACAAATCTCATTAAATTGTCTATCTCCAAAAATGCTCTGTTTTCGATTGGGGCTGCGTGGCAACAGATGGTCGGTTTACCATTGTAAAATTTAGTTAGACTTACATGATTTCTCTGGGGTTCCAAATGATGGCGTAATGGTGGAATCTTTTGGTGGGATCGAACCATAAATGAAACTTCATCTCTCTCCCAATGATTCTTCCATCCCCACTTCCCCTAATGTAGACGTTGGTCTGTAAAGTGTAAGGCTCACCAAATGTCTTCCCCAGGAATTCAATGTCCACTTCATCATGGTGTCCTGGATGAGCTTCTGCATTTGATAGCTACCCAAAAAAAAAAGATTAATGAGTTCTTCTATTAATGGTAGGTATGATCATCATTAGTAAGCTAGCAATGCTTATATATCTCACATAGAAAGCAGTGTTAACTCCAGCAGTGTATCCGGATTGGAGCTTAATGGAAGTACCGAAATACCCAGATCGAAATGGCTTCACTGACTTGAACCCGCTTCCTGTTCATCACCAACAAGTTAATTAAGTAGAAAAGGACTGATCTTTTTAACTAGCTAAGCAAACTATTATATTGTTAACAGTACTTACCAGAAGTTTTATCCAACCAAATGGTGACTCCATTGCGGTCGACTCGTTGATGGGTCTGGCCCCAGAGGGTTCTGTAGCCTCTGTAGAAAGGCATTGATCTGAACCGGAAGCTGGGCCGGTAGCCAGGACGGGGCGGCCTAGCCCTAGCATTGGTGATGGATGAAGAAAGAACCAGAAGGAGCAATAATGGAAGAAGGGTTAAAGAAGAAAAAGACGATATTGCCATTGTAGATATAATATGGAGAAATAATATGGAGAAAGAGGAGATTTTTATTAGGTGAGGTGGGAAATAAGTGTGTTTGTGTGTGTATGAGGGAAATGGGAAAAAGAAGAGGATGTCAAGGCTTTTTATATATAAGATTTTTAGCATAAACTTTGAGAGAGATATGGCCAAAGCTTTGGAGTTCTTTACATGAGCCTTGAGCATGGGAGGCCAGTAGTACTACATTTTGGTGAAAGAGATATGATATAAAAAAATACTATTGGAAATCAGTTTGTGGGTCCACTGTTTGATATTTTTATTATTTATTAAGTGGAGCAATGTTTGTACAACCTATCGAAGAGCAAAACCCAATCCTAATTCAAGAACAAGCAACATGAACTATTAATGACATAAAACTGAATCAGATTGGGATTGAAGAGCTGATTGTTATCTCTTGGAAGCAGAAGAGAGACGAAGATGACACCTACTCATTGGTTGTCGATGCTAGATGAGATTAGAGCAAGAAGATGTTTACAAACAAAGATATGCGATTTTTGTTATTAAGTATTTGTCAATCAGAATTTCTATTTTGATTTTCAGAACTTCACAAAACAATTAATCGAGGAAAATGATGAATCGTAAGTTTCGACAAAATGATGTTGAATAACATATTCGACGGCAACATGGTTAAATTTTTAGGTAATGAAGTTGTTAATTACACAAACTTTAGGATTTCAATGGCATAAAATTGGGAGGGCCAGTTATAACTCGCCACGTTGCATTTGTCCCCGGTGCATGTGCTCCACCGGAGTGTTACCCATAAATGATTTAAAGCTTTTTATTAATCAAATAATTGAGATTTAATATATGGAGAAGACTCCGGTGCACTAGTGTACACGATACACTCTGTCACATTTTTTCTATATATTATGCTTAAAACTAAGAATTTTGATGTTCTTGTTTAGTGTTTCGGGTTTAGGACATAATGGTAAGTGTTTAGAGTCTAATTAAGAGTTTTATGATTGGTTAATTTAGATTTATAGTCAAAAGTCAGAGTTTGGAGTACGATTAAGGATATGATTTTTTGATGATAAAATGTTTGAGGGTTAGAATTTAGCGTTTAGGAGTTTAACATTATCCTTTAGGGTTTAGGATTGTATGTGAGGTGTTTAGGGTTAGGGTTTAGGGTTTAGGATTTAGGGGTTTAATGTTCAATGTACCGTGTACACTAATGCACCGGAATCTCCGCCTTTAATATATAATTTAATTAATTTATAAAAATATATTATTTTAATATTAACTAATTGTTATAACATTTATTATTATCAACTAAATGCATGCCCTAATTAAATAATGTCATAATAGAGATGGTAAATGTCCATCTTTTATCTTTCAGATACTAGGGTTTAAATCATATTTGTTACGTTTCTGAAAAAAATGTAATCATAAAAGTCTGGTCCAAAATAAAATATCAATGTTTGGTTTTGACCATTTGTATAAACCGCTCAATCGATATTGACTTTTTCATCGATTTGAAATCAGACCAGATCAACCAGCCGGTTTAGTCCGATTTTGACAACAATGGTGTGAAGTGGGAAGATTGTTTTATTTTTTTACTTTTGTGGAATGGTAAAGTGGGAAGAGTGCTGAAAGCAAGAAAAAGGAAAGAAGAAAAGCTTCATTCTTTATAAATTGCATTATTATGGATATAAAGAATTGTCAATGGCTAATTAGTGCACAAAGAAAAGAGGTATGATATGATTTGTTTGTGTGGTGCTGGTACATCACACAAAAACTTGTAGAATAGGATAGCATGTATTTTATTCAAAAATGTGAAAGTCATTTGCCTCTTTTGAAAATAAAGTCATGCATATTTTAATTCCATATCTTCTTGTTAGTAGTGTCTTCAACGTGTCTGCATAATGTATTTTCTGAACTTGTTGGATAAATGTTAATAACTAACCATCTTGGATGGTATAAGATGGCAAAGTGTGGACTTAAGCGAAAATCCTCCTCATTTCGATAAAGTATGAATCTGATTGTGGTATTCTAAAAATGTCAAGATTGACTGTTTATTTTTGGTTAAAGGAAAATTTTAACTAACTTGGTTTGAAAATAGGCGGTCTGGATGCACCTCATGAATGATATTTCTAAAACCAACCTTCACATTTGGGTATCCTTCACACTTTTTACGTCGACACAAGCATCATTTCGGACCAGTTGCTCACGGAACAATTCCAAATGATTGGATCAATTATACTTTTTTTTACAAATCATAGATGTAAACAATCCCTTTCAACCGCCTTATTGAGCGTAACATGTAAGATTATTGTAGAAAAGATGGATGAATTAAGGAAGACAAGTGCAGTGCTACTTTGGAATTCAATATAGTGTCAACAACATATACGCGATTGTTAGCTTTATTTGAATAGTGTGCAACGATCGACATGTAACTGTTGGCTATGTAGCTAATAATCGACATGTAACTGTTCCTACGTAGCTGATGAAAACGTATGAGCACTGGATGGATGCCTATTGTGTATAAAGGTAGTGAAGAAAGCGACTCAGAGTTGAAGCCTGCAATTTTCCCAAGCCTACTATTACTGATGCCGTATTGCCGTTGCCTGTCCCACTAATTGGCCGTTTATGTATAGTCTAGTTTCCCACAATCAAAATTTACTCCCATGCAATGCACACGACAAATACTACGACATGTTTGGTTTTGATGTTTTAAATATAGTCATTTTTTTTGGAGAAGTAAATTTGAAAATTTATGCCTTTAAGAGAAAAGTTGAGGTTCAAAACTCAACAAAAATGAGTTTGATGGAATTTCAAATTTTAATTTTTCTACTTTTTAGATTTGAATACTATTCTTGTATTATTTGCAAAAAAATTTAAAAGAAGAGAAGACAGTCTAATAATAAAATTAAAAATTATATATTTCCACCTAAACTTCAACAATAAAATTTCCAAAAATGTAAATACATCATTTTAAAAATTACCAATTTCTTAGAAACTGTTAATTCTCAAAACACAAAAACGTAACAGGTATTTTATTCCTCAAATATTTTTTATTTTGCCGATTCTGTATTTCGCTTACAAGAAAAATGATACTAGTCATTTCCAAAGAAATTACAGAAGACAAACAAGCAAGGGGGAAAAGAACAGGAAATTATGATCAAGATCCAAAAGGCTTGAGACTTGAGGGGGGTAGTTGTGGCCTGTGGGTACTTAAATGCTGCATCTCTGCATGCCCAACATTTAATAGATGGCAGGCACCAGGAACTTGGACTTTTTGGAACCAAATGTTGTTGATAGGTAAAGCTTCATGTTTCAGCGCAACTAGATTGGATAAGACAACGAAAGGAGCTCCAGAACCAGAACCAGAACCAGAACCCACCAATAATTTCCACTCTTTTTTTGTAGCTCAAGAGTTGGAGAAACGAGTGATGTTACAACGTGATGATGCGATGTGAGAAGGATTGATCGATGTAGCCAATAACACCGCGTATACTAACAAGTATATTACTGGGCGAGGTTTCATCTTACACATTTTTCTTTAGTGACATCAAACTATATCGTACGTACTAGATGGGTTGTTGATCCAATCTCGAACCAGTGCAATACAAGAATACTAAAATTATATTTCAAGCAATGTTTCTAAAAATCCAACCGGCTGGGTGAACAGGATCCTTGACCAAAACTGGTTTTCCGGTTTGTAAGAATACGTCGTGTTCCTTAAGTATACGTAATTTGACCATGGCGTGAACATAAAAGTTATAGAAAATCTAATTATCTTTCCAACGCTGCTGACCTTGCATCAATTGGACATCCAAGCGATGAGTTATGCTCAAAATACTAAACAATGACGTTTTGTTCCCAAGTCGAACGTTTTGAGTTGTTCCGGCCTCCCCGTCATGTCTTGATTCATCTCTAAATGTCATATGACACCTGAAATGTACCAAAAACATACCAAACACCATAACACGGCCCCAAGGGGCAAGAGAACAAAAAATGTACTAAAAATCCTGAATTTGAATACATTTCGACATACAAAAATATAGTTTATAACGAATTGCTAAAGTTGATGTTGTGGCGTTTTGAAACCTATTAAAAATTACTAATCAATTTATGAGATGGAAATAATCTTATGCTAATTAACACTAAAAATAGCATCTAGAAAGTATACATTAAATTCCAATTATTTGATTAATAGAAAGCTTCAATTCATTTTTATAGTTTGAAACTACTTGAAAAATAATTCAATGACTATGTTTTTGATAAATTAGATTATGATATTCAACTCCTTATACTACTGATTTGATCCGGCTCAATAAACAAATGACTTGGCCCGGCTTAACCATATCTAATTAATAATTAAAGCGGTCCAACCCTGTTTGGAAATCGGTTGTACTTCGGTCAAACCATCAAATCCTAAACCCTTAATCTCGCCGATTCATTCTCTAGTTCGGTTATGAAAACCTTCATTTCAAATATGATTTAAATTTAGTTTTACAACGGACTAAACCTTAAAATACATACGGTTATTCTTACCCATTTGACATATATCTATTATGTTCTGAAAGCCATATATACTTACTCTAAACACCAAATAACTTGTACTCGAATAGTTATAACACTTAATCAATTTTATTCTTAACGATCCTTAATTTGAAATCAATAATACACAATCATTTCAAAACTCATATAATGACATGCGTCACTTAATCTAACAATCCACAACTCAAATTTTATTTTGACAACCACATCACTAAATCTAATGCTCAGAGTTCAAAAAATTGTTTATTCCAAACAAACTGAACCTTAGCTGTTTTTTTTACTGAATATGATAGAAAAAGGTAGATTAGTTGGGGCTTGAGGCCCTTGACAATATATATCCCAACACTTGCATTTCTCATCATTTGACAAGCTTCTCCCCCATCCCATACCATATATTGCGACAATTTGGCTAACAAAAGCAATATAAAAAAATTGATCTTTTGTTCTTGGTACTCCGTTGTCTCCGTTTATGTGCTCTGTCACTCTCACCTTTCTTTTCTCGGCCGTGATATATTGGAATTGGAGATCTGTGGTGGGATGAGGTGGAGGGGCAATGCAGGGGTTCGGGCCGGGGAAGATCCACCACACATATTAATATACACATGATTGTTAGCATTTAAAAATTGAGACTTAGCGTCCGCCTTCTATAAGAAAAACTGAAGAAAATAAAATTATAAGTCAGCACTCGACATGGCAGTGCAAGCTGTCATGGCCAGATGAATAGACTCATTTTAACGGTGGATTAACAAAAACAGTAACGAGATAGGGTATATTTGTTAAGTTGGTATAGTTGAAGGGGTTGAATTGATCATTTCATAGTACAAGGTCTTATTTGTTAACATGAAAAAGTAGAGAGGGGAAACTACCATTTTCCCTTCTCAAATATAATTGAGACCCACAATTTCAAGGCTAAAGTTAATTTTAAGAAAATAAACATTACATAACTCTACGTAACTACTCTATCGCAGTGTAGTCTGGAAGACAACTGGGGAATCAATATGTTGGAGATGAGGAGATACGAATGGTCAGTCATATGGTATTTGTCCCAGAACATGTACTCATTTGGGTTTCGGCAGTAGGGCGCATCACTGGACGACCCGCACGCCATAGTAGAGTTTCCACAGCACCCAACGTAATTAGGGTAGTGATACCCTGCATGCATGCGTCCCAAGAAACAACTTAACTAATGCTAATTTATTATTAAGTAGTTATCAACTGGTAGTAATCACTTAATTAGTTAGTTACATACCTAGGGACCAAAAGTGGTCAAAGAGCCACTGGGCCGCTCCCCAAATGTCACCGTAAACAATACGGACGTTGGGGAACTGGTCTTGAAGGAGTTGGAGCTCTTGCTGGAGTAGGTTGTTGTGAAGAATGTGCAAGGCGTTTTTGGTCGCATTGCAGTGGGTTTTGTTGTCATGAAAATTCCCATCCACCATGCACCCACCTTCATAAACTCCAGTTGCAACTACTTTCGTAGCTCCATACTCCTTTATAAGATTCTGTTATTTAACGCACACAAAATTTACCAATATCTAATTTGACGAATTAATGACGTGATACTTTGATATATGATGTCATGGCTGCAAGCACATCGGGTATGAGGGGGAGCGTCTTTTGCTCCAAGTAGGGAAGATCGGAACCCTGAATGTTGCCGTAATCATTCCCTCCACCTCCTACCACGAACAAGGAAGATTCCAGATGCTCCCGACGACCTGCAAATACAAGTACAAAAATGGTTGCATTAGTTAGCCAGGTTGTGATTATGTAAGTGAATCTTTATATACGGTTTGTCAAATAACTATTGTCTTTAATAATAGAGTCATTTGCTGTTTTACTAAAATAACATATTAATAATCAATAATGGTTTTGAGATTCTCACTCTTCTTAGAAAATCAATGAACTTGACAATGGCGGACTCGAAAATCTCTTTCTTCTAAATTCGCTTTTCAATACTATTGATGACCAAATCAGTAAAACCGTCGAGTAAGTATGAGATCGAAAAGTGATCTGAAATCGTAATCGTAGAATCGAATTGCGAAATCGTAAGATTTCACGACTCTTAAATAATGTCAAATAGTTAAAAGTACACCAGGCAAGAATATATAAAGTAGCTAAATATTGATTTAACTTCATTATCCAAACTGTGTTCGGTTCACTTTACCCGTGAAAATCAGTTTCGGTTTGCTCAAACAAGTGGAATTGTGAGTTTACCGATTTTACTCACGATTTCACCCGATTTTATGTTTTCACCAATTTTACTCCGGATTTCACCCAATTCCGCCCGATTTCGAGTTTGCGTGAAATATGGATCGCTAGCCCTAACTAAAGTCATAAAATCGTACGATTTTATGATTTAAATCGCCGATTCACTACCTTGTTGATGATTAATATGATAAAAGAGTTATTTTAACAAAATAGTAAATATATATTTTTATTAAGAATATATTAGTCAATTTATATTAAAATACAAATGCACTAAGTAAAATAAATAAATAAATAAAGCAAAGTGTATATAAATAAATAATTAATTAATGAAGCAACTCACCGGTTTGATTGGGAAAAGATTTCGTGAGGTGTTGGTCAAACCACTGGAATTGGAGGTCAACGCTACTCTAGGAAAAGGGGAGAGATATGTTCCATTGGGCCCTCTTTTCCTTGGAGAGAAGCCCAACACCGCCGACTGCAAAGTTGGCCCCATGTGAATGGTCTAGCCTTTCATTTAGAGACGGGTTCAGGTGCGGAACACCCGCTGCTTCCGCTGTCCAAGTTTATCAAGTAGATCGATCGATGTAGGGAAATTACAAACCAAGACCAATTAATATCAACAAAAAAAGAAGAATTAAATTAGTAGTGATGGATGCATTGTTGATTAGTTTACCGATGTGGTCGATGATCAAGTATCCATCGCAGAATCTGCCAGTTGGGTGATGAGGATTGGTGGTCATGCCGTATGGAAAACGACCACAGTAGGCATTCGGGAACTCAACAAGAGCGTTCCCTGTGTGGGAAAGCGAATCTCCGAAATTGTATATTGCCTTGATGTCGCAGCCCTCCAAGGGTCGTAACTTGGCGTGGCAAGACGAATTATGAGTGGTAAGGAGAAGGAAAAAGATGAAGATCGTAGCAAGGGGAGATGGATAGTAAACCATTACCGGAAACTGATTGAAGGGAGTTAAAGTCCAAGAAGTTTCAAAGTTTGCCTTACTGAGAGTGGAAAGATATTTAACTTCACTGGGTAGTAGTACTGAGACGTTGACACAATTGTAGCAATGGAATGGGTTGGTAAAGGGAAAAGAGAGAAATGGGCAACCGCTGGGAACCCAAACATCCATCACATGCAAGTAATTAAATGAATCATGCATGCATCCAACCCTTTTAATTTCCTTTCTTCACTCATCACTACACTACTCTCTGAACCCAACCAGTACTCTTAAATATTTTTGGTAACAATCATCTTCATTTCTTGGAAGATAGATGAAGAGACCACTAGCCACTAGCCAGCAACAAGGAAAGTCATGACGTAGGAAAATGGTGATCAATATATGAGAAGAAGGGCGTTAGTTTACGAAAATTGAGGTATTTATTAGCCGTTTATAAATAGTTATTATCAAATTGGAAGTATTTGATTTCTAGATATAAATGTTATATTTTCTCGCTAAAAAAGAGGCGAGGACTAAAATTATGAGTCACAGTTTTACAATTCTCCACTATCACTAATATTGGTATTTTAGATTCTGTCTTTGAAAAGTGTATTTATTTCTATGTCAAGAAAATAAAAATAAAAATTGGAATGGAAAAATTATGCTTAATTAAAATATAGTGGGAAATAAGTATTTTTAAAATTCGTAACAATAAAATTAATATTATTGATCTTATTAGATTCGTCTTGTGAGTGAAAAATATTTCTATATAAAAAGACAAACAATCGGATAAAAGTTATATACATTCTAAACTGACCATTTAAATATGAGCATTTAAGGTTAAAAAGAGTGATTTGACGGTTGAAATAAATATAGTACTAGCACCAATATTAAAGCCAAAATTGAACATGGGACAAGGGTGACCTTAATATTCAACGATGGAATCAGTTGCTTCAACATCGAGAATACTTACAAATGATAATGGTACGTACCAAATACAAAGCATACATGATCCGTATTATATGAAGATGGCTGAATTTGCGGTGACGGAGATTAACAAGGTTACTCCCAAATCAAAGCAACTGAAGTTGGTGAGCCTGGATCAAATAGATAGGTATGTAGAGGGCGATTACCAATTATTCTATCTTTATATAACAACATCCAATCAACTTGGTAGAGACAAATACATAGCTCAAGTTAACATAGGTTCTTTATTCGATGATTTTATTTTTATGGGCTATCACCATGCATAGCTCTTCTGGGTTAACCACTAAACTTCAATGTATGAGAATAAATATATTCAGATGATAATAAAAATAATAAAGTCTGTGATTAGCGACTTAACATACTCGTCAAATGACCACCACATCCGTGTGATTTTTTCCATGTTTTGTTCCGAAACTACCCCATTTAACTCAATTTGTTTGACTCATTTTCAGCCGGTGGATGAAAATTGACCCAAAAGTGACCTGATCCAACGACCACGATCTGTCGAATCCTTCTCTCGGATCAATAACGGCGTTGACTTGAACGCGAACAACTCAGTGATGTCACCACTTATATGCACTACAGAGTTGAGTTGAGAAAATCAATAAAATTGAAATTAGCTACAATCAATGGCTTTTCCTGAAGATGAACCAAGAAGAACAGACTTTAAACAAAAAGAACGAAGACCTGGATATGATCCAGGAACTTGGACTTTTTGGAACCAAATGTTGTTGATAGGTAAAGCTTCATGTTTCAGCGCAACTAGATTGGATAAGACAACAGAACCAGAACCAGAACCAGAACCAGAACCCACCAATATTTTCCACTCTTTTTATTGGATCGCTCTACTTTTTATTATTCAACGCCCTAATATTTGAATTCAATAAGTAAAATTACGCAAATATCCTTTGAACGTAACATTTAAATACATACATAATGTCACTACCTAATTTGAAACTCTCAGTTCTCTAAAACCCAATCTTCTTCCCACTAATAATTCCGCCGCTCGCCGTCGCCGCCCGAAACCCTTAATCTCACTGGTTCACTCTCTAATTCGGTTATGAAAATCTTACTTTCAAATATGATTTAACTTTAGTTTCACAACAGAATAAACCTTAAAATATATATGATTACTCTTACCCATTTTATATATATATGGTGGTGAACACTTTGATACTTTTGGAGTATCGGTATTTCGCTTATGTATCCTACGAGGCGGTTGTTAGATGACATCTATGCGACACCTAATATAAATTTTCAAATATTCTTTTTAGTCCTTCTAATTTAAAATATACCGAAACATGAGTTTATCAATTTTTTATATTTAAATTAATCGGTTTAGTTGATTTGAGTAAATACTAAATTCGAATTGATCATGAACATAAATCTAAATCTTCAACCAATACTAAAAAAACATAGATTCAATGATCATTGAATCAAAACTTATTATTTCCTCAGACTTCTCCTCCCGCAATTGGATCCGACAACAAGTGCAGACACCCTCAAAGTCTTGATTTTCTGAGGAAGGGTCGTTGGAGAGAAGTGGAAGCAAGTGACGACTCTCCAAAGTCATATTTGTAAAAATGGGCGACGACTCTCAAAACTTCATATTTTGAAACCGTCTCCTCTGATCGATGTTTATAGTTAGATATATATTCATGTTGGCCTCCTGTGTAACCAAACTTGCAACAGATCAAACTTTTTAGGTAACGGTTTCTTCGAATCACCTCCTGAGTAACCAAATCTGCAACAGATCAAACTTTCCAGGTAACGATTTCTTCAAATCAAACTTTGGTCGGAAGTTTGGTCGGTGCCACATCAGCAAGTTAAGGGAATTATAGAAGAAAATTGGATGGAAGTACCATATTGTTACGTTTTAATAGGTAAGTTACTAATTGGTTACAAATGATAGTTACGATATCAAAATACACCCTTTCAATAGGTAAGGTACCAAAAATGTTAATAAAATGAAGAATTGGCAAAACCATTGCAAAATGAGAATTATATAGATTACAATTAGGAGGTAAGGTAGTAGCAAGGTAGATTTTGGCTACCCGATCGACGAAGTTATTCAACCTCTTGGGACAAAAGAGAAAGAGATAGAATTAGTATTGTATAAGGATCGCTCTAACTTAATTTAATCAGGGAAAGCATTGGAGGGTTCGTGACCTGGTCGTAAGTAACAAAATTCCAATTGTTGAACAATGGAGGGTTCGTGACCTTGTTAGTGTCGAAGGACAATGGTGATGAGACTTGCTCCACAACTATTTTCCTCACGAGGTCTAGAGTCTCGTTTATGTTTTTTTTATAAATTCGTTTTTAGGATGTTGCCCCCCACTTGGATATGAGCGAGCCGCGGACGGTCTTCTTTGTGGCAAATTTATAATGTCGTTATCGGAATTAATGAACAAAATAACTAGTCCGTTTGGCGAGCTTTGTGGCAGTGGAAAGGAACAAATCGGGTTATACATTTTCTTTGGCTTGCTTTCCAAATGAACCGTCTTTTAACAAATGTACCAAACGCCATATTGTCGGTTAATCCTAGTGTAGTATTTTGAAACACCCTAATTTTTTATAATTTATTAAATGATTAAATTATCATGATCAGAGAATTTTAAAATAAAAAGAAAAAAAGAAAATAGAATTTTTTTAAACAAGAGGATAAACTTTTTAATTAGTAGCGGAAATGACCCTAACACGTGAGCACTCAACATTTAAAATCAAGTCTAAATAAGTAGTTTTAAATACTTTATTTCAAATTCCAGGTCTATACTTGCCACATCCCGAATCAGCTTTGCTCTGCTCCTGCAATAACTTTCAAACACTCTGGTGGGTGGTTCGGGGTCAGTCTTTCGTGCTCTAGTCTTAACAATCAATAATAAATAAATAAAATGTGTTGCCAACATATTATTCAACTTCATCTAATCATATAGAGCTATTTCATCGCTAGTACTATTTCAGTGTTGTTAAGGTTCTCTAACTTCTACTAACATCATACATCTAGGGTATCATGATCATTAATCATTTAATAACTCAAAACTAACTGGTCTTAACATCCATTTGAAGGACTACTCTAATGGCCCAATATCTAATCGTAAGAGTCCCTAGTGAACCAATTATAAGTATTGGATCTCTATTGGTCCAAGACCATAAGTTGCCAACATGGATCAGAGGTCTAGTAAGAGAGGTATGTATTACTAGATCATCTATTAATCATCTAGACTTAGTTCTCGTTGTTCACTAGTTAGCTAATCAAATCATGTTCTAGTTTAATCATATAGGCACATCATATGGGCATCATAACTAAGCATAGGGAAAATAATATTTCACTTAGATTCATAAGTACTAACTAAGTAACCAAATTACGTAAAGTACTCATCTTTATGTAATCATATCAATAAGAACTTAATATAACAAGTAATTAATCATCAACAACGAATCATCAACAAAGAATGACCAACAAGGAATCATCAACAACTAGTTGTCCTCAAGGAATCATCAACAACGAATCATCATCAAGGAATCATCAACAACAAATCATCATCAAAAATAAACATCATCAAATAATCATCATGAAAGATTGAAGCTAAAGTCAATCATTTTAGGTGCGTTATGAATCATAGTATCATGGTTCTTGTAACTTGTCATATATTACACATCATTCTCGAGAAAGTCAATGTACATGAATATGATTCTTGTAATAACATTGACCTTATCTAAGGTATCTTATTTGTTGTGGGGCGTCCCCCAACTCAACTAACTAACCCACCGCCCTGGCGCTAAAATCATGGAGGTCTGGGAGTACATATCCATCAGACTGTATCATAAATCATAGAGGGCAAACTGTGGCCCGTAAGTCATAGTGGGTATATGCCTGAATCATAGGGGCAACTATGGCCCGAATCATAAGGGGTGGTGGTCTAGCTAGTGAGTTTCATATTTTAAATCCACCTATTACACATCTAAGTGAAGTGTTCATATTTCTTATTACTGGTCATGTCTAACCTTATTATCATCTAACATTAATATTAGTCTAACCTTATCATAGTGTTAACATTATCATTAGTCTAACCTTATAGTTATATAGGAGGCATAACTTGCACAACATCAAAATAATAACATGTCACAAATAAACATTCAAGCATGGAATCATGGCATAAACTAAATGCATCAAATTAACTAACTTAAATCTAAACTACTGCAACGAGAAGATATTACTACCTTAAACCAACCCACCTTATTGAGAGAGGAAATCTCAGGATCGGATCCAAAATGATCCCCTGCTGCCATGAAACCACATCTTCTGACGGTGATTCGTTTGGAGGTCAAACGGTCAAGTTATGGTTGAATTACTCATTTGCAACTTCTGAGAACTTCGAGTGCCAAAACTGACACTTCACTACCCAATTATTTCACTTCCAGATTCAGTCCCCCAACTTCTGGTTACTGAAGAGCAATCCCTGAACAGTTAACTATTAGCAAACCAGTTATCCAACTTTCCAGAAACACAACTCTGTCCTCAAACTTACAGAAAACGTAGTCAGATCACTTATCTTTCGAATACTGCAGATTGATCACCGTCATCTTCCCCGGCGAACTGCTGGCCGCCGGTGAACTCATCTTAAGATTCTGGGGACCTCCAAGAATGTGGGAAAACACGATTCCCTGTCGCCGATCACCTTCCGATCCTCCCTCTAGCTTCAGGCGACGATCCGCCATCAACTGCTCGTCACTTCCTCCAGATCGGAGCTCCAGCATTGATCACCCACAGCCCTGCACTCGCCCCCAAGCCATCTAGATCCGAAACCACCGCAATTGCTCTTCAATTCCCGCTGGTGACCTGCAGTTTCCGTCGATGGTTGCCGTAACCATCTCCTCCTCCGATCATGTAGCTCCGTCCTTAAAATCATAGCACGAACACTGACTTCGTTTGCGCGATGGGATCGATTCAAGAATCGGCGCCGCCGCTATGCTCAATCTCCTGTCTGTCGCTATATCCATCTCTTACTGCCACTAGAGTTTTTCTCACAAAACGTAACCCTCTCAAGCATAAATAGTTACGGAAGCCAACATGCCGTTCGATCCATCCAACGGCCCAGCCTATTACGTCATCATCACTGCAATTGGGCTCAAGCCCCTAAACCCAAAACCATAACTAAACAAACAGCATCCTCTACTTTCTCTTGAACAAAACAGGCCTCACTTGTCACCGTAGGATCTATCCAACCGTCCAAATTCCTCCAGACCCCCAACAATTAGACTAAAGGCTTGATTTCATCCCCAATTATCTAACCAACCCGATAATAGCAACGCAGCTCACCGGTCTCTGGAACTCGCTCAACTCAACAGTCAAACTCTTCGAACAAAATAATTAATTCAATACCAAACCTTATATTCCAATCTTCGAGTGGGATTTCTATCGAACCGAGAATTATAACCAGTAGCCTACAACTGATTTATCCAATTTAATCTACCACGTATTAATGAGTTGGACATTTCTAATAATTCATAATTTGACTAACATTAATGTATAAACAGGATCATAAAATAATAATAATACATACATTAATACTAGTAGTTTCTTGTAACGATTTTTATTTGACTTTTTAAGGAGTACTTTAGAGATTGTTAAATTAAATTTATATTGGTAGGATCGGATGTAACATATTTGTAGTCAGGTCGTGGAGACACCTGCATGTCCTTCGTGATTTCCAAATTGCCAAGCAGACTTGGCATTCTGTCATGGGTAATCGACTTTGAGTTACATTTTTGCTTCTCTCCCATGCCTCTGACAGGAGCAGTTTGATGGATTTTGGTTTCACTTGCTGGCTCCTTCATCTTTATGCGATCAACTCTGATTACGAGTCTTTCACTGGATTTTTGGGGTTTATGAGACAATGTAAGCATGGGTAAAAGTGATCATCGGATCAGTTCTTGGTTGGATGGGTCGTATGCAGCTTGTGAAGGGTGTATTACCGTTAATACTGACCGATCGGTCCTTAATGCTCATAGCAAAGCTGTAGCGGGTGGAATCTTAAGGAACCATGCTGGTGGATGTTTGATTACTTTGGTAGCTAATCTTGGGACATGCACGATTCCGAGGGCTGGACTTAGGGGTGCTCTTTTTTGTTTATAAATTGCTCGAGATACATGTTCCGTAAGGTGAACCTGCAACTCGATTCAACATGTGTCATCTCTAGTATTCTTGGAATTCAAACCTAGGATAATCATCATTAGCCTTGTATTAACGACTTTCAGCACGTTTCACACACCAATAGAGAAAGCAATTTTGTTGCCGATCACCTTGGCCATAAGGGGCATTCCCTTCCATTAGGGATGCATATTTGCTTTCGTCTTTGCTTGTTGATGTCCGGATTATATCCGGACAGATGTCATCCGTGTGACTTTCCTCGGTTGCTGAATAGTGTTGATTGAGGTTTCTAATATATTTTTTATAGAAAAAAGAAAAAAAAGATAAAGTGAACTCACCAAAAAGATATTATAATGCTTGAATAATATTTCCATCTCATAAATAATTTATCTACTTTTAATAAGAATTTATTGTCATATCAACAACTTTGATAATTAACTCATTTAGCAATTTTTAAACACCTCCATCCTAACATTCTTTAGCAATTTCTATTGATAACTCTATCTCTAAACTTTACAATTACTAAAGTGAGGTGAAGAATGATGTGACACCTAATAAGCAATTGCTAGCACCCAATAAGTAATTGCTAGAAATTGATACATACTTATTAAATTAACAATGCAACATATACTAGCATTTATGCATAGTTAATTAATGAGATAAGATTATACAATAGAAATTAGTGTTAAAAAAAGAATTAATGATTTAATATATTATATGTCTTCATTAGAACTTACTAAAACATTATAAGGATGGAACTTATTTAAAATTGCAAAATGAAATAATTTCTTAACTTGTTTATGTGGTCATAAAATTTATATTAGAAATTGCTAAATAAATTTTGGGTGGAAATAATTTAACATAATTTACCTCTAATTTTTTTATTTTATTAATTTATCTTAATTATTTTTTTTAAAAAAACTTGTTACATTTTTCCTATATGTGATACTGTTAGTTGAATTGTTAATTTAGCAAAATTTTTTCCATTTTTAACAATTGCTAATTAAGTGTTACCTAATCTTACACCTTACTTTAACCATTGCTAAAATTTGGAGTTGGAAATTTTCTGGTTGATTATAATTTAACAAAACCCAAAAAACTATATTGTTTAAAAAATGTGAAAATAGGTGCTAAAGTACTCAAAATTGTTAGTACCCATCAATACTTTTTAACGTAATGATATAAATTTTGGGTAACATTTCGGTAGAAAATGCATCGGGTACAAATACTACGTGACAGTGTTTTATTAGTTTTTTTTGTAAAATTAAAAAATGTTATGTTAACCCTTAAATATGTCAAAAAATGCAGCATAATTTTCCAAATTTATTTAATGTAATCTCGTTAATTTTTCTTCCTTTATTTTTATTATAATTTTTTTTATCTTCTTTCTTAATATAAATATGGAGTACTCCTTCATCATTGCACCACCTTCATACAAAAACTCATTTTTTATGGATTTTTAATCAACTGGACTTGTGAATGATGCCTCTGATTTCATGAATAAAGTATTCCTCCTGTACATAACCAATACATTTTCATGAATAAGTATACATATTGATGATGATAATGAAAATACTAAAATCTACAAGTTATGAAATTAGAGGGCCTATAAATTAGTTGAACTCGAAATAAAAATAATGCACATTGATATCATCAGTTATATCCACTAGAGAGTTGAGAAAATTAATAAAATTGAATTAGCTACAATCAATGACTTTCCTGAAGATGAACGAACAAGAACAGACTTTAAACAAACAAAATGAAGAAGAATAACAAAAGATTGAATTTAATTCTTATGGCTAGCTACGATCGATGATAACCACCATCTTCATAAACTTAAGAAGAAGAAAAAAACAACTTTCCTTTTCCAACCAAAACCTATTGAACTTTCTAAGCTTTAGGCTTGAGCTGCTTGACAGTCTCCCAGGTGAAATCAGGGTCTTCACGTCCGAAATGGCCGTAAGCAGCAGTCTTCTGGTACCTGAACGTGCCTCCTCTCTTCAAGTCAAGGTTGATTGAGATCATTCCAGGTCTGAAATCGAAGTTCTCCTTGATCAATCCCAAGATGTCCTTGTCTGGGATCTTTCCTGTCTTATAAGTGTCGACAAAGACAGACAATGGCTCAGGGACACCAATAGCGTAAGAGACCTGCACAATGCAGCGGCGAGCGAGCCCAGATGCCACAATACTCTTGGCTGCTTGCCTAACAATGTAGGCACCACTCCGATCCACCTTAGTGGGGTCTTTACCGGAGAAAGCACCACCACCATGAGCACCCCATCCACCATAGGTATCAATGATGATCTTCCTGCCAGTTAGCCCTGCATCTCCATGAGGTCCTCCTATAACAAATCGGCCCGAAGGGTTCAAATGGAAGATAGTCTTGTCGTCAAGATACTGAGAAGGGATCACAGGCTTGATGACGTGGTCTTTCAAGTCCTTGGCGATTTGGTCATTGGTGACAGTCTCATCATGCTGAGTTGAGATGAGAACAGTGTGGACTCTCACTGGAACCATGGCTCCTTTGTCGTTTTTATACTCAACTGTGACCTGGGTCTTACCGTCAGGTCTCAACCAAGGGCAAGTCTTGTTCTTTCTCACCTCAGTGAGCTTAGCTCCAAGCTTGGTCGCGAGAACGTGAGTCAGTGGCATTAACTCAGGGGTTTCATCGGTGGCATAGCCAAACATATGACCCTGATCACCAGCTCCAATATCTTCAGGCTTCTTGGAGAGATGGCCATGGACACCCTGAGCAATATCAGGACTCTGCTGCTCAATGTTGACAAGTACTTTACACTTGTCGGCATCAAGACCCACTTCGGCAGATGTGAATCCAATACCTCTGCAGGTGTCTCTCACGATCTTCTCGTAGTTCACTTTAGCCTTGGTGGTGATCTCGCCGAATACCATGACCATGTTGGTCTTTGTACAGGTCTCGCATGCTACCTTGCTTTCAGGATCTTGCTCCAAGCAGGCGTCGAGGATAGCATCGGAGACCTGATCGCAGATTTTGTCTGGATGCCCTTCGTTAACGGACTCGGATGTGAACAGAAAAGTTTCCATCTTTCAAAACTGTAGATTGGAGACAAAAAAACAACCATCCAACAAATTTTCAGTGACGCATTTCATCGAACAGCTTATAGGAACAATCTAAAGGACTGATTTACGATCAGTCCCTTTGGATATGAATTGAACGTAATGAATTATATCAAATGCAGCACATGGAAAACAAAATGTAATTCAAAGATGAGATGAAAAGTGAAATAGTACAACTTACGAGGGATTTGATGAGGAGACTGGGGGAGAAAGCGAAAAAATTGAGAGAGACGAGATGAAGTGGTGATTTATAGTGAGATGGAGGGAGGAGCAGAATCGGGAGACTCGCTCTCTATTGATTCCCCGTGCTTTTCGGTTATGGAGTTGTTCACCCATTTACTAGTTTTTTACCCGACACTCAGTGTTAAATGTTGATTTTTATTCTAAGGATATATAAAAATTACTACTTTTTAAAAAGATATATTTTGTTATACAATTATAATAAACTGGTATTTTATATGATTTGGTCGGATATATATGATTTGTGTTATGAAGAATATATGTGATGAATGTCCATTACTCAATGTAATTCAATACTATTCATAACCCCATTTATATACTCATTCATGTGCTCATTCATGTACCTATTCATATATGTAATAATGCTAGAATCCTATGAGATTGTTCCTCACCTATAAATAGATGTTCATCTTGTACCAATAGGAAAGGAATAAGAAAGTGATCTTTCCCTCTCTTTTGTGTCTCTTCCTTTTCATTGTTCTTTGTAGTCATATTTTCGATCCATTAGTTTCTTAACAATTTGAATCTTTTTAAAATCTAATTATAAGGTTCAATCTTAATAAATCAAAAGAATATAAATGTTTATAATCGATCATCTAATTTAATGTTACAATATAGTGCAAATAAAATTCAAATTCATAATTTTTTTATTTTATATTTCAATAGTTGCTGCTCATTATACAAGTTTTTAAAATCATCACCTAAAACATTTTAGGTTATTAGCCTTCAACAATCGCAATACTATTTAGTTAAAAAATAAGTTCACTGATTTTGGTTCACATCATGAAATGGTATTATTTGAGAGTTGAATTAAAAAAAAAGTATTATTTAAGAGTGATTACAAGGTTAAAATCTCTGACCTCATACTATTGGAGTCAAAATGCTTTAACTGACTACCTCATATCTACAAACATCTGTTCCAATGGGGCAATGACATTTAACAATCATTAAAACTAAATAAAGCCCAGTTGAGCTACATTGTTTATTAAGGGGAAATTCCCTGTGTCTACTTCTCTCTTCTCACACCTACTTCTCTCTTCTCACACAACTCTATTTAAAAATTTGTAGTTTATATTGTTCTGTTCCGATCAATTGTTGGCAATTTTTAGTTCTGTTGGAATTGAATTAGTACCCATTTTTGTTTTTTACCTTGCTTTCTTCCATTTAGTTGACGATAGGTATCCCAATCCCTTGTGAACTTTTGACCCCACAACATCACCTCATAATCCTTTCTGTCCTTATCCCTGGCAGCCTCTGTTATCAATCTTCTCCCAATGTCTTCCTTTTCATCACCTTCACCCAATCAATCATCCATTGATGCTTCTTCCTTCGTCTTTCTTTATCGGGTAGAATCGGATTGTCAGTTTGCTGGTTCTGGTTCTGTTTCTCTTCCAGAATTATTTCCCCCGACGATCAAGTTCTCGATCCCAGCTGTGATTATTCATTTTCAGTTCCAACTTTTCCTTTCCTTCTCCCTGGACTTCTTGGTCCCGTCTACATTCTTCTCTTCTGGTTCCACACCGATTCTACTCTGTTGGCGTGTGTTGTCCCTTCGGGAGTTGTCTTCTCTCTGCACTTACTGACTTGATGTCGGCTGCTGTCAATCTTGTCGCTCCATCTGCAGAGATTTGCTGCATGGTCTATAATCAACCAAAAATGCCTGCTAAAATGGAATTCGTTCCTCTCACAAGCCATCTCCGCTTCTCTCACTCAAATTCTCAATTCCCATTTCAGTTACAGCAACAGATTTTTACCCAAAATCCTTCTTCTAACATTCCCTTCTCTTTCTCTCACCCAAGTCCCCGCTTCTTCTTCTTTCACCCAAAAAACCTTCTTTTACAGCCACAGATCTTTGCGCAATCATGCTTCTACGGGACCTGTCGCTGGAAAACCCTCTGTCCGAGCTCCATCTCTACCTCCGCCATGTCTAGAAATTGGGAAACCCGTCCACCCCAGATACATTTTTCGCTCTGGGAACCATCTGGACAAATGCCGAGGTACGACCTACCTGTCCCAAACTTTTTCCCTGTTTGCTACCTCTTTTTTAGTTTGTTTGATTATCTTCCATGTTCCTCTAGGGTGTTCGCATCCAAGGCGATGCTCTCCGGAGTTTTGCCGGTATACTGCAGAAACGGATTTCTCCCGGCTACGTGTACAAGATCTCAGGCTACTCACTCTGCAAACCCTGCGATAGGTACCGCACTTGCCGTTACCCCCATTGGCTTGCTCTAAGTGCGGCTACTCAGTTTGAACTTCAAACTGATCCGGATCCACCATTCGCACCAGAGGTCCTCGAATACATTCCATTCAGCAGGTTCACCTCCCGGATGAAATCGTGTTCTTACTTGACAGGTTGGAGTTCCTAAATTGTTGGAGGATATGACAAATCCAATTGTTGTTGCATTTACTGGCTTCCGCATCGATACTCATTTTGGTGTGCTTTACTATGCGTTATTTCTTTCCTCCTTTGTTCCCTTTTGCTTTCCTGTCTCATATGAATGCCTGTTTGGTCTCCTGTCGTGGCTTCACTTTTCTTTCCAGAAAGGACAACAACCTCCAGTGGGCTTGCCAGCCGCATCTTCTTGGAACCATTTGATGAAACTGCAACCCAACTCCGAGACCAGTATGTGCTCTGTCTTTGTTTTCATATAAATTTCTATTGTGATGGTCTTTGCTTACAAGTCCTGCTCGTGTGTTCTACTTATCCAGCTTTAGCACATACCCTCGGCCTATCACGTTTGTTCGACCTAAATTTTCAACCCCAGAAAAGACAAGACAACATGTTGAGGCCTCCTTTAGGAACATTCATGAACTGTTGGCTATGTATGCCGCCGGGGGGGGGGGGGGATCCGGTAGGCCCTATTATGTTCTCCTTTGGACCCTTTTGTGACTATCCAGATTACGACCCTAATACTTCCGCATTTTTCTTTGGGTTACGTATTGATAGGAGCCTGCATATCGTTGTGTTGCTACAATTCTTGATTTCGACCGCGAAAAGAATTGATGTTATCGGGCTTGCCCCACCTGTTCCCGAGCTGTTGTAGCAAATGGTCACGAGTACTGGTGCATTGAACATGATACAGTTCTGATAGTCGATGTGGCTTACAGGTACGCAGCATAACCTTAACCCTATTTGTCGTTATGCCTCTCCCAAAATTGTTCAAAATCCATCTTATATACACACCTTATCGTTCTAGGTACCGCCTGAAACTACTAGTGTCCGATCCAACCACTCAGGCTACGTTCGTTCTTCTTGGAATGACCGCTGATAAGATCATGCCTATCTCTGCTGCTGAACTCGCCATGGCATATCCTGACGAATACGGTTAGCTGCCACCGCCGTTGCGCCTGCTGCTCAATCAAAAGTCACATTTGAGGTCCATCTCCCCCGTCACTTGCGTGTCAACAGCTTTCCCGATATCAGGATTTCCAAAATATGGGGCTTGGTCATACCGCGGACTCAGCTTGCTGCTGCTCTCCCCCCTCCACCGCCGCCCCGCCCACCAAGGTTTGCTCTGTCTAGCACTTTTATCTATTTCGAAACACATGTATCTTCCATTACGCTTTTCCTATGTACTTTTTCATTTGTTACAGCCCACCTGCACGCCATGACACACCTATCCCTCCTTATCCCAACTATGTATACCCCATCCCTACTTACAACCCACAAGCTGGATCGTCTCAAACTGCCGCTGGTCGACTAGATCCTACCACTCCTTTTCAGCTCCAACCCACTCCACGGTTAGTTTTACCTCCCTCCTTTGTGCCAATTTATTATGCTTAAGTTGTCTCTCTCACGATAATCTTTTTTCTTATTTACTACTATGCAGGTCGAATGTAGAAACAAATGAGACAAGCAAGCCATTAGAGAGATCCACGTCACACCATTTAACTGCCTCTAAAACAGAACACCTGGATCACTATGTTCTTTCCCAACTCCAGCCCACTCCATCGTTAGTACTAACTCCATCATTTGTCCCAATTCATTCAGCTTAAGTTGTTTATGTCACAGTCATCTTCTTTCCTATATGTTACTATGCAGATCCAATGCAAGTGAAACAAATGAGCCATTAGAGGCATCCATGCCACACCTTTCAACTGCCTCCGAAACAGATATGTCTGTGGCTCGCATTATGTTTGTTTTTTTCCAATCTGCCTTTTCAAATAGCTATTTTCTCATCTGCTTTGTCCCACCTTCTTTACCAGGTCCCCTATTCCTCGCCGCAGTTGCAAGACACCTGCACCGCAAACCGCGCCGTACTCCAAAACGGTGGCACCCACCATAAAACGACCTAGGAAAATGCGTGCAAGCAAACCTTCTGTTGTAAAACCAGCAACTGCTCCTAAAAAGACAGCACACGTGGCCTCTGTGACTCGATCCAATAAAATTCTGCTAGCAAAAAAAGGTCGGTCCGCACAACCACTTTCAGCCATTGCCGTTCCCAAGACACCTCCTGCAAAGCGTTCGCGCTCGATTGCACCTCCAAATCTAACAAATATGTATGTTCACTTTTGCTTATGGCCTTTCGTTGTGATGTTTTCCTTCTTTCTAATCAGCTATGTCCTTTATGAAACCATCATTCTTCCCATTATAATATATATTTTGTTAGGATATGTTCTATTTTTCTTTCCAGGAGCTCGACTCCATCTGTCACTGTTGTCGATCATGCTGCCCCTCGAATGCCTGAAACATATACGACAGATGATATACCTCTTGCGCTCTTGGTCCGCCAGAATCGAGCAGCTCAGCGATCATCTGCTACAACTTTTGTCCCTACTTCCTCTCAATTTACACCGGCCCAACTGACTTCAGCTGCTTTGTAACTACATATATGCACATATTTGTCCATCATGTTCAGCGTTTTTTGTTTGAAAAAAATAATCTATTTTCTTTTTTCTACGTAGGGCTTCATCTCCATTGTCTGTTGTTAAACAAGAGCAGCTGGCAAAGAATGCTGCTAGAAGTCCTGTTGTCCATCCATTTGGAACGACCCTGGTCTGCCCTTGCGACCCACCTTGCCTGCAAAAACCACCGTTAGTGCTCGTAGACAGTTGTTCTCACCTTAAAAGGGTTGATCTCCCTACTCAATCGATGTACTTTTGTTTCCACAATGTTTGCTCACTATGTCTTGCATAAATTTCCTTTTCCCATCCTCACTTGCAGTTTCCACCTATATCTCCCCCATCGATGTCCCCTACTATGATGTATCTTATCGGTTCATCTCGCTATTGGTACTCGGTATAGCTATGTCCCCTTAGCCTTCTCTGTTGTACAGCCCGAGACTCTTTTTTGTGCAGACTGTCCTGCTGATCCATCCTTGGTTGCGCCTGTCGGTTACAGTTTGCTACCTTTTGTAACTCATCATTGGGAGAACTTATATGCATCCCTGTTTTGTGTATTCCTATTTTGTCGTTGCTTCTATATTCCATGTTCTGCATCCCAGTTGGGATTGTTGGGATGTTGTTTGTAAGGTACCATATCTTTGCAAGAGCTTGCATATATATCAGATCTATATATTATATCTCTCTCTGTCGCTGCATGGATCTATTACATATTCTATATGTGCATGGAAATTGCCATTAGTATGATCCTTTATCTCTACAAAATCTTATTAACTATATTTGCATTCCATCTACTATGTATCTACGTGTGTATATATATATTCATTCGTTAGTTTAGCTTTTTGTATCTACTCGATTCTTTACTTTATTCCGTTATTGATATAATGTTCATAACACTGCCTTGCAATCTATTGTATTATCCAAATCGGGCAAATACCCCAATCCAAAGTTAACAAAATGAAGACACGTACCTACATCTTTATGCAGCAAAAAAGGTTCCAGCTGTATTCCTCTCCCTCTACAGATTTCATAGTGCCTTCCACGTGTCCACTTCACCATTCAAAGTGATTTATATCCACTCTTTTCCTCCTACCAATGTACCTCCCTAATTTATTTCCCTCTCCAATAATTAAACGACTGCATGTCTTTAAGCTCTCTTCCTCTCAACATCATTTTTGCCAATGTTACTACCTCACTATATAGATTGATTCCAACTATATTCTTCAAAACTAATAGTTGCTCTGCTATCTTCCCATCTCCCTGTTCACTTGAGTACTCCATTACTACTTACCATTTTTCAGTCTGGCCTTTATTGGAAAACTCTAATGGATCTTTCCTATGATCTCAGTGTTGCACCCTCAGGTATGTATTCATCACCGCCTCCTGTCACAATTAGGCTCTCACCCCGGATAGCATACAAAATCTATAGCCTTTGTTCGCAGAATATGGCGCCTTGACTACGACCATTGCGGATCTCACTCTTGGAAGCAAAAAACTCCCATGTATGTTCCGTCTCATCCATTTTTGGCGCACAGAGGCTATTGCCATAGGCGAGGTCCCCGCTGCAATACATACCTTGTGGATCAACCGTTCGGTTAGTGCCCCCACCTTTTCCCTTGCAAGTTCCTGTCGTCATGTAACCGTTCCATACTCATTCTTGATTCCCATTGATACTTAGGAAACACTTATCCAAGGCTATACGGAGCCATCTCATACATGGGATGTGTTTGTGCTCATGAACTTGGGTACGATCTACAAAATCCGCCAACCAACTCTCATTGCACCACGTACTGAGCCACGTGCTTGCCCGGGACATGTCTGCCTCTTCATACTTCCTGAGGACTTGCACATATCAGTGAAGAGGATCAATCGAAACCATTCTTTCCCCATGATAACTACAACATAGCCCCAGCAAACATGCCTCAACCTCTACCGCAAAGCCCTGCCGTTTGGGCAGGTTGCTGATTAGTACCTAACATCTTCTGTTGCACATTTTTTCCCCTTGGTCTTTGCTAACGCCAATCCAACTCCCTGTAGATATTGTGGGTCGCATTGTTTCTATTACTGAGCCATAAAATGCAGGTGATGGTCTGGTTGATTTTACTCTGTTAATTGACGAACCTAGGTTTGCTTCCTCTCGCTATCTTACACCACTCTTACATTGTTATGCGTTCAATGCCGTCACTGATGTTCTCTGGATCCATTTGTAGTGCAGACAGTGTTTATATTCGTTACACTAATTACATGCCCACTCTGGAACTCGGTGTGGACCAAATCGTAACAGCTGAGCAGTTTCATCCTGTCCTTTGCATCCTAACTTCCATTACACGCTGCGATATTCCCCGTCAGTGGTTTTTCCTGTTGATTTGTTGTCTTCCTTTGCCTCCCTTTGCATGAGTTTGAGTATGTTTCCTTTCTTGCCTTTTATAGATACCAAATGGGACCTCCATAACACACCAGCTTCACGTATTCTCTTGCTTCCATTCCAGCAGCCTTTCAAATAGTACTTTAATATGTATGCTTCAATTCCTTTTGCTTGGTATATACCACATCCTAACAGTACCTAACCCGTTCCCATAACACCCCAGCTTCTTGCACAACCACATCCCTGTGCGCCTGGTCAGTCCGTCAGATGAGAGATGTTTCAGCTTTGTTGGTGGCGACCTCCCACCCAAACTTCATCTGGCTGCACTAACTGCTGAGCACCATCTTATGCCTCCATACAGTCATGTACGTTTCCTTCCCCATATTTGCTCCGTGGAAACCATTGTTGTTCAATATCTATTTAATACTGCTGCTCTCAGGCAAAGGCATGGTGCCTTATTAGGATTAATAGCGTCTCCCACTGCCCATCCAATGTTGTGCAAACTGGTGATCGACTAAGGTATGTATTAGCTGCATAGGGTGTATATATTTGTTGTTATACACTCTAGCCTAACTGATTCTGTTTCTCTTTCCCAGTTACTCTATCATGGTATACTATGTTAATGCAACTGCAACTGCGCCCCTGCTTTTCACTGGTCCGGCTGCCACAATGCTTTTCAAAATGCATGTGCGTGAATACAATGATTTGTCCACTACTGTCAAAGAAACTCTCTCATTTCAACTCAGGAATAAGTTCTTCATTGCAGAAGTCCAAACATGTGATCGTGTATCCAACAACCGTACCAAATTTGTCGTGCATAATCTATGGGATCCAGCTGCTGCTTACTACTGAATCACCCTCGATATCCAATGTTTGTTGTATTTAGTGGAAGCGAATGTGTTATCAAATGGTGTTCCTTTTTAACATCTAATTTCCAGTTAGAAACTCCAGGTTGTTGCTCTTTTCCATTCCACTATTAACTTTGACATGGATGGTTATTTAATTATGTCTGCTTCTTTTGGTACATATCTCTGTCACTTATATCCTTTTCAGTGCATATCCCATTCAGCCAAAATCATAATATACTATGTATACGACCTGCACACATCCATACAATTTGAATTTTTTCAAGCTATTCAAGTGACTGCAATTTGATACACTTCCTGTTAATTAATCCGCATGTGACCCATGACACATAACCATTAAATGGCAGATCCATGCTTTATAATTCGATGGACCTCAACTTGAGCCCAATATCATGTACTAAATGGGTCTCCTCATCTGTAATTGCAGAACTCCAACACCTGTCATCCTTTCTTTCTCGAGATTACATCCGCCCCACACCTTTAGTAGATATTTCTTTCCTCCTTCAGTACTCAACTTAGCCTTACCTCCAATTAGAAACCCTTAATTAATAATAGCTCTACTTTTCCCCTCACCCTAATCATTATCTGCTGTATAAACCTCATATCACCTCTTCCATCATCACATTTCTAATTTACCACAGTGGGCACAAACAAAAGCTCCTCATATTTTCGCCATTGTCATCCTCTCTTTGCAACCACCAAGGTAACCAAATAACTACATTTACAGGTTTTTTCATTACTCTCTTGGCTACAACTTTGCGACCACTAAATCCTATACAACATCTCTATCAACCAACCCTATTATTCTACTTGCAAACATATTTTTTTTCCTTTTATATTCTTATTGACTCCTCTTAAGTTTCTTTTCTAACACACAAAAATAACTTTATACTGGAAACATTGAATCTGACTCCTATATTCAATAAGCAACGTGATCCATGCCATGCTTTCTGTTCAAACTGCAAATCGGTTGACTTACCAATACCAACTCGATTTTGCCAGCAAATAAAACCCCTTAAATGACCCTGCAAGAAATTGATCCCCTGAAAAGTTAAGTTGTGCCCCTTTTTTGTCAATATTTATGGAAACCATAGCATGAATGTTTGTTCCTATTAATTCCAATGGTTTTCATCCCCTTAAGTACTATATCTATTAGTCTTTCAACCTGTCGATTGTTATCATATTCAGCTTCGACATCCGAACTCCTATATGTTCGTTATTATCCTTTGTGTTCCCTGGATGTTTCTAATTATTAATTTTCTCAATTCAGATTCTAAAACCACCTATATGTCATTACGTCTGACGTTCACATACTAACTATATCACTTATTACCAATATAGCCAAGAACAACAATGCGTCGACCAGGCAAAGAACCAGCTCTTAACGCTCCATTGACACCTCCAAGTAACAAACGAAAGGCTCCTCAAGTTATTACGCCTATTCGCAATTCTCGCGTCGATCGTCGTTCTCGATTATATCCTCTTTTACAATCTCCACAAACACTCCAGCAAGTTGAATTCGCTTCGCGGACAACAGTGCATAACAATGGTACTCATACCACAACATCAACATATATTGATTCCGGGCACCAACCAACACGAAATTATAGCCCATTGCTCACTCAGGTGAATCCGCTCTTGGACCTCCCTATTGGCCTAGAAACAGATAATGAATCAGAAACATATGATGCCGATAAACCATTTCTATTCTATACCAACGAGATCTTGGACCTGGGTCTACCTACATGCGTATGTCGACATTGTGGTGCTTGGTTCTGGATATATGAAGCCCTAAAACGCAGTAGGAAATCCACATCCCCAGAATACTCACTATGTTGCCAACTCGGACAAGTGGAACTTGAACTGCATGCAGAAACACTGCTTTGTTAGAACGCCTACTAAATATTAATGGAGATGCCTTATCGAAACATTATCGCACCCACATCCGATCATATAATGCTGCATTTTCATGGACATCTTTCGGAGCCAAAATTGACCCTAGACTACTACATTCCCGCGGCCCATACTCACTGGTTCTTTCAGGCAAAAACTATCATTATATGGGTTCGCTTCTCCCTCCCGATGGACAGCCTCCACACTATTCTCAACTGTATGTCCATGACCCCACATCAGAGGTAACTGATTGTATGTCAAGTGTTGGTGGCCAGTCACACAAATTGAACCCAAACCTTATGGCGTCTCTTCAAGAGATGATTGATAATAATAATGTACTTGCCCAGAGTTTTCGTCGTGTTCGGGAAGCACTCCATCAACCAGATAACCACAACTTACGCCTCCGAATTGCAGGTCGACGAGTTGAACGTGATCGGATGTATGAACTTCCAACTAGGACCGAACTAGCTGGCTTAGTACCAGGTGATTTCACATTGACTAATGAAGATCGAGATATTATTGTAAATAACAAAACTACAGGATTATGCCGCATCTCTAGCTTAAATCCTTTGTTCGACTCACTTCATTTCCCTCTGCTTTTCCCACATGGTAATGACGGCTACCACAGTAGAATCCGGTACAACCCACTACATAGAGATCCTAAGAAGATACAACAATATGTCACTCAACGAGAATATTATTCCTATCGATTGCAATGTAGGGAAGCAGAAGGCAAAACACTAATACGTTCCGGCAAAGCTTTGCAACATTTCTGTATAGATGCTTTTACAACAATTGAGCTGAATCGTCTCTTATAGATTCGTTTGAACCCAAAAAAATTACGCTCAGATTTGTACAACGGGTTGTATGATGCTCTCAATCGAGGCGATACCGATGCCCGTAATGTCGGCCGAATTATAAATCTCTCTTCATTCACAGGTTTTGTTCTCCTACATTGATACTCATATAATTTTTACTATGGGAAACACAAAGAACATATTTACCAATTCTTCTCTTACAGGTGGTGTCCGATACATGCAATAATTATATCATGATGCTATGACCATATGTCATCATTACAAGAATCCTGATTTATTTATTACATTCACCTGTAATGCACAATGGCCAGAAATTGTAAATGCATTTAAGGACGAAGTCGGTACACATGGAGAAGATAAACCTATGATTATTGCTTGGGTCTTTAAGATGCGCCTCAAAATGCTAAAAGAAGATCTTAGAGATACAAAATACTTTGGTCGTTCAATTGCAGGTACGATAAACAACTTTATCTCTTTCATACCCTTTTGCATACTATTTTGAATATATTATTGATTTCATATCATCACCTTGAAACAGATATCCATACGGTTGAATTCCAAAAGCGTGGCATGCCCCATGTTCACATTATTTTGTGGCTAGCAGACCAATATAAACCAAAAAATCCTATAATGGTGGACAATATTATCTCAGCTGAATTGCCAAATCCAATTATCGATCCAGTTGGTTACGATGCAGTTACAAAATTCATGGTCCATGGACCTTGTGGAGAGGCAAATCCTACTTGTGTATGCATGAGAAATGGCAGCTGTTCCAAATTTTTTCCTAAGCCATTCGCTAATGCAACAACATTTGCTACAACAGGCTATGCAACATACTGACGTCGAGATACAAATATCACTACAATCAAATCTGGGACAATTTTAGATAATCGGTTTGTGGTTCCCTACAACAGGAATCTGTTAGTCAAGTACCAAACTCATATGAATGTTGAAATCTGCCATAAGGGTCAACTAATCAAGTATTTGTTCAAATACATAACTAAAGGCCCAGATCGCTCGGAGGTTGCTACTGAGAATCGAAATTTCACAGCAGACCCAAATAGACCAATTGATGAAATATCTCAATATCTTGATTGTAGATCCATTTCATCATACGAAGCAGTCTGGAGATTGTTCTCCTTTAAGATTCATGATCGGTCAAGCGCCGTATTCGTCTATGCATTCACCTTCCAGACAAGCAATTAGTCACATTTGAGGAAAATCAGGCTCTCTCATCAGTTCTAAACCGACCTGATGTGGATAAGACTATGCTTACTGAATATTTCACACTTAATAGAACACATCCCTCAGCACGACAGTATCTTTATTCAGAAATCCCGCAAAACTTCATTTGGGATAAACAATGCTCACAGTGGGTTGCACGCAAACAAGGTTTTGTACTTTGGGCGAATTGCAACCGTGCATCCTCAATCTGATGATGTTTTCTATCTACGCATGTTACTGACAAAAGTTCCAGGCGCACTTAGTTTCACTGCCCTTCGTACAGTTAATGGCGTAATATATGTTGACTATCAAAAAGCATGTCAAGCAATGGGCCTTTTAGCAACAGACAATGAATGGAATGATGTTATGGCTGAAGTTTCACATTGGGGAATGGCACCGCTTATTCGTAGTTCATTTGTGTCCCTCTTGATGTTTTGCCATGTCACCTCCCCAACAGAACTGTTTGAACGATGGTGGCTTTCAATGGCAGATGACTTCAGACACCGCTTGCAGCAGAGCAATGACGAACCACTTGAGGGGTTGGTGCTTGAAGGTCTTCGGAATCAAGTGCTACAAAGTATACAAATTTTGTTGCAAAATTACAGCAGTAACCTTGCGCATTTCAATCTGCCATTGCCAACAACAATACCAAATGGCCCATCTACAGATGATATAATTTCACAACAACTACAATATGACATCCCTATAGAGAGAACAAACAATATTAATAGTCATGGATTGCTAAATTCCCAACAACTAAGCGCTCATGATGCGATCTTACAATCGTTGCAAAGTACTTCAGGCAAGTTATTCTTCCTATATGGTCATGGAGGAACAGGAAAAACATACCTGTATAATTGCATAATCTCAAAAGTACGGAGCATGGGACAGATTGTCATTGTTGTTGCATCCTCTGGAATAGCAGCTACTCTTTTACCAAATGGTGTTACAGCTCATTCTCAATTCAAAATACCAATATAGGTCGACCATGGATCGACATGTTCAATTAAAAAAGGGACTACACTTGCTCGCCTCATGCAACTTGCTGCATTGATAGTTTGGGATGAAGCACCTATGGTACACCGATTGTCTTTTGAAGCTGTTGATCGTACACTATGTGATATAATGAACAAACCAGCTGAAGGACTAGATTACAAACCCTTTGGAGGGAAAACAGTTTTGCTTGGTGGTGACTTTCTTCAAACACTACCAATGGTGACCAATGGAACCCGTGGGGATAATATTGAAGCGAGCCTAACACGATCATACTTATGGCGTCATTGTATCCTACTCGAGCTCCACACTAATATGCGCATCACCTCTTCCAGTATAAACACATCGCTTTCTTTTGCGGGAATGCAATTCTCTGATTGGATCTTAGCAGTGGGCGATGGAAAAATCCCAATAATCCAATCGCCTGACCATTCAACACCTGATTGGATCGAAATTCCAGAATGCTTCATAGTCCCACAAACAACAAATCCAATTCGAGACTTGATCAACCGTGTTTATCCAAACCTACAAAATAATTACCACAATGTGGCGTATATTCGCTCTAGAGCAATCGTAGCACCAACAAATGTTGTAGTTAATGAAATCAATGATTATGTACTTAACCAACTTCCAGGCCAGCAACAAATTTATTTGAGCTCCGACTCTCTTACATCACCAGCTCTTGATCAAGCATCACTACAAATGGACTACCCAACTGAATTTCTCAACGGCTTATCGTACAATCGTATACCTGAACCAACTACGATTCAAGCAATATTCTATGGCCATGCTTCTACGAAATTTGAATCCTGCAGCTGGTTTATGTAATGGTACACGCATTCTAATAACGCACCTAGGCACAAATGTCATACGAGGACTAATTATCGGCGGCACCTTCGAAGGTACTATTGCTATCATCCCTCGGATTATTTTTGAGCATACAGATCCGAATTGGCCATTCACATTAAAACGCCGACAATTCCCACTTCGAGTATGTTATGGAATGACTATCAACAAGAGTCAAAGACAGACACTTGACCAAATTGGAATATATCTACCTGCACCAGTGTTCAGCCACGGACAACTATATGTTGCTCTTTCGCGAGTCCGCGCAGCAGCTGGAATCCATATCGTTTTGCAAAACATAGAAGAAGTGGGCCCAACATGTACCCGGAATATAGTCTATGATGAGATCTTTCAAGATTCATATATTTGTATTTTGTATAAATTATCTATCTAATGATCAATATATTTTATATTGTGTTATATATCTAACAACGTTCTATAAACTAATATATACCATTTTCCATAATTCATTGTTGTTGACCATATATTATATTTTGTATTCGTTATCTATTTAATAATCAATATGTATTATATTGTGTTTTGTAACAACCATCTATTTCTTAAGAACATAACAACCTAAAAATGTATCCATTCCACGAGTAAAACAAATTAAACATAAAAAACATAGCTAAGCGGCAACGCGCGCCATAAAAATCTAGTACTACTAACAGCACAAAGTGATGTGTACTAACAGATTGCTTTGCAGCAATTCCTCTACCAAGATTGGAATATACACTTTCCTACTCAACTCTTCAGCTCCCAGTCCCAGAAGCCAACTATCATCTCATCTTGATACTCGCAGAATGTTGTTAGATATTCCACCTCGGCTCACAGACTCCATATGATCATCATTTCTCCATTCTCCATCCACGATGAATTTTATCTGCAGTTATATTAGCATTTAGCATGTCAGATTAAGACTCAGAGTAGGGGCAAAATCTTCAGCCATGGATTCTAGTTCTGTTATTCACCTCATATACCCCAGGATACAGCCACAGTGTTGTTGACCAATTACTCGATTTCCTGGACAAACAAAAGTATTCAGAAAGGACTTCAATACCAACAAATACAAAGATTAACAGAGCAGAACAATGAGGTAATTAACAGAAGAGACAAGATCTATGACCCTGGCTCTTTGATTTTCTCAGCTGAAGAGGATGTATCAAGATACTTATCCTGATCTGCATCCGAATCCATCATTATTTTGTGGTGCCAACCGTTAAAGCTACCCGACACCTCCACACATTGACCCTCCCCGCGGTATTGGATCGTAACCTGACAACATCAATCAGTTGGCAGCAATGGTAAGAGAGATTTCTAACCTAACTACCTTACAAAAACATGGAAAAAGTTGACAAAAGAAATACCTCTACAAGATCTGACAAACTTTCTTCCACAGCAAGCAATTCTGCATCTTTCTCTACAATAAGTTGTTGGGCCTTTGTAATCTCTATCTCAGCCTTTGTTTGCAGATCAGACAAAATAAGCTGCAAACAACCAGAAAATGGCTGTCGTTCACAACGGCAAGAGGAATCAACAACCATCATTTCATAGAAGGGGAAGAAGCTTCACAATCTACCGTTTCCTTCTCAATCTGCTCCTTCAACCGGTTTAACTCCAACTCTTTTTGTTCCTGAGAAGACAAACGGTTCACATCAGTCCATGTACGGAAGCTCGACCACTAAATCATGAGGTCTGAATAGAATGAAAAAGAAAGCACAGAGCGATACCAGCAGTAGTTTGAGATCATTTATCTCAATCTGGATTTCACTTGTGTTCGTCTGTAGCTGAAAAACACAAATGCCAAGCAATTAGTATCACAAAAAGCAGTTAAGCACACTCGTATGACAATGATCACCAAATAGATACAGACCTCAACATCATCTTTGTGAAGATCAGCAAGGGATTGAGAATGTGCTGATGAATCATTATTCCTAGCATTAATTTTTTATACAGATGAGATGTAAGGAGCAAAATACAATAAGACATAAGAAACACTTGGTCACCCAAAACAACATCACCAAAAGACGCATAATCCTGAACGCAGACCAGCATAAATTATGGAATAAAACTAACTAGACATCAAATGTGCAGTGAAATAAGGCAACGGGGTTGATTACAAATCTGAAATCTTAGGGAAAGAATTGCATTCATGAAAGGGTCAGAATACCTAAGAGCACTGTCAGCACCAAGAGGAGACATAGGTGCCTTTCCATTTGCAGTCGAAGCAGCAGCATGGCTGAGAGCTGCAAGAGCAAAATCACATTCATAAGCGGTCTTTACATAATTTTAACTTGTTTTTCTCGTCTCAAATTCCTACCGTCTCCAACAGCATGTTCATTACGTGATACGAATGCAGAATGCCATCAGATAGATGTATAATGCCTCAATGAGATTCTCCAATAAAGAATGAGGGCTCAGTGCAGACTATATCGATATGCTTCATTGATACAAAGGAAAGGCCTTAGGATGCATAACAGACCAATGCAACTGATGAACTGTGCAATGTCCAGCTTACTAATTATTCATTTCAATGTTCACAAATGAGCATAGCACCTATTCTCATTGTCCTTACCGTCACTCGCATCTAACTCGCCAGTATGTAGAAACTCTGCCACCTTGTCCTCCAATGATATATCATCCTTAGAATCCGCATGTGCCCAACTATGTTCACTAACATCAACACCTAGAAGAAAGTGCACGGTGAGTAATCATCATCGGACAAATCTATCAACATTCAACACCGACAACATGTGTTCACATATATCTTAGACGCTCCCATCCTTACCTTTTGAATCACCTGAGCCAATTGTGAAAGATGAACTGATTGAATATTCTGTAGGCACCTCTATCTCATCAAAACTCCTAACATTTAGAAAGGGAGTTTCTCTTGACAACCAATCATCGGCATCAATGTTTGAGACATCTTTGTCCTTCTCAGATCCAACAGATTCATCCTCCAGCTCTGACTCGGGTGGGGAGGAGGATGACGGCGCACAGTCTGGAGTTGTTCTTTGAAGCACTTCATTTTCCCACCCATGATTCTCTGACAAGCTATCAACTGTTGACTCTAGAGTATCCGATCTATGATGATCAGAGTTTTGATCTCCAGTCTCATTATTTCCCTTCTCATCACAGCCTTTTGAATAAAGAAAAGATATCACCAAGACTGCAACTATCATACAAAGTTATCACAGATGAGTATCATGAGCATAATTAGTACCTTCCATAAGACCACAAGGTTCATGGTTTGAAGTGCATTCCTTGTCACTGATTTGATCTGCCATGGAGCCATCAACTTCTACATTCGACGAATTAGCCAGAAGCTCTCTTATCTGTTTATGCCCTCTCCGTCTAACAATGTTTGCAAGGTCAATCCTGTAGAGCATATTCATAAATTGATCACTGTTAACATATTCACAAACTAAAAGACTGAACCACAGCTACAAGAATGCACGCAAATTCACTGTGTTTTTCGTTTCAGTCAAGATGAACACACATTTGGAACTTGAAATCTTGAACATTATTATAAAGGGGTGTCAAGACGAATAACTGAAACCACCTAGAATCAAGAAGAAGAGCAAACAGTGTCATTCACCTCCCATAATCAATAAGCTCCTTCCTGGAGGGAATGTGGCCTTCTGGAAGCCCAACAGCCAACAAGAACTCCTTGATATCGTCACGTAGCTCCTCATTGCTTTTAACCTTCCGCTTCACCCTGAACAAGACACCAAACCAACCGTTCACCAAAAATAAACGAATAGAGACAGAAATAAAAGCCAGTCGAGAAGAGATGATATTGGGCATGGAGAGACACCTGGGACTCTTTAGAGAGCATGCGCAAACCAAGGAACGGTCCCCGAAAGGATGGTGGTGGTCGTCGTGGATATTCCAGAAGAGTCCGTCATCTTGCGGCGGAGAATGGCGGCGGTGGTGATTGGAGAAGAAGAGCTTAGTGCGGGAAGGGAAGGAGGGAAGAAAACAATGGAGTTTAGAGAGAGTCGCCATGGAAGGAGCAGAGATTTGGCAACATTCGGGTGAAAAGGTAAATGCGATGATAAGATTTTGTGGTGGAATTTCTGCAAAGTGAATGGTTTGGGAGTGAACTTTGGAGACTACTGGTTCGAGAGCGACGAAGGGTACAAAATGAAAGATGAGCAAAAACTAAGGGTCTGTTTGGGTTAAATAGCACTCTTCAAATCTTGATTTCTTTTCCTTCTCGATACAATGACTATTATCATCGTCAATAATGTATTAATCTCTTATGTTAAAGTTGCCTTTACTGCTCCAGCAAACCTTTCGAACCGTGTTCTTGATGACTGCACATATAAACTTGTTTTCATCATTCTAATTTGATTTCTAGTGGCAAGCACAACATGCGTACTACGTACCTCTAATGTTTACCAATATATTCTTCACACCCAATGGGCGTAAAAGCCAAGTTAACTACTAATGAAACAAGGACTCTTGACTATATATTAATTTTACTGCATATTCAAGACCAAAAAATTCTAATCAATCATTGTTTTAGGATTGAAATTGGGTTAAGTGTTTGAAACTTGAAAGATGAGTAGAGTGTCACATTTTAGGTTTGTATTTAGTTTGCTCCTAAAATTTTATTGTGGATAATGGAAAATAAGACAAAGTTTATTTTTGATTTGGCCCCTTTGACACATGGATATTTGGATCCACAAATTAAACTTCAACAATTAATAATTTTATTTATCATCCATCGATTTCTACCATAAAAAAACAGATAAGTTGCCACCATATTGGCATCAAAATGAAGATTTATTCCACCACAAACAGTTTTAAGTTGAAACTTTCCTTTCACTAACTAAAGAGAAGAAAAGTAGGAAATATATATATATATATATATATATATATATATATATATATTTTAATATAGCAAATGAACACAGCAGAGAGGCATGGATGACAAGGACATATACATATGATTGCAAGCAAGTGGGTAAACCAGAAGCCTGTACCATTGACTTGTGCTGTTATCTCACTAATCTATCATTTATTTGTATATAATACAAACCCCAGTTGTCCTCAGTTAACCCACCAATTTGCTAGAGCAGAGCAGCAGACCCTGCAGCCTCCACCATTTCTTCTCTATATATCATCAACTTTCCCTTTGGTTAATTTCCAAACAGAGGTAGAAAACAATGGGGAGATCACCTTGCTGTGACAAGGCCAATGTTAAGAGAGGTCCATGGTCTCCTGAAGAGGATGCAAAGCTCAAAGACTACATACACAAACATGGCACTGGTGGCAACTGGATTGCTTTCCCTCACAAAGCTGGTCAGTCCCCCCCCCCATCATATTATCTGTTATGAACCGTTGCATTCCCAATAATTATGAATCTTATAAGGTTTTCTGTGGTCATCTGCAGGTCTCAGGAGATGTGGGAAAAGTTGCAGGCTGAGATGGCTTAACTACTTAAGACCAAACATCAAGCATGGGGAATTCTCTGATGATGAAGACAGAATCATCTGCACCCTTTTTGCTAACATTGGAAGCAGGTATGCTAATGAACAAAGATGCGAACTTTATTTCTAAATCGGCCTCTTCTGTCTGATTTGGGGAAATATAAATGCAGGTGGTCAGTAATTGCAGCACAATTGCCAGGAAGGACTGATAATGATATAAAGAACTACTGGAACACCAAGCTGAAGAAGAAACTCATGGGTTTGCTTCCAAATCCCTCCCATGGAAGATTACCATTTCATCACCCGGCAAATTTCTACCCGCAATCTTCACCATTGTCCAGTTCAGTACTCTCCTATTCAAACAACTCCTCCTCATCACTCTCAGTTGATCCATCATCAATGACATCACCTATCAACCCCTTCAAATCAAACCATGGGGATTATAACAGTTCCTTCAACAGTACTAATGCTACGATGCAACGTCAGCAACAACCACATTACCAGCAGCAGGTGAAAGACGGGGTTTTGATGTTTGGGTCAGGAGGAGGAACTACTGAGGCAAGTTGTAGCTCATCAGATGGAAGTTCCAACATTAATGTTCATCATCATCATTATCGTCGACAGGTCAACGAGTTCGATTACGAAGCAGAACAGCTACAGCAGATGAGTGGTTTCAATCAAATGGAGGATTATGGGTTTGAGGAAATCAAGCAGCTGGTTAGCACAAACAGCTGCTGCAACAATAACAGCTTGTTACTGTTTTGAAGAGACAGAGCTAGGGGGAAAGGGATCAATGATTTGTCTTCTTCTTACTGGGCTGACTTTTTTGTAATCAGGAAAGATTACTGTTTGAAGATTGAAGATGCATGGTGGATTAATGATGATTGACAAAAGGATATAAAGAAGCTTCGTTGTGCATTTGGTTTTCTGTCGTTTACTTCCCTGTTTTGTTTTTTTATTCTTTGAGGGAAATAATTGATGTATTATTGATACTTAGAGTACAGTAAATATATGTAGTTTTTGGTTATTATAATTAAGAGATGCTTAAATTTGACTGGTTGGAAGGGATAATATATTGTATAATGTTTAATGTTGAATTTAAAATATCGAATTCATGATTGATATAAAAGATATAATCAAATTAGAGTTGTTTTGATGGTAAAATTTCTGTGTCTGATGATTCAGAAATTAATGATTTGAATCCAGCATACTCTACAAATGGAGATCAATGTAGTATTTATTTCATATTTTCTACTTATATTTACCGAAAATTTTCATTTAATCCGACAATAAAAACATTTAAATTATCAGCCAATTAGTTGGCCTAAAGTCGAAGTTCATAGACTAGAAAAACATTGGCATCTTAGTTAAGTAAGAAAAACATATTTAGTGGGAATGGAGTTTCAAATAAACTCAAATCTCGTAGACTCGTGTGTTGAAAGGTGGCTCTCGTATTATTGTGGGACTGTCAGGTCATTAATAATTTTTACTATTATGATATTATTCGTTTTAGATTAAATTTGTAAGAATTTATTTTTGAATTTCTTCTCAAACGGTTTTACTCTTCATACTAATTTAATTGATGAATATTTTTAAATTAGCCAAATTTCTTCTAATTCATAAGATGTTATCCTAATTCCTACCTACCCATTTTGATGAAGAGAAGAAAATGAAAGTTGTGATTGTTTGGGTAAGTATGTTGGTGGTAAAATATTTGATAACAAACAAGAATTATATGTATATATATATAAAAAAGAAATTAGAAGGGGATCATAATCTCAGTTATTTATCAAACATAGGCCAGAGGGTAGCATAATAATTGATGAACCTATCTAACTCAACACGACCATTTGTTATATATTATAATAATTATAATATAAAGTGAGTCATGTCATGCAAAATGCCAGAAAATTTGACATGTTCCTAAAGCGCCTTGGTCTTCTTCATACCCCTCACAACACGGAACTAATTAAGAAAGATTAATGGTTGGCAATAGCCAATCACTTGCATACATGATCTAGAACAAGATTTTTATTTTTTCTAATTATATGGAGTTAATTATACAGATTAATTAATTTTAAGAGGGATTCGAGAGTCCATCACAATTATAACATAGTTTAAATCTAAAGAATAAGTTTACAAATATGGTGTTTCTAGAATCAAACTATTTTTTAGTTAATGTAGCAATTAAACTTAATAATTTTATGAGAAAATAACAAAAATATTAAGCTTCGTTGAACATAATAGTTAATACCGATAACATTATAATAAATAAATAATTTTTTAAATATAAATAAAAATTATATATCAAACTATTTTTTTTATAAAGTCAAGCTATTGTTTAGTTGATATGGAACTTATACTTATATCTGATAATCTTATGAGAAAATAAAAAAATTCAGGTAAAAAGTATTGACCTTTAGAATAAAGTTACTAATTTGATATAACACTTAAAGTATGATAATTCTTGTACAAAATAACAAAAATTATTAATCTTCATTGAACATAGCTAATACGCAATCCCAATAATTTTATGAAAAAAAAATAAATTTATAAATTTCGTTGGACGAAGATAATGCTTAATTATGTTAAATTATTGTTGGGAAATAATTATTGGGATTTACAAATAAAAAATTAATGAAAAATTATTAATTATGGACTAACGATTTTAAGAATTATCAATGAGATCTCATAATTGTATATTTATGTCAATTATAATTTGGTGAGATGTATATTTTTTAAATAGCTCATGTCAGATCTATAATAAATGACAAATCTAAACTTATTTTAAACAAACCCAGTTGAAAATGTGGGTTTCTATATATATATATATATATTTACCCAGAGTAGGAATATATATTAAACAACATTTACCAAAAAATAGTTACAAGTGGTTACGTTTACAAAAGTAAAGATCGATTACTTTCAAAGAACAGAGAAGAAGCGGTTAATATTTTAAAAGCTCAAGTTTTTAATGTAAATTTAACAAGATCATTTTGTTGGTCAATTTCCTAAATTTAAAGGGAAGAGAGGAATAGACAAAATGGGCTGATATGGCAAAAATAAAAAAGTAAACATACATAATATATATAGTAAGATTAATGTTAAATGGGACTAATAAGTAATAACATAATATATTATTAATACTTCAAATTCCTATAATAACTAGATAATAACTAAAAATATGAACCCCACGACGAGATTTGATATTCCAAGACCATTCTGGAACATAGCACAAAAATCATGTTGAATATATCGTAGAATGTATAAGCTAGTATTGGTCTACTTATTATAACTTTGTTCCTACAATTACGAAATCACTCATTCAATCTGAAAATTATATACACATACACAATTAAATTTTGTTCAAATTTGTCAGGTGGTTCTGACGAACCCCCTTTCGTCCAGTTAGCTCCTCCAATGGGCTAGTGTGCTTAGTCGTTTAGGGCACTAGCATGACATAGTCTTCTTCTTAGAACAAGGGTAAACGGGTCGAGGGAAGCGTCGGATTGAGCCAAAAAAACCACTTCATAATTTGTAGCAAAGTAAAAGACGCTCGGGTAAGCAACTATCAAAAACTTATCTCTTATTAGGGAAACAAATTCAAAAGTTTGTTACCGGATTGTTAGGAAAAATTAGTTAGTTATTAATTCTGTTATTATGATTAGTTACAATAGCCTTTCTATTACATTAGTTAGTTACAATGACCAACATATAAAACCCTTGGAGTTTGGGTTGTAAACTAACCGTTTCATTTTCTCACTTTTCACATTCAATCAAACGAGCTCTGTGTTCTTCCCTTCTCTTCTCCTTCCTTCTTCCAAACCCATTCCAAATTCACAGAACTCTAACATGGTATCAGAGGGATCTCGTCGATCTTCCTCGATCCAGATGCACATTTCCGTCTGATCTTCTTCAATCTTCCGCCCGCTTTCATCTCCTACAGTTCTTCTTCTTCTTCAATGGCCGTCATCAACGACGACGAAGCTCCTGGAGTCCCTCTCACCGGCGCTGGTACGATTCCAGTGACAGCTGATTCCGTCTCCCAAGGTGCTGTCCTAGGCATCCTGGATATCACTAACCCGTTCTATATCCATCCTTCCGAGCATTGGGGCCAGAACCTGGTATCCACTGTTCTCACAGAGTACAACTACTCAGAGTGGGCCATGGCGATTTCAATGGTCCTGGATGGCAAGAACAAGATTGGGTTCGTGGATGGCACAATTGAAGCTCCGGAGGCAGGACAGCCTCTCTATCCATGCTGGATTCGCAACAACAAGCTCGTTCTCAGCTGGATCCTCCGATCTGTATCCCCAACCATCGCCAAGAGCATCCTCTACTCAAAGTCTGCTCGATCAGCTTGGCTTGTTCTCCGATCCCGATTCTCTCAGGATGATACATTCAAGATCGCGAATCTTCAAGAGAAGGTATTCGCTCTCAAGCAGGGAACTCGATCAGTCACTGAGTTCTTCACAGAGCTCATCACGTTATACGATGAGCTGTCAAACTTCCGTCCTCTGCCAGATTGCACCTGTCCTCATCCATGCACTTGCATCCTGTCCAAGATTCGCCTCTACCACGACCAAGATCGGGTCATTCGCTTCCTCAGAGGTCTCACTGAAGGATTTGCTGGAGCCCGCTCTCAAGTCATGTTGCTGGATCCGCTGCCTAGCTTCGATCGGGTGTTTGCAATGATGATTCGACAAGAAAGAGACCAAGGTGGCCCTTCCATGGAAGTGTTTCCAGCAGCAGTCGACACTCAGGTTATGTTCATTCGATCTGATTCCTCTGGTCGCGATTCCTCTCTTAATACTCGTGCTCCCTCTTTCAAGCGCCAAGGCAAGCGCCCAGTTTGTTCCTACTGTGGCTATGTTGGACACACAATCGACGTTTACTACAAGAAGAACGGGTACCCTCCAGGCTACCAGCCAAAGGCAAAGAAAATAGCTCATGTTCACGCCGTTACTGCTCCGTCGAACCCTCTGCTGAGACTCACCAAAATTCTGTCCAGATTTCTCAGACAGAGTGGTCTCAGTTCCAGCAGCAATACCAAAGAATGATGATCGCTTTCCAGTCATCTGATGGAGCCTCAACTTCTCAAGTTCGACCTTCGCTCCTCGGCAATGCGCACCTCACGGTCGTCATCACTGGTTCATGAAGAAACTCATGATGCTCAACAGCTCAGCCGGGTCAACGCTGCAGTATCTCATCCACATCAAGATCCACTCACAGATCCAGACTCAGGTAAACACACTTCTAATCCATCTCGCACGTTATGGATCCTAGATAGTGGTGCTTCTGATCACATTGTTTGCAACATCAGTTTTTTCACAAAAGTCGTTCCTATTATTGATGCTTTTGTGTATCTACCTAATGGAGTGGCTGTTCCAGCTACTCACAGAGGAACTGTCAAATTCTCTGATGATATGCTTCTTACCAATGTGCTTTTAGTTCCTAGTTTTACATTCAACTTAGTATCCATCAGCTGCTTATCTAAAGCAGGAGGATTGAACTTGTTTTTTCACAATGATTTGTGCTTAATTCAGGGCTTCCCTCTTTTGAAGAAGATTGGTACAGCTAAGCTGTCCAATGGCTTGTACATTCTGCAGGCGACCACCTATGCATGCCAACTCGCGCATCAATTTCCACTCCGGCGAGTGCAGCAACTAATGAGAGCCATGAATCTCGCTGCGGCGGCCTCGCTGATTCAAAGCATATGTCTTTTACTTTCTCTCGTGTAAAACGCTGCATCGATCCCTGGCATTATCGCCTTGGACATTTAGGCAATAAGTGCTTACAAGTTTTAGCACAAACTAATGATCCAATTAAAATTCAGCGCGAATTTCATTGTTCCGTTTGCCCGTGTGCTAAACAAAAACGTCTCCCATTTCCAACTAGTTCCACGGTTTATACTAAACCATTTCAATTGGTTAGCATGGATATATGGGGGCCTTCAACAATAAAATCAATCTCGGGACATAGCTATTTCCTAACCATATTAGATGCATATACAAGATTTACTTAGACATTTCCCATCCAACATAAATCAGAAGTTCGATCATTAGTCCAACACTTCTTTGAATACACAAAAACTCAATTTAACACCACCATAGGTATTATTCGTACGGATAACGGAAAGGAATTCCTCCTTCCAAGTTTTTATGCTTCTAATGGTACTATCCATCATACCACATGTGTACAAACTTCTCAACAAAACAGTCTTGTGGAAAGGAAGCATCAACACATTCTAGCCATAACAAAAACCAAAATTCTGTCCAGATTTCTCAGACAGAGTGGTCTCAGTTCCAGCAGCAATACCAAAGAATGATGATCGCTTTCCTGATCATCGATGGAGCCTCAACTTCTCAAGTTCGACCTTCGCTCCTCGGCAATGCGCACCTCACGGTCGTCATCACTGGTTCATGAAGAAACTCATGATGCTCAACAGCTCAGCCGGGTCAACGCTGCAGTATCTCATCCACATCAAGATCCACTCACAGATCCAGACTCAGGTAAACACACTTCTAATCCATCTCGCACGTTATGGATCCTAGATAGTGGTGCTTCTGATCACATTGTTTGCAACATCAGCTTTTTTCACAAAAGTCGTTCCTATTATTGATGCTTTTGTGTATCTACCTAATGGAGTGGTCTGTTCCGGCTACTCACGGAGGAACCGTCAAATTCTCTCGATGATATGCTTCTTACCAATGTGCTTTTAGTTCCTAGTTTTACATTCAACTTAGTATCCATCACCGCTTATCTAAAGCAGGAGGATTGAACTTGTTTTTTCACAATGATTTGTGCTTAATTCGGGCTTCCCTCTTTTGAAGAAGATTGGTACGGCTAAGCCGTCCAATGGCTTGTACATTCTCAGCCGACCACCTATGCATGCCAATCGCGCATCAATTTCCACTCCGGCGAGTGCAGCAACTAATGAGAGCCATGAATCTCTCGCTTACGCAGCAGCCCCTCGCCGATTCAAAGCATATGTCTTTTACTTTCTCTCGTGTAAAACGCCGCATCGATCCCCGGCATTATCGCCTTGGACATTTAGGCAATAAGTGCTTACAAGTTTTAGCACAAACTAATGATCCAATTAAAATTCAGCGCGAATTTCATTGTTCCGTTTGCCCGTGTGCTAAACAAAAACGTCTCCCATTTCCAACTAGTTCCACGGTTTATACTAAACCATTTCAATTGGTTAGCATGGATATATGGGGGCCTTCAACAATAAAATCAATCTCGGGACATAGCTATTTCCTAACCATATTAGATGCATATACAAGATTTACTTAGACATTTCCCATCCAACATAAATCAGAAGTTCGATCATTAGTCCAACACTTCTTTGAATACACAAAAACTCAATTTAACACCACCATAGGTATTATTCGTACGGATAACGGAAAGGAATTCCTCCTTCCAAGTTTTTATGCTTCTAATGGTACTATCCATCATACCACATGTGTACAAACTTCTCAACAAAACAGTCTTGTGGAAAGGAAGCATCAACACATTCTAGCCATAACAAAAACCAAAATTCTGTCCAGATTTCTCAGACAGAGTGGTCTCAGTTCCAGCAGCAATACCAAAGAATGATGATCGCTTTCCAGTCATCTGATGGAGCCTCAACTTCTCAAGTTCGACCTTCTGCTCCTCAGCAATGCGCACCTCACAGGTCGTCATCACTGGTTCATGAAGAAACTCATGATGCTCAACAGCTCAGCCGGGTCAACGCTGCAGTATCTCATCCACATCAAGATCCACTCACAGATCCAGACTCAGGTAAACACACTTCTAATCCATCTCGCACGTTATGGATCCTAGATAGTGGTGCTTCTGATCACATTGTTTGCAACATCAGTTTTTTCACAAAAGTCGTTCCTATTATTGATGCTTTTGTGTATCTACCTAATGGAGTGGCTGTTCCAGCTACTCACAGAGGAACTGTCAAATTCTCGATGATATGCTTCTTACCAATGTGCTTTTAGTTCCTAGTTTTACATTCAACTTAGTATCCATCAGCTGCTTATCTAAAGCAGGAGGATTGAACTTGTTTTTTCACAATGATTTGTGCTTAATTCAGGGCTTCCCTCTTTTGAAGAAGATTGGTACAGCTAAGCTGTCCAATGGCTTGTACATTCTGCAGCGACCACCTATGCATGCCAACTGCGCATCAATTTCCACTCCAGCGAGTGCAGCAACTAATGAGAGCCATGAATCTCTGCTTACAGCAGCCCCTGCTGATTCAAAGCATATGTCTTTTACTTTCTCTCGTGTAAAACGCTGCATCGATCCCTGGCATTATCGCCTTGGACATTTAGGCAATAAGTGCTTACAAGTTTTAGCACAAACTAATGATCCAATTAAAATTCAGCGCGAATTTCATTGTTCCGTTTGCCCGTGTGCTAAACAAAAACGTCTCCCATTTCCAACTAGTTCCACGGTTTATACTAAACCATTTCAATTGGTTAGCATGGATATATGGGGGCCTTCAACAATAAAATCAATCTCGGGACATAGCTATTTCCTAACCATATTAGATGCATATACAAGATTTACTTAGACATTTCCCATCCAACATAAATCAGAAGTTCGATCATTAGTCCAACACTTCTTTGAATACACAAAAACTCAATTTAACACCACCATAGGTATTATTCGTACGGATAACGGAAAGGAATTCCTCCTTCCAAGTTTTTATGCTTCTAATGGTACTATCCATCATACCACATGTGTACAAACTTCTCAACAAAACGATCTTGTGGAAAGGAAGCATCAACACATTCTAGCCATAACAAAAACCAAAATTTCGTCCAGATTTCTCAGACAGAGTGGTCTCAGTTCCAGCAGCAATACCAAAGAATGATGATCGCTTTCCAGTCATCTGATGGAGCCTCAACTTCTCAAGTTCGACCTTCTGCTCCTCAGCAATGCGCACCTCACAGGTCGTCATCACTGGTTCATGAAGAAACTCATGATGCTCAACAGCTCAGCCGGGTCAACGCTGCAGTATCTCATCCACATCAAGATCCACTCACAGATCCAGACTCAGGTAAACACACTTCTAATCCATCTCGCACGTTATGGATCCTAGATAGTGGTGCTTCTGATCACATTGTTTGCAACATCGCTTTTTTCACAAAAGTCGTTCCTATTATTGATGCTTTTGTGTATCTACCTAATGGAGTGGTCGTTCCACGGCTACTCACGAGGAACCGTCAAATTCTCGATGATATGCTTCTTACCAATGTGCTTTTAGTTCCTAGTTTTACATTCAACTTAGTATCCATCACCGCTTATCTAAAGCGGGGAGGATTGAACTTGTTTTTTCACAATGATTTGTGCTTAATTCAGGGCTTCCCTCTTTTGAAGAAGATTGGTACAGCTAAGCTGTCTAATGGCTTGTACATTCTGCAGCGACCACCTATGCATGCCAACTGCGCATCAATTTCCACTCCAGCGAGTGCAGCAACTAATGAGAGCCATGAATCTGCGCTTACGGCAGCCCTCGCCGATTCAAAGCATATGTCTTTTACTTTCTCTCGTGTAAAACGCCGCATCGATCCCCGGCATTATCGCCTTGGACATTTAGGCAATAAGTGCTTACAAGTTTTAGCACAAACTAATGATCCAATTAAAATTCAGCGCGAATTTCATTGTTCCGTTTGCCCGTGTGCTAAACAAAAACGTCTCCCATTTCCAACTAGTTCCACGGTTTATACTAAACCATTTCAATTGGTTAGCATGGATATATGGGGGCCTTCAACAATAAAATCAATCTCGGGACATAGCTATTTCCTAACCATATTAGATGCATATACAAGATTTACTTAGACATTTCCCATCCAACATAAATCAGAAGTTCGATCATTAGTCCAACACTTCTTTGAATACACAAAAACTCAATTTAACACCACCATAGGTATTATTCGTACGGATAACGGAAAGGAATTCCTCCTTCCAAGTTTTTATGCTTCTAATGGTACTATCCATCATACCACATGTGTACAAACTTCTCAACAAAACAGTCTTGTGGAAAGGAAGCATCAACACATTCTAGCCATAACAAAAACCAAAATTCTGTCCAGATTTCTCAGACAGAGTGGTCTCAGTTCCAGCAGCAATACCAAAGAATGATGATCGCTTTCCAGTCATCTGATGGAGCCTCAACTTCTCAAGTTCGACCTTCTGCTCCTCAGCAATGCGCACCTCACAGGTCGTCATCACTGGTTCATGAAGAAACTCATGATGCTCAACGGCTCGGCCGGGTCAACGGCTGCAAGTATCTCATCCACATCAAGATCCACTCACGGATCCGGACTCGGGTAAACACACTTCTAATCCATCTCGCACGTTATGGATCCTAGATAGTGGTGCTTCGATCACATTGTTTGCAACATCGGTTTTTCACAAAAGTCGTTCCTATTATTGATGCTTTTGTGTATCTACCTAATGGAGTGGTCTGTTCCAGCCTACTCACGAGGAACCGTCAAATTCTCTCGATGATATGCTTCTTACCAATGTGCTTTTAGTTCCTAGTTTTACATTCAACTTAGTATCCATCAGCTGCTTATCTAAAGCAGGAGGATTGAACTTGTTTTTTCACAATGATTTGTGCTTAATTCAGGGCTTCCCTCTTTTGAAGAAGATTGGTACAGCTAAGCTGTCCAATGGCTTGTACATTCTGCAGCGACCACCTATGCATGCCAACTGCGCATCAATTTCCACTCCAGCGAGTGCAGCAACTAATGAGAGCCATGAATCTTCGCTACGGCGGCCTCGCCGATTCAAAGCATATGTCTTTTACTTTCTCTCGTGTAAAACGCTGCATCGATCCCCGGCATTATCGCCTTGGACATTTAGGCAATAAGTGCTTACAAGTTTTAGCACAAACTAATGATCCAATTAAAATTCAGCGCGAATTTCATTGTTCCGTTTGCCCGTGTGCTAAACAAAAACGTCTCCCATTTCCAACTAGTTCCACGGTTTATACTAAACCATTTCAATTGGTTAGCATGGATATATGGGGGCCTTCAACAATAAAATCAATCTCGGGACATAGCTATTTCCTAACCATATTAGATGCATATACAAGATTTACTTAGACATTTCCCATCCAACATAAATCAGAAGTTCGATCATTAGTCCAACACTTCTTTGAATACACAAAAACTCAATTTAACACCACCATAGGTATTATTCGTACGGATAACGGAAAGGAATTCCTCCTTCCAAGTTTTTATGCTTCTAATGGTACTATCCATCATACCACATGTGTACAAACTTCTCAACAAAACAGTCTTGTGGAAAGGAAGCATCAACACATTCTAGCCATAACAAGGGCACTTCTAATTCAATCCTACCTTCCATCCTCTTTTGGAGTCATGCCATCAATTATGCTATTCACATTATCAATCATTCCCCCACTCCTCTCTTACAAAATCGCACCCCCTACGAGGCTCTTTATAACCAAAAACCATCCTACATACATCTACGCGTTTTTGGTTGCCTTTGCTACAGTTCCACCCTTTCTCATGGACGATCAAAACTTTTACCACGAGCCACTCCATGTGTATTCCTAGGATATCCCCCCAACAAAAAGGGTTTTATCCTTTACTCCGTCACAAACAACTCGTTTATTATATCACGAGATGTCACTTTCTATGAAGACATATTTCCTTATTACAAGGGTCAAACTACTCATAATATAACACCTCTTCCTCTTCCCAACTATGGAAATCCATCTTACATTGATGACTTACCAAACATTCTCATATCTAAGGAATCTTCTTCTATTCCTTCAAATAATTATCAACCACTCAATTCTACCAATTCTAACACTCACTCAACTATAGAGCACCTTCCTGATTCATCATCAGTCATATCTAAACCCATCAATCATCAGCCCATTTCAAACCCACCAAAACGAGTGTCAACAAGGGCTATTCACAAACCTAAATACCTTTCAGACTACAAATGCAACACGATAGCCACTCGTTACCCTATGCACCATATCTTGACTTATGCCAAACTTAGTCCTAGACATCAAAGTTTTGCCATGGCTATAACTACTCAAAGAGAACCAACTACCTACACTCAGGCTGTAAAATCCCCTCAATGGCAAGAGGCCATTCAAAAAGAGCTAAAATCTCTCTTACAAACTAAAACATGGATTCTCACAGAAAAAAAACCCTCGGCATCACTCCTATTGCTAGCAAATGGATTTTTCGCATTAAATACAAACAAGATGGATCCATCGACAAACACAAAGCTCGCCTTGTTGCAAAAGGGTATACTCAAACTCAAGGGCTTGATTACATGGATACTTTCTCACCAGTTGTAAAAATGACAACTGTACGAACTCTCCTTGCCATTGCCGCTATCAAAGGTTGGCATCTCGAACAACTAGATGTCAACACAGCTTTTCTACATGGAGACCTTGATGAAGATGTTTACATGAACATACCATCCGGCCTACCCATCTCTCCATCTGACAAAGGAAAAGTTTGCAAACTAAACAAATCCCTTTACGCTTGGGTTAAGTCAATGGACTCAACCAATCCATTTGAGTTGGATCAAATTGTGTTACTAGCGACAAGAGCGCGGATCCCCCGGGGTACCATAGCATGTCGGGAATAAGGGGAGACATACTGGACGTAATCACTCCCTTGGTTGGGGGCTGTGCCGCCCTGCCTTTCGATCGATACACAGTTGAGTAGGCCGATCACGAACGCTACAGGTGTGGGAGCGATCCTGGTCAGAAACAAGCTAGTAGGCTAGTAGACAATGGCATACCAAGCTCTCTCAAACCTTAACATAATTAGGATACACTCAATCCAAATCTGACTACTCGCTATTCACCAAAAACATCAACAACAATTTCACAGCCCTCCTCATCTATGTCGATGATATCATCTTGGCAGGATCAGATACCAATGAAATTAAGCAGGTCAAAAATCACCTCGACCTTGCCTTTACCATAAAGGACCTAGGACCCCTCAAATATTTCCTTGGAATGGAAGTCGCTCGCAACTCGAAATGAATTCACCTATGTCAACGAAAATATACACTTGATTTGCTTTCTGACACCGGCTACACCGATTGCAAACCAGCCTCTACTCCAAGTGATCCAGGCATCCATCTTAGCACAAAAGATGGATCACCTTTAAATCCTGAAGCAACCACATCATATCGACGATTACTTGGACGCCTTCAATATCTATGCACAACTCGACCAGATATATGTCATACAATCAATCACCTTAGCCAATTTGTCTCAGCTCCTACCACTTCCCATGAAAAAGCCACACATCGCCTCCTCCGATATCTCAAAGGCACTGTTGCCCATGGACTTCATTTTTCAAACAAATCCTCCTTCAAAATTCACACATTCTCTGATTCAGATTGGGCTGGATGCCCTGATTCTCGACATTCCGTCACGGGCTTTTGCATTTTCCTTGGAGACTCCCTTATATCTTGGAAATCCAAAAAGCAACCCACTGTATCTCGATTATCAACAGAGGCTGAATATCGAGCACTCGCTTCAACCTCAGCTGAACTTCAATGGCTACATGGTCTTATAACTGACTTTTCCATCAACATACCTCAACCCCACAAAATATACTGTGACAACCTCTCTGCAGTCAAAATGACAGAAAATCCAATCCAGCATGAAAGATCAAAACACATTGAGTTAGATTGCCACTTCATACGAGACAAAGTTCTCAGCGGATTTCTAAAAGTCCAACACATATCCACTCAAAATCAACTCGCTGATCCTTTCACCAAATCTCTACCAGTTCACACTTTTCGAAATCTTATTTCCAAACTACGCTTGGAATCAATCCATACTTAGTTTGCGGGAGGGTATTAGGGAAACAAACTCAAAAGTTTGTTACCGGATTGTTAGGAAAAGTTAGTTAGTTATTAATTCTGTTATTATGATTAGTTACAATAGCCTTTCTGTTACATTAGTTAGTTACAATGACCAACATATAAAACCCTTGGAGTTTGGGTTGTAAACTAACCGTTTCATTTTCTCACTTTTCACATTCAATCAAACGAGCTCTGTGTTCTTCCCTTCTCTTCTCCTTCCTTCTTCCAAACCCATTCCAAATTCACAGAACTCTAACATCTCTAGAATCTAATTGAACTTTTTTTTTTGAATTGTATAAAACTCTGATTAAGTTGAAAATTTTTATAGCTCGATTTTCAGATTAATTCTTGATACCACCAGATATAATAGACTAGATAAATAATCTTGAATGGTCTATGCTAATCAAGGAGAAGAAGAAGAAGAAAAAGAAAAGCCAAAGCATGAAGCATTGACGTTGACCTACCGCCAGAAATTTGTTGTGTTGTGAGGGTAGAAAACTAATTAGTTTTAATTATTGGGAGGCTTTCCCATAAATTGTTTTTTTGAAGGTAACTTTCCCTTAATTAAATAGCAGCGGGCTGGTAAAAATCTGAAAGTTTGACTTAGCACATGCGATAAGGGAGTGGAAAGTAAATATTTTTACCAAGTCTACCAAATTGACTTTTGACCTGTGAAAGGGAGACCAAGACTTTTAACAACGTCTACCAAGAACACTGTACACTAGAACGTACGTATTTAATTTCTTGTAAACTATATGGTAATTAAGTGTTAAAAAAAAAGATAGATTTGTTCACATTAATATTAAGCATGGCTGAGTTTGAGGTTTGTCCTGTACGGTCGTGATTCAAAGGAAAGAAACTTCTATCCATTCCTTGCTCATTGAAATTACATATGTATCATCCAAAGTGTTGACGTGATTAGATCTTTTTATATATACTGGTTTATGGTGTCTGCAACTCCAAATGGAGTTGTTTTGATGATAAAATTATGTGTTAGCGATTCAAAAATATCAAATTTAAATTAAGATATTTGTATAATGTTTATTTATTTTTTCTATATTGTAGGCGAGAGGCATAGACCGATAAAAAAATATTATATAGTGGTCGAGGATGTTGCAAAGTTTAAATCAAAACTGGTAAAGCTCTGCTCTATAGTTATGAAAGAGATTATAAATAATTGACAAAATCGATTTAAAACGATAATGTTAAGAAACTAAAAGGAAGAAGAGCAAGAATATGGGAGGAGAAGAGTATTCTTATTGATATGTAAATATGGTACAAGAAAGCACTATTTATAGGCTCTATAATTCATAACCTATACATCACTAGTATAACTACACTTAAATAGGATATCCATTCTCATGTTCAATGTATAGGAGTTACAAAGGTAGGAGTTACAAATGGGCATTCATACACATAATTATAATATTCATAACACTCCCCCTTGAATGACCATTGGTTAAAAACAACTCTTATTCTTCGAATACGCTTTTGATACTGCCTCGTTAAAAACCTTACCAGGAAAACCTAGTGGGAAAAACCATGGTTAAGGAAAAAGAGTGCAATACGTATCGACTCCCCCTGATGATGATATCGGTTGAGATCCTTCATATCGACTCCCCTGATGACGATATCAACTCTCGCTCGTCATTACATTAGTTGAGAACATTATGTCACCAAACTCCAAACTTTTGGTCTAGCTTCCCAACAGTTGATGGAGAGAGAACTTTGGTGAATAAATCAGCCAAGTTATCACTTAGGTGCACTTAGTTGACAAATATTTCTACTTATTGGAGTTTGTGTATAAAATGTATGTGTCACATGATCAATGGTCATCCATAATTCGCATGACACTTCCTCTTGGATGATCATTAGATGAGAATATACCTCATTAACCTTACAATGAAAACCCGATGGGATAAAAACCGAGTGAAGGAAAAAGAGTACATAATCATCACATTACTTTTCACCATTTTCTTGGAATTCATATTGATCAATGTATTTTATGCATGATCTATAGGATCATGTATTTGAATGGTAATATGGTTTGATTAGTTTGTTTCACAAACCATCAAATAGTGTTCACGGCTATATGAAGATCGATTACACTCGATATAGAGTTACATATAGTAATCTTTACCACCAATATAACACTTATGTCCATGATATATCTATATAACTTCTTATTGGATATAATTAGTATATCATTGATGATATACAAAAATCATGTTCGAGAGAGATGCACAGTTGGCAAGTTAGTGGTAATGTTCCACATCTTTCATCTCGAACTCTATAGCTAATCAATAGTTGATTGCTTTGAGAAACTCTTTACGAGCTCAATAAAGTGTATGTCATCTATGTAACAAAAGATGATCACATCCAATTATGTCAAAATAAAAGAAACACATTTTAAAATATAAAATTAAATTAAGAAAATTTTGGTAAGAATTTTGAAACCATAAAATATGACAAAGATGATTTTTCAAAAAATCAACTTGAAATGAAGAAGAAATTATATGCATAAATAAATGTATGATATGCTAAATGTACCATGTCTCTCAATCTTTCAATTCATATGACGTCAATTGGATATAATTGAATATTGTTCATGCGAACTTGAATTGTTTGCTTATAGCAAAATAAATCCTCGAGGGAATTTCATATACACATGTGTATTCTAATTATGCAAACCATACATATAGGTTGCAAGGACATCCATTAGGGGCAAACTCTTTCCCTTCACAACTTGCCAGACTAATCGAATAATAAAAAGTAGTTGCATCCACCAAATGAGAATATATTGTCTCATAATCAAAATATTATACGTTTGTTGTACAAAACATTTCTAAAATGAGATGTTTCATAATTTCTCATACTCATACTTTACATCCCAATGTATAAAGACGTGATGTCTTAAAACTTTCCATTTCTCTTAGAAATTTGAATTTGCCTCAAAATGAAACATTTCAGCCAATCATTTCTTTCTTTGCATGCATTTTGGCTAATGATCCTCATTTTCAACTATCATATTTAGCGTTGCACTATACGCAAAAATTTCGTCGACATTGACTTCATTAGGGTTCCAATATTTTCCATCCAAGATATAGATAATTGAGATATATATTCATATCTTTCAGGTACATGAGACTCTTCTTGAGCACATTATTTGTTTCTCTTGGTGCTTTGTTTAAATAATCGTAACCCTAATTTGACCATCTGGATATATAGCTCCATTTCACTTTTTGAGGAATTTTTTTTTGCTTTGGAACCGTGTGGTCTACCATGTTTTATACGGGTTTTAGACTTAGTTGTGATGTCAGATTGCCAATGTCAACATCATTTTTACTGGAGCATTGCGAGTTGGCACATGAGAGTTTTACTCTGTTTGGGTCAATAAAGTGTCTGGCAAATGATGAATTATATACTTTTTAACTTCAAGCTCATATTGCTTAGTGCGAGGATCAAAATAATATGATATTCATCTAATCTCTTGGCCAACTTTTGTTTTCTCCCCCTAATGTTGGGAAGTTTAAATATAAACCTCCAAACCAGTCATCAAAATACTTCCGACAATAATTTGATATTTTACCATCGATGAACTCGTAATCACAATAATTTCTCAATCTTTATTGAGAAGCCATCCTAATAAATGGTGATGGAGCAATTCAGATGTGTATATCACATCCATATATCCATAGATGGGAAGTATAAGGTTTTGACCCAAAAACCACATATAATGGAGGAATTCATAATAATATTTTGGCGTAATGCGAATTTGTGTTGTTCATGTAAATGACATGTTCACAATAATATAAATGGAAAATGTTCGTCTCAATGACACATTTTCGTTATTGGATAATCATGAAAATATGCTCATAACCAAAATGGTTGAGCTAGTAATCTCCCAAATTCAAGTTTGTCGTGATATACACATGTGACTATCTAATTGATGCATCAATTAAAATAATTCGCTCACATGTTGGGTGTATGGATCTATAAATATCACCTTTGTTTTGTTGTGTGGAGGAGAAATGATCTTACTTTAGTTGATGATTATCCAACAATCTACTCTACTTGAGAACAAGCAACCCAAATATCAGTTAAGGTTTGTCGGAGATTTCACTCAACAATGGGTAATGGAGAGGCGATGAGACTCCCCTAGAAACGAAAGCTTGTTGGCAGAACACAAAATTGTTTGTGTTCCCAGGAAGTAGGGGAGTCACAAGGACTACTTAAATCCCTATAACCTAAGGAATCATTTCTTTAGAATACCCAAGTTGAGACCATCATGCACAACAATGTTCAAGAGAACATACTCTTTAGATTATGGAATCATTAAAATTGACCATAAAGGTACTTATCGATTCGCATCATGATTGAACCGGGATGGTCTCACCGGTTATGCCAAATAATAGTTGTCGGGACGAGTAAACTTATAGTTTACATTTATATATATGTATCTCCATCACAATAACATGTGTGTAGTACAAATTGGAGGATAATATTATTGATTCAATAATTATATAGCCATAGACCATATTATTGTTCCTCTCTTGATCCCAAACAAATTGGAATAAGGATTTTGTTCCTTCGTGAAAAATATAATAGCTAGATCCAGAGCTTGAGAGAAATGTTGTACTACACCATATATCTTGGTGCACTATCGATGTGATATATATCACAATTAATTATGGTGATTCGCATCATAAAATACTCATTTTTGTCATGATAATGGTACATAGTTTAAATGATAAATAGATATATTTCTCAATTATCTATATCACCTATTAATGGATCAATAATTCTCATATATTTTTATGTCCATCCGAATAAAAAGGGTTCCTTATAGGAACAATGATCATATGATGTTACTTGTGCTTTTAAGAAAACGTAACACATGTGTCTTTGCACAATCACTTTGAGGGCTAAATTAGTATCAGTTAGATATGATCATCAAAATAAAATTGACAGTTGTACCACCCATCATGGGATATATAATTGTTTAACATCAATTCACAACTCTCTTCCACGCGAGAAGATAAATTTCTCAAATTTCTTTCCCATGACCATCATAAGAGGTATTGTCCTCAACAATAGTGTATTGCCGTATCACCTTTGTAGGAATATAAATTGTTACAACGGACATGGTATAATAATCATCCACTTCGGGGAATGATATTGTGTCTCTCGAGCCATCACCAATCGGAGACATAATAGCTAGATATCTTTGGACAACTTGTGTCTAATCATCTACTTCGGGGAATGATATTGTGTTTCCCGAATCATCATCATCAAAGACATATCTAGATAGGTTTAGACAACTTATGTCTTTTTATAATAATTTTGAATGGTTTCACGCCAAAGCCATTAGCTTGTAAGTGGATTTCAACATCCAGTACCCATAAAATAAAATTCTTGCCCGAAATTTCAACGATCACAAACTCAATTCCAAAATATTATATATATTATAATGATAAAATATATCAATGTTATGGAAATCGCGCTGAGGCGGACGCCTAGGCGGAGAAGGCGGCGAGGCGGGCGAAAAACGCGGCGATTTCTTCGAGGCGGAGTGCATTCCGCGTTTGGGCGCGGAGGCGGCGCGGAAGCGCGGAGGCGGCGCGGAAGCGCGGCTGCAGCGGAAAAGGCGGACTTAATTAAAAACCCTAATCTAAAACGCAGCAAATTAGCAAGCACAAAGGTCCGACTCAGTGCCATCTTCATTCCATCGCCGCCATCTTCCTTCCATCGCCGTCGTCTTCCTTCCATCGCCGCCATCTTCCTTCCATCGCCGTCATCTTAGTCGCTGGAAATCGACCTCTTTGTTGGATATTATGTTACTTAGACTTAAAGTAACATTATTGGATGTTACTTGGACTTAAAGTAACATGGTTCAATCTTACTTGGATCAAAAGTAACATTGGGAGATTTAGTAACTTTAGTTGCCTAAACTCGGTTTTGGATGTTCATAACATTATGTTATAATGTTATGGGTTTGAGTACTTGATAAGTAGCTCAATGAAAGCTTGAATAAGCATGGAGGAGGAACTTGATTACTTGGTACTAGCTCAACGGAGCTAGAAGTAATTCAAAGTTAGCTCAAAGTAGCTAGAATGTCTCACGGTAGCTAGAGTTAGCTCATGATGGCTTAACGCACCTAAGTGTAGCTCAAAGCTATGTGATAGTAGCTTTATGATTATTTATTTAAGCTATGAGTAGCTCATGGTGACTTAAGGATTGTTATTACAATCATTAAGTAGCTCTAATTAGGTTTGAGAAGCTTATGGTTAGGTACAAGCAGTAGCAACACTTACCTTGTGGTAGTGATGGCTCTACCTCGGCTAATCATGGCTTAACTCATGATTATCCTATCTAACTCTAGTTAACATTAGCTCAAAACACTTTGAGCTAAGTTGGAAATGAGTTAGGAGAGTGTCACTAAAGAATACCAAGCTCAAGTTGAGCTCAGAAGGTAGTGACACAGTTTCGGGAGCTAAAGTGAGCTAGTGAGAAGTGTAGGTGGAAGCTAGTCTTCCCACCTGATGTGGCGCCATTCCCACTTCTATTTGAGTTCAAATTTGAGTGGATAAGGATGGTTATATACCTATGGGTCGTCACCCTCCTTTTCCCTCCAAAAGGATTAGTTATCTTTTGATTTGAATCAAAAGACACCATCCAAAAATGATCAAACAACACCTTTTTCCCTCCCTTTTTGTTTGGATGGACACACCTCTTCATGAAGGGGTGAATATGGACGACCACCCTAGTATAAATAGGGGTGGAGTGGGTTGGAGAAAGGAGAGACCAATGCTTTATGCATTCTCCATACACCACACAAAGCATTCAAGACATGTAGGCACTTTGGTCATTAAAGTGGTGGAGTAATCTTTCTCCAAAGGTTCTCAAGGTTTTACTCTTATCTCTTGAGCCTAAGAATAAGAGTGGTGATGGACTTATCCTCGGGAGAGATTTCGTGTAACCCAAGGCTTATAAGGGTCGAAATACTCTTTTCGGAAAGTGGTATCCACGATTTCGTCACGATCCAAGATCCCCCTAAGTTCTCTGGAACATTGTTGTGCACGAAGTTCTCAACTTGGGTATTATAAAGAAATGATTCCTATGGTTGTAGGGATTTAAGTAGTCCTTTTGACTCCCCTACTTCCTGGGAACACAAATGATTTTGTGTTCTGTCAACAAGGTTTCGTTTCTAGGAAAGGAACCTCCTTTCCGATACCCATTGTTGAGTGAAATCTCCAACAATCGAAAAGAGTATTTATCCTACAACTTTGTTGAGTTTTAGGTCTTTCGAAAGAGAAATCCTATGGAAACAAAATCTATTGTGATTTGTTTGATGTATGGGATGAGGTTTCTTTCGAAATAAAGGATGAATACTTCTGGAAAATAAGTAGATACAGGAGATTCATTAGATTCAAGTTCATCAATTTTGAAAAATAAGTTGATGGGAAAAGTGTTACTTTTTGAAAGATCCTTATAGACTTAAGGATGATTGAAACACGTCCACTTTTGGATATTTGTGTGGATAGCATACTAATAAGGAAATTATATGTGTAATATTGTTATGATATTAATAATATTGATGTCTCGAAACATTCGGTTTATATACAACTAATAGTGGGATGTTTGACTAGCATGGAAGTCGGAATTGTTTAGAGGTATAGATAGATACCTTTGAGACACAATGAGACAAATGCTAGGAGATAGTTTCTCCATGAGATTTAATGAAGGATGAAGATGGAAACTTACATCACAAGTTGGCATAATGAAACAAGTGCTATAAGATGTCATGTAGCTTTTTCATGAGAGTTCATGGAAAAGGAAGATGTAGTTATAACATCACAAGTTCAACAATGATGTTGAAGTTTGTAGTGATATTAGTCATGTCATGTGATGATGGAATGACTAAGGCTTGATCTACAAGGTTTCCCTTGAGTTAATTTCACAAAAGGTTTTTCATACTTTGATTATGGTTATGATTAACGTATGAAGACGAGTTATGATAACCAGACGTTTGGCATAACGTGGTTAATGGTTTAACTCGTGAGATGAAATAAACTTGGATTGTTAAAGGTTTACTTTGGTTATGGTTTAGTAACTAAAGTGTGTAAAATGAGTCATTACACCAAGACGTGGATTTAACGTAAGGGTGGGTAGACTCGTGATGAAATTAAATGAGTTATTACATTAAGATGTTGGTTTAAACATAAGGATGGATAGACTCATGAAGATGGAATAATCTTGGAGTTTTTCATTTTTAATGAATCACTTGACGGAGTGATTTATTAGGGACTTGGTTCATAAGTCGAGTGATGGGGATGGTTTAAAGTCCAAATTAAATTTCTAATCATGGGACACCCAATTCCCCTCTAATACAATGTTAGAGGCTGAATTCAATGTGGAAAGCCCATTCTTAGAATTTGGAGCACATGTTTGTCTCATCCCAAGGTATGTGCTCAGAACATGCAAGAGAGAGAGGTTGAAGTGTTAACTTCTTAATTGATTCCTTGAGAAAGTGTGATGCATGTACACGATGAAGGAATTAACCTATGCGAGCATGAAGTGTAGCCGCTTCAAGAAACTTGGACTTGGTTTCATGTACGCTTGTGAGAAGGATTGGACACAAGGCAGTTAATAGTGTCAGGATAACTTTGAGAAATTAAAAGCTCATGTGTACATTATCTTCAAGTACTCAAATGAGTAGACGGGTTCAATCCTTAGTGACACCCCTATATTCGAGTATTTTGGAATGTGTAGTGTACTAGATGAAAATTCAATCTTCGTGACATTTTCATTGATGCGTGAGTTTTTGAATTGAAAGATTGAAAACCGGTATTTTAGTGACTCGGAGACTTCACTAAAATAGGGGAGGAATGTTGGATATTATGTTACTTAGACTTAAAGTAACATTATTGGATGTTACTTGGACTTAAAGTAACATGGTTCAATCTTACTTGGATCAAAAGTAACATTGGGAGATTTAGTAACTTTAGTTGCCTAAACTCGGTTTTGGATGTTCATAACATTATGTTATAATGTTATGGGTTTGAGTACTTGATAAGTAGCTCAATGAAAGCTTGAATAAGCATGGAGGAGGAACTTGATTACTTGGTACTAGCTCAACAGATCTAGAAGTAATTCAAAGTTAGCTCAAAGTAGCTAGAATGTCTCACGGTAGCTAGAGTTAGCTCATGATGGCTTAACGCACCTAAGTGTAGCTCAAAGCTATGTGATAGTAGCTTTATGATTATTCATTTAAGCTATGAGTAGCTCATGGTGACTTAAGGATTGTTATTACAATCATTAAGTAGCTCTAATTAGGTTTGAGAAGCTTATGATTAGGTACAAGTAGTAGCAACACTTACCTTGTGGTAGTGATGGCTCTACCTCAGCTAATCATGGCTTAACTCATGATTATCCTATCTAACTCTAGTTAACATTAGCTCAAAACACTTTGAGCTAAGTTGGAAATGAGTTAGGAGAGTGTCACTAAAGAATACCAAGCTCAAGTTGAGCTCAGAAGGTAGTGACACAGTTTCGGGAGCTAAAGTGAGCTAGTGAGAAGTGTAGGTGGAAGCTAGTCTTCCCACCTGATGTGGCGCCATTCCCACTTCTATTTGAGTTCAAATTTGAGTGGATAAGGATGGTTATATCCCTATGGGTCGTCACCCTCCTTTTCCCTCCAAAAGGATTAGTTATCTTTTGATTTGAATCAAAAGACACCATCAAAAAATGATCAAACAACACCTTTTTCCCTCCCTTTTTGTTTGGATGGACACACCTCTTCATGAAGGGGTGAATATGGACGACCACCCTAGTATAAATAGGGGTGGAGTGGGTTGGAGAAAGGAGAGACCAATGCTATATGCATTCTCCATACACCACACAAAGCATTCAAGACATGTAGGCACTTTGGTCATTAAAGTGGTGGAGTAATCTTTCTCCAAAGGTTCTCAAGGTTTTACTCTTATCTCTTGAGCCTAAGAATAAGAGTGGTGATGGACTTATCCTCGGGAGAGATTTCGTGTAACCCAAGGCTTATAAGGGTCGAAATACTCTTTTCGGAAAGTGGTATCCACGATTCCGTCACGATCCAAGATCCCCCTAAGTTCTCGGAACATTGTTGTGCACGAAGTTCTCAACTTGGGTATTATAAAGAAATGATTCCTAAGGTTGTAGGGATTTAAGTAGTCCTTTTGACTCCCCTACTTCCTGGGAACACAAATGATTTTGTGTTCTGTCAACAAGGTTTCGTTTCTAGGAAAGGAACCTCCTTTCCGATACCCATTGTTGAGTGAGATCTCCAACACTCTTCACCTGGAAATCGACCTCTTCACCTGGAAATCGACCTCTTCACCTGGAAATCAACCTCGTCGCTGGAAATCGAGGTGATTTCCTCGCTTCCTGTGCTCGCTTCCTCTGCTCGTGCTCTCTGCTCGCTTCCCTTGCTCAATATTATCATCGTATTCTTGTGTAATCGAACTGTATTTGTGACTGTGTTTGTCTTCCTCTGTAAATGACTACATTATTACTATATTGCAACAACACACAGCAGTCTCCTTCTCTTTCTTTACTTCTGTGCTTTGTTTGTTTATGTCTCTCAACCCATTTTGCATTTATAAACTGCATTCCAAATGAATACAACAGCGATCAATCAAACCCTTCAAATAATGACGATGCAGAGATTACCAGTACTTGTCCTCATAAGTCCTTTTCCTCAACTAGCCAGCCAACCAACCAACCCCTTTCTTTTCTCTGGTCAATGAATTGAACACACAATTTCCACTCTTGTTGTTTTCTCTTGTCTCCTTCTTCTGTACAGCTAGTCCATATACATATTATACTTTACTCCATTCTTTATGGTGGTTTGGTGATTGGTGATTGGTGATTGGTTATGCAGGATTGTTATGGCATATTCATCGGGAGTAGACGGTACGCAAGTTGATAGTAGTAGTACTAGTGGCCTTAAAAGAAGGTCGGGTGATATTGGGTGGAAATATGGAAAAATTGCTGATCCGAATAACAAAGACAAAGTCAAGTGCAACTTTTGTCAACATGTTAGCAGTGGAGGTGTAAACCGTTTCAAGCAACACATAGCTGGTATTGGATCTTCAGTGGCTAAATGCACAAAATGCCCCAAAGAAGCTCGTGATGAATGCTTGGAATACTTCTCCAGTTTTCAAAAAAAGAAGAAAGAGAAGCATGAACGTGAACAAGTTTTGAGAGAGGATGTTAATGTTTCTTCTGATGCACAACATGAAGAGGAGATGAGTTATTTTGATAGTTCAAGACCGACAAGCTTGGGTCCTATGGATAAGTGGACACGTCCTATAGATCCTACTATGACTTCTTCAAGTCCAACACTCCATCAACAGAAGATAAACCAAGCACTTTGGAAGGAGAGGACACTTCAAGTCCATCAATACATTGCAAAATGGGTGTATACACATGGTTAGTTTCTAACTATACCACTCATTTATTCCTTACAAACACAAGTTAATTTTTTCTAATTAAGTATGTGAACTTTTATTACAGCTATTCCATTCAATGCCATTGACAATGACGAATTCAAGCAAATGTGTGAGGCCATTGGTCAATTCGGTCCTGGATTGAAGCCTCCTTCTCCGTACGACCTACGAGAGACTTTTTTGAGAGAAGAATATGCAAGAACGAAGGGTTTGTTAGCTGACCGTGAGAAAGAGAAGGAAAAGAACGGTTGCTCGCTTATGACTGATGCTTGGACGGATATGAAGAGGCGGAGTATAATGAATATAGTCACACACTGTGCTGAGGGGACTAGCTTCATAAAGTCTACAGACACTTCAAATATTTCTCACACAGGTGAGTTTATTTTTGAGCTAGTTGGCAATGCCATTGAGGAAGTTGGAGATGAGCATGTCATTCAAGTTGTGACAGACAATGCTTCCAACAACATGGCAAAGCAAAGAATCTCTTGGAGAAGAAGAGGCCACGCATATTTTGGAGTTCTTGTGCAACTCACACCATCAATTTAATGCTCCAAGGAATTGGCAACATTCCAAAGTTCAAGAAAATTATTGATGAGGCTAAGGCTTTGACCATCTTTATATATGGTCATCATCGAACTTTAGAGTTGATGAGGTCCTTCACTAAGAGAAGAGAGATCATTCGACCAGGTGTAACACGATTTGCTTCTCAGTTTCTTACTTTACAAAGCTTGATGGAGAAGAAAGATGAGTATAAAGAAAGGCCAAGATGCTTATGCCACAATTCTTAGGATGGGGTTTTGGAATGGTGTGGAGAGTTGCTTGAAAGTCTTTGAGCCGTTGGTGAAACTGCTTCGGTTGGTCGATGGAGATGTGAAACCTTCGATGGGGTTTGTGTATGGCGAACTTCTAAAGGCAAAGAGAGAGCTAAAGGAGGCGTTAATTAGTGAGGAACTTCGATGCAAAGAAGTCATTGCTATTGTGGACAAAAAGATGAAAGGTAGACTTGATACTCCCTTGCATTTAACAGCATATCTCTTGAATCCTCACTATAGCTATGCCGACCCATCAATATTCGATAATACCGATGTTACCACATCATTGATCACCACTGTTGAGAAATTCTACTATGGTTGTGATGAGGATATACACGATCAGGCGGTGAACGTTGAGTTCACCATATTTCAAAAAAAAGAAGGACACTTTGGAAAGAAGTTAGCAAGATTTTGTCAGAATTTTTATTACAATCCTGGTTAGTACTTCTTCCCACATTTCCTTATCATTTATGATTTACTAGCTAATTTAGATTTAGTTGTCTTCTTAGTTGCTTGGTGGAGAATGTATGGAGGTGAGACACCACATTTGCAGAGGATGGCTATAAGGATAATGTCATTAACCTCAAGTTCTTCCGCTTGTGAGAGAAATTGGAGCACTTTTGAATCGGTTAGTCTTCAAATCTCTATCTAATGTCATTGCTATTGTGGAGTAGTGGATATTAGATGCAAGGTCATAGTTAATTGTTTTTGTAGATTCATACTAAGAGAAGGAATAGACTTACAACAACTCGCCTCAATCAACTAGTGTACATTCAATTCAACTCCCGATTGATGTCCAAACAAAGGAAGCTAAAGGATAAGAAGAACATTGATGTTCTCATGAGCTCCGATTCAGTTGAAGCTCAAGGATTCATATATGAGGGAGGAGACATGCATACATTGCATGTGTTTAGGGATGAAGACGATGGAGGACACGACGGCATCCCATGGAGTGTTATTGATGATGCAATTGGAGCTAGTGAGAGTCGTGAACCGCGTAGGAGTGCAAGACTAGTGAGAGAGCTTCATGATGAAGAGTTTGATTCCGAAGAAGAAGAAAATAACGAGGAAATAGAGCCGATCGCTTTCGAGGATGAAGAAGAATATTGACGACTTACCAAGCTATGAGCTTGATATCGCCTTTATGGCTTATCTTATGCCTTTATGGTTTATCTTATGTGTGCATTCTTCTATGTTAAAACTTGAACATTAGTTATCTGTAAACTTTGTCAGGTTATGTTTGAACTTTGCACTTAAATCTATTACATTTTTATAAAACGCCTAATCGGCCAAGGCGTAAGGCAGGACCTCCCCGCCTTACTACCGCCTTACGCCTTCCACAACCTTGAAATATATACAGGTATAAATAATGAATAGAAGTAAATAACTTGCATTGAAACTATGGTTCCTTATGAATATCGGTTTACATACGTTTTCAAAAGTAATTAAATAAAAATAATAGTAATTAATAATTGATGATGGAATGGTAATATCAATTCAAATCAAACGATAATAATAATTGACATATGTTGCTTTTATGTTGCTATTACCACATAAATCAATCAACGTATATTTTATAATAAGTACAATGTGTAACATAAATATTAGTATAAGCATGTGAATACTATGAAAAGTAATATAGCTTTATTAATCAATTATAATCTGTAACATAAAACATAAATATGAGCAGAGAAGTTGGAGCAATCAAACTGAGTAAACCATGTAATCATGACAATTATATCATGCATTTTTTATACAAACAATGATAAATATTAAAACCATAAAATAGATCAGAGAAGGTTTGACACTAAGTCATAAAATACAAAAACAATCTCATTTTACATCTTGGGTGTAACATGGAAATGGTTAATTACAATGATAAATATTAAAACCATAAAATAGATCAGAGAAGATTTGACACTAAGTCATAAAATACAAAAATAATCTCATTTTACATCTTGAGATCGTAATTAACCATATCCGAATGCTCAAAACTCAAATATGTGTTATATATATTCATAACCTTTTTCATTTTTATTTCTCATAATCCATGGAGGAGGGTTGATTGAAGCAATAATCATGCTCTTGCATTTTTGCTCTCCAGGGACTACTCTTCTTTTCATCTCTTGTCTGTTTCCCAAAAGTAGCCTACGCTTGCCCTCTATTTCCTCTTTAACTTTTTTCCAATCACCTTTTTCAATTGCTTGATAATGGAGGATCTTCACTTCACTTGACACTTAAAAAGATAAATCCCCTCGACAACAATTGCGTCCACTACTTGTCTAATTTCTGAATTATATTTATCACCATATATATATACTTCAGTGTAAGCTGTCGTGTTTGAGATTTAGTATTTAAAATATTAGTATTATTCTTTAATATTTAGGATTTATTATAAAAAAATTTAAATTTAAAAACTATAAAAAATTCAGTGTCGAGGATACCTATACCTACAAAGATCGCTCAGCTCGATTATATATTACAACAACGAATCAAGTTCACCTCCATTTCATCTTTGAATTCTTAACTTCTAGGAACTGGAATACTAAAATTTGACCTCCAACTCGTCTAACTCATAATCCATAATTACATTAATTAACCATTTCCATCCTAAAATTTATTTAACAATTTTTAATATAAACTTTATAGCCACTTAAATAAAATTACTCATTATCTTATTCGGCAATTTTAAATCACCTCATATCTATCCTTACATACTTTAGCAAAAAAAATTTATGAGGAAGGTACCAGTCTGATCAATCGTATTAATGCAAACACTATCGGTTACAAGTTCAGATGCATTAACAAGTCTAAATGGGAGGTGTGGAACCCACAAACCGGACTACAAGAGAAAATAATCGTCACCCGGATGATGAATAGACTATTCTCCGAACTCTCCTGAAAAAATCAATTAAGACAGAAAAAAACTACCTGAAAACTCCAAAACGACCTAGCCCGACACCAAGAAAAGAAAAAATGAGACCCAAAACAACGCAAACATAGAAGAGAAAAACCACCAAAGAAACAACCAAGTTCAAAGTTCCAAAAGAAAGCAACTAGATCAGACTCTATTTGCTCGAGCTTGCCTTCATCCACGGGAGTTGTCGAGGCTTTGCGGTGCCGATCCTCTTCACATCTATGGGTAGGCCGCAGGTGGCTGGCCTACCTGTGCATCACCTGCTCCATGTATAGCATGATTTTTTGGAGACTTCGATGGCTTGTGACCTCCATTTTCATCTGTTTTCATTAGGTCTGTTTGTTCTTGTCGTCTCCTCTTGTTGTCATCCTGGATTTGCAGCACTTCCTTCTCAGCAGCCGTTACGTGCTCTCCGTAGGTAAGCATCTTATGTTGATCTTCGATATTAGCTCCCATGCAAGCCTTGAGGCCTCGAATATTACTAGGAGTGTTGCGTCCCTGTCCGTTACTAGTCCCTGGATTCACAGGTTGCCCTCGGGTAGTGTTTAGCTGCACTTCTACTTTTTCCACGAGAAATGGGTTGTTGGATACCACCTTAGTCTTCTTCTTGGATCCAACTCGGATCTCGTCAGACCCTTGATGTGTAATCAAGTGCCCTGGTATGCGAAAATGTACTTCACAAGATCGATCGAGATGGTCCATGATCCCACAAATGTAGCAAAATCCTGCAATTTCTCATACTGGAACGTACAAGTGGTGGTTGCATTATCATGTAGCCTCAATATCTTAAATTTCTTCAGTGGCTTCCTGACATCCAAAAAGACTCACAAACGCATATACAGATTGGGACGATATATGGTATTCTTCTCATCATAGTGAATGAATTCACCAACAAAGTTTCCCAAAGCTTTTCCAACAGACTCGGAAAAGTATCCAAATTGTAGCTCATAAACTCGAATCCATAATGTTGCTTTGTTGAGTGGTACCTGCCTCGGGTTCTCACCCGGGCGTAGCTCATGTGCAACCAGGAGCAAACCATCATAATTCCAAGGGCCAAAATCAATCATATTTCAAACATCATGTTCATGAAAAAATCGGAAGAGAATAAGTCGATTACTTATATCATCGATCTCCACTCCACGTCCTGGTTCCCATAATTGGGATAATTTTTCGGCCATCGCTGAAAGATTAACCTTCCTCTTCGTAAGTAGGTACCCGACAACACAATATTCATATTCCCACGGCGGCGTGGTCGGCATAATATATGGAAGATTCATCTCTTTTCCTCGTTGTCGTCAAGCGATAGGGTTTCGTCGTGCCGTGTCATTGTCGCCGTTGCACCCACGACTGATGTTTTAGCCGTAGTTGGGGTAGTCGTCGGCGCTGGCTGGTTTGGGGGGGACGGTGAAGGTGGATTCATGGTTGTGAGTTGGTGTGTGTGGGAGGACATATGTATTATGCTCTCATACGAGAGAAAGATTAACTTCAATTCTAACTACTTATAGCGGCAGGAGCAATCGAGAGGGTTGGGGGTTGAAAAACGGTGAAAAATCGAAGGAGGATCGAAGGAAAACGAGGCGGGTCTCTAGGGTTTCATATCGGAGTTGTATCCTAGCCACATTGCTTTAGCAATTTCTAATAATGAGATTATAATTTTTTTTAAGAATTATTTATATTGGACAATCTTACCCCATTAATTAACTATACATGAATGTTTGTTTAAATGCGATTGCTAATTTAGCAAGTACTCTTTCATCATTTACAATTATTAATTGGGTGTCACATTACTTCAACAATTGCTAAAATTTATATAATTATATACTGACGATTTAAAGATTTCAAATTCAAATCTAATACATCGCACGAATAAACAAATATATAATATTTATTTATTAATTCCTTCTATTTTATATTAACCAAAAGATCTCTACTCCTAAAAAACATGAGAAGCATTTAGCAATAACCATAATGGCATGCACAGATTTGTACTCTTCTGTTCACTAACAGACCGTTAATTATTATTTTTAGGCCCTATCCTTTAACTTTCCCATTAGTAATGCAGCTGACTTGGGCCGCATTTTCTCAGACCTATGCAAGAATCCGGCCCAGTATCAGGATATAGAAGACGATGCAATGATTTGATTGGGCGCTCACTCAAGAGAGGATGTTTGGCATTTGTTCATCATTTCATTATTATCAACAGTTATAAAGGTAAATAAATCCTATACAGAATAGTGGGCAGTGCCAATGATATGTACAAGTGAATCAAAGGTTAAGAGACGATTTTAGATACAAAGTTGCAATTATTCACAGAAAATCCCACTGCCAATAAACCTTATCCACGATGCCCCCGCCAGTCTTAACAGCCAGGCGAAGCGTCTCAGAAGCCGGCGGAACACCCCATAGATATGGTACCGCCACTGTCATCTTTAACTTCTCATGTAACCCTCCTTTTACTGCTTTCTCAGCTGCAACCACCTGCCTCCAAAACAAACATCAGCATACATATACGTATAGTTCTGATAAATCTGAAAGCTTTTAGCTCTCAGCAATCCAGTAATTCGCAAGGGGGGGTGTATCTGGGTTTAGCCAAAGTGTTGCAAGTAAATTATCAGCAAGAGATAGCATACCTCCCCACCATGTTCCAGAACAGTATCTTCAACAACATCACTCAGCATCTCAATAGAACGGCAAAATCCAAGGATACACAGCCTTCTTCCCATATCAAGCCCCTGAAATAATTCCCCAAACCCATCATCAGATCTGATACTATATAACATTGAACGACCCATTTCGGGAGAGCTGCAGCACACATACATTGGTTGCTGCAATGTCAAACAATGCACCCAAACACAAGCTTTGATCGGGATCCATGTAGTCACTCTCTTGGAACCGCTGGAATCTCCTGGAAATCTTATTAGATTTGCTTTGCTTCTTCTGTCAAACAAGAGAATGCGATCTTAATACAGATGAGTCCAAGAGGCATTCATAGACACATAATCAGCACCGACGTATAAGTAGTATTTAACAGGGAACCAAGCAAAGAGCTCCAAAAAAGGAGTTTATCATCAAATGTCTAAGTTAATCATGGCATACATCTGAGGATCTGACAAGTCGAGGAACAAGGTTGCCACCAATCTGAACGAGCCCATCGGTAGTGAACAATGTCACCTTCTCCTCCTGAACCCATTCTATGGCTGCAAATGTATCCCACAAAATTACCAATTATAACTCTTAATCAAATTACAAAAAAAAAAAATAGAGGAAACTAGAGAAGGAATTCGATTTTACGCAGTGGGCAACTGGATCCGGGATTTTCTAACAAATAATCGAAAATCATTGCCTCAATTTCTGCTCCATTTTGCCTAATTGTAAATTTTACAAGGGACTAATTCGAAGCAAGGGTGCATTATTAGGGTTACCGTTATCGCCGTCGGACCAAGGGAATAGAGATGGTGAATCGTCGCCGAGATCGGAAGCTTTGCAGGTGAAGCGCAGGTAAGGACGGTGAGAGCGAAGGTGGGAATAAGTATGGGAAGGGAAAGAAGAGGAGGCAGCGCGGGAACGAGAAACGGGGGGAATGGAGGTGAAGGTGGAGAAGTAAAGAGCGGAGGTTTCAGCCATGGCGGAGGAGAAAGATTCCGGATTGAGAGTGGAGAATCTGAAGGGGTGGAAGAAAGGAAGAGAGAAAAGAAAAAGAGAGGGAAAATGAAAATGGTGGAATTTTCAGCGCCACATACTTGCCGAGAGGGCTGACCACGTGGCCTCACCTTCCTATCCACAACCGGTAATTAACTAATCGTACCATTTTCTCCCTTAACTTTTACATTCCTGCAAATAAGTTCTCTATCTTCCCGTTTTCTCAAAACCATCCAAAAGTGAGTGGATTTGGTGCTCGGTTCTTCTTAAAAACTTTGTTCTTTTGTTCTTGGCAAATTAGCGGACAAATAAAGATTTAATATATGACTTACTTGCTTGGGGAGCATAAAGAAGTAAGATCAACTACTTGGGAGCGAAGAGAAGCTGCGAGAAGACAAAATAGGTAGGTATTCATTGAGGCAAAATAGTGGGGCTCCAGGAAGAGATATTCACTTCACCATTGGTTTAGAAAAGATGAACCTATGAAGATTACAAGCTGAATTGGTAAATGAATCTATATTTCTCACTGATACTTGTAGTCTTCTACTAGGCATCCAGATTACAATATGCAAACCTTCTGCACTACTTATACACCATCACTCTTACTTTTAACTATTTTCACTAGCCCAAACAATTTCCCATCACAACAACCAAACATCTGACATTACATAAAAATACGCATTCTCCACCACCTCTGTGGCTGCAACTCTATAGCTTCCTCCAAGAGAAGATGTTACAGGAATTTGACTTCAATAAGAATCATTCCTTGTTGTCTCTCTTTTAGTTTTTTTTTTTTGGCATCCAACTTCATCTCACCCTAGGCGAGTTTCCATAACCCTGACCTGCATCCTGCGGCTGTGGATGCAGTGGGGAACGGTATTGCAAAGATTGCTGCCGGTTGCTGCCAGGGCGCCGATGGTTGTTGGAGCGGTTTCGAGGCTCTAATGTCCTCTCCCTGCGTGATGCAATCCTCTCCAATGTATCCACAACTTCGCTCATTGAGGGTCGATTCTTTGGTTCGGCTTCCAAACAAGTTAGTGCTAGTTGTGCTATCCTGAATGCTGCTTTTGATGGATACCTGCCTTCCAAATTTGAGTCCATTATGCTTTTCAGCTTTCTCTTGTCGTTCAAATACGGCTTGATCCAGTCTGTGAGAGTTTGCTTCCCGCTTGGCCGTTTTGAATCAAGTGCCCTTAACCCGGTCAGGATCTCCACTAGAACGACCCCAAAACCATACACATCACTTTTAACATATAGATGACCTGTTTGGTAGATAGAAGCAGGGAAATGAGATTCAAGCCAATGTCTTCATATGAGTTCAAACAATGTCTGCGGTGTATAGTTTACCTGTGGCGACATACTCGGGAGCAGCATAACCGTACGTCCCCATGACACGTGTTGTCACATGCGACTGACTAGCCGAAGGACCGAACTTTGCCAGCCCGAAATCTGATATCTTGGCCGTGTAAGACTGTAAAACAAATGGCAAAGCCACAGAATTTAGAGAAGTGTATCAAATGTTAGTGAATAATATACATATCAATCAGAATCTTCTCCCAACAAATCGAATTATTGAGATGCAACGGTCTTGACATCAAACACCATATTAATCTGAAACCAAAAGAGAAATGAAAAGAGGAACTCACCCCATCAAGCAATATGTTGGAGGCTTTAAAATCTCTGTAAATCACTTTCTTTTCAGGTGTATGCAAGAAAGCAAGACCACGACCTGCGCCTATAGAAATCTTCAACCTTATCTCCCAAGGAAGTGGCTGAACAGCTGCACCTCCTGTAAAATTTTACAACACAATGTGAGTTAACAATAATCAAATCGTGGCAAAGTTGGCGTCGCTTTTTAGTAGGTTTCATGATTCAGCTTACTTCCAAATAGATGGTTTTCCAAGCTTCCCTTCTGCATGAACTCGTACACGAGGAGAAGCTCATTGTCCTCAAAGCAGAATCCCAACAACCTCACAAGGTTGGGGTGAGAAAGTGTTCCCAAGAAATTAATTTCTGACTGCACACACAACCATTCAATAGTAAGAAACTGGATAAACTATGAAGACCCCTGTCAACTACTCAGTTTACATGATCGGTTTCATAAGCAATGAAATGAGAGGAAAAGTTCAGGAGCAGCATTAAATTTGAAGAAATCATATCATGCAAAATACAGTCTCACATTTTGTACCAAATGCATTTTCCTCCATTCTTAATTGATGTCACCTTTTGTTTCATTTCATTTGAGTAATTATGTTTACCTATAGTCTATAGAAGGTGGGAACTCAGAAATATGTCTTTGACCAACTAAAGAGTTATAGGAGGCACTGAGACATTCCACTAAGAAGACACAATTGAAAAACAGGTCTTACCTACCACCAAAACAATGACAGGAATTCAATGAAACAAGCAACAAAGCTTAAACCAAATCTGTATCAAATCTAAAAAAGTGTGCTTTGTTTTGATGTTGAACTAGCAGTGGACTAGATAAATTTACAGAATAGTCAGAAGTTCACTAGTGATGGAATTGAAGTGGTTACCCGCCATTCTTCCAATCCTTGCAAGCTCTCCGAGTTCAATTTCTTGACAGCAATAACAGTTCCACTCCCATGTTTCCCAGGCTTCTTCTCGTCGAGCCAACCTTTGTAGACTTTACCAAAACCACCTTCTCCAAGCACAGTTTCAGGCCTGAAACCCTTAGTGGCAAGCTTAAGCTCCGCGAAAGAGAAGATCTTCAAGTTAGGGGTTGGCAAGATTTGGCCATTGGGGAAGGAAGCATCTCCACTGGCAGCAGAAAAATGGCTGTTTCCAGAGACGTTGCTGCCCTTAGAAGTAGTTATGTTGCTGCTTGATGAAGTTCCATTGCTAGGAGTATGAGACACCCCTCCTGAAAATTGTCCAGAGAGCATGTTGAATCAAAACCAGGAAAGGTAAATATTCTACAAAACTTAAAAAAAGTAGAAAGAGCATGCAAAAAGTTGAGAACTGAAAGTGAAAGAAGAGAATTAACTCAGAGATACATCATTCATAAAAAAGTGACTTATACTTGATGCAGAGAAATAGAGAAAACCCAGATAAGTAACATGATTAACAAACAGAAAAGGAAAACAGAGATTGCAGAAATGGAGATAGTCCAAACCCCATGGGAAAAGAAAAGGTTAGACCTTTACCTGAACTAAAACGACCAGTGGAGGAGGGTGTAGGAGTGGTGGGTGAAGAGGACCAGCAAAGCCCCATCTTGAGCAACCAAAACCAACAACCCAGAAGTTGGATTTCTCTCTTTTTTCTTTCTTTTTCTGTATGAAAGGAAGCTACTTGATATAACCTCTTCAACAATCTGAAACTGTGAAGAGGTGCTAATTGACTTTTCCAGCCACCCTTTTCCCTCTTCTGAATCTACTGATTACCCAGAAATTGCTCCCTTTAGTTTCACACAGTCTCTCTCTCTATCTTTTTGTGCTCCCAATTACAGAGGTAGAACAAAACCCAGAATCTTCAGAGATTTTTGAAGATGACGACAGTGAAGAAAGTTGACATAGTTTGAGCATGACAAACAAACAAGTTGGCCGTTTTTGGAGAGTGTAAGGTGGGCATGCAATCAGCCATTGATTTCAAAATGGATAGGTTTGGGTGTGGGATGGTGCAAAGACTGGGCCGTGGAATCTTGCCACATATATATTTCAGTTTCTTTTATTAGAGCTAAAGTAACCTGCCGTTTCCGTAGACCAGCAGCAGTGGTAGTCCCTACTTTAAATTGATGTCAAAATTTCCTCCAAGTCAACTGCCGTGCTTCCCAAAAATCTCCTGCTTCGCTCAGCGTATGGTGCTGAAGAAAGTTGCTGAATTTTTACAGCCAAGGGCAGTTTCGTCACTCAGCTTATTATTTTCTTTATCTTTTTTTCTGCTGGTAAGAATTCATTTTTCCCTAATTTTGTTATTTAATTAATATTTTTTACATACGAATTCGGATTCGATTAATTTTTGCACCAAAATCTTAGTTTTTCAAAAATGATTAAAACTAGCACAACCTTGATAGGGTTTCAACAAACTATTTTTTTAGTTCAAATACTTGAGTTGACTATTCAGAACTACATTTTTATAGGTATCACCAAATTAGAGGTACGTCTTAGCCACTTTGAAGTAGTTAGTAGCAACTTAGATGCAGACGTAGTTATTAGCAATTTAAAAATAGGTATTAGCCACTGTAAGGTAGGTTATTAACAACTTAAACGTAAGGTAGATATAAGGGTGAAAACGTAGTTATTAGCAACTTAGAGGTAATTATTGGTGAACTTCCCGTAGTTACAATCAACTTAGAGGTAGTTATTATCAATTTAGAGGTATATATTAGCAACTTTGAGATAGACGTAGCTATTGGCAACTTTGAGGTAATTGTTATTAACTTACTCGTATTCATTAACAAATTAAACATAAGGTAGATATAAAGAAAAAAAAGTAACTATTAGCAACCTAGACATAATTATTAAGGAAATTCTCATAGTTATTAGCAACTTGGAGGTATTAAGCGATCCTTGTTCCGAATATATACATTTTACGACTAAATGGTGTAAGACCACCCCTTTTCAAAATGAAGTGATGATGAAGTCCTCTAAAAAACATGAAGGGATCCCCTATTTAATATACACATTTTTAAAAGTTTTCAAATACTCCCAATATTAATATCATTATATTCGTCCAGTTTTTCCATACCAAGAGTATAAAAACCGAACAAGAAATGGAATTGAAATAAGCTGGAAAGAATGAACTTTAAAAAATTATATACGTTTTGAAAAGTTCTTAAATACTTTTAATATTACTATCATTATATATGTCTTTGATGTGTTTTTTATGCTAAGAGTATGAAAATCGGACTTCGAATGAAGAAGTTGTGATTAGAATAAGGCGAAAAACACGTATATTTTTTAAAATTTGAGAATAAAATCAATATTGGTCTATGTGTTTTTAAAGACGAGTCAGTCTATGTAAACGGACTTAAATTGAAAGAGTTATATTAAATTACAAAATAATATATTGAAAATACATTTTTATAATATCCAAACAGCCCACGTGAATATAAGCGGTTGGATTGGAAGGGATGCATAAAGGGGATCTGATGGGTGATAAAGCTTCAGCACCAGAAGACGGTCCCTCCTGCTTAGTCAAACACGTGGAATTTTCGATGGTTGTTTACATTAATTAATGAGCGGTCTTTCCAACATTCAATAAAACAACAAAATAGTGCGTTCTGTTAAGAAACCACAAAAGGGTATGAGAATGAAATAACTATATTATATAGGTATGTGAAACATTTTCTCTCATCTCTTTTTTGACGAGGACTCTTGAGGTATTTAATTATCGGTATTAATTAGTCTGGTATTGAATCGCATTTTGCAATACCTGAGAATGATTTCCTCTCTGTTCGGAGTATATATGATTTGCTCCCGTGTTTTGTTGGTTTGTATATTTTTATTTATTTATAATACATATTGGAAGATGTTAAAGAGCCTTTCACCCGCCACTGAATGGCCAGCTTCATCAGCAGGTCATATTGGAAGATGTTAAAGAGCCTTTCACCCGCCACTGAATGGCCAGCTTCATCAGCAGGCCGCTGAACAACCTGCACCTGGAGTCGATGACAAGTAGTCAGGGAGGTCAGGAGTTCCGAAGTGAATGACATCGCTAGCTCCGCAATGCATGTTCCGGTGAGCGATTCGGGAGAGAACCACCTCAGTATTGTCTTGATGAACACCTGCCAAATACCTGTTGGAAACACCAAACACAGACATCACAGACATCCAGGAGCTCCAAGACATAGAAGTCAAAGACGTCTCGATAATGTTCGTCCTACTGCATGCAAGGACATGGACAGTCAATGACCCGTAATGAGTTATGTTCATGGGGATAAGCCCATACGGGAGAACCCAAGTAGGCACAGAAACCGACAGATTCACTCAAAAAATGCATGACTGTTTATTGTAGGATGTGATTGGATTCGAAGCCTTAAAATCGAATTACACCGACCGTAAATTTAAATAGAAAGACATAAAAAAGAAGGCCAAAAATAGCAAGACTTATGTAAGGAGGTGAACAAAGTAAAATGGGTTCGTGGGACGATGGCACTATGATCTTTTGACAATCAGCTTCCGTTGTTGACATCATTATTTCCAGTTGAAACATTGCTAGCTAGGGATAAAGGGTCCACCGGACCAAGTTGAATGCGGGCAGTCAGTCCACTAACGATCTCTTCAATATTTTCTGCGTATCGACCCCATTATCATTTCTAAATCATTAAAAATAATGACACGATACTTCAAACCTCACAGACTTAATTGAACAGAAATACAAACACAAAGCTGCAGCTTGCAATTATTCACATTTGAAACCGACTCAAGTTCGTAGACTTTCCCATTATACACAACAATGACGAGCCTCAGAGACCACACATTAATTCCACGGTCATTAGCTAGCTGCAATAAATCAGTTGACATATTATTGTGATAACTACATCACTGTCCAATCCGCACTTGTTCATATTATAAGGATACAATGGAACCTAAGAATTATGCTACTTTGTTTTTTTCACCTGTACAGAATACATCCTACATTGTTAGTACAATACAAATGGTCCAGTTGGATGGCTTACAATCTTCACAAGATCATTTCTCTTATGTAAATGAATGCTAACTGGGCTCACATTTCAGAACTACAATGCCAAATCTTGTTGTGCAGAGTCGGTCTGGGTTGAGCTTGGGGACCGTGGAGACCTGTGTAAGTCAACACTAATGCAAGGCTCAACAATGTCTGATTTCTCAGCAGTCGACGAATGAAGTGTCTGCCGCTGAAGGTTAGATTCTTCTACCGTCTCACTCCTAAGACTTTTGTGATTTTCTGATGGCAAGTTATTTCCAGAACATGATTTGACATGAATCAAGGAAGGTTGTGGTGCTGATTCAAGCTTTGTAGAAGGCAAAGAAAAAGGCGACGGACTTTGTTGGGGAATATCATTTTCTCCAACCCATCCTGGACCAAACTTAACTCCTGGTGCCAAAGACCTTTGTACCTTAGCTGACGCCACTCTCCATACAATAGATCCAGCATTTGCAGCAAATCTTGCTAGGCTTCTTGGATAACCGTACTCTGTCAGCAGTCCTACCTGATCCAGCATTGAAACCAAATTTAGCCAAAACAAACCAAGGGCCAGAGGAGATCCCCGCATAAACTTTGGCCCACAAGAAGCGCAGCATTAGGAACTCAGAAACTAGGAACTTCAAGAAACATAGGATTGTAAACATCAACAACACAATACATACTGCCATTAGTTGCTTCCTCTGGGAATGAATAGTAGTCAACACGGGCGACTCTCGTTCATTAGCTGACTCGAGGAATTGCATGTATGTACTGCGCCTATCTTCATCGAATAAAAACACGCCCTTCACATGCTTTAATGAGTTAAAATTACCTTTGAGAATAGAACCTGAAACATAAGTGGATAAAAGGCCATTAAGTTTCATCCTCATAAAGATGCACATTCGTCTTAAAGCTACAATTGAAACAAGTTACCAACCTGTGGTCTCTCGATTCTTGTCCAACTTATTCTGAGCTGATTCATCATGAGCACTGTTATCTTGTCCGGATCTTTCTGGAAAGCCAGAGTTCAACTGAATTGCCCCCACTTTGGTGCTAGCAGGAGTTATGTCCGATGAAGGTTCTGAAGCACCTCGTCCAAGAGCAGGCCTGCTGGGCTTTTTCTTAACTTTTGGTGGTCTACCTCTCCTCACTACTTTGTTAGTTTGTTCATTATCATCACTATCCTGCCTTAGATTCTCAAAATTCTTTTTGGCTAGCTCTTCTATTGCTCGTGCCTGATAAGATAACAGAGCTCAAGAATATAAACTCACTTGGTCTGAAAATGGCAAATTAGGTGTTAAGAAGCCAATTATACCTGTCGATGATATATCGTATCTGAGGCGTTGTATTCCATTGCATTTGAACAAATTAAGAAAACATCGTTCTGCATGATGAGAAGAAGAAACTTCTTTATATTTCCTTAAAAATCAAACGAAGTTAATATGCACTGCATACAGTAATTAAATTTATAGTTCACTTCAGCATACTTTCTAAGCGCACAATGATCAAGAACTTGCATATTAGTTTCAATACATGATCTCTAGCCAGAAATAACACAAACTTGACAAAGTTCCTAACAGTTATATACTTCAAAAAGAATAGCTACTGCTGAAACTGCAAACATAACGTAAATTACAGAAAGAGACGAATAAATCCAGAAGTTGCTGGCTGAAAGACCAACCTCAAACTGTTCAAGGCTGCCATAAACACCCTCAGTAAGCTTCTTCGTAACAGTCATAAAATCCATTGGATTGTCAATTATTTCATAGTAATCAGGAAGCTGCATAATTACACAACACGACACCAGGAGGTTAGCTTGCATTGAAAGAGAACTTGGAAGCACAAAAACAAAACACAATTTAAGATCCCTTCTAGGCTTAATTTGAACCTCTTCTGGGTCCACAGGCTCCGAGAATGCACCATATGTATCCTTGCTGCAACAAAGATACATCACATGAGAAAGCAGGATTCAATTAAACGAGAGAAAACCAGAAACCAAATGCTCAGAGAAATAGAAGAGCAAGAAAGTGGAAAGACCTACCTCTGGAGCCTCTCCAGGATGAAGAGGAGTAGCTTTTTGTCAGGTAAAGGCGTGAAGGAGCCGCCGGAGTCTACAAATTATACATGCAGAAAAACACAAACAGCAATCAATTTCAAAAAGCTTCATCCTTGAACCTGTATATACAATTGGTAGAACATGAATCACAAACCTCCAACATTGTCAACTTGATTGGATTCAGATATAGACTTGTATGACTGCGCAAAGTAAGAAGAAAAAAGGAAGAGATAAGCTACATAGACTCGTTCCATGACTCAAATAGACATTCAACGCAGTAGCAGAAGATCGAGCCTTGACAAAAAGGGAGAAAACAAGGATATTGGGTCATAGGAAAACAGAAGAAAAGGGGAAACCATTGAAAGAAAAGACAAAATGACACTTTTATTCATCGATCTGGAGAATTAGCCGTAGTAGAATCTCGAATACGAATCAGACTGTGGGAAGAGAAATGGAAGTTGTGAAGATGGGAGTGAGAGATGAGGATAAAGTCAAATGATTTTTGCTTAATTAGGCCCGCAATTCGAGGCCAACAGAAGTCCCATCAACGAAAAGGACGGCGGCACGCATCTATATAAGTATAGCAGCGGCTACTCTAATTAATTCTACGTGTTACAATAATTAGACCTTTTGGGAGCCATGGATTCCAGATCCGGCGGTGAGCTTGATCTTCTTTGGATTGGCGGCGGCGGTTGAAGAGGAATTTCCTTCGACGTCGGAATTGGAATTGAGGAGCTTGAGCTTCTTCTTCTGTCTGTGATTGCCGTCCGATTGGGGGTCGTCGTCGTCGTCATTCGCTGGCGGAACGGAGTGGCGGGCTGATCGGCGGAGGGAAGAGTCATGGAAAGTGGGATGGTGGTGTTGTTGGAGTTTGAGGTTGCGTTTATGGAGATCTAAGAGGGAAGGTCGCCCTTTCTTCCTCTTCTTCTTCTTCGTCGTCGCCGTATTGCTTTCCATCTTTCACATTCCTACTTCTCCAACACTCATCAGTCTCTCACTTCTAACAGTACTTGTCCCAAACTTTGCTGCATTTTTCATTTCTTTTGTGCCTCTTGCTTCTGTTTTGATTATATTATTAATTCGGGAAATGGAACCAACTAACTATCCAATAAGTACTTAGTCACCTGTATTTGTAGGTTTAGCAAATTGGTTGTTATTAATGTTACGCAAGCTGGTTGAAGGCGTTTTGGGACTCACATTTTATAAGCTAGACCCGGTGGTGGGTAACAGATAATCTTAGCATGGATCTCAATTGTTATGTCATCATTCACATTTTGTATTATACTACATAAATATGAAAATTTTCATGATGATGCTGCGAGTTTGGGCAGCTATAGGAGAGGAAAAATTCCTGATAAAGAGCTATGTGTTAACATGGATCAAGTCTGACTAATAGGTTTTGGTATTGTGTTTATGTTTGTTAAGTGTATTACAGGTTCTTCGGCCTATATAGAGTTGGAAAAAGCCCAGTCCAAGTCGGCAATCAGGACTTGGGTAGGCTGTTGTTGATGCCGACATCATTCTTCAGCCCCTAGCATCATCACTGGAGCTAGTCGTTGCTGCCGACACGAGTAATCAAAGAAGGTGTCTCTACTGATACTAGAAACCGGGAGCTAAGCAAGGAAAGAAGGAAGCTTCGTCACTTGTGTTCTTCATCAGCAAGAGGCATGCTCAGGCAGCAATAAATACAAGCTGCATCGACTTCCCAAGTTGCACTTTCCACCGGGAATAATAGGAGAGCTGAGTGTGCATATCGGAGGGTTTCTGTACGATTGGAGCTTGAGATTCAACAGCCGAGGTTTCGATCAGGGTTCACTGGTGCTTTGTCGAACATCTGGAGCTAGACAAGAAGAATCGGAAGCCTTGACGAGGAGTTGAATGCTCGAAAGTGTTAGGTTCTTAAGTTGCCACTTATTCTGTTTGAATTTAATCTATTAGTGTTCTTTGAAGATTGTGTCTGAATGCATGTGAATTTGGATGTGATATTATCTTGATTATAAAATTGCTAAAGCTGTAGTGATATCAAAGAGGATCAAATTCCAACACTATGATCGCTATTCTTAATCATTTCCAAATTCGAATATGATCTATGGCCGCTATTCCATTGATCTACATCTCTGTAATACTTTTGCTTAGTGCTTACTAATTTAGTCTAATCAATTTTTTTAAGATAGAAGATTGAAAGTAAACACAATAATGGTATTCATTTTTTGGGTATACTAAATTCAAATCCTAGACTTTTAAGTTATCAGTCACACTGCTCTACCACTGAAGCAACTCCACTTAAATAATTTCCGCAACTCCATTAGTCCACCGTTTGACCGACTCCACTACTAAGCAGCTAATGATTTCCCATTCTTTTCATTAAAAGGCCAATTACATCGTTCTCCAATTTCCAATTTTTCTATTTAGCGAATATGCTGATTTATCCGCTGCAGCAGATAGCCTCAATGGATGTTTAAGGTCTAATATGGGCAATTTAACGACTAAAAGCGAGTTGATAATGTGATTCAAGTTCTTTGCTTTATTTTCCTTCTGCAACGTTTCTCTATTGCTTCTTCTCCATCTTCAATCTTCATCTCAATTTACTCTGTTTACTAGACAATAGTTAAGGGAGTGGCCGAAGCATCAACAACTAGTGTTTGTAGTTAAGTCGGGAGTCTTGGGAACTCGTCTTCATTCTGAAACTCCAAGTTGGAAGTTTTATTAGTCGGAGAATCGGATTTGGGTTTGGAAACATCAGATTCAGTGGAAGCAGGTTTATAATTGGGATGACCAGAAGTTGATGAAGGATTGAAATCTTAGATAGATAGGGATTCGGTCAAGGTCAAAGAGAGATGGTTGGGCTTAAAAGAAGAAGGATCGAAAGACCTCTCGATGGCATCGTCATCATCGGCGTGGAATTTTTCAAATTGGTCATCGATGATGACGGAAGAGGGAGAATGAAGGAGGAGGAAGGAGAAGTCAAAAGAGGAAATCAAGACTCTGACTCTGGTCGTTCTATGAGCGGCGCGTACGGAAGAATCGCCGGCGTCGGCGGTCCAGTTTGATGAAGGAAACAGGGAAGAAAGATATAGAAAGAAACTTGAATCATATCCTCAACTTATCCTTAGCCGTTAAATCGTTTAGATTGCATCTCAGCCGTCCACTAAAGCTATCCGCTTGCAGCGGATAATCAGTGTATCCACTGAATAGAAAAATTGTCAATTTCACTTTGGTACTAATTTAGTCCAATGAAATTTTCAAATATTTTGTATTTGTTGCAAAAACAAATAAATCAAATTCTGAGTGGTTAAAATTATCAAATAAGAGTGGTTCAAATGATCAGTTTCGTCCATACGTACCACTTGAAGAGTTTGAACAAGTACATAACCCGAGCCGAAATTATAGGACTTTAAGCCAAAATTTCGCGAGTAGCCGGCCAACCATTAACAATGATTATTTCAGGCTCATCTATCAATTTTTATTTAGGTAGGTATAATGATTATTGTGGTTCATTATAGCTGGTGTATTGATTATTCTTTGATTTGATTGCTATATGATTTCATTTACCGTTTTGATTTTATTTTTAAATTAGGTATGTAGTGATTTTTATATTATGAATTTTGAACCTTTTTGATCAATTTTCCAACTTTGAGAGAGACTCCACTATTGCTACGGTATATCCAAAACAAAACCAGCTCTATAACTTCAGTACCGCTACTGCTGATCTCCATTAGAACTGCTACTGTTCATCTCCATTAATACTGCTTTGCTGCATTTTTAATAAGCATCAAATTTGTCCAGAAGAATAGCCAACCATCTCCATTAGTATAACACAACCAAGACATATATTTAAGTGCGAGCACTCACTACATCCGCCATCATTCTTCAACACATTAACTCAGAACCATATATGTACTGCTGCCTACTTCTACTGAACCTTTACTAACATTTAACACATTAACTCAGAACCATCAATTTCCAGAACCATTCATTCTTTAACATCACAAGTTCATCATGACTTCCTCAAAACCGTCAATTTCCGGTGGTAAAGGTGGACTCGGACCGGAGAGCTTCGAAGGTGGAGCTCGAGATATCATGGGAAGCGAGAAACTCCTTGATCGGGATCGTTGGTCGACGGAGCTAGGAAGGTGGAGCTCCAGATCGAGGAGGTCAACGGAGCTGAGAGATCTGCACTGTGCTATTTCAGCTCAACACAAATAAGCCACAATCTGCCCCCTAATGTAATTGAAAGAAAACCCTGATTCGGTCAATACTAATCTAGAGAATACAGCAAAGCAGGGAGGATAATCAATTGGAAAGGAAGAGAGGGAGTACGAGTACCAGCAAAGCCGAGAGCGAAAGCTGAAGCGCGAGGAAGGAAGAGGAACTGGAAACAAACAAAAATAATTGAAGGGCAGCTGGATCTCTGGAAGACTGAGCTCACAACTATTTGTAAACAAAACATAGAAACAAACGATCTCTGGAATGAAAGAAACGCAAGAGAAAACAAAGAAATTTTATTTAAGGTAGATATACAAGCCTGCCTTTTTTTATTCATGTGCTTCTTTTGTACCGAGTGTAAAGGTACGTAGGATACAAAGGCACAAACATACACATACTCTTACTCTCGTTGTATATAATATTAACTAATTATAATTAAGCAGCGCAGGCTTGACAGGTGCAGCCAGTGCCACACTTGCAGTGAGCTTTCCCAACCCTCATCGTTCCTCCGGCGGAGCCTTCTGTTCCTTGTTGGCAGCGGCATGGGTTACATCCACAGTGCTCCCCGCAAGAACACTTGCTATGCTGCTCCTCTCCTTCCATCTTGGAGCTTGTTCTGCATCCGCACGAGTTGCCGCCAGGGCAAGGAACTGGGCACCCGCACAGAGCATTGCAACCACCTGTCACTCCTCCGGCTGAGTTCTTCATATTTCTATATTTTCTTCCGTCCTTTTCTATTAATTAATTGCTCTTCTTATTACTTATTTGGTGGCTACCACAAACAACCACATATATGATATATATAGATATAGATAGATAGAAGAAGACGTGCATGCATGCACCACCTGGGTATTAATAATATTGCCACATGCTGGACGTACGTGTCACACGGAGCAGAGCAACACCCGACCCCTAATTATGCCAGATACGTGAGTAGTCAGTCACCTGGCAACTTCTAACGCCAACATGGCTTTACCACTTATTCCCACGTTTTAACTACTTTCTTCATATAGAATTATATGGACGATACTTCAATATTCTATATTAAAAATTTATTATACTTTTAAAATTTAATTTAAAAATAAATCATAATATCCTTATAATCAACTTTAAACATTAAAAAATAATGTTAACATCATAAAATATAAAATTCTAATCCTCAAATAATGTATCACAACTCATATTCCATAACTTATTACAAACTCTAACTTTTAATAAAAAAATAAAATCAATCAATTCTAAACTTTGAATATTAAATTCTAATTTTTAATATCATATCCTGAATCTTAATACAATGCTACAACCTCAAAAATCATAATTTTAATCATAAAATATAACTAAATGTAATACACATGATATTAATACCTTTAAGGTATCAAAATTTTTTCCATAATTATATATGAAATCAAATCTATGATGGATTTAGAAAAGTCCCTCCGATCATGTTAAGTTTATTTTTGAGTTTAGAGCTGTAATATTATTTATATGAATTCTTTATATTTTAGATACATTAATATATTTTATATATGCATCTGACACATTTTAAATTCTATAAAATTTCGACTTAATGTGCTTAACCGTTCTAAATTAACAATTAACAATTGGAATACATCGGCCAGTATATATGCATATTGCTTGGTTTCATGTCTATGTTAAGAATATAATAGTATAATTTTTATTAAAGAAAAATGTAATAGTACAATTTTTATTGAAAAAAGAATATAAATCCTACAAAGAGTTTTACTATTGCATAACAAAGGTAAGGTTTTCTACAACCAAATTCACATAAATCTTATTTATACTTCTATTATGAGCAATAGATCTTTAATTTTTCGTTTATCATTTACTATAGAATTATGTTGGTTATGTTGAGTTTTTGGGTGACTATTGCACTCTATTATCACTTATATTACACTATTACAACGTAGTCACTCAACTCTTGTATTGTTACACAAGACTCACACTCACGCCCCTTTTATTAGACTCTGATCTTTTTCACTCTTTGTCTGCTCATCTCAACTCCTTACCTCACCATTATTTATACTACACCTACACCGCCATACTAAAAAATACCAACATTAATTAAATATATTCTCCACATACACTATTTTCCTTTCTTCATAATTCTCCACTTCTCTAAAACTTTCTCCATTTCAACTCCCTTCATTTAATATCCTAAATATCTTAATATACTAATCAAATATGTTTTGATTTATCTCAACATCCACCTGAAAAAATATTTGATCTTTAAGCAGACCGGTAATAACACTAACGTTAATTCTTCTTCTTAACGTCGTCATTACCCTACCAAACTTGAAGTGTTGCTGAGTACATTCGATTTTTCTTTTTATCGCCCTCGTTTAAGCGATATTTCATGCATATTCGCATAGTTTTGGGTAGAAGTTTATGATGTTTCGTGCATTTCTAGCATCTATCTCGATTTAGTGCCTCGGACCCGTTCGGGGGTTCATTTGATGTTGTTTTGTAGTGTTTTTGATCGATTTCAGGAACACGGCGACATGAGGGCATCATTCAGAGCTGTATGATGTGCAAGGAGGAGCTGGATGCTCCGGATAATGGAGAAAATCACTGAATCGGCGTTGAAGAGCAAAAGTGGCCTAACATGTACCAAAAGTGCGCAACGCACTTTTGGTTTGTTAGGGCACACTTTTGGTCCGAAATCGGATGTCAGGGCTCTGACATTTATACAAAAATGCACCTTATATATACCAAAAGTGGCCTACGCACTTTTGGTATAAATTGGGCGCACTTTTGGTATCCGACAGGAAAAAGGAAATGCCTTTGTCAAATCCCAAAGTGAAAGCCATTATGAGAATTAGAATTGCCTAGGGGAATTCGACATCTAAGCAGTTTTATCTTTGATTGTCTAAACTCTTATCGTGCAGTCTTGCAACCCATTTACTTCAAAGCAATTTTCATCTTGACTGTTTGATTGATGCTCGTGGCACCTAAGCCAGACTACTTGTTACTTCGATTGATACTAATTTCAAATTCGAGTAAAATACTAAAAGTGACCCTAGGGAGATTTGACTCGGTTAATTCATTAGCCGGATTATTTTGATAACACATACAAATGTTTATCAAATTGGCACCGTTGCTGGGGACATTCTTTATAGTATCTGAAAGTAGTTCGATTAGTATTAGTCATTCACTCCCGTTTAATTTTTTTTCTTTCCCTAGTTATTTTTTACATTGTTTATTGTTGGTCTGTGTGCAGGAAAGAACTCTTTGCATGTCACCTGCAGTGACACTGTCTAAATCAAACCAGAACTCTCGACAAGACTCGCGCTCAAAACAAGAAGAAGGAGAGATTGTCGATTCTCTAGGAGGTTTACTTGGAAGCGAAGAAGGATCTTGGTACGAGTCATCTTCAGAATTAGACATAGATCACAGTTACACTTCCATGGTTACTGAACCAATGGCAGCAGCAAGAACTACTGCTGATTACACCAAGACTAGTGCTGCGAACTCCACATCGAGTGTGGTTCAACCTGAACAAGACGATGGCAACTATGAGATCAAGGGGAATCTCATCTCCTTAATTCAGCTGAACTTGTAGTTTGAAGGAAGGACCGATGAAGATCCATGCACTCATTTAGTGGATTTCTATGCTTATTGTGAGACTGTCAAACTTTGAGGTTTGACCGAAGAGGGAATGAAGCTCAAGTGGTTCAAGTGGTCCCTACGAGGAGCAACAAGAAGATGGTTGACTAGTCAACATGGAGGCACATTCAGAGATTGGGACACTCTAGCTCAAGATTTTTTAGAAGAGTACTACCCTCAAGTGAAGACTGCAACTGTCGGTGAATCAATCTCTCAAATTCATGAGAGAGAAGGAGAAAGCCTATATGACATGTGGAACAGATTTCAAGAGCTGTTATCTGATTTCCCTCACCATGGTTATACAAACAGTCAGCTAGCAGATATATTCAGCATATCCCTAGATCGAGCAACATCAATGCTAGTACATCAACTAGCAAATAGTGATGTCACTACTCTTACTCCTGAAGCGGCTTTGTTACACTTTGCCTCATCTGTCTACAAACTGGTCAAGGAACACAATTCAGGCGGCGAATGCAGTATCTTCTGATAATGCAGATAATATTGCCTTGAGAGCTCAAGTGAAGGCATTAGAGAAAAGGATTAACAATTTAAAGGTTTCTAACCCCCCTGCTGCCTCTGTTTATACTTGCACTTGGTGTGGTATATGTGATAGCCAGGGAGAGTGTGACAACTTCCTCGCTAGCAAAGCTCCAACGGTAGAGGAAGTAGATTTTGTGCGACAAGGTTACCCCTTCAGTCAGCAGGGATATCAAGAGTTTAGAGCGAAGAACGCCGGAGGCCAACAATATTACCCCGGAGGACGTTCGGATTTCTACAAGCTCTAAGAGTGGAAGAGTACAATGTCAACACAAACACCACACCTCAAGGGCTGCCAGGATTTTTGAGTAAGCCACAACAGAATACCTCGGATTCCATTGGAGGAATCAACAAGGATCTCGTCCTCATGATGAAGACCATGCAAGCGGCCCTAAGATTATATTGGTTTGTGCTAAATGATGAATTGCTAGTGAAGTGTTAATGAGATGTGAACGATGGATAATTTTTTTATGAATTAGTGGTAGCCACCCCATGATTGCTTTATGTGCTATAACAAGATAAATGTGGGGGTGGCTCTCGAATGTGTTGTTATATGGTTTCTTCCATTTTGAAGTAAGCGTGGACGTGCTAACACTCTAGCTTCCACTAGTCGAGCACCACCACCTCCTTCTTCATCATCATCGTCCGAGGGAGAGCAAGAGCATCCTGCAAATGTTCCAGATCGGGGAACACAACGGGATTTGCAACGTTTCTTCACCTCCATAGACACTAGAGTTTGGGTCAGATATTGGGAGCATCGTACACTGTTAGCTACACCGACTGTAGTTATCAACATTGATAAAATTCGAGCAAGACATCCTGATTGGGCAGATGCCATCATAGAAGAACTCACAAATTCCAGACTTCTCGAGTTGACTTAGATAGATGGTCAACCGCATCTTCCCGCTCTTCAGGAGTTTTGGAGTTCCTTCAAATTCATGTCTCAGGAACAATACAAAGACTAGAGATGTGTTTCATATCGTCTCGGAGGGAGACTTTATGCCGATTCACTTAATGAGTTCCAAGAATCATTCGGTTTCCACTTGAACAACCCAAATGACCTCGTGAGACCCTTCCAAGAAGGCGAAGACCTGGTTACGTTCCACAAAAAAATTAACATGCTTTGGAGAGGTATAACATTACATGAAGACGACCCTTCATTTCGTCGACGATGTTTAGTTAAAGGCCAGGTATATGATAGGGCGCACAGTCAGATACCAAGAGTGCGCCCAATTTATACCAAAACTGCGCATCACACTTTTTGTCTGTTAGGGCGCACTTTTGGTCCGAAATTGGATGTCAGGTGTCTGAAATTTATACAAAAAATGCGCCTTATATATACCAAAAATGCGCTGGACACTTTTGGTATCCGACAGGTAAAAAGAAACGCCTCTGTAAAACCCCAAGTGAACCTCATTCTGAGACATACTTATTCGGACGAAATTTAGAGAGAAATTGAGACATTCGAGAGCAACAAGAAGGCGAATTCAAGGAGCTCGGGATCGGTGAAATAATCAAAACGGCAAATCAAGTTCTCGAGAAGATCGGCGAAACTAGGTTTTTCAAAATTCTTTGTGTAAACCTAGAAACAATGTCTTCCTCTTCTGATTTTGATTTGTCTTTCAAGATTATGAGCAGCTAAACTTCTTTTGCTTCGATTAGATGAACCCTAGGTTAATTCCTATGAAAAAATATATGTTTGACGATTTATGCGAGTTGGATGGATTTTTCATCGAATATTTGATTTCATTTTCGATTTTTTCTTGCCTGATCAACTTGAATGAATCCCTGTTAGATTTCTCTTAGACTCGAAAGAGCTTGCATATCTAGAATGTCGAGATCAAATAACTAGGTTATACGTTAACCCTCATCCCAAAGCGAATGAACTACTCTGTCGTGTGAGCAATTCTAAATCGTTAAATCGCCTAGTGGGTTTTAGATCTTTGTCTCGAAAGAGCGGACTAGGATACTAGATAGGTAGCAAATAAGCAGGGCCGAAAGGGCGTGATTTGATTAGAGAAGAATTGCGACAGTGTAATGCATCTATCATGTTTTGTTTAAATTGTGGAATTTGTCCGTCATTTGTGAATTAGAATTGCCTAGGGGTATTCGACATCTAAGAAGTTTCATCTTTGATTGTCTAAAATCTTATCGTGCAGTCTTGCAACTCATTACTTTAAAGCAACTTTAAAGAAATTTTCATCTTTAATTTTGACTATTTGATTGATCCCCATGGCACCTAAACCACACTACTTGTTAATTCAATTGGTACTAATTTCAACTTTGAGTAAGATACTAGACCCTAGGTAGATTCGACTTGGTTAATTCATTAGCCGGATTAGTTTGATAATGCATAAAAACGTTTATTAGTTGTCCTTCTTGATTTGTTCTTGTAAACTTCCTTCACTCGTTTGTTTCTCCATTCGATGTTATTATGGGTCTTCATTGTCTTGCTACTTTCCCTTAGAGAGGTTGATAACTTATAATCCAATGATAAAGTCATGGGTTTTGGATTGACCCTTTTCTTCTTCACGAACCCTTGCGGTTCTAGATGATCTTTAATTGAATCTTCTTGAACTTCTTTGTGTCCTTCTCTTGCCACCTCTTATGTCAAGACTTCATGATGCTCCCCATGTTATTGTCAGCTTGACTCTCGTTCTCCATATCGGGTGGTAGCATTTCTTCAACTTGTACTTCCTTGACATTGTCCTCTTTGATGTCGAACATCCTAGATAGATCTTTTTGTGTGTCTTCTTCCCCGCTTTTAATATCTTCAATGATGTCCAAAACAACTAGGGAATCATCAATTTCCCACTCACTTTCTTCTTCAATTATCTGAATTGAAGATTCCATTGCTTCTAACTCCCATGCTTCACCACTACTATACCCTTGATCACTCAACTTTTCCTCAATTATTTATGCAGCGACAGTAGGAACTTCAAAATCCCATTCTTCTACGGTTAGATATCCTTCATTAATAACCTTTCGTGTAGCACCATTTGCTTCAATAGTCTTTCTATGCCAACAGTCTTGAGCATAGTGACCTTTCTTTTCGCAAACGAAACACACACTGTTTCATTGTCATTCTTCTTTATCTCTATCATCGTCTGAGCTCTTCTCGGCTCTCTCTTGATCCCATTTACTCTTGGGTCTCCTTTGCTAATTTTTCTCTTGCCCATCGTCGTCTCCTTGTCTCGCACGCCTCTGGTGTCCAACACCAGTCTTCTTGCTAAAGAGCGCTTCCTCTTCATCATTTTTCATCGTTACTTTTACTTTAGACGTCTCCTTCTCTAAAGCTTCTTGATTCGCCAATGTGGTCTCCAGCTCCTCGAGTGTAGACTCCTTAGCTCATCCTCTGGTCACCGTTACAAGTCCATTGAACTCGGGACGTAACCCATGGACAATAATCCTTTTCATCTTGGTATCGCTGATGGGATTTTCAAGATCCATCTTTGAGATTTCTTCACATAAGGATTTCAACTTTGTGAAATACTCACTCACTGTCATAACTCGTTGTGAGATTGACATCAGTTCATTCTCCAACATCTGTAACTTGGCGTCATTTGTGCGAGCAAACACTTCCGCTATTAAGCGCCACGCCTCTGCGGGTGTCTTAGCTTTCTTTATTCGCAGCAACACTGAATCATTCACGGTGACTGATAGCGCATAGAATATCTTTTCGGCTTTCACGTTCCACTTCGTACTTCCAACGTCGGTAAGTGGTGTGGTTTGGCTCCCGTCAACACTCTCTCAGAGATCCTGTCCACATAGGTAAAACTCAATACGAGTGCTCCATGTACTATAGTTGTTACCATTGAGCCTCTCAATGTAACCAACTGCAGTAGACATATTCGCCATAGCGATTTGGTGATACCTCCCGATCAACCAAATAAGCTTGGTCCCAGACAAATTAGCTTCGTAGTCTCAAAATATGCACTAGCGACACCTCGACGTAACTTTGGTTCCTAAACGACTCGTATGTTGGTCCCAGACCGGCGACTCTGCAACAACGTATCACAAGTGCAAGGAACAACTTTTCAGATGTGGGAGATCATAATAGCTGCAACCACAGAGCATACTTAGCGTAACCTTGGGCTCTGATATCACATATTGAGTTTTTGTGTGACTAAATTGCAATCTATTTAAATGATTGGGAAGACTGCGAATACAAAAAACCTTTATAAATATTTCAACAATTCGACGCAATTTAGCGGGCTATTTTCTAGTTATTAGAATAATTAAAAGATGTTAGGTGCTAATTTAAAGATTAAATATTTAATTTAAGTAATTAATATATAAAATTTTGGGTAAGATTAAATAGTTGAAGGGACAGGTCTCCTAGAGATATTTAGGGGATTATTATTCTTCGCCCAAATATTTGAATTATGTTGTCTTAAAATACATTGAGATTAAAATATTGCCTGTATCAAGGTTTCGAAAAAATTTTTTGGCTAAGAAGTAGGCTTGGCAGCCGGATATGACGGGGACGAATAGTGGCCATCCAATCCCCGCCCGTTTCACTAACCGGGTTTCCCGTCCCCGGACCTGAATCATAAACGGGGAGTTTAAAATACAACCAGCCCCGTATTCGCTGGATATCCGAGTTGGCGGGTAAAACCCGCTTTGTCAACTAATAATAATAATAATAATTGAAGAAACAATCAAACTTAAAAAAGCCAAAAGTTTGATGTAAATCCAGAATTCGACATCAAAAGAAAATGAAACAAAATCCAGCATCCTTGAACAACAATCCAACAAACTGAAACACATAAATTGTATTAAGCTGAACGTTCCTCAAGTAGTAGCAATCTAAGAATCTGCAGCAGCATGGCAGCCATAGAACAGCAGCAACCCTTCAACAAAAAACTTCCAACAGCAACCAATAACAAATCAATAGCGATTTTCATCTTCTAATCCGTTAGAGTGATGCAATCAAGTATGAGTTTCCAAACACACCACATATTAAACACAACAACAATTAATAAATGAAGACTGGATTGCACCTGAGGTTTGATGGAAATGTGATAAATCAATGTTTTGCATGACATAATCCTGAATTTCGACTAGCAGTTCTTGATCTGATTCTACAATTCAGAAATAAATTTTAGTACAATGTAAAATTTATAATTGAAATGAAGTTATGGAATTTTAAACAAAGTTATAGCTTACCTTCATTATCAACCTCCTCCTCACCAGCTTCACCATTAATATCTAGCAAAGTGAAAATCCCCTCAAGTTCAATAGCAGCAGCCTAAGCCTTAACATTTAGGTTGATGTATAGGGACGTAGTTGATCAATTATTAAACCAGTAGCTTAGTTGGTTAGATGGGAACTTGATCAATTATTAAATGATTAGCTTAGTTGGTTAGTGTGCTTGCTCACTACTCTGCAGACCCGGGTTCTAGTAACAGAGATGTAGTTTCATCTTATTTTTGTTTCATTTTTGTTTAGTCCTTAAACGACGTCGTTTAGAGTTTAAGTGGAACCTGGTCATCCTCTTCGACTTTGTGAAACTCCGCCGGTGTCCTCTGTCTTATCAGGCGACGACCAATACCCGACAAAGACCATCTCGCTTAATTCCAGGTGGGTTGGTTTAAGGGGGTAATATCTTCCATTTTAAATGTTTATGTTTTACTTATGCTCTTTATGCTTCTTGAAATTACATGAATAATATTTGGATTAAATGTTTTAAATGCATAATATGTGGCAACATGACATGTCTATATGTGATTCACATACTGTTCAAATAAATGTTATGATATATCCTAAGTGATATAGTTTTGATATGATATGTTACATGTAACTATTAGTTGAACAAGCTTTATTGTAGTTGATAAACTAAACAAATGTTAAATCAATCTAATAACTAATATGACTATAAAATAAGGAACAAGAGATATAGTTTAATCACCTGCCCTCAAATAATCTTGCAACCAAGTCCTGGTGCACATCAATGCCTCAACACTTTTATGGTGCAATATACTATGATGAGGGTCAAACAATTGACCCCCTAAATTGAAGGCTGATTCTAAAGCAACTGATATTATTGGAATGGCAAGGGAATCCCAAGCTAGATCCCCTACAGTAGGATTCTTAGGGCAATTTATTTGCCACCAAAGTAAAAGGTTAAATCTTGGAACATTTTTTTCAACATCTTCTACTAGGTAATGATTGATAGATTGATTATTGGTAGCCATTTTGACCTCATCTTGACTAGACTTTACTCCGGTTTTGGTGATATTTGATTGTTAGAAGTGTCCGGTTTGATCATTATTGCATTTTGTGCTAATTTCCTTTCGAACGGACCATCTTGGTCCGTTTCAATTATTTCTTGGAGTTTCTTCCTTGAGTGAAGGTATCCGATGGATAGAGGGTTCGACTACGAAGCCAATAGAACCTCCGAGAGCGAAATCGTAGTCCGAATGAGAGGTTATGGCCGAATGAAGTCGGGGGATACTGCTATTGACCAGCCAAGGCCGTGATACAACCTGTCAAGGCCATGATACAACCTGTCAAGGCCGGCCGTGATGCCTAGTCTGGGCAGAATCCTCTATTTTAGACCAAATTTCGTGATTTTTTAGGAGAGAGAGCAATGGAGATGAACTAAAGCATAAATTGACGAAGGGGGACTTGCTTGGGAGCCTAGGAGCATCATAGGAATGAAAATTTGAAGCCCAATATCCAAGGATTCAAAGCCTGAGGAAGGATCTACTTTCTACTTTGATGGATTGGCGGTTTGAAACATTCTCCACACTTCCCATGGATAGCTAGGTTTTCTTCTTGTTTGGGTTTTGTGGATTCCTTTGGATTTGAGGGATTTTTATTGTATGTAGTGATAGGATTTTCGATTCATATTGATTAATGATGTGTTTTGCTATTTTGTTGCCTCAATTGTCCCATTTCTTTTCGATTCACAGTTTTCTCAATTTTTTTGATTTGGGTTTTCTTATGAGATTGATTTGCTGAGTTGTTTATTGAGCGGATACTTGTGAGTGTTGTGAGTGGTTTTAGGTCGTTGAGTTGAAAAACTCGATCCTAAGACCTAAAACATATCATTATCCATGTTCCTATCTATTCTACTGCTATACCGTTTCCCATAGTGCCTAGGATGATCCAAAACCCAAGCAAGACCTTTTCCCCACAGTCGTTCTCACCTTAGTTTTATCCATAGCCATCGAGTGATCTATTTGCATTCCCAGATTTCCTGTTTCTTTAGGCTATTGTTCTGTTTTATTCTATATACTAGGATAAACCCTTTGCAAATTGTGATTGATTAACCAGCGAACTTAGGGTGAGTAGTGGAGGCCATGTGACCCGTGAGAATTCGACCCTGAGGTATCTTAGGATCATTTGATTGTTGGGCCTCAAAACCCTACCATCAATGATCCAATTCAAATTGGATCATACTAACTTTCGACTTCTTTCTCTGACTAACATACAACTCAAAACCATCATAAGAAGGTTTAGATGAAGAGGATGTTGTAATATGCGTACCACTTGTAACAGAACTTATACCAGAGGTCTGACCAGAAGTAATAAGCAACATGTTTTGGTACTCACATACAAGATCAAACAACATAGTCTTTACACTCACAAAATGAAGGCCTGGTTCAATACTACCAAATCGCTGAGCATAATAATCAACAATCTGTAATTTGAACCTCAGGTCAAGTACAACAGCTACAGTCAACAAATCATGAATATCGTCCCAATACTTTTGAAATTTCAAGTCCATGGAAGTGGCCATGTTACTAATAATAGGATTTGGATTAGATATCCACTCAAGCAACTTCAACTTCAAATCATAGACCTCCGAGAAGAACAAGTTTGAGGTAGGGTAGTTATTTCTAGAAAAAAGTCCAGTTATGCATTTGAAAAATGAGAGTTTATCAAAAACTATCACAGCAAATTCCCATTATGAATCTGAAGGCAAGCTAGTATAGCTAGGTTCCCTTTGAGCCAACCTTTTGAAGACATGCCTATTAGGAATAACAGTTTTGAGCATCTTGTGAATGCTATTCCACCTAGTTGGACAATCTAGTACCAACTGTTTCTCATTACCAACCCTCAGTTGCTTAGCAGTTTCAACAAACTTTTTGAAGCCTTCTAGGTTTAGCAAGCCAAAAAGCAACACTTTCCCGAATTTTAACTATACCGTCTTTGACAACACTAAGACCATCCTTAACTATCAGATTAAGAATGTGAGTTGTGCATCTCATGTGTAACATAACACCCTCTCTAATCAGAAAGGTAGACGGTAGTTTAGGTTTCACCTTGTCAATCATAGAATCGTTCATGGAATAGTTGTCCAAGGTAATCGAGCTGATCTTTGAATCGATGTTCCAATCCATGAGACATTCCATCAGAATACTCGCCGATCTATTGACAGTATGTGATGCAGGGACATAACAGAACCTAGGAAACGTAAACAGAAGTGAAGAATTAGTCCCAAAGACAAATACCTAAATCTGAAAAATAGTAAGATAACATACACAATAAGACATTACATGAGCAGATGACTACGGAGAGCCCAACCATTATCGATATAATGACCAGTAACAACCATATATCCTTTTTTTGGTTAGTTGCAGTCTAGAGATTAGTTGTAACAACCACTTTTCCAACATTATGATCAATGTTCCTTTGAAGTTTTTTCCTCTCATGCTCATACAGTTTCAGAATCTCTTTCTTCATGGTGTTCCTTGAAGGCATTTGAAACTGAGGTTGAAGACTGGTCACAAACCTCTTGAAGTATAGATGATCCACTATACTAAGTGGATATTCATGCATAATAATTGCAATGCCAAGTTGTTGCTTTGACACTTTACTGCTGAAACTCATTGCCTATACCTCATTCTTCCCCTTTGCTAGATAATTAACACCAAGCACTCTTTGAGAGCCCTCCTTAATCTTCTTTTGCAGGCAAGAGGAAATGTGGCTCTTTAAATGTGATGTACCATTGTTGGAGTGACCAACAAGGTATTTCTTATAATGCGTACACTGTGCTTTGATCTCCCCCTTGTACCAAACTTTGGTGTCCCATATAGGGCTGGTCATTATGCCATTAACCCGTTCACCATCAACACCAGGAGCAGCAACACCATTATCAACAACATTATTAGCAGCTTGAGCATCTTATGGAGCATCCATTCCTAATTGAAATTGATGGAAATATGAGTCAATAACATTGAAATTCTAAAAAGTAGAAATTAAGAATCAAGAACCCTAAATAAAAAAAACATGAACTGATTTACCTAAAAAATTGCAGACCTTAATAGTGATAACGAAGAATCGGACCCCTAAACTTCTAACCTTCAAAGAATTGAAAACCCTAATATTGATTAGATCATAAGATTTAGAGGAAATTATAAAAATAAGAAGTTTGTGATGAATTGAATTCTAACTTCAAGTTCTAAGTTGTTACTTACCTGACGAGAGATGTACTCCACCCCTGATTGTCTCCTTCCTATTATAGTCATCAATCGAACAATAGGGATGTGAGGATGAGAAGCGTGCATCGAGGTCAGCTGATGCATTAAGGTTGGCCTAATATGATTGGAATTGGAGAGTGCAATTATCGACTAAAGATGGAGGATTGAAGAGAAAATCATTGAAGTGTGAAGAGTGGGATTGGAGATTGCAATCGCCGCCATTTTCTCTCGACCAGATGAGACGAATTGATTAATGTTTGAAGACTAGACTGACTTTAGATTTTACCCTAATAATTAACGATGTTGATGAGTATTACCGAGTCTCCGGGTTGGATATCACTACTTTGAAACTGTGCCCGTCCGCGAGTTGGTCTAGTACCGGGTGTACCCTTGCCCATCAAACACCTGGTCAAACCGAGGCGGATCGAGCGGGTACCCGGTTTTCCAATTTTGATTCTCAAGCCTACTAAGAAGATTTCTTCTTTTTACTTTCGAAAAAGGGTGCTTATATTATTAAAACTCTTAGTTCAAGATACCAATCTCATCAAACAAACTCTTAAGAGGACTACCACCCATAACAGGTAAAGAACGGCGACACACAGAAATAACGAATGCTAACACATTCATTTTACCAATCATTCTCATATAACGAAAATATTGAATTGATACTTATAATTCAGACACTAAGAGTTACTCGAGTGTCAAAGCAAGAAAGAAATAATTGTTCAAATTGAAAGAAACATCTGAGACTATGAAAGTAGTAAATAACCAGTAGAGTAGGAACTGGGGATACCCAAAACATCAAACACTATAAGAGGCTGATACCTCGAATGAGTTCATGCCGACGAATGCTCCTCATGGAAGGACCTGTTGTTGAGGCCTGCCAGTGCCAGGTTTTTGGGTGTTCCCTGGATAGTACTCTCGAATGTCGCTGCCTGTTCTTCCTTGCCCAACCGTAGCATGTCCCCTCCTTGTTCCACCACAACATCCTCTCGTCCTGGCGAAACCATCGTTATTGCCGATTTGCAGATGAGAGAAGGAAGCAAAACCTAGTTGTCTTTAGTTTCAGAAAACTCAGTTGTCTTTAGTTTTAGAAAACCCTCAACTAACTTTTGTTTCGAAATCCCTAGCCATATTTTGCACAAACAAGGATTAGAGTCCGCAGAAGGAAAGATAGACGAACAACTATAGGAAGCGATCAACACTGTTACCATGAACCTCTCAATATGAGGAACACTGACTTCTAACTGGCACCGAAACAGGGCGAAAAAAATTCAGTGTGAAAAAAACTTAAATGAATATGTATTAGAATTCTTTTGACATATCAACATAATAACTTTATTGATGGAAGATCCGAAAAATACAGCACTAAGAAGGTTAAATCCAGGAGGTGCTTCCACATGTGGATAGCAAGGGAGAAGCATGTAATGTTTAGTTATCATCCTTCGCATCCTTAAACTCCACATAACCATGCATTAAACATCAGCAATCCACTCGACAATAGATTGACACTAACAGAAAGAGACTGGAACCTACCCCGACTCAAATGGAAAAAGACAAAGAAAGCTTAAGGAACTACACGGACTCATCGAACTCAAACCAATAGAAAGGAATTAAAATCAGAGAACTTTATAACGGATAAATGCAAACAAGAAAGGGGGGGGGGGGGTAGCCGACTAGGACGAGCAGTGATGAAGTTGTCGGAAGCTTCATCTGGAGCCATTCTGTTCACATGGCAGGGCGGGTCGCACTTGGCTGACCTGCCTATCGTTCAAAACCCGGTGGCGCTTTGAACTTCTTTGGAGATGTGGTCTTCAGCCTCCGAACCTCCTCCTCCGATTGTTCCGGCGGATGCAATTTGAGGTTTGGTGACGGTGGAGGTAGTTACGGCGTTGCCATATTCTCAAGCATTAGCTGGGTCTTCTCTCCATTTGATTGCTTTGAATCATGACTAGGTTGCATTGCAGCTTCCTTTCCGAAGCAAGCCCTGGTAGCAGTCGATGATTTTGTTGCTACGAGGGCCATGTTGGTGACGGTGATGATTGTCGCAGTCTCCTTTGGCTTGAGGATCGACAGCAGGGAGGGTCTTTGGCAATGGTGTCGTTCTACATTGCATCAATATCAAGAATAGTATCATGCGGATAAAGCATGGAAAAACCCTAATTTAGAGAGGAGGAGCAAACCCTAGCGGGAGATTAATGTTTTAATACGTATTAGAATTATAATGCAATTAAAGTGTTATTAAATTTATGAATGTCTTCTAAGAATATTTGTATTTTGTTTATTATGTGGACTAAATTTTCGAAGTTGCGTATATAGAGCACCGTCGAGTAATACAGTAAGTGATTTTTGCTTTTTTCGGTACGAAATATAGAACTAGGTGAATTTTAATAGATTTAGTTTATTAAGTCACACTGGTGAACTAATCAGATGATCATGTTTACATTTTTTTGTTATACTTTGATAACGAGGTTATGTACGTAAATGATTACACTACGTACATAACCGACGTTATGATAACAATGTTGATTACATTGGTTTCTTCATAACCGAGGTTCGTTACGATACCCACAAGGAAGTGTGTGAAGCAACAAAGGAGATTGACAAATGTCATGGGGGCTTCTCGCGCTTCTGTTGTGAAGGCTGCTGAAGGAATTACAACCATCAGATCCCTTTTTCATCAACCTTTTCTAATCTAACGACCCATACTTTGATGGGTTGTTTGGAAATTATCAAAATATTTTTTTTCATTTATTTATTTAGACTAACAAATCTTCTTCAATTTAAGTCCGATTTTTATGTGCTTTATATAGAAAGACTCGTCTTTCAAAGATGAATCTAATGAGAGCAGTATTAATTTTATTCCATTAAGTTTGTTAAAGTTCCTTCTTTCAATCATATCTCGATTTCAACTCTTGTTCGCTTTTCTTACTCTTGGAATGGAAAGACTAGGCGAATATAATGATATCAATATTGGGAGTATTTGAGAACTTTAAAAAACATGTATATTTTGTAGGGGGGGCCTTACATCATTCCATCGTAAAATTAGGAATAAGGACTGCTCAATACCTCAAAGTTACTAATAAATACGAGAATTTCTGCAATAACTACGTCTAAGTTGCTAATAACCACTTTTCCTTCTTTATATGTACCGTACGTTAAAGTTGTTAATAAGTACGAGTAAGTTGTTAATAACTACCTCAAAGTTGCTAATAACTATGTCTACCTTAAAGTTGCTAATATTTACCTCTAAATTGATAATAACTACCTCTAAGTTGGTTATAACTATGCAAGGTCGTCAATAACTACGTCTAAGTTGCTAATAACTACGTTTTCATCCTTATATCTAGCTTTCGTTTAAGTTGTTAATACCTACCTCAAAGTGCATAATACTTACCTCTAAATTGCTAAAACTACGTCTACATCTAAGTTGCTAATAACTACCTCAAAGTGTCTAATACGTCCCTCTAATTTGGTGATACATATAATATGTAGTTTTGAGTAGTCAACTCACGTCTTTGACCTTGGAAAAACAGTTCATCGAAATCATATAAAGGCTTTGCTAGTTTTAATCGTATTTTAAAAACTAATATTTTGGCATAAAAATTATTCGAATCCAACTTCATATGTAAAACATATTAATTAAAGGCGGACACTCCGGTGAAAACATGCACCACCGTGTGCAAATGCTATGTGGCGGTATACCATTGGATGGTTTTTATTTTTTATCCAATAATGTTATTTTAGCCCTTCAAAATGTAAACACATGCAAATAAATCACCAAAATTTTATGGTTAGTAAAATTCTTTTCAAAATTTACTTATTCTTTTTTTTAAAAAAAATTTATCTTACCTTATCTTCTTCATCTTCTCTTTAGAACTCGCAGAACTCTTCCGCCGTTAAGGCTTCTACGGCATGAACAGACAAACAACAAGGTAATGATGGAGTCGATCAGAGCTATTGGTGCACCCGTCACATTCGATTCAGTCCCAATCAAACAAGGGATCAATTTCCACTTCATACTGGGTTTCGCTATCGACGCCGACTCATCGTGAAATCCAACCAATCAAGTTCTCCTATTTCTAATTGACACATTTTATCAAACCGTTTTTGCTCATTTCCCATAAAGCAAATTAGGGAGCCGGAAATTGAGTTCAAAATTCGACCAACTTTATCAAGAGCTGTAAACAACCAGAGAGGAGCAGAGGGAAAAAATATAAACCTGGAGATGGTGGAAGCAGAACCGGCCGCTGATGTTGCTTGAAATTGACCATCAAAATAAAAAAGATAAACCAAGTGAGGAATAAGTGGGTTGTTAAAATATAGAGCTACCCACCCAATTACCCAGTCAAGAAGAATGGTCATCAACCGCTCAAATGCGGGTCATTTTTTGTCGGCAGCCGAGAGATGGGCGAATTCTGGTATTATTACGTGGACGGCGTTGAGGAACCACAATCCATCGACGGCTGGAGCGCCCCCCGGCGGCAAGGTCCTCTGCTGGATACCCCCAAGTCCCGCTCCCTCTAGATCTCCAACGCCATTTTCTGTCTATACTTCCCTCATCTCCACCTACGATGTCGACTATGAAACCTTCGGCCGCCGGAGCACCGACTTGGACAGCTTTGCCTTCTGCATCGAGGAGCTCATTTCCCAATTGAAGAAGGCCCAATTGATCTCCGTAGCCACCATCGCGGCTTTCCACTCCACGGTGGCTCATTACATGGCACTGTTTCGCAACTACGGGGTCAACTACTAGGTTTACAAGGATAAGGTCTGATGGCGTAAGTAAAGGTGTTTGGGTTCTATCGTAACTTTAAAGAAGATGATATTAAATAATATATTCCACGGCAATATGGTTAAATTTTTGGATGATAACGTTGTTAATTACACAAATTTAAGGGTTTTAATGGCTTAAAATTAGGAGAGCCAATCAAAACTCGTCACGTCGTGTTTGTACCCGGTACATGTTTCCACCAGAGTGTTACCCTTAATTAAATAAGAAAATTAGGGGAAAAAATAAATTCTGATAAGAAAAAAACGAAAAGACAAAAAAATAACATAAAGTTATGAAACTACCCCTTTGAACTAAACTTCAGCGCACTTGAGCATGATATTCCTTCAAAATTGCTAATAATCCTAGAGGCCCAATCTTTTAAATTGTCCGGACAGCGATCCAACGATCCAAAATCAGTTTTGCCCTTCAATCAGACGGTTGAAATTTTATCAGGGGTATAATAGGAATTTAAAAGTATTCTCTCTCTTTCAACTTTTCTTTCTCTCTCCTTTCTCTACTCTTCTCACATAAACTGGGTATAATAATGGCATAACAATAATGTAATAATGACGCAACGTGGACATAATAAAAACGGATAACAAACTCGTAAAGTGTATATATCACCGACATAAAAGACTGGTAAACTAGACATAACGATGATGATTCAACTATTCATAAGGTGGATGTAACAACGACATAACGAGCATGTAACATGGTCATATTAGCGACATAACATGCTTGTACAATGACCACACTTATGTGATTTTTTCGAATTTTTTTATTCCAAAATAACCCACATCCAAATCAATTCGTTTGGCACATTTTCAGCCATTAAATGAAATTTGACCAAAAATGATTCTGATCCAACGACCAGGGTCTGTCACGACCATCACTCTGGACCAATATCTCATATCATTAGCCTGGTTGAAATTCCTTCAGCACTATACGTTGGGCCCGTCATGGGCATTACTTGACACTGGAATCCATAAAAAGTAATGATGGAGAAACTCATTCACGGTTATATATGGTTTGCAACCATTGCTACAAGAGCAAATCATTTACTTTTTCAGATACAGAGAAGCCAAGACTGAAGTTAAAGTCAAGCAAGTTCAAAAATGCTACTAATCCGATAGCCTTTTCTATCGGATGTATCCGATGAAAAATCTAACGGTCCAAAATCATTGTCGTCAAATTCATTATGACGGTTGAAATTTTAATCAGGGATATAACGAGAATTTATAAAATTTTCTCTCTCTTTAAACTTTTCTTTTTCTCTCCTTTCTCTACTCTTCTAACGTAAACTAGATATAATAATGATATAATAATTATATAATAATAACGTAACGAGGATATAACAATTTACATATGAAGCATACATAATGAACCTATTAAAAGGACATAATAAAAACGCATAACAGACTCGTAAAGTGTATATAGCATCAACACAAAAGAGTGGTAAACTATACACAACAATGATGAATTCAACTACTTGTAAGATGGACGTAACAGCGACATACCGAGCCTGTAAAATGGTTGTATTAACGACTTAACATGCTCGTACAATGACCATACCCATGTGATTTTTCCAATTTTTTGTTTCGAAACTACCCCCATTCAAGTCAATTCATTTGACTTATTTTCAGCTGGTGGATACAAGTTGGCCTGAAAGTGGCATGATCCAACGACCAAGATTTGTCGGATCCTGCTCTCAGATCAGTAGCCGCGTTGAGGCAAGTTAGGTTACCACTTCCGAGTAACAAATTGGCTATTCAACCAAGAGCTGAATCTCTCGGATGGATTTGAGAGGTCAACCTGACAGCCCATATCTTATTTTGCATAATTTAATCGAATGGCTGACATACGACATGGGTAGGAGAGGTAATGTTTTGGACAAATTTTGAATTTGAAATCCCTTATTTTATGTATATATTCTGATTTTCTCAATAATGATAAAAAAGCTTCTTTCTCTCTAATTTTTTTGTTCTCTCCTTTCTCACCCTTCTCTCCCTAAACCTTAATTTCATTTTCTCTAGCGTCTCCTTCTTCCTTTCTCCAACCACCGCCCATAAATCATCTACGATCATCACCACCACATGAACGAAGTGTAGCTCTCCTAAAAGCAGTAAAAGAGGTCGAGGAGGAGTAAGACGAGGGAGATGACGTTGCGATGATGGAGAAAGAGTTGGTGATGAGGGGGACGATGTCGAAAGAGGCGTTCATGGTGATAATGCAGAATGGGTTCATTGAGTTTGTGACGAAGTGAGGTAACCATTTTTTTAACACTTACTCGTCTAGATCTATTTCTCTTTAAGTTAGATCTGATATCATTTCCTATCCAACAATAAAAGAAACTCACATCAGATTTATTCTTCCTATAATATGGTATGGTATAAGTGAAGTTGAATCCGAACGCAATGCTGGCGTTGGTGGAGATAGAAACGATATCTCCTGTAAGACCCTACTCTTCTCTTTCTCTGTCGTCATCAATCATCATCTTTTTCCTTATGTTTTTATTTTGATTTGTAGATCATAATATTGGAAATATGCACCTAGGGTTCGACCTTGGTGTGATGGCAGCACCATGGACTTGACCTTGGTGAAATGCCGGGGTTGGTACAGATGCATGGACTCACGGGAAACCTCACATTAGCTGATAGCAAGTTGGAACTAGCTAGCACCAGATCCTCTATGAGCTAGGTGATGCTAGGGACTGACACTGAAGCTCATCCGGCTCAACTTGAACTGGATACTAGTGTCACTACCTGTGATACTGAGTTGAGCTACAATGATGGTAGGGAGCTAGGTGGTTAGGGTGGTTACTCCTTCTCCTAGGACGAATTGGTTCACACCTCTTTGTGAGATTCAAACTCAATTCTCAGTTGTTTTCCCTCCAAATCCATAGGGCTTCAAGGTAGTTACCTTTAACCACCTTCAAGTCTATCCATAGAGATGATGACTCCACTTGGTGCATGCATTCATACCCCTTCACTCCTGGACCCTTTGCCTATATAAAGAAGGTAGTTGTGTGGGAAAACAAACACAGAAAGATCTATCCTAGCCTACGAGATTTTAAGTGACTCCAGTATCTAAAGTCTAAGAACTCGAGTGTAGACGTTCTTATCTTCGGAAGAGATTTCCTGATACCCAAGACTTGTAGGGTGGAAATACTCTTTTCGGAAAGTAATGCTCACGATTCCGTCTTGATCCTAGATCTCTTTAGTTATCAAAGTTCGAAACATTGCTATTTGAAACCTCCTTAACTAACAATTTTTAGGGTTCAGATCTAGAATAAAAGCATTAAAATTTGAGTTGTTGATGGTCCAGATCTGCTTCGTTTATGATTTACTCTAGTTGTGTAGTTTTTTTTAGGTTCAGTGATTTTCTCTAGTTCTATGATTTATTTTCATTATCTGACATGTTGTGAAGATCTAAGTTTTAAAACTATATGGGTATTGTAGATTTTGAGTGGCGTAAAGGTCCTCTTTTTGTCTCTATATGATGATGCTGCTCAAAGCTAAGGTGGGATTGGTTTCTTTTTATCAACTCCAAGGACAAAATCGATGCACCACGAGAAAAGGAAGCTGCTTGCGTTATGTAATATGTATAAGATGTTGATGTTACTTTTGTAATAATGGTTATGTAATCAAGCTAAGCTTGTTTAAGTTTTATTGTGGAATGAAGATCTTATTTTAGTGTTTTGATTTATAATATATATGCATTATGTGTACTTTATATGTATTTAGAAAGTAAACATAATAGCTGTATATCAGACTTAGTAATATAATATATTTGTAAAATAAATATCGCATTGATATAATACATCTAAAATGACATAATAGATTCATAAAGCTAATATAACAGTGAAATAATTGACTGATTTATAAAGTCGACATAACGGTGACATAATATAATACTTATGAGTGGACATAACATAGACATAAGTGACATAATTTACATATAAATGTGACATAATAGTGAATTAACAGACTTATAAAATGAACAAAACAGTGACATAAAATATTCATAAACCAAGCTGAAAAGATGCATAACAAATGCATAATGTAGATATAACAGAAGCATAAAAGACTCCGCAACAATAGTGGTATTTATGTTACATAACATAATAGCCCAAAACGAGTGGTCTACTCGCAACACTGGAAATTGATATATAATCATAATATAATTGTTCTATAATAGTTACCCGTCATTAAGATTAAAGTTGGATAAAAATATTAGTTATATAATATGACATTTTAATAAAATTTATCAAGATTGATCTCATTAGATTCTAAAAAAAAATTGTGACATAAAAAGAAAATAAAAATAAGATCTGTTATGAATATAATTACTATAGTGAATGCACTATTGTGTAACTTCTTATTCCATTCTTCAATGTATTTCATTGTATTTATTTTCCCACCTTTATGTGTAATAATATTAGAGAGTATAGGTTATGATCTATGAGCCTATAAATAGAGCTCTCATTTGTAGCATTCCACACACCTCAATAAGAAAGTACTTCTCCTCCCATGTTCTTGTTCTCTTTTGTTCTTAGTTTTATAACACGTTATCAGCACGAAGTTCTGCCGTCGAGCAATCTCTTGTAATCATACAATGAGAGATTACTTTTAATCGTGAGATAAGCGGTGCACGCGGAACAATACAATTCCGCCCGCCATATGGCTAGTAAGATTTACGCTTTTGATGCCCGTGATATGGCAATGAGATTTATGCTCTTGATGCCCACGATATGGCTAATGAGATTTACACTCATGATACTCGCGTTTTGAAAATTTATTATTTGCCTATTTGGTATATGCGTGGGTTGCAGTTTACTTTCGGGTGCATGAAATTTGCATAATACATGCTGGCGTTATTGTTCATTTTTCTATAATATTTCTCATACTTATTTTCAACAATCGGAGTCATTGTTCTTTATCATCATGCACATCAATCACTTACATTACTACTAGTTTAATATAATTTAATTTCCTATTTATGGGTTGCTTACCATTTGAATAGTATGGCCGAATAATTCTTCATTGATTTCTACTTTATCGTCTGCTTTATGTTTTTATTTTCTTTATATGACCTTATTATTAAATTTATGACCTTACTATATTTTTTTTTAATATGAGTTAACATTTTCTTCCTTACAATCATAATTATTCACTTGTTGTGACTTTTCAAATTTATGACTATATTATATTGATATTTATGTTATCAAATAGCCGTTATACTTATTATTAGTTAATGGTTTATTACTAATTTTATATGAGTTTATTATCAAGTTAATGATATTTTATTTATTTCTTATAATATATTGAATATTTTGTAATTTGAGCTCCTCCATGTTTCGGGCAAGCTTCACCATTCATTGGCATTGGAAGCTAAAATTCATTTATAATGGTATTCGTGAAACCATCAAACACGATAATAAAACATCTTCTCAAGATAAAGCCATAGCTTTAATCTTATTCGCCATAATCTTCATGAATGGTTGACAAAAATGAGCAACGACTCATGTATCTTGTGGCGTAATGTCAAAGCCATGTATGACCACCTCAAGTGGCAAATTTTCTTAAAGTGTGATACGATTAAAGTACCAAGAGACAAATATTCCAAGGAAAAGATCGAATATCTTATATGTCTCAAATGTTTGGTGGTCATACATTCCCACAAGTGTAAACACCAATACACGATTGTGGAGGAAAAGATCTATTATTTGGTATGGTCATGAATTTTGAGAAATACATCTTTTATATGAAAGAGAGTTGTAAATTGATGTTGAACAATTTCAATCACATAAAAGGGGATACATCCATCAATTTTATTTTGATGATCATATACAAATGATATTGCTTCATAAGCCATCAAATGTGCAAAGACTTATTTGTTACATTTTTTTTAGCACATGGAACAAGTTATTATTGTTGTTTCTATATGGAACCTTTTCCTTGGTGGTTGTACATTTATATTGTGAAGATTATTCATCCCATAATTGGTGACATGGATGGTTAAGACGACTATGATGGAGTATCTCTATTTATCATTTGCGCTATTCATCATTCTCTTGCAAAATGAGTATTGCCATGATGAGAAACGACATAATACATTGTGATATATAACTCATCGATAGTGCACCATATAACGAGTAGTACAAAATCACTCGAAGCTTTAGTAGAGCTATTGCATTATTCAAGAAGGAACAAGATCCTTTTGATTTATATATTGATGATTACAAGGGAGAGGAACGATAATGTGGTATATGACCATGAAACTATTAAATGTTGTCCTCCAATTTGTACCAGACATATGTGATCATGATTGAGATACATATCAATGTACACTATAAGTTTACTCGTCATGACAAGTATTATCGACATAACCGGTGTGACCATCCGGATCAATCATAATGTGAATCGATAAGTACCTCTATGGATAATGTTGTGCACAGAGTTCTCAACTTGGGTATTCTAAAGAAATGATTCTTAAGGTTATAGGGATTTAAGTAGTCCTTGTGACTCTCCTACTTCCTGGGAACACAAACGATTTTCTGTTCTGTCAACAAGGTTTCATTTCTAGGAAGCATTTTCACCTTTCCGTTACCCATTGTTGGGTAAATCTCCAACACAACATAATTCATTTTTGGATTGCTTTTCCTCAAATAGAGTTGATTGTTGGATAATCATCAACTAAAGTAAGATCATTTATCTTACACACAACAAAACAAGGGTGATATTTATGGATCCATACGCCCAACATGTGAGCCAATTATTTTAATTGATATATCAACTAGAAGGTCACATGTGTATATGAAAGAACTAAAATTTGCGAGATTACTAGCTCAACCATTTTGGTTATGAGCATATTTTCATGATTATCCAATAACGAAAATGTGTCATTGAAAACCAATATATTATTGTGAACATGTCATTTACATGCACAACACAAATTCGCATTACGCCAAGAAATTATCATGAATTCCTCCATTATGTTTGGTTTTTGGGTCAAAACCTTATACTTCCCATCTATGGATATATGAATGTGATATACACATATGAATTGCTCCACCACCATTTATTAGGATGGGTTCTCAATGAAGATTGAGAAATTATTTTGATTACGAGTTCATCGATGGTAAAGTATCACATCGTTGTCGGGAGTATTTTGATGACTCGTTTGGAGGTTTATATTTAAACTTCCCAACATTGGGGGAGAAAACAAAAGTTGGCCAAGAGATTAGATGAATGATCATATTATTTTGATCCTTCCACTAAGCAATATGAGCTTGAAGTTCAAAAATATATAATTCATTATCTGCCAGACACTTTACTGACCCAACGAGAGTAAAGTTTTCATGTGCCAACTCAAAATGCTCCAATAACAATAATGCCAATATTGGGCAATCCGACATCACAAATGAGTCTAAAACCCGCAAAGGCGTGATAGACCACTCGGTTCCAAAGAAAAAATCCTCAAAAGTGGAATGGAGCTATATATCAAGATGGTCAAATTGAGGTTAAGATTATCTAAACAAAGCCACCAAGAGAAACAAATAATGTGCTCAAGAAGACTATCAGAATTCGAAAGATATGAATATATATCTCAATTATCTATATCTTGGATGGAAAATATTGGAACCCCAATGAAGTCAACGTCGACGAAATATTTGCGTATAGTGCAACGCTAAATATAATAGTTGAAAATGAGGATCATTAGCCAAAATGCATGCATAGATAGAAATGATTGGCTAAAAAATTTTCAATTTGAGGCAAATTCAAATTCCCAAGAGAAATGAAAAGTTTTAAGACATCAAGTCTTTATACATTGAGATGTAAAGTATGAGTATGAGAAGTTATGAAACATCTCATTTTTGAAAGGTTTTGTACAACAAACCTATAACATTTTGATTATGAGAAAATATATTCTCATGTGGTGGATGCAACTACTTTTTATTATTCGATTAGTCTGGCAATTTGTGAAGGGAAAGAGTTTGCCCCTAATGGATGTCCTTGCAACCTATATGTATGGTTTTCATAATTAGAATACACATGTGTATATGAAATTCCCTTGAGGATTTATTTTGCTATAAGCAAACAATTCAAGTTCACGTGAACAAGTTATATCTAATTGACGTCATATGGATTGAATAATTGAGAGAAGTGGTCCACTTAGCATATCATACATTTCTCTATGCATAAAACTATGATTTCTTTTTCATATTGAGTTGAATTTTGAATGATGAAAAATCATCTTTGTCATATTTTATGATTTTGAAATTCTTATAAAAATTTCTATACTTTATTTTATATTTAAAATGTATTTCTTTTGTTTATAAGAGTTTAAGTGTCATCATCATCTTTTGTTATATAGATGACATACACTTTATTGAGACTCCTATAGAGTTTCTCAAAGCAATCAAATATTGATTAGCTAGAGTTCGAGATGGAAGATGTGGCCAACTGTGCATCTCTCTCGAACATGATTTTCGTATATCATCAATGATATACTAATTATATCCAACAAAAAGTTATATGGATATGACATGGCTATCAGTGCCTGGATGGTAGTCAGATCACTATGTGACTCTATGTCGAGTTTAATCGACCTTTATTAAGACACAAGATGTACTCGATTTTGAAGTAGTAATCTTGGTCATATTTGTGTTGGTTGACCATAAATTGGTCTCATGTGATAATTTTACCACTTGGTGGGCTGTGAAACCAACTTATAAAGCTACACCACCATTTCAAGATCGATCCCGTAAATCATGCATGATATTTATTTTGCATATATCCTTGAGTTGCAAGAAAATGTTGCAACGTGATGTGATGATTATGTGCTCTTTTTCCTTCACTAGGTTTTTATCCCATAGGGTTTTCCTAGTAAGGTTTTAATGAGACATATTCTCATCTAATGGTCATCTAAGGTGAAGTGTCATGTGAATTATGGATGACCATCGATCATGTGATGCATACATTTTATGCACAAACTTCAATGAGTTGAAATATTTATCGACTAAGTGCACCTAAGTGATAACTTGGTTGATTTATTCACCAAAGATCTCTCCGCATCAACCGTTGGAAAGCAAATTTGGAATTGGTGAGTGAATGATCTCAATCGATATAATGATGAGCGAGAGTTGATATCCTCATCGGGGGAGTCAATATGAAGGATCTCAACCGATATCATCATCGGGGAGTCAATACGCAACTGTACTCTTTTTCCCTTAACCATGGTTTTTCCCACTGGGTTTTCCTGGTAAAGTTTTTAATGAGGCAGTATCAAAAGCGTATTTGAAGAACGATGTATAACCAATGGTCATTCAAGGGGGAGTATTATGAATATAATTACTATAGTGAATGCACCATTGTGTAACTTCTTATTCCATTCTTCAATGTATTTCATTGTATTTATTTTCCCACCTTTATGTGTAATAATATTAGAGAGTATAGGTTATGATCTATGAGCCTATAAATAGAGCTCTCATTTGTAGCATTCCACACACCTCAATAAGAAAGTACTTATCCTCCCATATTCTTGTTCTCTTTTGTTCTTAGTTTTATAACAAGATCCAATATTATTTCCCTCTCAATTTATTTTCCCGTCTATGTAATTTTAGCTATATTTTTTATTCCGAATTTGCCCCCAATCCATATCATTTTAATTTTACTCGTTTTGACCGTTAGATGCACCTTGTTCCAAAAGTCATCTCATCCAACGGCCAGAAATCTATTAGATCCATCCTAAAGGCCCAGCTCTCGGTTGAATAGTCGGACTGTCCGAGTAAGAGTGCAACCAATAATGGTGGAAGGTACTTACTATGGCTAGTTATTTGTGTAATTAGTTTTAGTTGATTATAACTAGTTAGCTCACCCTGGTGAATGGGTGATCAACAATAGTGACAAACTCCTGGCATATGCTGGCTCCTGGAGTGCGCATGTGGCCTTATGGTCAAGAAAGGGACCATCAACCATCCAAGTCAAGCTGGCCATCAGAGGATACAAAGTTGCAAACTGGGCGGGAGAAATGGTTGATAGCACATTAATTTCGAGTTGTTGCACCTACGTTCAGGTAATGTAGTCACATTGAGGAGCAAGAAGCAAACGGCTGTCTCGAAATGAAATGCTGAAGCTCAATACAGGGCACTAGCTTCTGGAATGTGTATAATTGTAGTCTATAGGAGGAGAGTACGAACAAGCCAAATCATACATCATACATCGAGAAAACATTCTTCTTCCTCAAAACCTAAGTGTGTCCAAATCTTAAGTTGAATCTCAAACAACAATAGCAACAAAAATCATACGGGAGAACAAAAGATGAAGGAATACCATTTATTGATTTATGCCACATAGTTCAGTTCATCGAAACCACTGCAAAAATTAACATTCTTCTGCAAGTTTCTCACTATTATACATTACATAGCAAAAACAGACCAGACAACCAGCTTTCATAGCAAGGCTATTGTACTCACCAACTAAACAAATCATATTACACACTTGAAAGATTTCGACAAAATCGATCAATAAATATCTTTGATCAACCACACGTACATGTAGAAAAAGAGATACGAATTCTAAACCTTAACAGAGAAAATCTCAAGTAGAGAGTACCAAGTCCCTGAGACTCCGAGAACGACACCTAACGCCACGATCCCAACATCGATGGTCCAGCCCTTCCACCCCATTTCATCCTTGAAAACAAGCAAGTGAAACAATGCAGGCAGAACGAATCCCAACCCACAGCAGACACTGCTTCCCACAAGTGATAAGAAGTCTGTAAAATTCGGGATCAACAATGCAACCAAGCTTACGATCAACACCAGCAACCACCTCAGCCACAGGCAGTACCTCCCGTTCCAAAACCTTCGCTCCACGATTTCATATACCGGGTTCATCATCAGCGGGAATGTGAAGAATAGGTTTATGCATAAGCCAAGCTGAACTAGGGTGCTGATCCATCCCACACCGAGATTGGCAGTGATGATATCTTTAGTCTCGTTGCCGAATGCAAGGTAACCAAGTGCACCAAATGCTCCATAGATGAGCGAGATAACCGCCACTGCAAGGCCTAAGTTCATCCCAAACTTGTCTTTCTCTTTAGCTTCCGATTCCAGAGGCAAGACCATGCCAATCCCTTCAAATGCATAAACAGCCACGCCCATTCCGTAGAAGAACACGGATAGATCCCCAAATGTCTTGACATCAGGGATGTTCTTGGCCATAAGCATCACATCCTCCACAATCACAACCCCCATTGCAGCTAGGTCAACCACATCAGCGAAAATGCTCAACGGGGCTAAATGGGTGAGACTTGCAATGGAGTTGAGTCCCAATTGGAAAGGGAAACAAGCCCATACGAACAAACTCTTGGCCGAAATCCCTAAGAATTGGGCGGATAATACGGTGGGCGAAGTGGGCGGTAAGGCGTTGTACGAATCGACCAGGTTATCTAAAGTAGTAGCGATAAAGATTAAGTAACCTACACAGAAGCCAGCTTGAGCCAGCACAATCATGACATCAACAACAACCCTGCCGACAGAGCCACATACCGCGAAACCCAAGTCGCCGAAGGAGTTGATGATGGAGAAATCGCCGGCGATGAAGCGTAGCTTGCGGCGGGTGTGGACGAGGAGCATCATACAGTAGTAGGTGAGGGCGGAGACGGAGAAGAGCATCATCAGGCTCATGATCCATCCCGTCCGCTTGAAGGAGTAGGGTAGCCCTAGAACCCCTGCGCCTACGATTGCGATGAAGATATTGGCGATGGTCTTCGATTGAGAAGATAGGTGCTTTGGCTCCCCGATTAGAGGCGTGTTCTCCGTGGGCTTGAGGGCGTTTGAGGACGAGGTCCCCCTGTTCTTCTCGAACACCATGGTTGGTCGATTGATTGAAGGAAAAGTTGCTTCCTTTCCTTTCCTGCTAGGTATCAACCTGAAGATAGAGTAGAAGAAGGAGAGAAAGGGAAATGGGGGAGACGGAAACGAAGATGAGGAAGAGAAGACCTGACTACTTTATGTATAGGATTGATTGATAAGTTCGGTAGGTAACAAAAATGATGACCACGTTTGGTTTGTGAAGGACTCTTCAAAGGAGGAAGAGACGCCGATACGTATTCAGACAGTATCTCCCCGGTCGCCTGGAAACGACGGCGGTCAACAACCTTTTATACGGCGTCGTTGCACTCGCCGTGTTTGTTTATCATTTTTGGGGTAGAAACGGAAACGTGGCAGGTGTCTATTGGTAAAGTTTGCATCTTTTCGTCAAATTCCTTATTTTGACGATCTCTGAAGTCTGGGATGGACGGTAAAACTGAAGCGAGAACGTAAATCTGAGATTTTGATCGGAAGTCAAGTCTTCGTGGGGTTGGACCAAGCGCCATAACTGTTTGGGCTTGTTGAGTGAAGGGGGGGTTAGCTGGTTGGGAGTAATGAATCCACGATCTTGAGTCTACTGTGCTTCTCCGATCGGCGATCGAATCGGGTGTAAGGTTGAAATTTGGGAAAATCGGGAAGCCATACAGTTTGGAAGGAAGAAATGGCAAAAATGGCTTGCGATTTCCGATACCTTCTGCTACCTGCTGCTGTCCTATTCATCTATGTTCAGGTTTTCTGCTCATCTTCCTCTTTCAGTTAAGCCTTTACATGTGAATTAAGGATTGAATTCGTGAGGGATTGAACTGTGAGGTTCTTTCCTTCCAATTTAAGGAGATAATTTATGTTAACTGGTTGAAGGGTTTGGATCATTCTGTTTTCGTAATTCAGCAATGCTACTTGATTCTGACGTTATGAAAATGGTCTGACATTAATTTTTTGTTTCTGATTTATGGAAAGATGCGGCTTTTTACTACCCAGTCCGAATATGCCGATCGCCTTGCTACTGCTGTATGTCCTCCATTTCATCTCACTTGCGTCATTTTTCAAGACTACGGTTGTCTGTGTTTGCATGGAGTCTTACTCTTACCCTGACCTTGTGTCTGTGGTTAGGTTGAATCAGAAAGTCACTGCACAAGTCAAATGAGATTACTGATTGATCAGATCAGCTCGCAACAGGGCAGAATTGTGGCACTTGAAGGTTTTATTTGCTCATCTCCTCTTTTCCTTAGTTTTCGCTCTCGTTTTCTTATGTTAATGTTGGTTGTTGACAAGCGTGTAAGCTTGGTTCACTAACAAAATATTGTATTTTCTTCAGAGGAAAAGAAACGTGGACAAGTTGAATGGAAACAACTGAAGTCCCTTGTTGAAGACTTCCAAAGTATGCATATCTACTTGTCTGTTTCTGATCTTTAAATCTGATGTGGTAACGAATGTATTTCCAAGGATAACTGATGCACTTTCTTTCTTGATGTGATTCAGAGCAAGGCCTGCAAAAAGTGATTACCGACGTACAGGTCTTGATGATGTATTTATTAGCTTCTGCATTGTTTTGGCTTTGATGTTATGGGTCGGTATTGCTGAAGCCATTTTCTCCTTGTATCTAGGCACCGGTAGCAGCAGTTGTCATTATGGCTTGCAACCGCGCTGATTACTTGGAAAGGACAGTTGAGTCTGTCACAAAGTGCGCCTCATGCTCAACTTTATCCATGACTGGTTTCTCCATTTCAGACCCAACTGTCCCTAAATTTGATCTTATTGTATAGGTATCAGAGCGGTGTTGCTTCAAAGTTTCCACTTTTCGTATCACAGGTAGATGCAAGGTTTAAATAACTAGGTTTCTTAATTCGATTTTTCCATCTAGCGGGGCAAGTCGCTACTCTTCTCTTTATGGCTCTCATATGTTGTCCCTTTTGTAGGATGGACCACATCCAGACGTTAAAAGTAAGGCTTTGAGTTATAGTCAGCTGGTCTATATGCAGGTAAAGATGCAGTTATATCAATGTCCAGCGTGATGGCTTTAAATTATATTATATGCAACTCTTTGTGGATTCTTAGTTTTCTTATAAGGCCGTCATCACTTGTTACAATACTGCTGCTGGATTCTGCTCTTCGGAAATTAGAATCATGTTGAGGGAAGACCTAATTCAATTTCAATCATCAACTCAAACTGTGCATATCTTCACTTTTTTCAGCACTTGGACACTGAACCGGTGCACATGGATAATCCTGGCGAAATAATAGCATACTATAAAATTGCACGTACGGAAACCTCTTTCCCTCTTAATACGTTCCTTGATATTTCCTATATTTTTCTCATCAGTTATTTTCATTTAGGGCATTATAAATGGGCATTGGATCAGTTGTTCTTCAAGCATAACTTCAACCGAGTAATCATTCTTGAAGGTGAATTGGCTCAAGCTTTTGATTCATACATCTCCTTTTAACTTCCGTGTTTGTTTGTTCATGGGATTTTAGTAGTTACTTCATCTTCAATTTGTTTCTAAAACACAGATGACATGGAAATCGCACCTGATTTCTTTCAGTATTTTGAGGCTGCTGCAGCTCTGTTGGAAAAGGACAAGTATGTTTTATCGGGAATGTCTAAAATTTGAATTTCATGGTGGAACACATTACTTGTTCACATGCAAATATGCGCCAGTCTTATAAAGTCTGTATTTTGGCGATGTAGATCTATCATGGCTGTTTCCTCCTGGAATGATAATGGCCAGAAGCAGTTTGTGCATGATCCATGTAAGGCTTTACTTACGTAATGCCTGCAGTGATTAAGATCATTTTATGAACTCTAATTTGGTAGTTTATGTCTGACTTTCAGCATTTCCCTGCTGTTTCTATCTGCATGAGCATTACTAATAATTTCCGGGAAAAAAGACTTACCAAAAGAGCAAAACATTCACATTTGAAACCTATATCTTATATTACTATGGTATCAACATCTGGACATGATGCAACTTGGGCTTGATTTGATATTAAGTCCAATTTGTTAGCAATCTGGTACTAGTGATTATGCATGTTTCAAGCTACTGTCTAAGCGTCTCCAAAGAAGTCCTTTGATTTTCCAGAAAGCTATATGTATAACAATAATCTTATTTTCCCTTTCACTATAGAGCATACATGTCATAGTAGTTGTCCTATATTATGCATTTAATTTTGAAGTCAATAGAGCGTTCTAGTAAAGGGATCTGTGATAACTTCTAAAAGAATGGTACTTTTAAGGCTTCTGACACACTGTGTCGACCTTTTTTGCAGATGCCCTATACCGTTCAGATTTCTTTCCTGGACTTGGTTGGATGTTGTCTAAGGGGACTTGGGATGAACTCTCCCCTAAATGGCCAAAAGCATATCCTTTAGTTGAGAGTTTTATGTTGCGTTTTCTGTAATATGCCATTTTTGTGACGATTAAAAAGTTTCCTTGACGAATAAGTTCACTTACTGGGATGACTGGTTGAGATTAGAAGAGAATCACAAGGGTCGGCAATTTCTTCGTCCAGAAGTCTGCAGGACGTATAATTTTGGTGAAGTCGTAAGTCCCTCTTTCTGCAAAAGTTGCAATGTTGGAATTTCCTACAGAGCCAGCCTTGCCAGTTTTGTGCAAATTATTGAAAATGCAACTACACGCTTTAACACGTCTATGCTTGGAATCTGAAGCAACTTTTACTATTTGACAATGTTTCCTTACCAAAGATATCATTTGATGTTTTTAAGCTGCTCAAGTGCTAAACTGACTGATGCTCCATTTGACATTATGGCTGAACTGCAATATCAGTAATTTTGCCGCCTCTTTGATTACTGGTTTGGAATTCTTGTTGCAGGGTTCTAGTTTGGGACAGTTCTTCAAGCAATATCTTGAGCCTATTAAGCTAAATGATGTCAAGGTAATTACTTCTACTATTGATATCGTGAATGAAGAGTTACTGCATGCATTTTGGATGACCTGCTTATGTTCCATTCTCCTTGGTGTCTTATTCGGGAAGGTCAACTGGATGTCAATGGATCTGAGCTACTTAATGAAGGTAACTTTGTGTTAATCAGCTCTTACCCTTCCAATGCCAGCTACTCAGTCTTGTGATTCTATTTTCAGAACAAATATCCAAAACATTTTGGTGAAATGGTAAGAAATGCCAAGCCAGTCCATGGGAAGGATGCTGTTCTCAAGGCATTTAACATAGTGGGCGACGTACGCATCCAGTACAATGACGAAGCTGACTTTGCAAGCATAGCACGCCAATTCGGCATTTTCGAGGAGTGGAAGGTATTTTTTTCTTTTATTATTTAAGTTGCATTATTTCCTGGATCATCACACCATAAATCATTTGTAAAAGCATCTCTTTGGAGGCTGACTTTTAATTGTTACAATAGGATGGAGTACCAAGGACAGCATACAAGGGAGTAGTGGTTTTCCGGCATCAAACGTCGAGGAGAATATTTCTCGTTGGTTCGGATTCCTTGAGGCAGCTTGAGATTCAAGATGCTTGATGATGGCACAATGGCACAATGGCTATCCACAAGTGATGGATAAGTTAAAATTACACAGAAATGAATAGGTTGAAGATGATCTACTTACTTCCCATCAGCGGGGATACACAAGTTCTGGGTCTGGACTACAAAGCAAAAGGGAATGACTTTAACTGAAAGAAAGTGGACAGCAAGAAATGACAGAGTTGTAGTGAGTTATAAATGCAGAGTCATGAAGCAGCTGTTGGTTGCTGCTGTTAATGCTATATAGATAGAGAGATATGGCTGAGGAGGAAGTGATTGGCAATGCAAAGTGGTTGATTTTGGGTTTGTTGTTGATTTCCATCCGTTGTAATCATTAGTGTTGTTCACAGGAAAAACTGTAGCTTTGCAGTGCAGAAAAGTTTGGATGAAGGCTAACCAGACTAACGATTTTGCGTCATTAATCTATGCATGCCTCTTTCCTTTTCCCTTCATTTTCTGTTTGATTAAATTTTACAGTCGTTTGAATGGGTTATTTTGCTTGTGATATTTTGGAGGAAAATGATATGTTATTTAAGAATGTTATATTTATGAGGTATTTTAAGTTGTAGTGTAAAAATTACCTCATTTGGCTAACTCAAAATAATGAGTTATTTTGAATATGGTATTTGATCAAACAAAAGGTTCAAGTACTATATTACCCTTTCTATATAATAATGTGTAGTATATTATATGGTAAAAACATGATACAAAGTTTATCTTGTAACGGGTCAGATCAGGGACGCATGTTGCATATCCTATTACCTACCGATCAAATGCTCGGGTCGGATAAAAACCAGTTGATTCAGATATTCGGTGCGGATCAAATGTATGAAATTGAGACCAGGTCTACATAAAACAAAAAAAGACACAAATATTTGTTACATATATGCCACATCACAAAAAAAGAGAACAATTTACGTTCATTCAACTAGTAAAATAATATCCACACATTCATATTCATAAAACATAAATGCACAAGTATTTGATACATACATGCTTCTGCAAAAATTAACAACAAACATTATCGCAACACATCAAATGAGCAAGAAACAAAGAAACAAGAAATCTCACTTGTTCCCTTATGGGTAATTTGGGGTTTACAAAGAATAAATGGGGTTGTAAAACGACTTAAAACAATACTACCTCTCAATGAGGTATTTGAAATAACTCGAAAATAAGTTATTTTAAATAACTCGACCCAAAATATTACAGATTTCATTTTTTATCCCAATAACTCATCCAAACGGCCCATAGGCTATAAAATGGATGCTCAAGTTAGACTTGGACTTTTTTTTTGTCGAAGGCATCTGAGTAGAAACACTAAAGATAGGAAAATTACATAAAGTCTTATAAAACGTAACGTAAATATAACACACGGTCTGATGAAGCCGGATAAGTAAGAGCCTCACGTGCCACAAAATGCACGACACTATTATTCTGATGATGAACATGCTTGATGGAAACGACAGGAACTACAATGAATAATCTCTGGTAGTCTTAAAGTAAAAGTCCCACGCGGATATCCGATGTCGAAGAACAAAGCATGCACACACCCTCCGCCGAGTCTGAATGGATGATCGTCGAGACCATCAGCGGTTGGGACGAAAATAAAAGAGCCTGGGAAACTGCAAGTACCTCCAAAACTAGCGGATCTGTGAACTGCGGGAAAACCTGCCCTTGGGCTGAAATCATATCACCAAACTGATTGTACCTGAGCATTCCAACTACCTCATAACCCAGACTAAGGGAAATCGAAATCCTCACCGCAGCATCAACGTAAATCCTAACCATTAGAGACTGGCGTTTGGCGGACAAGAGTTGAGAGTGACTGAGTTTGTTGTCTACCTGCTTGGCCATCGACTGTTAATCCATAGTCAATTTGGCGAATGTGATGAGTAAACTGCCGTGTTAGAGAAGATATCGCTTGTTGACACCGTTCAAACACCGCCACATTTCTTGATTTCCACAATACCCATCAAAAATAAATAATTTTAATCGAAGTCAGCTGATCTGTCAAATCCCAGCGTCTCCAAAAAGAAATAGGGCGTTGGGTTGGAGCAATGAATGACAGGATCCCGCAGGCCAATTCCAATTGGGTTGCAACTGGACATGTAAAGAACAAGTGATGTTGTGATTCTGCTTCGAGGCCACATACCTTGCACAAGGGGTCTCGCTCTATCTTACGAGAATTTAGAGCAACATTCAGAGGGAGAATTTCATTAAGGGGTCGTTTGGTATGGGGGAAATAAAGGGATGTATTTTAAAAACACTGCATTTTACAAAAACATTGTTTGTTTAGGCTTTTGAAAAGGTTGGGATTGTATTCTCAATTCCCCAAAATATCAATTTTTTTCTAGAAAATGGTGTTTTCAGAAACTTCACTCTTCACCAAAGATTGTTAAAATCGCTGGGTTTGTGGTGGGTCCCACAAAAAATGTAATTTTTCCTACCGATATTGTCCTTACTATTTCAACCATATTATTCAATGTTCGTACTATTTCTCTCTCATAAGCATCCAATTTGGAGGGGTAATCGTTGGCTTTCAATACTCCTTTCCTGTATCAGTTCAAAGCATAACTTTCAATGAGATGAGTTATTAGTTCTAGCCAATCGCTGGGTTTCATCTGAACCAGTCTCTCATCAATTCTAGGCTTTGTTGAAGGCAATTGTTGGATTTCAATAGGAGGACTTAGTTGAAGGCAATTCTTTGGGTTTCAATACGCCGTCCCTCTATTTCTTTATATCCTGGTTAAAGACAATCACTGTGTATCAACATCCGGGTATGTGTTTTTAATGGTTAAATCACTCATTGAATAAGGATTTGGCACTAATCTAGGGTTCGGTGGGTTTATTTAATTGATTATGCTTGCCGCAATTGTTCGATACCGATGTTGCGGTATTGTAGGGTATTGCGGTTTGGCCTTGTTGTAATTTGCTACTATTTGCAATTGTAAATTTGAGGGGATGGCAAGGAGATCATTGAAGCAACGGAGGAGGGTGATTGTCTATGTTGTATGTATGTGGTTTAACTTACCGCAACAGTATGTGTTGATTCTGCTGAACTCTATTACTAAAGGTACTAGTAATGAAAGTGCAGATTACATACCTAGATCCCTCCCCTATGGCCGGGAAGTTTATAGGAGTGGGTTTTTGTTGAATGCAACTAGAACCACAGATGTCAATTGTATTAGCATGTTGAGACTAAAGAAACGGATATTTTGGAGTTTGTGTGATACACTACAGGATTTAGGGGGTTTAAAGAGCACGAGAAATATGGAAGTCGATGAGATGGTAGCAATGTTTTTGGTCACTATAGGTCATAATGTGAAGAACAGGACATGCCAACTCTTGTTTCATCGATCCGGAGAAACCGTCTGTCGCACCATCAAATCAGTGTTGGCAGCAGTGTTGAACCTCCATACACATCTCCTCGTTCGGCCCGGTAGGAGTTGGTGAAAATTCTAACGATCCACGATGGAAGTTCTTTAAGGTACTCTTCATCGCTTCATATCCATAATTGTTGCTTGGTTCTTAGTTTGCAGCGTCATGTGAGTTTCCCCTGTTTGCTTCTTTCTTCCATTTCAGGGTTGTGTTGGCGCTATTGACGGTACACTGGTTAATGTGAGGACAACGATCGCAAATCAATCTCGCTATCGCAGTAGGAAGGGGACGACAGCAATCAATGTTTTAGGAGTCATCAACCAAAACTTACAATGGATATACTTACTCGCTGGATGGGAAGGATCGGCACATGATAGTAGGGTATTACGAGATGCCCTATCTCGTCCAGGAGGCTTTAGAGTACCCGAAGGTGAACAATATAATTAACTTCCATAAACAATATTTTGCTAATTCTATATCATTTGATGATTATCTTATGAATGCAATGTATTTAACTTCCCTAAACAATATTTTGTAGGGAAGTACTACCTATGTGATGCCGGATATACAAACGCTAGAGGATTCCTTACCCCGTTTCGTGGGCCACGATACCACCTCCAAGAATGGGGTAGAAATCGCCCAAGGAATGCTGAAGCATATTTCAACATGAAACATGCAAGTGCCAGAAACGTGATTGAACGAGGTTTTGGGGTGTTGAAGATGAGATGGGCACTACTACGAGATACTTCTTGGTATTCTCCGAAAATGGTTGGACTTTTTTTACAGCATGTTGCCTACTTCACAATTTCATAATGCAGAATGGAGGGGCAGATGTATTCACCATGGCATATACACCTACAGAAAGTGAAGAACCAGCCGTGGAGGCAAACAATGACATCCCTGGGGGTGTGCAAACCACTCCTGAGTGGACTCAATTCAGACAAGACCTTGCTCAACATATGTGGGCTAATAGGGGGCGTTAAAAACTATCGAGTTGTCTCGTCACTTGCTTAGAACATCATAAGTTAATCTATTATGTATTTGTATTGCTTACTCTTTATGGTTAAGCTCTGAATCATGTGCAATGGATGAACATATCAGTTCAGTTCACACCATAGCTTTTGTTTTGCTTGTTTGTTTGTATATTGGAGATATTATGGTGTTGGAGCTTTCATTCATGCTTGCTGCACTTCTAATATTAGATATATGTTAATTTCAAATTGTATAATCATTACTGTGAAATCACTCATTGACAGAGATGAAGTTGCGGCCATTAATGGTTCGTCATAGCCTTTAATGGTTTGGTGCTAATTGTCAACGCTAACCTAGCTAGCCTATGAAAGTAGCCATTATCGAACATGCACTTAATGAAAACCAGAGAGTGGTTAGTAGTACATTTTCTGCAAGGTATGGATGTACTATCATTAAGAAGTGAATTGCAGCGGCAGATGGGTAGTTGCGTGCCATTAAGAAGTGAACTATAGGGGTATATAGTCTGTCCATGTTTTGAATGCTAATGTGTGTTCCTTCTTTTACATGCTTTGCAAGAGCAACAAAAAATATGAGGAGGAGAGCAAATGCAGAAGGTGGTAGTCAGAGTACTCGAGATTATAGACTGTGGACCAAACTCGAGGAAAGGACACTGGTAGAGTGTATGCTGGAGCTGACCGAGAAGGGACTCGTCGAGAAAGGAAACTTTCGAACAAGTGGGCTAAAGGAGCTGGAGAAGATGATGTATGCGAAGTTGGTTGACTGTGAACTGAAGGCTCTTCCCCACATAAAGTCCAAGATTCGTTATTTCAAGGAAAAGTTTATGGCATTTCTCCAACTCAAACAAGCAAGTGGTGTTGGTTGGGATGATATTCGTGGCTGCATCGTGGCTGATGATGATATGTTTAATGAGTGGTTGCTGGTATGTGGTAATGTATAATAAATAGTTTTCATAATTAGTTGTCTTGTTGTTTGTAATGTTTTGTTTGATTTGATGTAGCATCATCCAAAAGCCAGTGGTTTAAACAACAAGCCTTTACCATTCTTTGAGGAGTTATGCATCATATTTGGAATGGACCAGGCCCTTGGAGTTAATGCTGTGCAACCTTCAGATGCAGCCAGCAAGTTGGATTCACATGCAGGCCCTGGTGACTTGATGGGAGAACAAAATGACACTTTCGATTCATATACTATTCCTGAGAACATGGAGCATACTGCAGTTATGGAAGAGATTATCAATCAAGGGATAGACGTGCATGCGACCGATCGAAAGCGGTAGAGGGTGAAATCACCTCCAAACGTGTGCGGATAAACGGTAAGGAAAAAGCCTCATCTTCGGGAACAAAGAGATCCGGACAGCAATTTTCTGAGGAGGACAAAGCTCAACTTGCTACCAATCTTGCAATGACATCGGAGCACATAGCAAAGATTGCAACTAACTATTGCATTGAAGGTGAGTTAGCTGTCAAGAGGCAGTTCCTGTATCAAGAGCTGGTTAAGTTCTCTGGAACTTTACGTACGTGATCGAACCAGAGCTTTGAGACACTTGCACCGAGACGATGGTGATGCTAGCAGCTTCTTTCAGTTGCCAACCGATGAGGAGAAATTAGCCTTCCTGTATGCTATTTTGGAGTAGGTCAGTAGTGACATGAATCAACAACCAGTATGTGTTCGTACTGTTGTTTCTATATTTTGTATCAAGACATGATGCCATTAAGAAGTAAGGCTTAACCTGTATGGTGCCAGTATGAGTATTTTGTAAGGCATTTGATGTATGTAGTAACTCAGTTCAGTAGTTGTTAAAGGATGAAGTACTATTTTAAAAATCAATGGATTACAACATTATGAATGGATTAGGAATGGATTACAGAAGGAGGGTTTATGATATAGGTGTTGCCACAATAAGGGCAAAATTGTCATTACATGCAAATTTATAATTTACATTTTCTTTATTATCCGTACAATCTCCACAAAATATTTGTCATCCAAACAATGGTTTTCCACATTTCCATAAAAGTTAAAATACATATCTTCCATCATTCCCCCAATTCCACATTTCCTAAATTTTATTCCCCCATAACAAACGACCCCGAAATACTTTTCACATGAAGAATTTGAGTTTCAGTTGAATCGGTAGAGACCACAATCGAGCCCAAAGAGTGTTTTCAACTAAGGACGGACAATAAAAGATTGAACGCGATTCATATTTCTTCCTTTAAGCAAGTATGTAAACCGAGTTTGCAGAAAAATCACCGAAATTTGCATGGTGCCAAACATAATGATCAAAACAAGGAGATAAATGTGATGGGATGGATAGAATTGTAACTATGGATGGAAAAGTGAAAAGTCAATGAAGGACATCTTGATTCCAATGTCCGTGATGTATTAAACCTGCTACTGATTCTGGGACAGCTTCAATAACTATTCACGGGAGCAGCTCCGGAGCCAAAGGCGACATCGATGGAAGCCATTGAGAGTTTAACGTCAAGATTGAGGCACCATCCCCCACCTGTAACCGAGACCCCAACAGTAGGAGTGATCGGCCATGAAGTATACTAGTCCATCCCCATGAGGGTTGAGCCCCTTTGTCGCATTTAGCAAGTTGGAAGAGTGATAATAGCACCCTTTCAGCAGGCTCGCTAATAATGAGTCCGGTGATTTGTAAATCCTGTCGCACAGGCTCACAAGTAAAGATTGGTTTACCAAAGAAAAATCTCGAAAACCTAACCCACCTTCCAATTCGCGTTTACAAAGGTACATCCATGATTTCTAGTGAAGTTGCCATTCTGACATGGATCCCACCAGAAGTAGGCGACCAGTTTGTTCAACCGAGTGCATAGCCCATTTGGAATTTTGAAGTTTGACATTGCATAAGCCAGAATATCCGAGATAATAGATTTGATAAGGACTTCCATTCCGGCCGACAAGATGCACTTAGCCTTCCACCATTGTAATTTCTCTACTACTCGATCCTCCAAATAACAGAAAGTTAGACCTCTAGATTGCTGGATATGGGTTGGCAAGCCAAAATATTTGTCGCACAACCCGATGTTGGCCACTTGTATTTGCTACCCCATCGAGATACGAAGATGGGCAGGGGTGTTGGCACTAAAAAATACAGAAGATTTGCCAAGATTAGAGCGTTGACCACTTGTAGCCTCATAAGCTCTATCTAGTGCAAAGGGATACCAAAATTGAGTATATCCAAAAGAGGAAAATCTCTCTCTAAGTATTTGTTTCTATCAATTCTAAAGACATCTTCATAAACATGGGCTGGAATGGGATCATCTTGGTTTCTGGGGGGGTAGGGTATCAACAACCAAAGACTCCCACTTTTTTCGGACACCCCCTTTGGTACAGTTGGTTGCCATCAATAGACTGACTTTTTTCCACGATTTTCCAACAACGTCGACAGTCTCAAGAAGATCTTTAACATCATTAACATGCCATGTCTTAGCAACCTTAGAGTCAAGTCCAAAATCGAGGCCAAAGAGTTTCTTCTACTAAGAACGGACCATAAAGGATTGAACGCAATTCATATTTCTTCTTTTGAGCAAGTCTGTAAGCCGAGTTAGCAGAATAATCACTGGAATTTGCATAGTGCCAAACATAACGATCATAACAAGGAGATAAAGGTAATGGGATGAATTGAATTGTAATAATGGATGGAAAAGTAAATAGTGATTGAAGGACATCTTGATTCCCATGTCCCTAATGTAATAAACCTGTTACTGATTCCAGGACAACTTCACTCACTAGTCCTGGGAGCAAATCCGGAGCCGAAGGCGGCGTCGATGGAAGCCATTGAGATTCTAACGTCAAGATTGAGGAACCATCCCCCACTAGCCATCGAGAACCCAACATCAGGAGTGATTGGCCACAAGTAGACTAGTCCATCCCCGCGAGGGTTGAGCCCCCTTTTCCGCATTTAGCAAGATAAAAGAGTGATAATAGCGCCCTTTCAGAAGCCTCACTAATAACAAGTTTGGTGATTGTAAATCCAGTCATATAGGCTTGCCAATAAATATTGATTGGCTGAAGAAAAATCTCAAAAACATAACCCACCTTCCAATTTCGATTTACAAATGTACGACCATAATTCTAGTGCACTCGTCGTTTCAATATGGATCCCTACCAAAAGCGGGTGACCAGTTTGTTGAACTGTGTGCATAGCCTCTTTGGAATTTTGAAGTTTGACATTGCATAAGCCAGAATAGCAGAGATAATAGATCTGATAAAGACTTCCATTCCGGCCGACGACATGCACATATCCTTCCACCATTGTAGTTTCTCTACTACTCGATCCTCCACATAACGGAAAGTTAGAGCTCTAGATTGCTGGATATGGGTTGGCAAGCCCAAATATTTGCCGCACAACCTGATGTTGGCCACTTGTAGTTGCTGTCTCATTGAGATGTGAAGATGAGCAGGGGTGTTAACACTAAAAAATAAGGAGATTTGCCAAGATTAAAGGGTTGACCACTTGTAGCGTCATAAGCTCTATTTAGTGCAAAGGGCTACAAAAATTGAGTACATCACAAAAAGGACGATCTCCCTCTAGGTTTTTTGTTTTCTATCAATTCTCAAGACATCTTCGTAAGCATAGGCTGGAATTGGATAATGTTGGTTTATGGGGGGTAGGGCATCAACAACCAAAGACTCCCACTTTTTCGGACTCCCCCTTTGATACGATTGGTTGCCATCAAGAGACTAACTTTCTTCCATGATTTTCCAACAACATCGACAATCTTAACAAGATCTTTAACCTCATCAACACGCTATGTCTTAGCAACCTTAGAGTCAAGTCCACAATCGAGCCCAAAGAGTTTCGTCAACTAAGGGCGGACAATAAAAGATAGAACGTGATTCATATTTCTTCCTTTGAGCAAGTCTGTAAGCCAAGTTTGCAGAAAAATCACCAAAATTTATATAGTAACAAACATAACGATCAAAACAAGGAGATAAAGGTAAAGGGATGGATTGAATTATAACAATGGATGGAAACGTGAAAATTGATTGAAGGACATCTTCATTCCAATGTCTGTGATGTATTAAACCTGCTACCGATTCCGGGACAGCTTCACTCATTATTCACTGGAGCAGTTTCGGAGCCGAAGGTGACGTCGATGGAAGCCATTGAGACTGTAACGTCGAGATTGAGGCACCATCCCCCACCTGCAACCAAGACCCCAACAATAGGAGTGATCGACCATGAAGTATACTAGTCCATCCCCATGAGGGTTGAGCCCCTTTACCGCATTTAGCAAGTTGGAAGAGTGATAATAGTGCCCTTTCAACAGCCTCGCTAATAATGAGTCCAGTGATTTGTAAATTCTATGGACAGGCTCACCAGAAAAGAATGATTGACCAAAGAAAAATCTCTAAATCCTAACCCACCTTTCAATTTGGGTTTAAAATGGTACTACCACAATATCCAGTGCACTCGTCGTTTCGGTATGGATCCGCACCAGAAGTAGGTGACCAGTTTGTTGAACTGTATGCATAGCCCCTTTGGAATTTTTAAGTTTGAAATTGCATAATCCATAATAGCAGATATAATATATTTGATTAGGACTTCCATTCCGGCCGGCGACAGGCCCTTAGCCTCCCACCCTTATAGTTTCACTGCTACTCGATCCTATAAATAACGAAAAGTTAGTACTCTGGATCATCAGATTTCGGTTGGGAAGTCCAAATATTTTTCACAGAGCCTGATGTTGGCCACTTCTAGTTGATGTCCCATCGAGGTCCGAAGATGAACAGGGGTGTTGGCTCTAAAAATTAAGGCAGATTTTCCAAGATTAGAGCGTTGACCACTTGCAGCCTCATAAGCTGCGTTTAGTGCAAAGGGCTACCAAATTTGAGTATATCCAAAAGAGGACAATCTCTCTAGGTCCTTTATTTTGTATGAATTCTCAAAGACATCTTTGTACCTGTGGGCTGGAATGGAATAATCTTGGTTTATGGGGGTTAGGACATTAACAACCAAAGACTCCCACTTTTTTCGGACTCCCCCTTTCGTATGTTTGGTTGCCATCAAGAGAATGACTTTCTTCCACTATTTTTCCAACAATGTGACAATCTCAACAAGATATGTAACCTCATCAACATGATTTTTCTTAGCGGCCTTAGTGTCAAGTTCACAATCGAGGCAAAGAGTTTCGTCAACTAAGGACGGACCATAAAATTAATATTGATTGTGATTCATATTTCGCCGATCTTTCCGAATAACTTGATTCGCGTTCTTGATTTTTCTTAGCTCCTTGAAGTTGCCTTAAAGATAATGTCAAATCTTTGAATCATGCTGTCAATTTCGTCCAGGACTGTCGGTCTTAAACAGGATTTTCAGATTCTAAATTCTTTCAGATTTTTTGAAAATTGCGCCTAACAATTGTCAATATTGTGCCTTTCTTAGGCGCAATCTTTAACCATGTTTCCATATGGCGCCTAACATTGTCAAATATTAGCTTTACCTCAGGTTTATGTGATTCACATTATGGTTAAGTTGTTACGTGATATGATATGTTATTACATGATGATGTGCAAGTTGTACCTTGAATTATGTCAAGTCATGTCATGCCCCTGTAATTGGTGGTTACCTCATGTTCATGTGATCCATGTTATAGTTGAGTGGTTGCGTCATGATATGTTATGTTCTTACTTGATGAGGTGCACGTTATATGTTGAATTATGATAAGTCATGTCATGTGTCCCTAATTAGTGGGTACCTCATGTTAATATGATCCATGTGATTTTTGAGTGGTTATGTCATGATCTGTTAGGTTATTACTTGATGATGTGAAAGTTGTGTCCTTGAATTATGATAAGGCTAGACTACTACAAGTTAGGGTATGATATGTCTAGATGACTAGCAATAAGAGAACAAGTCCATGTTACTTAGACACATAATAGTTGTATTAGAAACATGTAACTCTCTAACTATACCCCCCCCCCCCCCTGTTATGATCTCATGTTATTGTCCGATGAATAAGTACTCATGGACTCTCAAGTTCATGTTTGGGCCACAGATTGCCCCTCATGTTACAGTCTGATGGGTACGTACTCCCGGACTCTCACGCTCACGTTTGGGTGGTAGACTATTTAGGTGAGTTAGGGGACCCGCACTAGTATATAAATTTCAAGTGATAAGTACCTTATATAAGGTCATGTACAAGTATTTCAAGTGCATGTGATAAGATACCTTAGATAATGTCATGTACAAGTATGTCAAGTGCAAGTGATTTGATACCTTGGATAATATTCAATGTCACGTGTTATCATGTTCCCTAAGTCGATGTTTGTGACAATGATTACTTGTTATAATATGTTAAGTGATTCTCATGTGCTGATGTGTTGCGCCTATAAAAAACACTCCAAAATGACATCAAATGGACCTCGAATGGGTCAGAGACACTGAATCAATATAAAAGTTATAAATGCACAAAACATCCTAAACTTCTACCTAACGCTATACACTAATGCAAGAAGTGTCGCTTAAATGAGGGCGATGAATGCGGTAAATCAAACGTCATCAAATAACCCCACGCTTAAGCTTTGCTTATCCTCAAGCGAAACATTGATAAAGGTTGTAGAATACACCTACAAGTGAATCAAATTACAAAACCCTCAATGCACACGTGAGTTCTCTAACTTGCCACACATCATCATACATGTTGTACCACCCATCTAGACTTACTCTCAAGAGATTCGACTTAAAGACGGAGTCGAAAGCATCTCACTCACGTGTTTAGGGACAATGTCTATGTGCTCATCATCAACTCTGAGGTGCGCTTCCAACACTTGCATATCAACCTACTTTTACTTATCACATTAAGGCACATCAAACGCTAGTCAAGAGGTCTTTTATTTGGGTTGTAATGCAGTGAGAAAAGAGAAGAGAAGGTGAAATGAATGTGGTGGTAAGTGTACATAATGGCGAACGACTCGGTCTAATCTAATATGGAGCTAACCCACTAAGAAAACTAACATGATTCAAGGATTTAACTTTCAACGGGAGCTTCAAACTAGCTTGTATATCCCTAGTGCAACTACTTCCAGCTTTTGTGCTCGTTTATTCTACTAACTCGAGACCTTTACGGAGGTAGCATATCTGCTCATCATGGTGCTCCTACTGTGAAATCACTAGCATCACACATTAGTTCAAAGGCGGCCTCCTAGTTTGGGGAGACCAATATCAATACAATCGTCAGCTTCTTCTTGAGAATATTGAATGGCACATCTTTCTCTAACAACCTAGTCATATGCAATGTGATCTTAGACAAATCTTTAATGAATCAACAATAAAAGCAAGCATGTCCTAAGAAGCTATGAACAGTCTTAACATTAACAGGGGGTGGAAATTGAGGGTCTGTTTTAAGCATAGCTCGATCCACCTTAATACCTCGTTTGAAGACCCCGTGGCCTAACACAATTTTCTTTTCCCCCATGAAGTGGCACTTCTCCCAATTTAGAGCTAAATTAGTTTCTTAACACCTTGCTAAGACCATTTCCAAGTTGGCTAGACATCTGGAGAATGAATCTCCATAGATGGAGAAATCATCTATGAAAACCTCGAAAACATCTTATAGTAAATGCCCAAAAATCGCTATCATACATCGTTGAAAAGTCGCGGGTGCATTGCATAGATCGAAGGGGATGCGCCTGTATGTAAATGTGCTAAAAGAGCAAGTGAATGTGGTCTTCTCCAGGTCCTCTGGCTCGATCGGAATCTGGAAGTATCCGGCATCCCGTCCAAGATGCAGTAGTACTCATGACCCGCGAGCCGTTCAAGCATCTGATCAATGAAATGAAGTGGGAAGTGGTCCTTCTTTGTAGCGTCATTGAGGTGCATGTAATTTATGCACACTCTCCATTTGGTGACTGTCCTGCATAGATTCTGATCTTTCATCATTAGGCACAGTTGTGAAACCGCCCTTCTTAGGCACAACCTGCATAGGACTAACTTAATGACTGTCAAAAAGTGCGCCTAGGCTTTGACAACGTCAATGTGCCATTTGTGTACCGTGTCATCTATGCATGCCTATATTGCTCCAAAGAGTGCCTCAATAACATCGTGTACCTAAAATCTATCGAAAACACTCCAAAACGACATCAAATGGACCTCGAACGGGACGTAGACACTAAATGGAGATAGAAGTTAGAAATGCGCAAAACATCATAAACTTCCACCCAAACCTATACACTTATGCAAGAAATGTCACATAAATGAGGGCGATGAACGTGGTAAATCGAACGTCATCAGGAAACCCTTCATACAGATTGAAAAAAGCAAAGGTGATAGTGGATCCCCTTGTCACAGGCCGGGAGATGGTGTAAAAAGTGAAGATGGAACACCGTTTAGGAGAATTGAGAAAGAAGACGTTGATAGGCATTCACAAATCCAAGTAATCCATGTTGAAGAAAATCCTACGCATTCTATGATTCTGAATAGGTACAGCCATTCAATCTTGTCATAAGCTTTCTTCATATCGAGCTTTAAAGCCATGTAATGATTTTTTCCTTTCTTTTTGCATTTTAGATAATGCATTATCTCATGCTTAATTAAAACATTGACTAAGATGTGCTGATCCGAGACAAACATGTTTTGAGTTAGAGAAATTACACCTGGTAATAATTTAACTAGTCTCGCAGCCTAAAGTTTTGAAATTATCTTGTATACCATTTGACACAAGCCAATGGGACGAACCTACTTCATTAAAGACGCTTTCTGAACTTTTTGGTATAAGCGATAGGTTGATATGATTGACACTATGCAACATCCTAGAGGAATGAAATAAGGCTTGTACAACAACACAAACATCACTGTCGATGATGCTCTAAAAGTGTTTGAAGAAACTATCTGTAAATCCATCCGATCATGGGACTTTGTTCGCCCCGATCGAAAAACCCACCTTCCTAATGTCCTCATCTGAAAATGGCTTGCACAATGCTTCATTATGTTCATTGAAATTCTTGGTGGTCAAAGTAATCTAGCAATTGAATCAATATCATCATGTCGTAGTAACTGTGAGTTGAAAAGGATGGAGAAGAAGTCAACAACATGGTCATTCTTATCAACACCTTATTGCAAGACAGTGTTATTGTGAAACTCCACCCTAGGAGTCTCGGTCGAGCCACTGGTTCAACCAAAGAATCCTAATCGGGTCCCAAACTAAACCAAACTCAACAGACGATCACCATCCAGCATCAAGCAAGCATTGAACACTGAACATAAAACCATTTATTAAACCTTTTAATACCGACAAACAAAGATTCTGAATCCTTAAATACATGATGTAACAATACAACTCCAATACTGAAAATGCATTAAAGCCGATATCATCTGATATCAAAACTCTAACCATTTCTCTCTCCACCCATCAGCTCAAGTGCATGTGACTGAAATACACAAATACACCAAGGAAGACATACATCTGACGGGGTAAGTGATAAACACTGAGTGACTAGCTCGCCTGTGTAGAACTGAGACTGAGAATAGAACAAGGAAGTCATCCTAGTTACTACTCTAATAAAGTGACCATGTGGTCCTGTAGGAATCATCCTAATGTCAATCACCCCTAGCTAAGAGCGGACAACCTCATGGTGGATCAGACCATGAAACCACCCCGAAATACCGTGAGAGCAGCACTGAAGGCTTACTTATTACGTCCTACCTAGACCTGAATGAATCCTGGGGGATTGTGAAATCGAAAAGGTGGGTGACCAACACATAAACGGGAGCTATCTAGCTAGGCCTAATCATGTCCTAATCTGAACTGTGAATCACGCATCACAGTAATCTCCTAGAGTTTATGCTCGAAAATATAACTATTTGTACATTATATCGCATGCTACTGTACAGTCTGAGAGCCCAGTTCTGTAACATCTCCTGCTGTTGTGGCCACTCGCTCGCCCTCTCTATCCTGTTGTGTTTTGCGATTAGGTTTTGGATTAATCTTCTCTGCCGAAATGACTCTACAGTTCTTATATACTGAATACACCACGCCTATGACGAAAAGCCAACCATGCTTGTGGTATACAATGTACCACCACTATGATCAATTTACAACCATGGTCGTGGTCACCAACATCCCACGGTTGTGACCTCCAACCGGCCACGCCCGTTGCTTCACACATAAATAATTTATTATGCCCAAGGAACAAGCAATTACAAGGACCAACATTAAGAGCTCTTCCACACGAACATGCATGGTTCATGCATTAGATGCATTTTACTTTCACTTGAACATATTGACTTCCATCACTCAATGCATGATCACGTGAACTAGTCCATTTCTAATTTCATGGTTGGTCTTGGTTGCACCATCTTGATGGTTCGATAGGTTGAACCTTCAATTACTTAATCGAAACGAGAAGTTTTCAAACCGAACTTGAGTTAAACTTTCGAACCAAAATCGGGGTGTCACAACTCTCCCCTCCTATAAAAGGTTTCGTCCCGAAACCTAAACGTCACTCCAGTGGGCGGGAATGATTTGGTGCAACAATATTCGGACCCTGGCGCTAGCACCCCTACTTGATAGCAACCAGTCCTTCTCAAGGACCCAACCGGTCCACTCCTCGAAAATGACCCAAGGTCAAATCACAACCTTTTCCTAGACGACCGACAGTGATCTACTCCTCAGCTCGTCTGACCCTAGCCCGAACCAACTCTCAGAATTTGCTCCTGAACAAGCCAAGATTCCCAAGCTAGGTTATGCACGCTTTGCCAACTTAAACCTACTCCTCTTGCCATAGAACAAGGTCGGCCATGATCAACACAGAGCCGACCCCTTAAGCTTGCTACCCATCGAGCACCACTATCTACAGCTTCCCAAGAAGCTACTAAATGACTAAGGTCGAAGCCTCACTTTCATTGTTCTAGATCCAACTCATATCTTAGTCATCCCATGATCTACTGTGTACATCATCTAGCGGTTTGCACGAGACCAAGTCTCAAATAAGGAAGATACCTTATCTATCATGCTTGATCATGTGATCTACCTAGCCCACTACATCACTTTCCACGCGTTTAGCCCCTCGGCATACCACACCCATGACTAATAGGCCCTCCACGCATGTGGCTAGCACACTCCACACTTGTGGCTAGCATAGCACCACACCTGTGGTTTTTCCATTCGACCACGATCTATTTTTTTACACATCTCATGTTGTCTCCATTCCCCATCTAGCCTCATGCTCCCCATGGTATGTAACATTACTGACTATCACCCTCCTGGACTCCTCACGTGTCACACTCATCATCTGCTAAACCATGACGGAGTTAGTTCTCTGGCCACGCCCGTGGCTTACACTATCCTATACGAGAATGGCATACCAACAACGGTAGTGCCCCTACACACCACGCTTATGAACTCTCTTAACTAACATAGCACCACACTCATGGCTTACCAACTAACATCGGCCATTGGCGGTCACGCAACTCCCGCTGCCTCCATTTTTCTTCATCTCCGTTGTCAGTACACCTTTTTCATCCAACTGTTACTAACACTGAATTCTATAACTTAGATATTACTGCCACCTTATTCATTCCAAGCTATCCATTATTCATTGGATGACCTTCCACTAGTCCATGAACATTGTCTTACTACGTTAAGATACTTTAAAATCCAACCATATGTTGAATTCCTCTTAACTTACCATAAGCCGACACCATAAAAAGTGCAGGAATCCACTTTTCAAAAGCAACACCTTGAAAGCAACTATTCACTTGTTGACTATGCTCAAAGTTCTCTACACCTTCTTTTATGTTCTACTTCTTGTTTCCTTAACTCTTCTTCCTCCTGACTAGATCATATGAGGCTTGCACTTCACTCATGACCTCTTAGCACATTGTTGCTCCATCCTTAACTGATTCCATTAAATTCTAAACACGCCCCATCATTCTCAGATGATACCAGCCCCTTGGTAGCCACCATCTAGCGAAGGGACTTCCCTTGACCTGCCAAGCATCAGCTCCGCCTTTTCAGCACCTTTATGGACTCTTCGTCCTCTAAGCACCATTCTAACTCATCAACTTGCACTACCATGTCCCAGACATAGAAGTAGAGAGACTATTCCTTACAGTGTTGCTTCGAAGATGCAGCTAGTCGAGCGGCTAGCTCAACCTTGCACTTTATCTTGTTGCATACACTATTGTTCCCCACTTTTCTGTCTTTTCTTGGCTCATGTTCCAACCAGCTAGTAATACTAGTCAAATAGTACTACCAAGACCTTAGTAAACTCTAAGTTTCAAGTTATCCCTTGCTATGATGATAGTTTCGACAAGCCTGGTTACTTTGCTCCGTTGAACCCATGCCCTTCTAACACTTCTTTCTCTTATCCTTCTTTTGATCAGGAGCTCCTTCCTAGCCCTTTGTCCGAGGCATACTAGGCATGTGGAAGACCTTCTGTCACGCCCGTGATAAGCCTGATCACGTCTGTGACCTTGTGCCACAACACACGTGGTATTCTCCTCACCACGTTCGTGGTCCTCTCCTTACCACGCCCGTGGTCAAATGTCAACCATGGTTGTTGCATCTTGCCTGTCACAGCCATTTCCTCATCTCAACCACGATCGTGGTTTGCAACCCATCAAGCTCGTGACTGGCACACAACCACGCTCGTGGTTGGCTCATCACCACACCTGTGGTGGCATCATCACCACGATCGTGATCACTTCGCAATCATGCACCTGACGGACTAATCGTCATGTATGTGACCAACTGTCACCCACGGTCGTTACTACCTTTCTGTCATGCCAGTTTTGTATCATCCTTCACGTATGTGGGTTACTACACGCCACGATCATGGTTATACTATAATCACCCCCCGTGACTAACTTCCTGTCACACCCATGGCTGACTTCCCATCACGCCCGTGGCTAGCTGTTCATCAAAAATTTCCAGAGCTACTACTGCTTGCAACATTTACACATTATGGTCTTGACAGAGACCTATCTCTGCTCTTTTCTGACTATTCCTTCAAGCAAGGTTCTAGGTCGAATACCAAATACTCATTGTCTCCTCGAGGTAAGCACCCCCGAAGAGCCAAAAAAATCCTCACATTCCTGAATTTTCTTTCCCCTATTAGGGTCCAAAAGATCATCCTACTGCTAGCTCTAGTAAAGAATTGTACCTGATCGAACTTTTTCCTTATCACTACCCCTCATCGTATTGGAACTCCTAGAGTTCAACTGCAAGCCTCTGAATCAACAACACAAGGTACTCTGCCCTTGATTCCTTAACCTCTTTCGTTGTCTTCCTGGAGCTGGTGGGAGAGCGGTCGTTCAAAACTGACAAACTGCGAAAATGTTTCCTTTTCGAAACACCTGATCCTTGAAAACCCCTTTCTTAAAACTCTTTTGAAAGAACTGATTCACCACATCATGACATCTCTAGACACTCATACCACACAGTTAGAAGCTACAAGTGTGGACTCACCTTCTTCCCTCTGAGGTTTGCGATGCCTCTGAGGAGCAGGTAGCACACCAGTATCGATGGAAGACAACCAGACTCTGATACCATTTGTGAAACCCCACTCTAGGAGTCCTGATTGAACCACTGGTTCCAAACTTAACCAAAATCAACCCACGATTACCATCCAAAGCATGAAGCAAGCATTAAAAACTAAATATAAAACCATTTATTAAACTTTTTAATACTGACAGACAAGGATTCTGAATCCTTAAATACATGTTGTAACAAAACAACTAGAGATACAACTCTAGTACTGAAAATACATTAAAACTGATATCATATGATATCAAAACTCTGACCATTTCTCTCTCCACCATCAGCTCCAGCACCTATGACTGAAATACACAAATACACCAAGGAAGACATACATCTGACGGAGTAAGTGATAAACACTGAGTGACTAGCTAGACTGCGTAGAATTGAGATTGAACTGAGACTAAGAATAGAACAAGGAATTCATCCTAGTCACTACTCTAATAAAGTGACCCTGTGGTCCTATAGGAATCATCCTAATGTCAGCCACCCCTAGCTAAGAGCGGACAGTTTCATGGTGAATCAGACCATGAAACCACCCTAAAATATCGTGATAGCAGCACTGAAGACTTACTCGTCACGTCCTACCTGAACTTGAATGAATCTTGGGGATTGTGCAATCCAAAAGGTGGGTGACCAACACATAAACGGGAGCTATCTAGCTAGGCCTAATCTTGTTCTAATCTGAACTGTGAATCTCATGCCATAGTTTAATCGCCAAGAGCTTATGCTCGAAAATATAATTGTATGTACAGTAGATTACACGCTACTGTACAGCTTGAGAGCCTTGTTATGTACACACTGAAAGTCCAATCATTGAATTCCTAACAACCTATTACATGTCTACGCTTAAAGTAGAAAAGTAATCCTAAACCCACACCTGGTATGAAGAGCTGACATCTTTGATTCTGACTTAACATAATTCCTCTCGCTTCCACGAGTCCGTAGCTTCTGACCGTGCGTCGTTTGGAACTCAAAAGATCGAGTTATACTCCATTTACTTCTTTGTAACATTCTGAAACTTGCTAGAACACACATGCTGTGCTAGTCCTCCATCTGCCTCCGCTACACTACATGATCCAGAACTTCCAAGCGTTGAAAAATCAGTAGCGGCCATTGTCTCCGACAAGAACAACAATTAAGGCCGATGATGATTCTATAAGTTTCTAAGGGAATCACTGATGAGCGAACCCTCAATCACTCGACAGTTCTACGCAAGGATCGTCATGGGATCGGTGGGAGCTCCTCCGGGTGGGCTGCCTCCACCACTAATGTAGATAGCGTGTCAGCCAATGCCAGCATATCTAGGCATCACCAAAAATAATATCATCATCGAACAGATCCTCAACATCATTACTGAAATCGTGTCCTCGCGGAGGAACATCAACAATCAACCCCGCAATATGGTCCTCCATTTCCGAATTAGTCATGTAGCGTGCTCACTTGACAGTGGGGTTCTCCACATCGGATGAGTGTGCCCTCTTTTCATCAATATCGTGCATTGCCTGAAGATCTACATCATAGACACGACAGACAGATAAGGTATAATCATAGTAATTGTTTCACTGCATAGCAATGTATCAGTGTCTAAAGGTACAAAGACTAGAAATGGACTCGCATAACGAACAAAAGCATAATGAAATACAAAACGGTCCATGACTGGCAATGGAAGTCGTGATACACAAGATATTGGAACATTATTGCATTCTAAATCCTCATATGCAGGAAGATAAAACCTATAGTAATTAGAAACATGGCAAGATAATCAACAGTTCAATTGCAAACCAGATGTTCAATTATTGATACCATGAACCAGAGGTTGTGCATCAGTATTAGAAGAACATGCCAATGTCATTTGCGCATCAGCAAGCTCCACCGACGGTGGTGTAGTCGAAGAAGATGGAAGCTCCGCTAGAAAAAAGGGGTTGGAAGATGTACGACAATGGTTTTGACCGTTTTTCTTTGGCATAGATGCATCCTCCATTGTAGGTGGCAGATTACAAACCAGAAAACCTTCTGGTTTGACGGTTATCCATTGACCCCTAGCATCCGGCATCGGCGAAATTGAGGTCTCATAAGGACAGCCACGGTTTCTATGCCTCAGTAGACCGCATAAGAAACAGCCAGTTGCTAATTTTTCATACCTCAGATAAACCGAAAACGGTCATTCGCCTACAACTTTTGCCTCAATTTGGCCATAAAAGCTCGAGAGTAAGTAAAATGTCACTACCGATTTCACAAAATGTGAGCCCTGTCCACATGGGAGAGAAGAGAATACAACTGAGGGTTACTAAACGACGCCCTGGTTTTCGAATTAGACGACGCCCTACATTCTATAATGATATAAATGTCCATTTCGTAAAAAGACAATTTCAATCCAAAAACCCCTTTTTAGTACATTCTACTATGTCTTAGTTGTTTGAAAACAATCTCGACGAATCACGATTAAAAATTTAAGGGTATGAAATTAAATTTTGAATTGAAAAAAAAATTGGATTCACCAACTGGACAGAACATCAATCCGTCGGTTTCGTTTAGCGGACGGAAAAGCGTTCCGTCCGGTCAGACCACCTGGACGGAAATAGGTTCCGTCTGGGTGGTCTGACTGGATGGAAAATCGGTCCGTCCGGTTTTTTTACATTTAATTTAATTTTTTAATTTTTGTTAGGTCGGTTCAATAAACCCTAAACTCTAAACCCTAAACCGTAAAATCTAAATCCTAAATACTAAACTATAAACCCTAAACCTTAAACCCTAAACACTAAATTTAACACTAAACTCTAAACCCTAAATCCTAAACGCTAAACCCTATACACCAAATTCTAAACCCTAAATCCTAAACACTAAACTATAAACCCAAAACCATAAACCCTAAATGCTAAAACCTAAACCATAAACCCTAAATGCTAAAATCTAAACCCTAAAACTTAAACCCTAAACTCTAAACCTTTAAACCCTAAACCCTAAACCTTAAACACTAAACTATAAACCCAAAACCCTAAACAAAACTATAAACCCAAAACCCAAAACTCTAAATGCTAAACCCTAAACCCTAAACACTAAACACTAAAATCTAAACCCTAAAACCTAAACTCTAAACCTTTAAATCCTAAACCCTAAACCTTAAACCATGAACACTAAACACTAAAATCTAAACCCTAAACCCTACACCCTAAATCCTAAACACTAAACTATAAACCCAAAACCCAAAACTCTAAATGCTAAACCCTAAATCATAAACCCTAAAAAATAAACACTAAACACTAAAATCTAAACCCTAAAACCTAAACCCTAAACTCTATACCTTTAAACCATAAGCCCTAAACTTTAAACTCTACACCCTAAACCCTAAACACTAAAATCTATACCGTAAACCTTAAACCATAATCACTAAACACTAAAATCTAAACCCTAAAACCTAAACCCTACATTCCAAACCTGTAAACCTCAAACCCTAAACCCTAAAGATTAAACTCTAAACCTAAATCTTAAACCCTAAACCCTTAACTAAACTCTAAAACCTAAACCTTAAACCCTAAATACTAAAATCTAAACACTAAAATCTAAACCCTAAAACCTAAAGCCTACATTCCAAACCTGTAAACCTCAAACCCTAAACCCTAAAGACTAAACTCTAAACCTAAATCTTAAACCCTAAACCCTTAACTAAACTCTAAAACCTAAACCTTAAACCCTAAACACTAAATACTAAAATCTAAACCGTAAAACCTAAACCCTAAACTCTGAACCCTAAACCCTAAACACTAAAATCTAAACCCTAACACTAAACACTAAACTCTAAACCCTAAACCCTGAACCCTAAACTCTAAACTCTAAACCCTAAACCCTAAACCCTAACCACTAAAATCTAAACCCTAAATCCTAAACACTAACCTCTAAACCCTAAACCCTAAACAATAACCCCTCAACCCTAAACCCTAAACCCTAAACACTAACTCTAATAAACGGCTTGGTCGAAAAACGTTTTAGTTTAGTATTTTTAACATAACTGATCGTTCTGAAGTCTAATTTATGCAAGAACGGCAGCATTGGAAAGCTAGTTCGATTGACTACAACTTTCATATTCATGTCGAGGACAAATTACGACGAGAATAACCAGAAGGACCGGATTTCCGTCCGGGTGGTCTGACCGAACGGAAAATCGCTCCGTTCGGATAGTCTGACCGGAGGGAAAATCGGTCCGTCCGGTTGGTCTGTTCGGTTTTATTTTTTAATTTTATTTCAAATTTAATTAAATCTCTTAATTCGTTTAGATCGATTCGTTAATTTCAATACTTAAAGTATCGGTTGGATGTACGAGTTATCGCCATGAACATGAGAATGATTAACTTTATCGAAAATTAAAGTTCGTATAAGTTTTCAAAATTCATTAAAAAATAATTTAGTAATTTACTTAATTTAGGCTACGTCTCATTCATTCAAATAATAGGGGATTCATATTCAAATAGTAGGGATTCATATACCGCTGTTTGTTGCACCAAACCCAGCGAACTAACAAGCTTAGCGCCAAAATCCGCCGAACAATAGTGAGTGGGGACCACCAGTTGAATTGTCATATCCATGAATTGTAGTTTATCAAAAAGGTCCTGTGATGGAAGTTCCCACGGAGCCAGAGTGACAATGCATGACTTGGAACTCCACAACTAGTCCTGAAGAATCGAGTCTCGAATTGCCAGAGTCAAGAAAACAAATTGCAAGAGACCATGCCCTGCAGAGGAGACAAACAAATCCCACGGATTCAATTTCCACTGCCGCACCATTTCTTGATGAACAGCATGCGTTGGTTTCAGCATGGGCTAGAAAACTTACCCGATGAGGCTCAATTTGCATCGGTCCCTACTGGATTGCACATTCGCTTCGGTAAAGTCCATTGAAATGACCATATTGGAAATTTGAGACGGCAATGCCTCCATACTGGAGCCAATTATAAGCATTGGGATAACTCCCATGGAAACCGCCCAGAACCAACTGCCAGAGTAAAAAACCCTAGAAATTAGGGATGATGCCAAGGAAAATCGCTGTGGGACGATGATGGCTCGGACAGCCGACACCCACCATGAGAAAATTGGAGAGGTGGTGGCCGAAAACTCTACTGTAAGCCCTTGAGATTGGAGGAAGAGACATACTCCAATGGAAGTCGAAGGGGTAATTAAGAGACAAAATGACCGACAACAATATCAGTTAAATTCTTATCAAATATATTGATAGTGGGAGTCGCATTTGATATACCGATACCACCACCACCAGGAATGGCCGGCCCAGTTTACACAATCAATGCCTTTCACTTTTGGGCCGGACTAATGAATTGACCGAAAACTAAAAAGCTCAATATTTCTGTTAATTGCCAAAAATAAAGCCTAAACCACTTACCCTTTCCTCCTCCTACCAACGACCTGAAAGCAAAACCTAAAACCCTCCCATCTTCCGTTCGTACTTCCAACTCTCATCTCCTCCCTGCCGCTTCCGTCGACGTAAAACATGACTAGTCCGGCGAACAAGAAGCAGAAGTCCAAGAATAAATCGAAGTCCAAGCACTCACTTAAGGAACTCAAAGCTCTCGGCCAGCAGCTGCTCTCTTCCAGAAGTCACGTCAACAACCTCCCTCTCCTCCTCGAGTTCATCTTCCCTGAATCACCTCCTCAGTTCGTTCTTGAATCCCTTCTCTCTCTCCAGTCGTTCTTCACTCCTCTCCTCCCTCAACTCCCTTCTTCCTCCACCTCCTCCAAGACTCCTCATTCCAACGACGATGCTGAAATCATCTACAAGACCTGGCTCCGCTCCAAGTTTGACACCCTTGTTAGCTCCCTCGTTGACATCCTCATCTCTCCCGATCCTGACCCCACTTTGAAAGTAAAGCTTAAGCTTCTTCATTCTTCGTTTCGATGCACATTTTTTTTGTTCTTCTGCTCACCCTGCTGGAATTTGCTTTTATTCCAGGAAGTTGTTTTGGATTCGATCATGGAGTTTGTTAAGGTTGGGAATAGAGGGACGTTTCATTCTGCCATATATCACAGGTTAATCCACAACATTGTAAGTAGCTCTAGTTTCCTACCTGTTGGCCTATCTTCCAGAGTTGGTTAATTGAACGGAATATGATTGATGTGGTTGCTCACGATTCTTCCATTTGCAGGTCTACTCAACTACACCTGTTGATTTTATTGTGGATTTCCTGGTGTCCAAGTTCTTCAAGTATTCTGACGTTCGGTACTGTCTCCTTCCACCGAATAGTTTGAGTTTCATTTTCTTCTTTGTTTTCTTTGTTTTTGTAGCTTATGTTGTCGTTATATCCGTGCTCTCGGTTCTAATGCTCGGCTCAAAGTGGGCATTGTCCTAGAGTTGTGAGAGATGGTAATATAAATGCTTTCACGAGGAACTAAATTCGAAATTTCTTTTTCCGCAGTTACTTTACGTATATCAGCCTTGACAAACTTGCTAGAACATTGGAAACAAAAGGAACCAGAGGTACTTTATGAAATTTCATTCATCTTTTAGTTTGTGTTTCGTTACATATTGTATATATTGATCTTTTTTCACTTCCTATCCAGACAGCAAAACTGAAAGTTCTGGTGGTGACGTTGAGAATCAGAGCAACTTAATCGAGAGGTTAGTGTACATATATGAGACTCAGTATTTGTGATGTTATGTTCTCTGAAATCATGTTTAGAAGTAAGCTAAACTACTAGTATATTCTCTGGGTGTTGGCATCTTCGTTGTGTTCAAATTTATATTGTCACATACTCATTTATGGCCATTGCTTCCAGTGCTGAGCTTCCAATCTACAAAATGCACTATATTTTGTCACACATGCCCTCCATTAATGACGAGAAAGAGAACTCCAATCTGGAGTCGTGGAGTAATTCAGGTAAGAGTAGCTACCCTTAGCCAACTTTCGCAGAATACTGTTCAATGTGTCCAAGCATCTATCTTTTTAACTTGCTCTTTTCGCTATCAGCTAGGATTTTTATATTCAATATATGCTTTTTCATCAGGAATCCCCTTGAAAGGTGAAACTGAAATACCTAAATCCTTGAAACTTAAAGATAAACAGCTCAATTCAAGCAAACAAACTAATGTGAGCTATCTACTACCTATTTGGCGCTCTGAGTTGATTTGTGTAGATATTTTTTGTCCAGTAACCCTCTTATATGCTTGACGTACGGATCTTTCAGGATACCTCAACTGCTAGTGTTGTCAAAAAGATGAAACTTAAATTTACAAAGGCATGGATTTCATTTCTTAAGTTGCCACTTCCACTTGACGTATACAAGGAGGTAAGTCTCCCTGCAACTGGTAGCATTCTGCTGTTATAGTTTCTTATGTTCTTCCCTTACCCTGACATGATTTTTCTGATTTACAGGTTCTCGCTACTATGCATCAAGCTGTCATGCCAAACATGACCAATTGCCTGATGTTATGGTAAACAACTGTAGTGATTGTCCTGTCTAACCCTCTTAATCTGCCCTATTTTGTTGCTAATTACTGTATGCTTTCAGTGACTTCTTAACAAGATCATATGATATTGGTGGAGTTGTCAGCGTCATGGCTCTTAGTAGTCTCTTCATCCTCATGACAAAGCATGGGTTGGAATACCCTGACTTTTATGAGAAACTATATGCATTGCTGGTACCTTCTATCTTCATGGCGAAACATAGAGCAAAATTTTTTGAGGTAATAACTTTCATTATTACTGTTGATTTCCATGCAAGTGAATTCTTCCTAAGATTGAATAATTCTTAATCCTCTTGCTTCTCTCGTTGCATGGTTTTACAACAATCCCTGGTAATATTAACTACTCAAATATCTTGATGCAGCTTCTTGATTCTTGTCTGAGGTCTCCTCTTCTTCCAGCATACCTAGCTGCTGCTTTTACCAAGCGCTTGAGTAGACTCTCGATTGTAGTCCCTCCATCCGGAGGGTTGGTTATTATTGCATTGATTCACAACCTCTTGCGTAGACATCCATCAATCAGCTCCTTGGTCCACCGGGTATCCCGTTCATCTCATTGCTATAGTGTGTTACGTTACTGATTAAAAGTTTCAGTTTGCTTGAAATACATTGTGCAGTCCTAATGCAAGTATGGTCCTCCCAAATCATTTCTATCATCTTTTTTCCTAATGCCTATTTACTGTGTTTTGTGAAACGGCTCTTTTGATGCTTTCTTGCTTGAGTGAAATTGTCGAGAATGGAAAGCTCACTTGCATATCTTGTGTAACGAATTTGTTAGGAAGAAGTAAATGCGTCAGAAGCAGAAAGAGGCGATGTTGACGATGATGGTGGGAGTGGAACTACAAAAAGAGTTGGAATTGACCTGTTTGACAACGAGGAAAGTAATCCAATGAAGTCTAATGCATTGAGTGAGTACTTGCTGTCCTCAACTTCTTGTTGCATATATCATTATGCTAGTACTTTTGGCAGTGTAGAATCAATGGTGTGGTTCAAAATCTTTGATGCAGGAAGTTCCTTGTGGGAAGTTGAGAACCTACGTCACCATTACTGTCCTCCTGTTTCAAGGTGTGTGTATATACAAAATCATAACAATTGTAGTTATGTATTGCAATTGTTTGTAGTTGTGTCCTGAAAATGTGTATGCTCGGGAATGGGTGTCAGGTTTGTGGAATCGTTGGAGAGAGACTTAACGGTGGCATCGAAAACCATAGAATTGAACATAAAAGATTTCAGTTCAGGATCGTACGCTACGATATTTGGGGCAGAGGTAAGGCTCTCCTTTCTTGCTTCTATCTCTAGCTTGTAGTTGGAGCTTTGATGTGCGGTGTTTGAGTGAAACTGAAATTTATGCAGATTAGGAGAAGAGTGAAACAGGTGCCGCTGGCATTTTACAAAGTGACGCCAACTACGTTGTTCTCGGAGTCCGATTTTTGTGGCTGGGCGTTCAAATGCGAAGAAGGAAGCAAGGAAGGAGGTGAGAGCAATGGCGTCTTGGACACCCATGCAGCCAGCAGCCCTGCGAAGCGACAGCGGAGAGATTAGGTTGGGGCTAAACTGATAAAAGACAGCAGCGGTTGTTCTGAGTGGCTGATGATAGAACTGGGGGCTGATATAGAATGAATTTCTTTTATATGCAAACATAATTATGTCTCAGCCTCATTTACTCTGGGAATGGTTTGAAATTAAAAGGTAAAGCTAACAACCTTGGGCTGGTTTGGACGTTGTTTGGTCATCAACTGTTCAAAAACTAGAACAGAGTACCAATGTTCTCTATAGTGTCTCTGTATCATAACATCTCTCTTCTCGACATAATGGAAGTTGAGATTGAGGCAATTGAGCTTGAAGTTGGCTTCCTATCATCCTCTCAAATGCAAAGCTTCAAAATAGTCAGGAAAGAGACCAAAGGATATATCACCACCTTATTGTTGTTGACGAGATAAGTCGAACTTTGCCTAATTTGAACTCGGCTCGTTAGTTTGTAGTGGCAGTTTGAGCTCCAATTGAGTTTGAGTCAAGCCTGTACTATTAAGCTCGAGTTGTGCTCAGAAAAATCATCATAAGCTCGAGTTGTGCTCAGAAAAATCATCCTTAGCTCGAGTCTAATTCAGCTCGTTTAGAGTCCTTAACGAATTTGAGTCGGATTTGTTTGCAAACCAAAATTAATCTCGATCCTGGTTGGCCTGTTTAGTATTACTAATTTCTTTGTAACGAGCGATGCCGCTTACCGTTAAGTTTATGTGTAATGTACGTTTTCTCACCCGTGTAGCGGAACGATCTATAAACGATAAGACATAATTGAAATTCCTTGATTATATCACTAATTGATGTGTATTATACAATGAAAATATCAACAACAACATACTATATGTATACTTGTAATTGGTACATAGAGACCAAATACATAAAAGAGTCAACAATTAATTTGCTTAACGAATACAATAATATGTAGAGTCAAAGAAATCGATTGAGAAGAGGTTCCTTCATACAAAGACTTCATACAAAGACTTAAGATGGTACCTAATAAACCCAGAAGGTTAATCCAATAAACCTCTCTATTAGTTACTAAATTCAACCGAACTTATATAAAATTTCAATCAATAACAGATTCAGCATTACAAGGAACTCTTCAATCAATAGCACACCCAACAATAGGAAACAGTAGGAAATCTTTGGGATTAGACAGCTACATATTCCAATTTGATATGCCACTAACATGATATACAAAAGTTTTTTACAATCGATTATTATTGAGTCCTTGCTTCTTTTATTTTGGGAGGCTACAGAACAACCTTGATTGTAGCATCAAACACTACCTTCACGTCGTGTTGAGTGTTGGACCTGTATTCTATGTACACTGCAACACCTACCTAATTCTTCAAGTTCTTCTCCCTACGACAAAGTTTGCCCGAATAAGTTTCCTATGAAGGAATCCAATAGCGGAGATAGTAATTTGATGAAGTAAGAAGGATTGACACATGGTTGGACGGAACTGTTGTAGGATACCAGGCAAAAAGTATCAATCAATACGTGAAACCTAACCTTGCAACTGAAGGTACAATCCTCAGAATAATCAACTCTCGTTCCTACCCAAAAATGTTTGGAACTCAAAAGGAGCTTTACTAAATAAACAAGAACCTATGGGAAAAGCAAGAACACAACATACATTAGCAAAGAAGGGAGATATATCACAGAGAAGAAGATTGTCAAATTGTAGTTGGAATCTCAAATTTCAACCAAGATTGATTTGGCCAAAGATGCAACATACTCAACGAATTAGGGTTATGCAGGAGTGGGGAAGAACAACATGAAAATCATACAGGGTCAAGCTTATGTTGTCAATCAATGCACTAACCGTATGTTGCATCAATAGCAAAATGGGAACTTGACAATATCACCCCACTGCTATATATGCCTCCTCGAATCAATCTCTAACACACACGGAATATTATTATAAAAAGAACAAATATTATCAGAAAAAGGTCAAGTGCAATATTGCCATCAACACATACGAAGCAAATAAAGAAACCAAGGGAAATTGATAGTAACTCAACAACAATTTCAAAAACACACAGAATTATATTACCTGAAGTAGAGGTAGCTTCAAAGGAGGACCCTGAAACCATTTTTGGAGACCTAAACCATCTTGTTGTTGTGAACATTTCTCATCTTTCTAAGTATTTTTGGAGACCTGAACCATATCTTGTTACTGTGAACCATCTTTAAGTTACATGAACCACTCTTTTTTTCCCATGCCCCAGAAAACAAATCCTGCAAATAAGTTCTTATTTAAATTAAAAAAGCAGGTCTGATATGAAGTTGGAAGCATAATACGTTTTAACTAAACAAAATAGATATGTTTTGTTTACATGTTAAGAAATTAACTGATGTTGATGTCATAAAAGACTTGTAAGAAAAAGTCAAAAAACAAATTTTGTTCCATCTTAGCTTGCCTGAATGATAATATTTCTACCAAATCCGTATCTGAGAACAAAGGGCGGAAATCAAAATTGACGGATTAGAAATGATATCATAATAACATGTACTAATCAAGCAATCATGCACACAAACGGGTTTTTGAAAGAAGTGAGTAACAAAATAAGCAAGACCTCGAGTTGCCCGATGAAGATTAAGGGACCCAAAGGCCAAGATACTAAACCTAGAAAAGTAAACATTATTGACAAAGCAGCTGCAAAATTTTAATTGAGCTCATGAAACGTATTGGGAAAAGAAGCTGGAAGGTTGCAACAAAATCTAGAGTGTGGTTGATAAAGCAGGGAGAGGACGGATGATAGAATAAAGAGAGAAGAGACAATAGTTGAAGTCGATTACCCTTAGGGCCCGTCCAGATGACTCCACGGCCGAAGAACTATGTCGGATTCCCAAGCTCCCTCTGATTCTAAAGACGAAGATGAAGCTCATTAGATGGGTTTTCAACGACAGATCGCAAATAGTGCATCATGGTGTGTAGAGAAGAAGATATATGATATACGGATCAAAATGACAGGGGGAGAAAGATTGATAGGGAACGTTATGGAATGACAGAGACAACAGCCGATGCAGTTTGAAACAGACAACTGTTGGTGTTGGGGAACATAAACCAACAACTATATCCTCCAAAAAGAACTAAACCGGACGGACCAATGGTAGAAATGAAATACCGAGAATAAAATTTTCTCCTTAATGAACAGTAAAACCGATTAGTGCCTTTTTTAACTTTAATATTTAATATTACTGTGTGTACACCTGACTGAATTCCTGCTCTACTCATAAACCCAGTTTTCCCACTCAATCACTCTCTATCAGAGCACAAATTGAAGAAGAAATGGCGATCTCCTTCCTGTCAACATTCAACCCCGTCATCAACTTCAATCCCACCCATAAACCCTCCCTTTCCACTCCCCCGCACTTCATCCGCTGCAGTTTATCCCTCAACACCATCACCGCCGCAGAGCCCCAACCTGTCTTTTCCTCCGTCAAATCTTTCGCCCCGGCCACCGTCGCCAACCTCGGCCCGGGCTTCGATTTCCTCGGCTGCGCAGTCGATGGCCTCGGCGATCACGTCTCCCTGCGCGTCGACCCATCCGTCCACCCAGGAGAGGTCGCCATCACTCAGATCTCCGGCACCCACGCCTCTTCCAAGCTCTCCAAAAACCCTCTCAACAACTGCGCCGGGATCGCAGCCATCGCCGCCATGAAAATGCTCAACATCCGATCCGTAGGCCTCTCTCTCTCCCTCGAGAAGGGCCTCCCCTTGGGGAGCGGACTCGGATCCAGCGCGGCCAGCGCTGCAGCGGCTGCCGTCGCCGTCAACGAGCTCTTCGGCGGGAAGCTCGACGAGAGGGAATTGGTCCTCGCGGGGCTCGAATCCGAGGCCAAGGTCTCTGGATACCACGCCGATAACATCGCCCCGGCGATTATGGGAGGGTTCGTCCTCATTCGGAGCTACGATCCCTTGGATTTAATGAGGCTGAAATTTCCGGATGATAAGGATCTGTTCTTCGTTCTGGTGAGCCCTGAATTCGAGGCGCCGACGCAGAAGATGAGGGCGGCGCTTCCGGCTGAGATTGGGATGGCACACCATGTGTGGAACGCCAGCCAGGCCGGAGCTCTGGTTGCGTTGGTGCTACAAGGAGATCTTGCCGGGATGGGAAAGGCGCTGTCTTCGGACAAAATCGTGGAGCCGACGAGGGCACCTCTGATTCCCGGGATGGAAGCAGTGAAGAAGGCGGCGCTGGAAGCAGGGGCGTATGGGTGTACCATTAGCGGGGCTGGACCAACGGCGGTGGCGGTGGTAGACGGAGAGGAGAAGGGGAAGGTGATCGGTGAAAGAATGGTGGAGGCATTCTGGAAAGAAGGCAAGTTGAAATCAGTGGCCATGGTGAAACGGCTTGACACAGTGGGCGCAAGGGTCGTTGAAAGCGTTTCAAGATGAGTGACAAAAAACAGAGCCAAGTTTGCTTCTACTTGTTGTAGGGTTTATCTTTTTCTGCCTTCATTTTGTTTTTTGGGATTTGTGAGCGATTCAGGTAAGAAGTGGAATATGATATGGATGTATGATGTTCAATGTGATTTTTTGCAATGAATTTGGTAGTTCATTTTCCAGATATCAAACTCTCATTGAATAAGAAATCAACAAAACAAGTGAACAAACAGTTCACTCTGCACTACCAGTAATGATAATAATCTGGGTAAGAAAAGAACACATAAGGGAGCATTCATCCGAGACCACAAATCAAAATCTTTTGAGATTTTTGCTAAAAACTTCAAACTATGAACAATGTCTGCCAATGTAGGATATTACGGTTCAACCAAAAGAAAAGAAAGGGTCTCTTCCTTTCTACTGAAAATAAACCTGAAATCATGTTTCAAACATCCATCTATAGAAACAAAAAACCACTGCATATGAGAATACAAAACACCAGAAGGAAAACCCCCGCCCATACAACCAAACAAAACTCCAGCAGTCAAAATTTTACCAATCAGCTCACTGCTGCTTCTCTTCTTCTGCTTGCTTAGCACCAACAGAGAAGAACTCAGTGATGACTTCAAGGGGCATTCCTTTGGTCTCTGGAACTTTCAAGTACACAAACACTAGAGCTATGACACACACGACCGCGTACATCCCGAATACGCCAGCAAGCCCGATTGAGTTCAGCATCACTGGGAGCGAATACGTAACGATGATATCTCCTATCCAAAATGTGAGTGCACATATTGCGATGCACAGTCCACGAACACGCGTTGGGAATATTTCGGCACATAAGATGTTGGGAACTGGACCGAATCCCATCACAAAGCAACAGAAGTACACTATCACGCTTACTGTTGAGATTGCTGCATTCACAACGCTGCCAAAGTTCACTGTGCTTCCAATCACAAGCACCAGGAGGGATAGTATCAAGGCAGGGATTGTGGTCAGTAGCAAACTCCTGCAAGAGCAATAAAAAGCCATACACTAACATAAGTAAAGAAAAGCACAACTTAACCGACTCCTACTTGTTCGTGTCAAATAGAAGAAGGATGAGCGAGGTACCTTCTTCCTGCAATATCCATTAGTCTCATTGCAACAGCTATAGAGGGAAGCATCAGCAATGTCGTGACGCCACTAATAAGCAGAGATGCAGAATCTGAACTAATGCCCAAGTTTGATAGTAGAACTCCAACACCAGCTTTGTCAAGAATTTGAGGAGTGTAATAGAGAACACCATTGATACCAGAGAACTGCATTTGGAGTCAACTTATTAGTCAAATTAAGTTGGTCGGAAGGTATCTGTAACCTATGTCCTAAATTTTGAAACTCTGCAAAGCTTTAGAAAGAGTTGGTTTACCTGCTGAAGGATTTGTAGCCCTACTCCAACAACGAGGGCTCGCTTAACACCAGGTTCAAACAGATCTCTCCAGCTTGGACCTTTAGATGCAGCTTCAGATGGATGAACCATGGCAGGTCCAACTGGATGCTGATTGACTAAATCTTTGGAGTACAATGCAGGTTGACTAACCAGAGCAGCAGCCTGCACAAATTCACTTTCAACAGCAGTATCTCCACCTGGAAGAGAAACCAAAGATCCCCGGCGAGATGCTTGGACACCAACACCTTCTTGATGCAAATAAATTCTTTTAAAACCTCCTTCCTTCTCTCCATCTTTACCCTCTCTTTCAGTCCATTGCCATGCCAACTGCCAGCCACCACCGATCCCAGTACTTCCACCTTGCTCTCCGACATTGCCTTGGAGCAGACTGCCGTGTCTCATGCTTGACATGCTTCCATGAGCAGGTTGAACCATGTCCTTGTTGTCCATACTTGTTGTCTGACGTGACATTAATGGACTCTGCAAATTATCATCAGAATCACCACCACCGGCAGCATCAGATTGATAATCTTCTCCGTCTCGAACTTGGCTCTCCTCATCCCAGTCATCTTCGGGTCTGGCCTGATTTCCTCCCACACTGAACATGCTACCAAAGTGAGGGAAAAGCATGCTCCTCATGCTTCCATTATCAGGAAGCTTCTCATGAACACTACCAAAGAGGGTCACCAAAGGATCAACGAGAGGCACTGTCTGACCAGCCATGCTTCCTCGTCGAGATGCAATGCCAAGATTGCTTTGTCCGGTGACAGGTCTAGCAACCCAACTTAGACCTGCTTCTGGCCCATATAACTTAATATGATCCTTGTCACCAGATATGTCTTGGTCGTCCATTACTTCGTTGTCAGGGCCAATTATGTACTCTTCAATTGATGTTTCACCCCCAACGCCAAGTCCCTCCACCAGCAAAGCCATCTCACCTGTTGAACTATATGCGATTAGCCAATAACCAAAATTCCCTCATTACTTCAAATTTGTTATTACTGCATAACAATTCGGAAAAAACAAGTGTAAACTAAGGTGTATATATCAGAGAAGGGATTTAGCAACCTGTTGAACTGTTCTTTAATGTATCAAAATACTATTCAATAAAGAAAAACAAATAGAAGCAACTACGACAATAATAAGTCAATTATAAGGTACCAATCCTGACTCGTGTACATGCTTAGATCAATCCATTTCTGCTTAAAGCAGCGATTATTTTTATTGACACAAGTAATGTCACAGACATTTGGATAGTTGATATATTCAATGACAATTTAACAAAATTCACTGCACCATTTGTAAACAATCTGTCACTCAAAGCTGAATCCATAACTGCAATCAGATTTATGCACCAACTGAGCCTGATATTTCAAAGGAGGTAGAAGGTCTGGAAGTGCTTACCAGAGACGTCTTCCCTTCCGCGGAGCCTCTGCAAAACCTGCTTGGCCTCAAGCATCCTTCCTTTACTAACCAGCCATCTCGGTGATTCAGGCAAGAAGAATATAGTCAGTGCAAAGTAGAGGAGGGAAGGGATTGAGAGCACACCAAGCATTAATCTCCAACTAGGTGTCTCCATCAAGGACATACCAAAAACCATACAATACGAAAGGAACATTCCACCCGATCCAGTGAACTGTGGTAGAGTATTCAAAAGTCCCCTAATCTCAGGAGGTGCTGTCTCGGATATATAAACGGGGACCAAGGTGACTGCCAAACCGATTCCAAAACCATCCAAAAGTCTTGCCAATAGCAAAACATACACATTGGGAGACCATAGCATTACTAAACCACTGATAAAATAGAATACAGATGAGACTATGAGGAGAGGGCGGCGCCCTAGAGCGTCTGATATGGGACCAGAACACGTAGTGATCACTGTGGCTCCTATCAAGGACATGGCTACGATCAAGCCTTCTATGGTCGGGTTACTTTCCAAATTGAACTCCTTCTTTATGTAAAGAACAGATCCTGCACCAAAATTGAAAGGGAGAATGACAGACAAAACAGATCATTAATTCATGAACTCAGATTTAGTAGTAGTGAAGTTGACCGACTGCAGGTACAAAAGAGTGAAAGTGAGCTAGCTACTTGGGATTGATTCAAAGATGCAATCTTTAGTTTGTTTTCACCAACATGATTCACATAATAATAAAGCATGATGCTTTCGGCGGAATTACCAGCGATGGTTGCATTATCCCATCCTTGCAGCAAGTTGCCAATAGCTGCAGCAATCGCCACAAACACTGCTCCGTTCATGTTTTCACTTCTGTTAGCTAACAACTATCACGAACCACTGCAACGAAATTGGGAAACCACTATAAATCTCAGATCAAGAAGAACAGAGAAGGAGGCTGTTTGGATCGTTGGACCGACTAAAGTAAACTACATAGAACACAACAATAGCATCAAAGTTGGGTGAGATGGAGGACTACAAAACCAAGGGAAAAAAAGAGGAAAGAAGAAAGAGCTCAAGTACACATCAGAAGCTAACAAACAGGAGTTACTAAGACGCCAGATATGATGATATAGTAAACAAAAAGGAAGAGAGAAAACTGAACAATCAAGAAAAGGAACCCTATTAAGAAGCGAACAAAAAGGAGGGTGGATGATAATTTTACCAGAAGGTGAAAGATGATGCAGCAGCGGGATTGAAGATGGGGCCTCTAATAGAAAGACGCCAGTCTGCAAAATTGCAAATCAAGTTGGCGTCAAATGAACAAGTGGGTTCCTTAGGTTTTCAATAATTAAACGGAAAGGGACATCCCACAAAAGCAAAAGCTGAGATCTTTTCTTTTCTATATTCTCTTCGGACGGAGAAGAAGAAGAAGAGCCGGGGGGAAAATGACAAAAGAAGGTAGAGGAGGAGTCCAATGCAACTGGGAAACTTACTTTGCCCTTTCGATTCTTCGCCTGCTGCACAGTATGTCAGCAGCAGCCCAGCTAAGGCAATTCCGGAACCCCTCAAAACAGTTAGTTATGTTGGCTGCTGCTCAAGATCTGATAATGCAGGCTGCTTAGCTGTATAAGATTGGTGTGTCACCTCCACAGACACAGCTTCACGCTTCCCCCACTGCCCAATTCCCCAATTTGCGGGAAAGGGAGTACAGTCCTGATTTCAATATAAAACCCAAAAGTTGATGCATGTGAGAGAATAAAGGAAACACTGTTGGTCCTCAATTATTAGCAATTGTGGAATCTGGGGAGAACCTTTTCTGTAAATGTCAAAACATTCTGACTGGATTCATTATTAAAAACAGAAATCATGTTCTTTTTCGAGGTAAAATATAAAGTTTTTGTGAATGAGGGAAATTTCGAAAGGAAATCAAAGATAATTGAATAAGATTAAAAGAGAAAAGAAGGATGAGAAGAGGAGAGGGAGGAAGGGCATGGCGGGAAGCAAACCTTAATCATGTTAGAAATAAAGAATAATTTAAATATACTGATCAGACCTCTGGTATAGGAGCCATGCCTTTTTCGTTATTTGGTTATATTTGTTCAGTTATTTTGAGATTTTAATAAATATTTAGCGCAATTGTCGATAAATTGGAATATTTGATTATTGGTGTATTTACTGTCTTTTAAAAGATCATGTATTTAGTTGTCATTTTTTCATCATCTTCTCCACCCCCACTGGCAATCTTTGTAATAGAATTCTTAGACTGTTTCTCTACGATGGACTCGCCTTTCTTTTTCATATGCCGAATGAGTAACTCTTTATCATCATGATATTCAAATTTTAGGGTTTAGGGTGGTCCGATTTTTTTGGGTATGAACTCTAATATCTGACTTACTGGCCGATTAATTCAGTCAAGGATGGTTTCAGGATTAAGATTTTACTCCTCTCTTAACGTTGTTACGGAAAATTAAACCTTAATTCATCCTTTCAAATACAATTTCTAACATCATTACATGAATCGGTAGATCAATCTTCTAATTTGTTTCTTCTACCCGCATCTTTGAACTTCAATCTTGCACAGCCCAATCATTTAAGTCTCTCGGTTGGCCCAAGAATCGAGAACCTTCAGTATTGGACTATTGGCCTTGTTTGGCTACACATGGTTGATGGGAAAAGAGGCTGAAAAGGGGGGTAGCCAATTAAAGAAAAGAAAAAACGGGTTTCAGTTGGGGAAAACGTGGTTTGATTAAAAGCATCTCTATAACACCCATTCTTAGAAGTTTTTTATCAAACCACTAATTTAACCCATGAAACCCAACTGAGGTGCTATTTCATTCACACTCAAACCGATACGTAACATGAATACCTATTTACCTGAATCGCTTAAAACCCCGAATTTTTATATTTTGTAAACCCAAACTCAACCAAATTTTATTTAGTCTGGATTTCCATCCTTAATAACTAATATGCATCATTGAAGTAGAATTAGACCGAATCAAACCAGGCTTTCATCAGATTCAGATTTATCCAAACTTTACCCGAATCCCTTGGAAACTCAAATCTCCGTAATTTACTAATTCAAACCCGACCAGATCCCACTTACCTACAACCCGGTTTGACATAACTGAATCGGGCTTAGCCCGACCCAATTCCCACCCCCTACCTATCATCTGAACAATTAATACACAATGAAAACTGCAACACATGAATAAATGGGTCGTATTACATATATCAACTACTAATTCTTAAAACATGGAATACACTAATAGGAGGGAGAGACACCGTTCGCTAATGTCCTTCAAACGTAGTATGAATTCATATTGTCTTTCGAATCAAACCAACACCTACCGAAAGTACGAATTTGTTTTCTAATTCTTTCCGACGTGCGGACGTGTAAAAAAAGAGATAAGTTTTGTTCTCGGAATTAGGATTGTGGTTACCGATTTTCGTCCGGGTTCCGTATAAATCAAAATTTATTATTTATTTAAGAGTCTGGGTCTCGTCCTATGATTAGAGTCGAGTTCAAATACTTAAAATTGGGATAGAAATGATGAGATTAAATTCGAGAATTTGAGTATAATTTTAGCTAAACTCTAGACGAGTTTGATCAACCGGATAGATTGTTCGGTCCGATTCTCTCGTTTGAATCTAATCCAGTCAGGTAAGCCAATTCAACTCTCGGGTATAATATCGGGTTTAATTCTCCATCGATATACATTTGAGGGTATTTGAGAGTGTTTGACGGTGTTTAGTCCGTCGATATACACAATCTTCTTACATATATTTTGATTTTACAAAAAAATAATAACGTAATTTACTCAATTTAAGGTGTTGTTTAGTTCGAATATTAGGAGGTCAAATAGAAATTCAAATATTTTAATCCTATCACTTTCTTTCATTCTCTTCACCCACTTTGTTTCTTTCATTTTAATAATTAATTTTTTTCTGTTATTTTTCTCTTATTCCTCTCATCCTCTTTACAAACTCAGGAAATGAGTATCTATCGCTACCTTCCAAAGAAACTCTTTCAGTGAAGATTTAAACCTCTAAAAAACTCATTTGTAGAGTAAGTTTCAGATATCATTCTTTCCCAAATGACGGTTAGAGTTTAGATCGGTGAAGTCAGAGCCAAACTTTATTAATCTACTCTCTAACGTTTATTCGATTGAAGTAAGGTATTCATCTTTGTTGAATGATCAAAAGCGAAATATGGAAAGTTCGACAGCTATGCGTCTGCTAAGCTGATTAGCATCAAACAAAATCGTAATCTTAAGGAAACAACAATATCGGGCAAAGAAATTACAGCAAGGGATAATTAGATGGAAATCCTAACGGCTACAAAATCAGAAGACTGATCCTGAAGAGCAAAGTGAGACAGTGGCAGTATAAATAGCAGAAGCAAGGGTCGGCGTGAGGCAGTGATTCTACGGTTGCGAAAAACACAACTGTTGTCCAAATTAATACCAATTACGTGTCACTATTAGCCTACGTGATAGGTTAATAGGGAACGAGTCAGAGAGATAGAGTGAGGTAAGAGTACTCAGTGAGTACGATGGTAGGAACAACATGGAATGTTGTTCTGAACCTCAACTTGTGTTCTCGAAGTAATTCGGATTGTCACTCTATCGATTGGAGGTTTGTGTCATTTTGAAGTTGTTCAAAGGTTTGTCATTGTAAGTACGGAAGTACGTTATTTTATTTAATATTAATAGTATAAATCTTGAGGTAATCAGTCATTGGGCGGGAAGTAGGCATAATTTTCGATCCACATTAAAACTGCGTATTCTAGCTGTTTTATGTTCTTGCTTAAATCATTTTGTAGGATATAAACTGAATACAAATCTTGACTGGGCGGAAATCTAAAGTCTGTTCATAACTAAAGTATTGGACCTTAAGGTATAGTTTGGCTTATTTAATAAAAGAAAAAATTAAGTCGTGTAAACAGAGGAAGATCAAACGAATGAGATTTAGTGTAAGGGTAATTTTGTTCTTGAAGGTCCAAATCTTTTCTTTTCAGATATTGTGGAGGATTTGTACAATTGTAACCCTAAATCACTCATACGTAATATATATATTTTTAAAATAATTCAATTGTTCTTTTTTCAAATATTCATTATGTTCTGAATATTAGTGTGGTGATGATTTATGATGAAATTTTGTTGATATTGTAATGTTATAGAATGATTAAAATCTTTAAAAAGTATATAATAATTTTATGACACATCAGCCATTACAAGAGAATGGTGAAATAATCACCGTTCATTCATTACGGAAGTGGGTTCCATGACCATTTTATCACGAAAATATTATATATGACGATATTATAACGGAAATGAAGTAACTGTAACTATGTTGTCACGGTTTAATATTTTCGTAACAATATGGTCACGTAAATAACAAACCGTTATTAAATTGATCACTCTTTTCTTTAGCAATCGTGACTAACATTCAATATGGCATTATATTTGTTATTCATTTAATAGTGGGTCACGGTTTTTACTTAACCGTGACAATGTTTAATAATATTTTAATTGTGGATCACGGTTATGGTTGGAACCATGACAAGTTTATAAAATAATTTAATTTCCAAAACATTATCCTCCACATATCGTATTCTCCCGCCTCCTTCTCCAAAATCAACTCTCATTCTCCTTTAACCAAAAAAAACCCCTTCTCTTTGGCGATGACAATGGCCGGCGAGTAGATTCCGCGGTTCTTCCTATCAACGACGAGTGCAACGGCCGGTAAGGAAGAAATATTTTGTTTGTTCATTCTTCTTCAAACTTAGTTTGGAAGCCCTAATAATGTAATGTCTTTCCTCCAAATCCTACCCTTTTCAGAAACTAACGACTCTGACGAAGTGGTCTTCGATGGCGACTCTGGCGGCTGGTGACGAAGTAAATCTTCCCGCTCCAGTAACTCGCAACAGCTATTCAAAGTTGGATAAGATAAGAATAGCAAACTCAAAGAAACTTACTTACTTCTTATGAATCTTTGGCTTTGATGCATTGCATATTGTACAGAGATTTGGAGATATTGATGTAGGGGAAGAATCAAAATGATTGCATATTGTCCAGTCTCTATCTTTTTAATCGTACTCTTAGAGAGGAAGTAGGATTTTTTATGTAGCCGAAGAATCAAAGTGATATATTTCTTCTTCAATGAATATTTTTATCTTATATATTCCTTAATGTTAATTGTTGGATCTAATGATATTTTATCTAAGTAGGCAGCTAATTAATATATAACATAAACTGATGTAACTTTATTACTTAATAATATATAGGTCAGCTTTATGGATAAATCATGGATTGAAATGCCTCGTAATACTCGAGAGTATTACGAAGGAGTTGAACAATTTCTCAATTTTTCATTTGCTAATTCTGTTGACGGGATGCATATTTTGTGTTCTTGTCCAACGTGCAATTGCAAGAAATGGAAAAATAAAAGTGAGGTGCACGACCACTCGTCATGGGGAAGCTCTTTACCAGTTTTGAACTGAGTCAAGCATTCAAGTTCTAGTAGTGGCTAACAATAATACTACAGGTACGGTAGGCGAGGTATTACAGCTTGTAGAACTTGAAGAACCAAATCCGATGCATCAAGTTTTTGATGATCTATTTGGAGTGGTTGGGGAACAAGGAGTTATCGTTCAAGGTGCAGATGGTGGTCCTCGGCATGAACCAGAAGATGTATCAATGCATGATCAGAACTCTGAACCAAATGATGAGTTCTTTCAGTTTATGAAGGATGGTGAACAACCATTGTATGATGGGTGCAAGAAGTTCTCTAAGATATCATTCTTGATGCAGTTGTACAATTTAAGTACATGCACAAGTTAAGTGAGAAAGACATGTCAAAGATCCTAGAGTTGTTGAGGGAAGCTTTCGAATTTGTCAAGATCCCGACATCAATGTATGAAGCGAAAAAAGCTATAAAAGCATTTGGACTTAACTACATCAATATTGATGCTTGTAAAAAGAATTGCATGCTCTACACATGTGATTTTTTAAATGATGAAAAGTGTAAAGTTTATGGTGAGCCTAGATATGAAGAGCCTAAGAAGATTGATGGAATAGAGAATGGGAGTAAGAAGATAAATCGAAACCTCAAAAATTATTTCAATACTTCCCTCTAATACCGAGGCTAATAAGAATGTACTTGTGTCAACAATCAGTAAAGAGCATGGTATGGCATGCCACAAATGTTAATACTGATGGATGATTCGACATCCTAGAATTGCTCAGGCTTGGAAGAACTTCGATGCCACCTACCCAGAATTTGCACGTGAGCCTTGAAACATACGACTATCTTTAGCTACTAACGGCTTCAATCCCTTTGGGACAATGAGCACATCACACATCACTTGGCCTATTTTCTTGATCCCTTACAACACCCCCCCTCCCCCCTTGGCTGTGTATGAAACAGAATGGCCTTTTGTTGTCAAGTATAATTCCTGGTCCACCTCAACCAGGTAACAATTTTGATGTTTATTTCCAGTCACTTATTGATGAGTTGAAGGCATAATGGGTCGGAGTCGAGGCATATGACTCACATAAGAAAGAGAAGTTCACCATGAACGCCACATTGATGTGGAGGATAAGCGATTTCCCTGGTCTCTGTAAGCGTTCCGGCTGGAATACATACAATGGGATGGCTTGCCCATATTGCAATAAGGGCCATGAACCCTTACGATTGAATATGGTATGAATTGGTGTTTCATTAGAAGTCGTCGATTTCTACCACGAGGACATCGATTTCGTTTGGAAATGGCACGATTCAATGGTAACATGGAACTTCGTAATCCTACAAAAGTGCTATATGGATCTGAAATTCTGGAACAACTAGCAAATATTAATGTCACATTTGGAAAGGATCAAGAAGCCGAAAGTAGTATGAATGGAAAGAGGCAACCAAAGTAGTGGAAGAAGAAGAGCATCTTCTTCCAACATCCCTATTGGGAGTTTAACCTTATGCGTCACAATCTTGATGTCATGCATATTGAGAAGAACCTAAAGGTCGCATAACGGTGTAAAGGAGATATAATTAATTAATTATGGTATTAAAGACTTGTAGGACATAACAGTGGCATAACATATTTGTAAAGGAGATATAATTAATTAATTATGGTATTAAAGATTCGTAAACTAGACATAACAGTTGAGTAACGGTAACATAAAAATATCATATATATATAAGTGTCAAAATATAAATATAACAGTTATATACTATAGACATAAAGGTAATATAACATTGCATCTTATAAATTACATAAAACAATAAGTTAGAACTATTGTGTGTTAATTTATGTCATCTTCTAAAAGCAAGAGCGATATAATATTACTTATACAATGGACATATAAACAATATATATAAATTTATAAATAGTACTATTATATAAAACGTGTTAGAACTAGTAAATAATAGTTATATAACATAGACATATTTTTATAATGGTTATATAACAATAACATAAATCACAAACAATAATTATAAGTTCAACTAGTCGTTGTGGACAAATCTCTAAATTAACATCCATTTCGAAATATAATCTAATTCTTCATAAAATTTTGACATTTCTTAAAACGTACTCAACACCTACATTAATAATTTTAACATTTTTTGAAAAAGTAAATAAAAATATATTGAGATTGATCTCATTAAACTTGAAAAATTAAAATCAATAACATGTGTAAAGTGAAATTATATTTGATAAATATATAAAAATTATAGATGTTAAACTAAAATTAAGGGATAACTAAAGAAAGAAAGAGGATGTAGACAAAAAAAAATTTTAAAAAATTTCTCACTTTCACCATTTTTACTTTTCCTCCATGACTTTCATTTTGCCGCTCAATTCATTTGGAGTTTTGTTACCGTCTGAAAATATCCACCAATCACACAAATTATATCAACCATTAAATTATGATTTTATTTAATCTGACGGTCAAAACATCTATCCGCTGGGGCGGAGAGAAATGTGTATTCGCGGAATAAAAATTTGACATTTTGACGCGTCGGCTAGTGGCACGCAAGACGGGAAAACCTCTATCAACCATTCGCCGGACAGGCGGCCCCCGCAGGCCGCAAGCACGCGGAAAATTCCATTCAAGAGATTAAATTACCCCAAGTTAGTTGTACTAATTAGTAATTAAGAAAAGACAAAAAAGTGTATGTAGTAGAATACAGCGACGCCGTTTTCATCAAACAAAATTTTGGTAAAACATTTTCCTCTATTTTAAAATTACTTGTATTATAGTAGTAATATGGATAATAATTAGATTTGTGTTCCAAGCGTAGACAAATATACGAAGCAGTACATTTGTTATTCTTCCATGGTTATATATTTTATGTTCAACATTTTCAATATAATATTATTATCCAACATTGGATTGCTAGCATATTAGATTCTGCAACTGTAACGGTTTTATATTTTATCTATAGAAAGACAAAAGAAAGATAAATAAAACTATAATGTGCTTTGAAGACATAAGTAAGTTATTTACTTGAGAACTTTGCTAAAACCATGATAAACAAAAAACGTACATGATTTTAGGCTAAACAAAATAATAAAATTGTGATTATGTTATTTATTTAATAATTAAAATTTAAACTTTGAAATATTTAACTAGGTCTAACCTCGATTAAACTATTAAATTTTGAATTATTGATCCAACACTAATTTGATTCAACAAATAATATGATAACTGGCATTTCTACACAAATACCTACCAAAAATACAAAACACAAATACTAACAACCGATAATAACCCAACGAAACAAATTAATATGCATAATTAACAATTACAACAAAACTGAAAAACTACACACCTAGTTATTTAACGGAAAGCTTTTTTACTGCAACGGTAGTCGGCAACTGGTCACAAGCAACTATGACAAATCTACCCTTCTATTAAATTGGGTCTCATATCCGTTAGATCTGATACTCAAGATTAACGGTTCAAATTTCTCCTTATTGTTAGCAAATAGAGCCTCTTCCCTTGCCGCTGAACCTGACTCATTTTTCTCCTTCAATCTTTGTTTCGTTTAGCAACTCAAATGCTCAAGAATTTGTTCGGGAACTCTAGCTACTTATTGATTCATTCAAATGTGTTTTCCAACCGCCGCAAGGAGATAAGATATGCCATGTGTGAGGTTGTTTTTTTACATATGGTTTGAGTTTTAATTATTTATATGTAATTTGGATTGGAGTATTTGGAAGTGGTATTTTAGTTTAAATATTTATTATGTAGTATTTAGGTCAAATATTACGTTTTATTTGAAATAAAATTGATGGTATTTTAATATGAGGTATTTGAAATAATGGGTTTTGGCGGTATTTGAAATACTTGGATTGGGGGCGGTATTTGAATTAGTGGGTTTTTGTAACACTCCATTAATTTTTAAACCCCAAACTACCCTTGAATTGTTCTTCATTTTCACAACTAAACTTGACAATGGTGCGGGTTTCAGACGGGATACATATACTTATCTCTATATCTATTCATAAAATTCATCATCATCCATGTCCGCATCTAAATATCAATATTCATACCCATCCCAAACTCGTGGATTTCGAATACTCGTGGGTTTCGAATACTAGTGGGTATCCAGTATCCCCATCCCCGCCTAACTTATTAATTAAAATTTTAAATATAAGACTACTACATAATCCAACTTCAAAAACTTTAAGAAATCAAACATCAAACATCATTTTATAATAAAATACATAATAAAATATAATCTCACAAATACGGTCATTGTCTACATTAAGGATTGAACTTTATGAGGGTAATATAGCAATAGACATTTTTATTCATCAAATACCACATGTGAATTAACAAATTATTTTGAATTAGCCAAACAAGATAATTTTCACACAACAAGTCTTTTATACCACATAAATACAACATTCTCAAATAACCCACAAGTTTGTTCCAAAATACCACATATCCAAAATACCTCAAATAACCCACTATTTTATTCCAAAATACGACATATCCAAAATACCTTATCCAAAATACCTTATCCAAAATACCACATATCCAAAATATATCATGGTAAGCCATAACGGATGAATTTTTTATCTTGGTCGATATTTTCTCAAATCACTTTCCATAATCTGTGATCATGATGACAATATGTAAACTAGTTACTAAGTTAATTACCGAAACCATATTATTTTCAGTTTTGGGTCTTAGTATCAAGTTTTTATTTGCGACGCTAGGAAAAAGTGCTATATTTGGTAATAACGAAATCGGGATAGTTCGTGACCCTGTGTCAAATTAATTTGAGTATTTCATCGCTTCAGATCAATAGACTCTTAACGGTGGCTTAAGTTACCCTAATCCGTCATTGATGTGTAAGAGGGTGGAACTTTTGGTGGCGATCAAATCTTTTTCTCTTTTATAAAACGCATAAATAACTTTATTTATGAAAGATCTGAACAGTATAACACTGAGCATGTTAACTTGGGAGGTGTTTCCACATATGAATAACAAAAGAGAAACATATAACATTTAATTATCATCCTTCACGTCCTTAAACTCCTCATAATCGTGCCTTACACAATAGCAATTGCGGCTCGATAAAAAGAAATAAGAAATTCATAAACCAACTTAACTCATACCCTCGACACATTAACCCAAAAACTACAGGAAAGCTGATACAAGACACCAAAAAGTGCTAAGACAAAAAACAAGAACCCAAAACAGAGTCTACCGAATACGAAAACTAGAGACTAGACTAAGGAAGATGGGTTGTGTTGAAATCGCCGGAGACTTCATCCTGGCTCCGATTTGCTCACATGGCTGGGCAGGTCACAATAGGCTGACCCGCCTGTCTTTCGAAACCCATAGTTGGGACTAGGCTCGTCAATGGTGACTCTTCGTCGTCGCTTTCTGACAATGTTAGTTCTTGGATCTGCGTCATCACACCGTACCCTTGTGAGTTCTCCTCCTCTTCCTTCTGGTCAGCTATGCTAGGGTTTGGCGGTGACTGTGGACGGCTAAGCACTGTCGTTCTTGCGAGTCGCAACTATAGATTTAGGCCTCTCGCCTGGTGGTGTGTGGTGAGGCCGAGTGGTGTGCCCGTCGGTTCCTTCTTGTTGATGATTTGCTGCCCGTGCTTGCGAGTTGCAGGTTGTGTTCTTTGTCATTGCGGTTGTGGCAAATCCTACAATAAGGAGGAATTAAGAGAAACCCTAGGATTGGAGGAGAAGCTGAGCCTTAGCGGCGGAATGTTGGTAAAGCAAAACCCGGCGGGGATCAAGGCCTCGTTTGGTATGGAGTAATGGAGAGTGGGAGAAAAGTAGAAAAGGGGAATTGAGGAATCATAGATTGTGTAATTCCAATTACATTGTTTGGTGACAAGATTTGCAATTGAAATATAATTTTCAGTTTGTTAGGGATTTATTGTGCAATGACCATGATGCTATCTTTTGAAATTCAATTTCAAGACCTATCATCTTTTAGTTACCAAAAATTCGTTTAATACTCGTATAATACACATATACATACTATATGCGTTTAGAACTTCCGTTCTCGTACTATTGTAGAGCCGTTTAATTGTAAAATTTTAATATTTTCTAATTGTTGCATAAATTTAAACGTATTACTATGTTGAAACAATGTATGAAACTCTGAACTTATTAATATTGTACCGTACTCGTCTCGTATTTTACTAACTATAAATGAGAACAAATCCGATACCCACCACTACTTGTATTTGGCAGGGAAGAAGAACTAATATTTGTACATATCTACAACCATATATTATAATATATCATGGCTAATCATAGAGTTTTTCCAAATATGCATTACATAATTGCAATAATATATTACATGTTTTGGCCAATCAAACTAATATCCCACTTTTATTCCCCACCTGGGTTGTTATAGTCGTTATAGCCGTAAAGGAAGTTGGGGTTAATGATGACAATATCTATCCATTGTTTACGAAAACTCAGAGCTTTGAAGAAAACATTCTCAACACCATGTATTTGAAAAATGCACATTTGAGAGGAAATGTGGGCTCAGAGGAAAAGTGTTTTCGTAAAACACTGCTAATTAAAACTAGACAAACAAGTGTTTCTTTGTTACTATGAGTTTTGATAAAACCCGTCTAATTTCCTCTATACCAAATGAGGCTCAAATCTATTGTATTGTTTGAAGGGGAAGGAAACTAATTTTTTTACATGTTTTGTCGGTTGTAAAATAGAATTAAATTTCTATAAAAAGATAGATCTTAATTAATCCAAATGAAATTATGCTTCAAAACTCTTCAAGCGAAAATTAAACTAATTATAATAATATTGTAATACCATAAACTATAATGTTATTAGTATTTTATTTTATTTTTAATTTTAATTATTTTTATAATTATTAAAATATTGTATTAGTTAAATGTTACCACATCTGTATGCCATGTCAGTTTTAAGAACACATATGCAGTTTTGGCTGCCACATAGACAATTTTGCCAACTCATACTAATAGAGACTAACAGCGTGTATAAATTCGTAAACGGCTTTAATAATTTGTGACATATACTAAATTACGTATAGCTCGTGTATATTTCGATAATACCATAATAGCCCGTGACATTTGGGATGATTTTTCCTTATATATATCCACCCAAATGATCAGGTAAAAGCTTGTACGAGAAGTTACTATTGGATGAATAGTAGAGAATCTTCTCTCACTACACATGATCGTACTTTTAACAACGGTATTAAGTCTATATAACAGCGGTTGAACGCGCTGTAAAAATATTTAGGAGACCATGCTCAATGATCACAGTTAAAGTATTCCTTTAACAATCTTTAAGTTGAGGTTGTTAAATGAGACAGTTCTTTGAATTTTAACAGCAGTTGGGCTAGCTGCTGTTAAATTTCCGCCCTTATACCACCCATTTCTTATAGTGTCCTACCATTCTTACCATCTACCTCTTTCCCTGTTTACATTTTGTCCTTTCATTTTATCTCTTCTCCAGTTTATTTATTTTTTATCGAAATAAACTTATACTTTCGGTCAATACAAGACAAAAGATTAAAGCATTATATTAATGTTTATGAAACATTTGAGACCATCACCTAACTCTACCATTAAAACAACTCCACTTGAACTTTCATTTTATCCTTTTTGGTCTCTTATTTCGTTGATTTGGCATCACTACCCCTAATCATGCATTTTTTTCTAAATGTCGGGTAGACCTTATCTGACGATCAAAATTAACTTCAGCCAAAACTTTCAATTTAACCGTTGATATTTTATGAAGAGCATTTGCAAATTTTAGAATTGTGAAATTTTAAAACAGAAACAAATTTAATATTAGATCTCCTTTCAATTCATTTTCACACCCTTCACCTTCTATCTCATTTTCTTCTTTTTGACAGTGTTCTTCCTTGCTCTCATCCTCTCATTCTTTCTCTCATCTTCTCATTTTTACTCTCCTCCCCACTTAAATATGATGATTGAGCAAGTAGAGAAGGCGAATCAAATCGACACTTCGATTATGTACGGCAGCAGCGACAGGGACATACATAATCGAAGATCAATGAGGCGGCTACGACGGACATGAAAGGCAACGATTGAAGCTCTATTTTGGCTCTGAATCTAGATTTTGCAATGTTGAACTAGTAGATCTACACTCTGTCAAAGTAAGGTCTTCATCTATGCTCGATTTGCTCTCCTCCGTTTGATTTTTCATATCTGATTTCTTTTCTTGATCTGTTTTATTTTACGAGTCCGCTTCCGATGACAACTTCAGCCACTAATTATTATAATGAGTCCACTTCCGTCGTTTCAGGCTCTTTCGTCAGAATATCGAATCTGAAGGCGGAGGCGTCGAAGCTATAGGGAGCTGAAGGAGAAGCTGTGATGATGACGGAGGAAGAGTCGGAAGTAGTTGCAGGAGTCGGAAGTAGTTGCCGTTCCTGATGATGACACCAATAGATCCATTCCAGATCTTAAGATCCACCCTCTATAACACCAAGATCTGGATCCATATATGATTTCGACTGTTGCCGATCTTCAGGGTTTGTCTCTTTTTTATTTTGGATATGTCGTCATTTTTTCATATTTATTAGAATCGGGCCTTAAGTTGAATGGTGTGGGCAAAGTGGGGGTGATGATTGGAGGTCAAACGATCTGTCATGTTTCTTTTTGGTTTGTAGGTTTTGTTCGTTCTTAAATTTAGTTTTTCATTTGTTAGTTTGTTTGAAAGTTATAATTAGTTTTGGAGAATCCCATTCGAGTAAGAGGTTTAATAATATAACATCATCTCTATATTGTGTTCCATGAGTCCATCTCACCATAATAGCATTCCAATGTTTGATTGAATTTTGTTTTTCCTTAAATGGGGAGATAAAAGACTTATACAGTGAACATAATAATGATATAATGGATTTATAAAACGGATATAATGTTGATATATTTCGTAAAGTGAAAATAACAATGACATAATTTATAAAGTGATCATAACAATTGTGTAACTCGTAAAGTTGACATTATTAAATGTTAACCTTCACATCAATAGCTCTCATAGGAACAATCTTCCAAAGTATCTCAATTCCTAACTCTGAAATAATAGTGGTATAACATGATTGTGAAGTGACCGTAATGATTATTTAACAGATTCATAAAGTAAATATAACAATGATATAAAAATATCAGATATAAATGTGTCACAATAGGAATATAACAGTTATGTAACATAGACATAACAGTAATATAATATTACATACCATAAACTATATACAATCAAAAATTCAGTTAATATTCTTGCCCAATGCACCTCTTCAATTTAGATGACGATTCATAAATCCTTGGGCAGCCAATTTTTTTATTCATGATATTACTCTCCTACGGTTGTGACACCTCTCATGCTACTGACCACTGTGCTATTCTCCCACATATTTTTAACTGTTATGAAGATAATTGCAGTGAATGCCTAATTGTGTAACTCCTCATTCTATGATTAATGTATTTTATTCCCCTCCTTTATGTGTATGAATTAACGTATTTCATTCCCCTCTTTTATGTGTAATAATATTAGAGAGTGTAGGTTATGATTTCATGAGCCTATAAATAGAGCTCTCATTTGTAGCATTCCACACACCTCAATAAGAAAGTACTTCTCCTCCCATGTTCTTATTCTCTTCTTTGTTCTTAGTTTTATAACACGTTATCAGCACGAGTGCTCTGCCTATTTTCTCGAAGTTTTCACGAAGGTTGTTATTTGCTATATCTTATTTTCCAAAGTTATTATTATTATTTATCTTGTTCTTTTATTTACTTATAAAATCTTCTTTTTCAAAATTAGAGTTAGAGAAAAGAATCCATTTCTATTTTTTTTATATGTAACAAATGGTGGTCTTTCTCATTTTACCGATTTCAAAAACGACTTTGTCATTTTTCTATTGATGACTACTATCAAACGTTTATATTGGTCAAATATCATGCCTTTATAGGCTGGCCTAAACATTTAGTTATCATCATGTATATTTTATAGTACATATTATTATGACCTATCATATTTTATATCTTCCGTTTCTTTCCATAGTGTTTTTTTTGCTTGTATGTTGCCTTATTAATTCATGATCAATTCTAAAATAGATATAGTTGCTATTTTATTATGGCATATACATGAGTATCTCTTCTAGGCAATAATATTTATAAAATATTTTATGCATTTTTCTAAGTGAACTCACATTATATTGTTAGCATTTTTTCCATCCTATTTTAAATGATCATATTGATGTTTTTGTCACGTATATATATGATATTTTAGCCGTTATACAAATATATTAAAATTTATCATTTCATTATAGTTAACTCTTTTGATTTTGTGCATTTTGTTTATAATTCATGAATACCGTTTTTTTTTGTTCCTACCCAGAAGAGAAAACCTTTAACACTATTTAAATGTCTATATAGTTATGTTTCAAGATGGGTATGCCATTATTATTATTATTATTATTTCTTTAAAGCATTCTTTATTTCTATGTTAATGAATGTTCCATTACCGTTACTATTTTAATTATTATATCATTTTCATATGTTTTATTAATTGGCTTATAATATATTTGTAATTCAATTTGCTTCTTTTATAGCATGTCGAATATTTCCAAACTTGAGTTTGTGGCCCTTGACGTTTCGGACAAAAATTACCTCTCGTGGGTCTTGGATGTTGACATCCATTTGCAAGCCAAAGGGTTGGGCGACACGATTAACGATGAAACTGAAACATCCGCCCAAGACAAAGCCAAGGCTTTGATCTTTATTCGCCACCATCTTGACGAGGGCTTGAAAAACGAGTATCTCACCATCAAAGATCCTCTCGAATTGTGGAATAATCTCAAAGACCGATATGACCACCAGAGAACGGTGATTCTCCCTTGAGCTCGTGATAATTGGGTGCATTTACGCCTACAAGATTTCAAATCCGTGAGCGAGTACAATTCGCCCTCTTCAAAATTTGCTCGCGTTGTTGCTATGTGGCGAGAAAATCACCGATAAGGAAATGCTCGAGAAGACATTTTCCACTTTCCATGCTTCCAATATAGTTCTCCAACAACAATATCGGGAGAAGGGCTTCACCAAATATTCGAATTAATATCATGTCTCTTAGTGGCCGAGCAAAACAATGACCTCTTATTGAAGAATCACCAATCACGCCCCACTGGTATGGCTCCATTTCCGGAAGCTAACGCGACAAATGGCCACAATTTTGATCAATATCGTGGCCGTGGCCGTGGTCGTGGTTGTGGTCATAACTGTGGTGGTGGATATGGTCGCAATAATGTCCATGGTCGTGGACGTGATTATGGTCGCGGTCGCCTTCAGAGATTCAACCACTCTTCTCGTCCACATTTAAAACGGGATGGACGAATGAATAAGGAACGAGGTGGGCCTAGCAACAGAAACTTTCAAAATATGTGTACTAGATGTGGCGGCGATCATTGGACTCGCACTTGTCGTACACCTAGACATCTTATCAATCTTTACCAAGAGTCAAGGAAAGACAAGAAGGTTGAAACCAATATGGTCATTGAGGAAGCTAGCAATGTATGAATGAATGATAAATGATCTCGGTTATTCAGGTTATAACGGCTCGGCAATTTCCTAATGTAGTCTTAGATCACTCTCGCGCCTCTAAGGATCTATTCCGTCTAACTGTAGATTCCTCTCTCGAGCTAATCTACACCTAAACAAAATGCATTAATTATGTTCGATGAAATGCCACAACGATAAACGTGCAAAGAGCCAAACGATTCGCTCCTCTCTCGAGCTAACGAATAATCTAGGGTTCTTCCTAAGCGACCTATCAACCTATGTTCCTCTCGGACCCACAAATCAATGTCGATGACTCAATCAAGATGATCAGACAAGAAAGAATCTAAAATTAGGTTTTAGGAAGAACGCATCATAAGTCTGAATAAACCTCAATAACAAATCAAATCATCCATACAAAGCTTAGCTAAAGCTTCATCTCATCCGAACAACACAGAAAGTTTAGCTACTCATGGTTCCGGAAAATAAATCACAAGAGAAGAGAAGAAAAACCGGAGAAGACGACATGTTCTTCGTGGAAATCCCAATCTTCGACTTGATGATTTGCCCTTTACCAGTCGTGGTTGATCCTCTCGCTTCAATCGTCTCTCTAAAACTCTAGCTCTCTCCAAGAGCTCGAAAATATGTGTATAATGAAGTATCTCGTCCTTGGGGGTCTCTGGGGTATTTATAGGCTTCTGGACCATGTTGGAGAAGGAAAAGGACTTGAAAACCCGTCTGGGGGTGGGACACGGCGTGCTCCATATGGAACACGCCGTGTTCCATGGACACGGCCGTGTTCCTGGCCGTGTTCGGCCCCTGTAACTTTCTCGGGCAATTTCAGCGGAGGAACACGCCGTGTTCCTTCATTATATGGAATTTGACCATAGTGTCAACAACAAAGTTGTAGACAATGGAATTATCTTTCCAACGCCGCTGACCTTGCATCAATTGGACTTCGGAGCGATGAGTTATGCTCAAAATACTAAACAGTGACGCTTTCTTCCAAAGTCGAACGCTTTGATTTGTTTGGCCTCCCCATCATGTCTTGGTTTATCTCCAAACGTCCTATGACACCTGAAATATACCAAAAACATACCAAACACCATAATACCGCCCCGAGGGGCAAGAGAACCAAACATGTACTCAAAACCCAAATTTGAATACATTTCGACACACAAAAATATAGTTTATAACGAGAAAAGGTGTGTCGAAAATACATCACATCAGCGGCGATCATTGGACTCGCACTTGTCGTACACCTAGACATCTTATCAATCTTTACCAAGAGTCAAGGAAAGACAAGAAGGTTGAAACCAATATGGTCATTGAGGAAGGTGTTTTGAACCATGGCCAATTTGACACCACTCATCTGGATGTTGCTGACTTCTTTCCTCCTCGTGATGGAAATATTGCGAAATAAGATGGTTGTTGAGATATCTTTTATTACAAAATGGTGCCTTTATGTATGCACCTTATTATCGTTCTCATTTGATTTGTTTGAGTTTGTTTTTCTTGAAAGTGTTTTCTCATTTTTTTTATATTTCTTTTTATTAATGAATTTCCCATCATAATTGTCCCTTCTAATATGGATTATCATTTTCGTGTTATAGCATGGATACTACTGCCATCCACGACAACATAAAAAATGAGGATGTGTGTCTCATCGATAGTGCTTCCACTCATACTATTCTAAAGGATAAGAAGTATTTTTCTCATCTAGTGATGCGAGAAGCTAATGTTAGCACTATATCCGGTAGTAGTAATTTAATTGAAGGCTCCGGAAGAGCAACCGTGCTACTACACGGAGGAACTAGAATGCATATTGATGATGCATTATATTCTACAAAGTCTCACCGTAATTTATTAAGTTATAAAGATATCCGTCGTAACAGATATCACATCGAGACAATTGAGGAAGAAAATAAAGAATATATTGCCATCACAAGTATGGTAGATGGTAACAAATGTTATCTTGAAAAACTACCATCTATTTCTTCCGGTTTGTACAACACGTTTATTAGTACAATTGAATCACATTCCATTATAAACTCCAAGTTTATGGATCGTGATAGATTTGTAGTTTGGCATAACCGGTTAGGCCATCCCGGAACAATTATGATGCGTAAAACACTTGAGAATTCCCTTGGACACTCGTTGATGAGTAAGTGAATTCCCCAATCGAATGATTTGGCTTGTATTGCATGATCTCAAGGAAAATTGATTATCCGACCATCATCGATAAAAGTGAGAAATGAATCGCTCACATTTTTGGAACGCATTCAAGGCGATATTTGTGGACCAATTCATCCATCATGCAGACCATTTAGATATTTTATGGTTTTAATTGATGCATCAACTAAGTGGTCACATGTATCGTTATTATCCACTCGTAATTTGGCATTTGTGCGATTACTTGCTCAATTGATCAAATTATGGGCACAGTTTTCGGATTATCCGATAAAAACGATACGCCTTGACAATGCTGGTGAATTTACTTCACAACATTTTAATGTATTGCATGTCTGTCAGAATTGATGTTGAACATCCTGTAGCACATGTTCATACACAAAATGGTTTAGCGAGAATCTCTAATCAAACGCTTACAGTTAATAGTAAGACCATTGTTAATGAAGGCAAAGCTTCCCACTTCATGTTGGGGGCATGCTGTCTTACATGCAGCATCATTAATTCGCATCAGACCAACAAGTTATCACGAGTATTCCCCCTTACAAATGGTTTTTGGTTGTGCTGTTTACATCCCTATTACACCACCACAACGCACTAAGATGGGACCTCAAAGGAGGTTGGGAATTTATGTTGGGTATGAGTCTCCCTCGATTATAAAATATTTAGAACCAATGACAGGAGATCTATTCACAGCTCGTTTTGTTGATTGTCACTTTGATGAATCAGTTTTCCCAACATTAGGGGGAGAAAATAATAAGCTGGACAAAGAGATCAGTTGGAATGAATTAGCATTATCTCATTATGATCCTCGTACTAGACAATGTGAACTAGAAATTCAAAAGCTAATTCATTTACAAAGTTTAGCGAATCAACTGCCAGACGCTTTTACTGACCCACATCGAGTAACCAAATCTCATGTTCCGGCAATGAATGCTCCATCAAGAGTAGATGTCCCTATTGGACATCATGAAAATACAAATGAGTCTAAAGCACGTCTGAAGCATGGTAGACCTATCGGTTCCAAAGATAAAAATCCTCGAAAAAGAAAATGAGCTGTAATTTAAGATGGTCCAATCGAGGATAAGCTACCAAACATTGCTGATATATCAGCTCAAGAACAGCATCAGGTACATGAACATATTGAAAATAATAAGATCTCAATCAACTATGTCTTGGATGGTAAACAATGAAACCGCAATACAGTTAACGTCGATGAAATTTTGGCTTATAATTCAACGCTGAATGTTATTGATGAAAATGAGGATCATGAGCCAAAATCCATGAATGCATGCAAAAAACGAAAGGATTGGCCAAAATGGAATGACGCAGTTAAGGCAGAATTACATTCTCTTGAAAAATGAAAAGTTTTTAGACCTGTGGTCCTTACACCTGATGGTGTCAACCCCGTCGGGTACAAATGGGTTTTTGTAAGAAAACGTAATGAAAATGGTGAAATTATGAGGTACAAGGTACGCCTTGTTGCCCAAGGATTTTCACAAAGACCCAAAATTGATTATGAGGAGACATATTCTCCTGTGGTGGATGCAACTACTTTTCGTTATTTGATCAGTCTGGCAATTCGAGAAGGATTAGATTTGCGTCTCATGGATGTCGTAATCGCCTATTTATATGGATCACTTGATAACGACATCTATATGAAACTTCCTGTAGGATTTCATTTGCCTGAAGCTTACAAATCAAGTTCTCGAGAACGTTATTCGATCAAATTGAATAAATCCTTATATGGATTGAAACAATTTGGCAGAATGTGGTATAACCGCCTTAGTGAATATTTGATCCAAGAAGGATATGCAAATGATCTGATATGTCCATGTGTTTTCCTAAAAAGATTAGGAACCGAGTTCGTTATCATTTCGGTTTATGTTGATGACATAAATATCATTGGGACTCCAAATGAGCTTACAAAAGCAATCACCTGCTTGAAAAAGGAATTTGAGATGAAAGATTTGGGGCGGACAAAATATTGTCTTGGTTTGCAGGTTGAGCACCTACCAAATGGTATTCTTGTGCATCAAGAAGGATACACTACTAAAGTGTTGAAACGATTTTACATGGATAAATCACATCCATTGAGTACCCCGATGGTTGTCGATCACTAGATGTGAAAAAAGATCCCTTCGGCACCTCGGGAAAGTGATGAAGAACTACTTGGTCCTGAAGTACCTTATCTTAGTGCAATCAGTGCACTAATGTACCTTGCCGGTCATACAAGACCCGACATATCATTTGCCGTTAATTTATTAGCAAGATATAGTTCTTCTCCCACACAAAGACATTGGAATAGTGTCAAACATATACTTCGCTATCTGCAAGGAACACAAGATATGGGATTATTCTTCTCGAATGAATCAAAAGCATATTTGGTAGGATATGCAGATGTTGGATACCTAACTGACCCTCATACTAGCCGATCACAAACTGGTTATTTATTCACATGCGGTGATACAACAATTTCTTGGCGCTCTGTGAAACAAACACTTACCGCCACATCATCTAACCATGCTGAGATTTTAGCAATACATGAGGCTAGTCGTGAATGTGTTTGGTTGAGGTCTATAATTCAACATATTCGAAGTTCGTGTGGATTAACTTCTGAAAAGATGGCCCCGACACCCTTGCATGAAGATAATGCTGCATGCATCGTACAATTGAAAGAGGGATACATCAAAGGAGATAGAGCAAAACATATCTCTCCTAAATTCTTCTTCACTCATGACCTTCAAAAGAATGGTAACATCACTGTCAAACAAGTACGTTCAAGTGATAACTTGGCTGATTTATTCACTAAGGCTCTTCCGACATCAACATTTGAGAGACTAGTTCGGAAAATTGGAGTTCGGCGACTGAGGGACTTCAATTGATATCATCATTAGGGGGAGTTGATACGCACTGCACTCTTTTTCCCTTAACCATGGTTTTTCACACTGGGTTTTCCTGGTAAGGTTTTTAACGAGGCAGTATCAAACGCGTATTCAAAGAATGATGTATATCGTTAACCAATGGACATTCAAGGGGGAGTGTTATGAAGATAATGGTAGTGAATGCCCAATTGTGTAACTCCTCATTCTATGATTAATGTATTTTATTCCCCTCTTTTATGTGTATGAATTAATGTATTTCATTCCGCTCTTTTATGTGTAATAATATTAGAGAGTGTAGGTTATGATTTCATGAGCCTATAAATAGAGCTCTCATTTGTAGCATTCCACACACCTCAATAAGAAAGTACTTCTCCTCCCATGTTCTTGTTCTCTTCTTTGTTCTTAGTTTTATAACATTAACACATATATTTTCTTCAAATCTTCATCATATCTTTTTCGATAATATTATTTCGCGGTATAGCTTCTGGTATTAATATGGAGGAAGGACGAATGAGGCAGAGTGTCAGATTGCAGGAAGGAAGGAGAGATATGAGTCCAAGATCCAATATTAGTAAACGTGAAATTTGGGAGATTGGGGGAATCTTGTGACAAAATCCAGCTTGTGTCTCTCACAACAACATGCCAATGATTTACACATGGAACTGCCCGAATAATGCAATTACCAGATCCATATGGTTGCCAGATCCATCTCCTTATTGTTTATATATTTACAAAAAAAACAACACTTGGTTGTATCTCTCTAAAAAGAAATTTGTTTGTCGGTCATAATAATAACTCATATATATTCATAAAATAGCAACACCAGCAACTGACCAAATAAAAATCCAATAAATCACAAAATCTCCAGTTCCGCTTTACGATCCACTACAAACCTCTGCACTTCAAATCTGACACCATCAATTCTGTAACGCCTACAAGGACTCTGCACTGCTTCAGCCTCTACACCGAACTAACCAATGGTTACAATGAAAACAACATGAATGAACACATATGAATACCATTGACTATCACAATTAGGACCTTTGGATCGAAGATTCGAAATCAAAAGAACTCAATCGTACCGTTTGGTATTAAATGGTAAGAAATTCATTTCATTTAAAATGAATTATTTATAGGGTTTATTCTGTAATGAATTTTTATGTTCGGAATGTCATATTTAATTTTTTAAAATAAATTGAATTGAACTCTCAAATTATATTTGGTATACGATTCAGAATTGAATTAAATCAAAAGTTTTCACATATATCCTTTCAACAGACATTGCATTACTATTGCTCATGGTGTGGAAGAGCTTATTGAATTAACAATTATATCACCTTAACCGACTTGTCAAAAAAATAATAACAATTAACAAAGAACGAATGCATATGATGACTATCATAACAATTAATAATTAGAAAATGCGATGATTATTAATTGAAGAAAAAGAAAGAAGGTATCTAACCTATTTCAAATTGGTGTTTGGGTGCCGACAACAAAATGAGAAGGTTTGAACCGATAAAGAGTCGACCGACTTTAATTATATATATTATTTTTAATGAGTATGATGTTAACTTAATTATTAGTTGAGGATAAATAAATAATTTTAATGTAATTAATAAATCCTTGTAAAATTTATTTCGAAATATCTATTCAATTCCATAAAATTGCTAACACTAGCCTCGTTTCACAAAATTTAAAATTAAAATTGAAAATGTATTTTTTTACATACTAAACATAAAAATATTTATTTTAAAATAAATTTTATAAAATTTTCAAAAAATTCATTTATATCAATTAATAAAAATGTCATTTGAAATTGCCGGCTATTAAATAATTCAAATTTGTATAGCGAAAAATTCTGAAATTAATTTCCACAGTAACAGTAGAGTTATTCCAACTATATATCTGATGCGTCGACTAAAAGAGACGAAACCGCCTTGATGAACTCCAATCTCGGTGATAAAATATGCAAAATGATTCAATGAGATACCCGTTTGGACCCACAGCTATCCTCTGTGAGATTGGCGGTCTCTGATACATGTCATACAGCTCCGTCGTCCCTTAAAGCTTCATAAAGCAACAAAATCGCTTACTAGCTGGCTTAAATTGGCCATAGCTGGGCCGCTGCTGACGTGCTTTGCAGTCATTACAGGCGGGAATCAATAGGGTAAGAGTCATAGTTGCAGGGGATTCCTCTCTTTGGCATTGTGTATAATTGCTACTCCTCCTCCTCCTTCTCCTCCTACAGTCCCTATTATTTCTCCTCCGTCCGTTAAGAATATAGAAAAACTTCGGTGGACGTCCCTTTCTGATTAATCATAGAAAATCTCATCTTCTCCGAAAGAAAGAAACCCACTTTCTTCTCCATTGATTACCAATTTTGCTTGATGGCGTCACTCTAGCTGACCCCCCTCAATTCCCCCTGAGACTGCATCTTGTACCTGCTGCCTTCTTCTGGTGAAAATATCTTTTTGTTTGCTCCTTATAGAGTTCCCTTTCTTGATTGTTCAGTTTACTCCCTTCCTTTTTGTTTACTTTATGAATTGTATTGCGTCATACTAACTCTTGGGTTGTAGTCCCCCCATCTCACCCACCTTTGATCTGATTGCCGACTCTTACTTCTTAATACTACCCAAACAAACTCTACTTCTGCTCATCTCGATCTCAGATTTTCTGGCTTTTTTCCCTCTTTCAGTTGTTAAACACACTTGAAGGCCGAAAATGAACGGGGCAGTGTTTGTGGCGATTGCTGCAGCTGTTGGCAACTTGCTGCAAGGATGGGATAATGCAACCATCGCTGGTAATTCCGATGAAAGCTTCATGCTTTATTATTATGTGAATCATGTTGGTGAAAACAAACTAAAGATTGCATCTTTGAATCAATCCCAAGTAGCTAGCTCACTTTCACTCTTTTGTACCTGCAGAATCGGTCAACTACACTACTACTAAATCTGAGTTCATGAATTGATGATCTGTTTTGTCTGTCATTCTCCCTTTCACTTTTGGTGCAGGATCTGTTCTTTACATAAAGAAGGAGTTCAATTTGGAAAGTAACCCGACCATAGAAGGCTTGATCGTAGCCATGTCCTTGATAGGAGCCACAGTGATCACTACGTGTTCTGGTCCCATATCAGACGCTCTAGGGCGCCGTCCTCTCCTCATAGTCTCATCTGTATTCTATTTTATCAGTGGTTTAGTAATGCTATGGTCTCCCAATGTGTATGTTTTGCTGTTGGCAAGACTTTTGGATGGTTTTGGAATCGGTTTGGCAGTCACCTTGGTCCCCGTTTATATATCCGAGACAGCACCTCCTGAGATTAGGGGACTTTTGAATACTCTACCACAGTTCACTGGATCGGGTGGAATGTTCCTTTCGTATTGTATGGTTTTTGGTATGTCCTTGATGGAGACACCTAGTTGGAGATTAATGCTTGGTGTGCTCTCAATCCCTTCCCTCCTATACTTTGCACTGACTATATTCTTCTTGCCTGAATCCCCGAGATGGCTGGTTAGTAAAGGAAGGATGCTTGAGGCCAAGCAGGTTTTGCAGAGGCTCCGTGGAAGGGAAGACGTCTCTGGTAAGCACTTCCAGACCTTCTACCTCCTTTGAAATATCAGGCTCAGTTGGTGCATAAATCAGATTGCAGTTCTGGATTCAGCTTTGAGTGACAGATTGTTTACAAATGGTGCAGTGAATTTTGTTAAATTGTCATTGAATATATCAACTATCCAAATGTCTGTGACATTACTTGTGTCAATAAAAATAATCGCTGCTTTAAGCAGAAATGGATTGATCTAAGCATGTACACGAGTCAGGATTGGTACCTTATAATTGACTTATTATTGTCATAGTTGCTTCTATTTGTTTTTCTTTATTGAATAGTATTTTGATACATTAAAGCACAGTTCAACAGGTTGCTAAATCCCTTCTCTGATATATACACCTTAGTTTACACTTGTTTTTCCGAATTGTTATGAAGTAATAACTGATTTGAAGTAATGAGGGAATTTTGGTTACTGGCTGATCGCATATAGTTCAACAGGTGAGATGGCTTTGCTGGTGGAGGGACTTGGCGTTGGGGGTGAAACATCAATTGAAGAGTACATAATTGGCCCTGACAACGAAGTAATGGACGACCAAGACATATCTGGTGACAAGGATCATATTAAGTTATATGGGCCAGAAGCAGGTCTAAGTTGGGTTGCTAGACCTGTCACCGGACAAAGCAATCTTGGCATTGCATCTCGACGAGGAAGCATGGCTGGTCAGACAGTGCCTCTCGTTGATCCTTTGGTGACCCTCTTTGGTAGTGTTCATGAGAAGCTTCCTGATAATGGAAGCATGAGGAGCATGCTTTTCCCTCACTTTGGTAGCATGTTTAGTGTGGGAGGAAATCAGGCTAGACCCGAAGAGGACTGGGATGAGGAGAGCCAAGCTCGAGACGGAGAAGATTATCAATCTGATGCTGCCGGTGGTGGTGATTCTGATGATAATTTGCATAGTCCATTAATGTCACGTCAGACAACAAGTATGGACAACAAGGACATGGTTCAACCTGCTCATGGAAGCATGTCAAGCATGAGACACGGCAGTCTGTTCCAAGGCAATGTTGGAGAGCAGGGTGGAAGTACCGGGATCGGTGGTGGCTGGCAGTTGGCATGGCAATGGACTGAAAGAGAGGGTAAAGATGGAGAGAAGGAAGGAGGTTTTAAAAGAATTTATTTGCATCAAGAAGGTGTTGGTGTCCAAGCATCTCGCCGGGGATCTTTGGTTTCTCTTCCAGGTGGAGATACTGCTGTTGAAAGTGAATTTGTGCAGGCTGCTGCTCTGGTTAGTCAACCTGCATTGTACTCCAAAGATTTAGTCAATCAGCATCCAGTTGGACCTGCCATGGTTCATCCATCTGAAGCTGCATCTAAAGGTCCAAGCTGGAGAGATCTGTTTGAACCTGGTGTTAAGCGAGCCCTCGTTGTTGGAGTAGGGCTACAAATCCTTCAGCAGGTAAACCAACTCTTTCTAAAGCTTTGCAGAGTTTCAAAATTTAGGACATAGGTTACAGATACCTTCCGACCAACTTAATTTGACTAATAAGTTGACTCCGAATGCAGTTCTCTGGTATCAATGGTGTTCTCTATTACACTCCTCAAATTCTTGACAAAGCTGGTGTTGGAGTTCTACTATCAAACTTGGGCATTAGTTCAGATTCTGCTTCTCTGCTTATTAGTGGCGTCACGACATTGCTGATGCTTCCCTCTATAGCTGTTGCAATGAGACTCATGGATATTGCAGGAAGAAGGTACCTCACTCATCCTTCTTCTATTTGACACGAACGTGTAGGAGTCGGTTATGTTGTGCTTTTCTTTACTTATGTCAGTGTATGGCTTTTAATTTCTCTTGCAGGAGTTTGCTACTGACCACAATCCCTGCGTTGATACTATCCCTCCTGGTGCTTGTTATTGGAAGCACAGTGAACTTTGGCAGCGTTGTGAATGCAGCAATCTCAACAGTAAGCGTGATAGTGTACTTCTGTTGCTTTGTGATGGGATTCGGTCCAGTTCCCAACATCTTATGTGCCGAAATATTCCCAACGCGTGTTCGTGGATTGTGCATCGCAATATGTGCACTCACATTTTGGATAGGAGATATCATCGTTACGTATTCGCTCCCAGTGATGCTGAACTCAATCGGGCTAGCTGGTGTATTCGGGATGTACGCTGTCGTGTGTGTCATAGCTCTAGTGTTTGTGTACTTGAAAGTTCCAGAGACCAAAGGAATGCCCCTTGAAGTCATCACTGAGTTCTTCTCCGTTGGTGCTAAGCAAGCAGAAGAAGAGAAGCAGCAGTGAGCTGATTGGTAAAATTTTGACTCCTGGAGTTTTGTCTGGTTTGACCAGTTGGGGGGTTTCCTTCTGGTGTTTTGTGTTCTGATATTCAGTGTTTTTTCTTTCCTATAGTCTATAGATAGATGTTGGAAAAATAATTTCTGTTATCTTCTGCCTCAGGTTTTCTGTAGAAAGATTGAAAATTTGACGAACCCTTTTGTTGTAAAACAGTGATTTCTTACATTGCAATGCATGCTGTTTCTTTTTGGAAAATTCTCACGGGTTTGTCGATAAAATGGCCTTTCGCCGTTCTGACTAGATTCCTCTGTAGCAACAACGCCACCGGCGCATTCATTCCAAGCACGGCGTGACCGCCGTTTCTGCATTAGGCTTCATTGGTGGAATTTTCTTATATAGTATTGAGGTGTCCCAAGTATCTGGAGGTGTTATAAATAAGGTCAGTCTGTGCGTCTGACAGAGCTAGTGACGTCTAGGGAGAAACCATAATAACAAAAAGGGAAACATCCTACAGCCGGGCCCTGGGTGGCGCAACTACTGGCGTGCGGCTTTAGAATGGGCTTTCTAGGGTTAGACTGCCTAATAGTGTGCCTAATCGATTGCTCACGATTAAGACGATCTTGAATGATACCAATCTAGACAAACTTCATTTATTTAGTCATTTGTTAGAACGATTTGTGATTTTTCTCGAGTAACATGAACCCCAAATGATAAGCGGCCACCCCTGTGGGGCTATGACCCATCACATACATTTCCGACCAATTATTGGGAACCAGTAGATTTATAGAATGCAGAAGAGTTAGTATAAAGAGGGGGGAAATTTTGTGTAAGCAAAATTAAATCGGAAATTATGTAAACAATCAAGTCAAAATTTAAATTACATGATTTGGCCATTACCAACACTTACAACATGCCGCGCATCCTAGAACGCGCCGCGTGTTGTAGGTAGCCTCTAGCGGCTACTTTCTAACGGCCGACTGTTAGAAAGTAGCCATTGGAGGTCAGTTACAATACGCGGCGCATCCTAGGATGCGCGTCCCGTCCTAGGTGGCCTCTAACGGCTGCTATAAATAACCCCTCCCCTTTCTTCATTTCCACACATTCACTAATTCTCTCCTTCTCCCTTCTTTGATTTTTTCGATACCGACAACCAAATTCCTGTTCCGCAGTCACTAGTCGGTAATACTAGTATTTTTTTTTTAATTTTCTCATTTTGCCTACTAATTTTATTTTCCGTTGTAGGATGGATTACTTGTATGGACCAACACCTCCGTGTGTCGACCCCGAGCCGATCGATGGAGAACTACTTTGCGGCGAGCGCAACCGACATCAGGCCGGTGAAATTTTCGACAATGACGTTGGTACCAATGGAATAATACTTACAGAATATTAATAACGGTCTAGTGTTAAATAATATTAGTAATTGCCTAGTATTATGCTAGCTAATGTACATAAATTCATATTGTTTAAAAAAATTAGTACTTCATTATGTCTAATGTTAGAAAATATTAATACTTGCTTATGTCTAATGTTAGAAAGAATTAGTATGCTTATGCCTAATGTTAGAAACTATCAGTAATTGTCTTTATGTATGTTAGATACCAATAAAAAATGCATAATATTTTAGATTCATTATTTATTAGTACATATTAGTTACTTACTTAGCGATGTTAAATACTACTAATAATTGCCTATAATATCGAATAGGAACCTAGCGCTACCCTACAATGCCCTAGGACGTCTCAGATTCCCCGATACCATCCCCACTTCCGCTCTTTCTTAGAGGCTGTCAGACTCATACTATTGTTGATCTTGCGACCCTTTCACCGGATCCGTATCTTGTGACGGCGTTGGTGGAGAGGTGGAGGTCGGAGACGAACACTTTTCGCATGTACCATGAGGAGTGCACGTTAACTCTGGAGGACGTGGCGATGTTGACAGATTTTCCAGTGGATAGTGATGCGGTCTACTACCCTCTCGATCGTTTTGGGCGGCAGATGCTAGTCTTGGTAGAGGAGGTTTTGGGAACGAGGTCGATGCCGAAAGATGTCTTATAGGACAGACCACTGAGGATTGAGTGGTTGTACTCTGCGTTCAAAAACCGGAACGCATCCAGTCGCTGATGGTCATACACTAGGACAGTATGCACGGACATGCATGATAGCGTGCATAGGAGAGTTTCTATTCGCGGATAGGTCGACTGCTTACGTCCATATATCGTACCTGCTAGTGTTGTGAGAGGACAAGTCGTTCGCTTGGGGGGTAGTGGTTATGTCGTGGCTTTACCGAGAGCTCGGCCATTCAGCATTCAGGTTGGAGTCTTCTTCTACGAAGGGGGCTGGTGACATCGGTGGTTGGATCGTGTTGCTTACAACTTGGGTACTTAAGAGGTTCCCGACCATAGCACGACGAGTGCATGAGGACAGAATCATAAGTCCAGATGCATCGGGACTTATTAACAACACCCGTCTATATCAATGGAAGAACTGGATGCACGATAGAAGATCATGTTCTTGCTCGGACAGACACAGAGGAACGAGCACGTGTGGGAGACGAGGGTGGATCAGTACCTTGTCTAATAGGGGAGCAGATTGGACCACGTGGCAGCGAGTGATTTTGTCGACGATCCGAAGAGGTGGCACTTCCACGACGGGTACATGGTGTGTTACCTTCAGTACACTCGCCAGTGGACTTTGAGACGTGGGGCAGTACAACAGTCCATCGTATGTACTCTAGCACCCCTCAAATTAGTAGGTTTCCACATCATGCAAGGATAACATGTTTTCTTTTTCATTTTGCAAATTGACGGGTTGGAGAACCTATTTATAAGGGTAGGTTCACAGGAGCAGCTCGACCGAGAGGACACCGAGGTGGTTTGGCAGTGTCTGCGTTCCATGACGTACGCGAGCGGAAGCATGGAGCGTAGGCTAGATGACACAGGGCATCACCCACAGATGGCCCCCACTGGACAGATCTACACGGCTTACGATCTGTACGCCATTGAGCCACGGAGCAAGACGGTTGTTCCCCCTACCAGACGTTCACCATGTTGTATGTCCCCGACTTATCTACCTTGGAGGGACCGTCGACCTGGTTTGCAAACCAACCCCCGACAGACCATGTGCGACACCGGAGACCATCCCTTAGCAACTAGGAGGGGAGGTCGTAGGTAGATTATGTTTTGGGTGTCTTTAGACTTCTCATGTTATAATTGTAGTACGCTTTTATTTTTGAGTTCATTATGGTTGTACTATTATGATGTTATGACTCATGTTATTAATAGTTGTTTCCACTTGTTTGTTGCTTCCACTTGTTTGTTGCTTCCACTTATATGGTATTATGATTCACACTTAATTAAAGCAACACTTGAAATGGATTGAAATTAAAGCAACACTAACATGATTACACACTCACTTAACCTTTAGCACACGAACATGCAGTTGAAATTAATTGAAACACACAACATAGGGAACCACAAATAATAAATCGAAACAAATATATGGATAGAGGTGGCATATTGTCTACATATTCTGATGATGATTTCCACCCTGAGTTGTTGGGTGCCTAATTTTCTTTGAGTTATTGGGCAAGTCCTTCGGTTATGGCCCAAGGTGTGACATACGGGGCACACCATCTGTGATGTTGTTGGAACGTTCAGACATTGACCTCGTATGTGCCCATCTTGGTTGTAAGTGGTACAATGTGGCTCTATTCCTTCAGTCCAGTCCATTTCATTGTGGATTCTAGTGTGTCTTGGTCTCCCTTGGACACGGAGAAGATTTCGATTCGGGATGATCTTAGGTCCACCATGTTGTGCCCATTCCTCTAATCCATTGATAGGGTGGAAACTAGTAGCATATATCTGAGCAATTTTGGACAGCTTGAACATGGGATGCACGTATTGGTACATGTTGAGGTTGACTGCGTTGCACACCGCATAAACATGGCTACACGAAATCTTCGAGTGTTGAAAGATGCACAAGAACATGAACCGGTCATGTTTGTGTGATCTAGGTAGACCCAGTATGTGTGGTTTCTAGAACCATTTTTATTGTTATATGCACTAACCACATCATACTCACCCGCTGTGTGATCGAATACCCACACCGTGTGAGTATGTCCATTGACACTACGCTCACGTATAGTTGTACGACACCTCTCAGTCCAATATTCATTAGCATGAACGTCTACCTCGTATTTCTTGCGTCGTTCATAAAAAAATCAAGTAAGCCTACCAAACACAACACAAATACTGTAAGAACTCCAAATTAAGTAACACTTCGAAAACCCGCAAATCACATCAAAAGCCTTAACCGCATACCTGTAAAACGTTGAGCTGATCAAAACTCATAACGGTAGTGACCTAATCCCTTTAAACGCTCCGTTAATACTCTCATCCATGTTCGTTGTCATTATCCCATGACGCATGCCCCCCAACTCAGCATCAACACATTTGATCCACTTCTCTTGGTCTTCGAGGGCCCAGTTTGTCTTGTTGAGGCCTAGTTTGGCATCAACGATAAGGAAACCAGTAAGCTTGGTGTTGAACCTCTTATATGAACCTTCATGGACTGTAGCATATAGTCTCAGCAAATCGCCAATGAAATTTAGAAAATACAGCAGTTTTGAGGCAAAATTCACCTATGGAATTCAATCGTGCCTTCATGTTGGAGTCCTTCACATGGATGTTGTAATTGCTTTCATAGTGTCGGCTGCACCATCTCCATATCCAGCCCCCACCAATTTGGTCCATCGTAGCTCTAAGTTCGGCATGGCGATCCGAGATGACGCATACATTTTGTCTATCTGTTACTAGTTCTTGGATGCAACGAAGGAACCACGCCCATGTATCAATGCTCTCTTTGTTGACGATGACAAAAGCTACATTCAAAATGTTATGATTGCCATCAAATGAACTAGCCATCAATAGGGTGCCACTATATTTTCAGGTGAGGAAAGTGTCGTCGACAACTAGCACATGTAGACAATGTCAAAAACCTTCAATGCAGGGTCGGAAGCTCCAGAATACATAAGCAAACTCGACCATTATCTATTGAGAAAGAAAAAAAGGAGAAGTAGAGTTAGAAGATAGAGTGAAGAAAGTGAGATCAAAACTTGTGAGTTATCTGTAATGGAGGTATGTGATTAAATAGATGGGAGTGGTAATAATACCACGGAATATGCCACAACATATTCCCTCCATTAGCATATGCCACAACATATTCTTTCAGACACATATGCTGGATTCCCAATCATTCACAGTTGTCTGCAGCTTTTGACCACGAGGCTACAACTTTAGGCAATAGTGGCAGCTTTGGACCACGGGCAGCCACTGTCAGACAGCTTTCTCTCAGCTCTATCATTGAATCAGCTTTTGAAAGTTTAGATTCAATGTAATTAATTTACTACAACCATTTAGGACAAGGACGATTTATTAAAAATGACCATTTCTTTTATTCAACATTGCATAACAAGTACATAAATATTACTTAGTACTTTAACCGCTTAAGTCTTGCATCCTTCAACTCTTCAGTAAGACCATCTATATACTTATCCTTACACTTTATGATGTATGCCCTCTCAACTGCCCATTCAGCACGAGCAGCTTCCATCTCAGCAAGAGCAGCATCAATCTCAGTGTCCTTCTCAGCAAGCTTCGCCTCTATTGTAGCTCGCATTTCATGCCTCGCCGAGTTCTCAGCCGACACCACCTCCAACTTCTTCTCGAACCTACACTTATAGAAAGGACAATTGAAGCATTTCTCGAACTTCGGCATCATTAGTCTCGCTGCACGAAATTCGAAATCGCACTTCACTTCTTCTCCAAAGTAGGTGAACAAATCCCTTGACTCATCGGGGCGGCAAAACTTGTTCATAACATTCTTGTTGGACTTGCTTGAAGACATTTTAACGAAGAATAGGAGGAAGCGAGGAGTACAGAAATTGGTAGGAGAGGTGATTTGTTTCACCACAAGATGCACGATTTATATAAGGCTGGAAAATAGCCGTTGGATCGCCTCTACAGCGCGCCTCACACCGTAGGTTGATCCAACTGCTATATTCAAACAGCAGTTGAAATAGTCGTTAGATCAGCAACCTACAGCGCGCAGCACATTTTAGGATGCGTTGTGCGTCTGACGGTGCGTGGTGCGCTGTAAGTGTTGGTAATGGCCAAATTATGTAATTTACATTTCGACTTGATTATCTACGTAATTTCCAATTTAATTTTGTCTAAAAAAATTTCATATAAAGAGTGGCATCATAATTTTTAGTATATTCCAAGAATAGAAAAGTTGCAGCATATGATTGATGATAAAAAATGGCCATGGAACACAAAGCTTATTATGACAAGTTAACCGTACCTGAGCTGAGATCCGATTGCATGGGTCACAACCACAATCTAATAATATTCTAATATCCCAATTCTAACCTAACAAATATTAGCATCTTTTTTTATCTCAGAAAAGAGAGAACTACATCCATCCTCTTGTTTTGTTAACATTTTTGTACTTTACTTTTCGAAAGGATACATTTTACCTTATTTATTATTTATAACCAATTAATATTTTATTTATTAAAACGTAACGATCTAGTATTTTTATTTATTTTGTTCACAATTCCGTTAAGTTCCCCTGAAATCATGCTTCGCTCAAAACCCTAGAGCGCAAACGCCGTCAGGTCTTGATTTTCAGAGAAAGGGTCGTTAGAGAGAAATGACAGCAAGCGACATCACTCCAAAGTCAGATCTGGACAAATGATCAACGATTCTCCAAACTCCAAACTTCACACTTTGAAACCATCTCCCCTAATCGATGTTCATAGTGTATATATTCATAGTTGGCCTCCTGAGTAACCAAATCTGCATCGGATCAAACTTTCCTCGTAACGGTGTCTTCGAATCAAATTTTGATCAGAAGTTTGGCCAGCGCCACATCAGCAAGTTAACAGAATTATGAACGGAAATTGGATGGGAATAACATGTCGTTACATTTTAATAAATAAGATACCAATTAATTACAAATTATAGATAAGATACCAAAATATAACATTTTAATAAAAATGTACTATTAACACCAAACATAAAATAAAAATAAAAAAGGTACTAAAAATGTTAATAAGTCCTATTTCTTATTTGTAGCCAAGGCTTCTTTTCTTGTGTCGCCCATCTCCATGTTATATGGAAAACAGTAATTTTAGTTTTAATAATAATAACAAGTTATAAATGTAGATCTACTGGTAGTAAAATGTGCCTTTGGATATTTGGAATTTTTCGATTCGAATTAAGTATATTTATGAAATACATATCAATTTATTTTTTGTAAAAAAAAAAAGAAAGTAGATCCACTCGTCTTGGTTGTTTCTCGGCAACATCTGTCTGTCTAATATTCTATGCAAATTAAACAACATGAGTCAGTCAGCAGACCCACCAAGTCCACCACCGCAGCACCTTGTTTGTGTTTCTTGCTGAATCCAGCTAGCTATATCTCCGCTGCCCCCATCACCCATCATTGCTATCAACTAATTCATTTCTTAATTTCCAATCACACAATAGTAATTACTAATTAGTAACCCTTTCTCAATGGATCCAATAGCTAATCCAAATCTTAATCACTACCCTCCATTGCTTTCAAAGGTCTTAACCAAGAACACTAAAAAAGCACACACATCCCATTAATTCAATCCTCATTTCGTCATCACCAGCTTATCTCAATTAATCCTATCTCCTCCTCCGGCTCTTCTTAATTTTAGAAAAATCAAGAATAAAAAATTCATTAAGGAAAGAGAGAAGACTATTCCTTTCTTCTTCAAATTCTTCAATTGATGATTCAGATTTCTGCCTGCCACCCTCCTCCTCCTCCTCCTCCAGATCCCTTGGCTCCTTCCTCGTCGTTTCGTCGCCGACATAAACGATTCCTTGTAATTTGTCTCTCAATCAATCTCTTTAACCATTTCCTTCTTCCACTCTGTTTTTTTGTTTTTATTTTTTTTTATCATATTTGTTGTTGTGCTCTTCTTGGGTATGTACGTCAAACTGGCTATGGCTTTTCATCTCATGGTATGTTCTTGGTATCATCATGTTAATTATCTCAAGCTGTAAGCATGAATGTTTTTTCTAACGGATGAAATATAGCTACCCATATCCTTATCATCACAATTGACCGGAAAAGTCTGCATCTTTAATCTGATCATGGTGTTCTTTCTTGTTCTATAGATCAGATTGTTGTCTTGCTGGGTTTGTTTCTAATTTGATGATCTGGTTTCCCTTCCTTTTGTTGTTGCCATACTTGGACACTGTGGAGACAGGTCGTTTTTGCAAAGTTGCTTGCTTTAACTAATGATGACTTTGTTTTCTTTTTTGTCTAAGAAGCAGCTAGTTTGAATTTGATGAAAATAAAGAAGATATATTTGAATGAGGCGCAGAACCTAAGTTTATAGGCAATTGTTGGTTGCTTGATGGGCAATACTTGCCGCGGATCTTTCAAAGGGAAACTAAACGAGGGCTACAATCAGCCTGAAGATCTATCCATTGCCTCCTCCGCTTCCAGGCGCAACGCTTCTTCTGATCACACCACTTCCGACCATTCCAATTCCAGTGTCAGCAGCAGAGAAACAACCCCTAAGAACAACAACAACACCCATTTTCCCCCCTCTAGCGCAGCCAAGAACAACAGCATCATCACCATGAGGCGAACTGCCGATAACCAGGCTTACTATGTTCTAGGCCACAAAACCCCCAACATTCGTGATCTTTACAATCTGGGCCGTAAGTTGGGACAGGGTCAATTTGGTACTACTTACCTGTGTACCGAGATTTCCTCCGGGAATGAGTATGCTTGCAAGTCCATATCCAAGAGGAAGTTGATCTCCAGGGAAGATGTGGACGATGTTCGCAGGGAAATTCAGATTATGCACCATTTGGCTGGTCACAAGAACATCGTCACCATTAAGGGTGCCTATGAGGACCCTTTGTATGTGCATATTGTTATGGAGCTTTGCTCCGGAGGGGAGTTGTTCGATAGGATCATCCAGAGAGGGCATTATAGTGAAAGGAAAGCTGCTGAGCTCACTAAGATCATTGTAGGTGTTGTTGAGGCATGCCATTCTTTAGGTGTAATGCATAGAGATCTAAAGCCTGAGAATTTCTTGCTGGTTAACAAGGATGATGACTTCTCACTCAAGGCCATCGATTTTGGTCTCTCTGTATTCTTCAAACCAGGTAAAGTGCAATTAATAACTTATTGCTTTTGTCACATTCCTTTTGATAATTCGATAGAGGATATGAGCAGCCCGTCTAATTCAATTGACACGTCCTGGCACAGGTCAAATTTTCACTGATGTTGTCGGAAGTCCATATTATGTTGCCCCTGAGGTACTTCTGAAGCATTACGGACCAGAAGCTGATGTGTGGACAGCTGGGGTCATTCTGTACATATTGTTAAGTGGAGTACCACCATTTTGGGCGGGTACGTATTATGTTGCAGTAGCTGGTATCATGTTTCATGGTTCTGGGCAGTTCTTCTTTGCGCAATAATCTGAAATGTTTCGGATCTTGTTATTCAGAGACACAACAAGGAATATTTGACGCAGTCTTGAAGGGGCATATTGACTTTGACTCAGACCCGTGGCCTTTGATTTCGGATAGTGGCAAAGATCTCATCCGCAGGATGCTCTGCTCTAGTCCTAAAGAACGCTTGACTGCTCATGAAGTGCTATGTATGTGATATGCTCTTACTTGGTTAAACTATCATTAAATGAGGTTGCTAATGACATTAGTGTTGTGATATCCCCGAAGGTTTATACACAGTATGGCTCTGCCGGGGCGTAACTGTTCCTTGCACTGGACATTTCCTTACTTGTTAGGACTGATATGTAGCAAATTAGCACTATTAGATGTTGAAATATTGAGCATGTGTTGAGTACTTGTTACTACCTTCTTTGATGTTGATTGTGTTTGCTTAACCAGGTCATCCTTGGATCTGCGAAAATGGAGTAGCTCCTGATAGAGCCCTTGATACAGCTGTACTTACTCGTCTTAAGCAGTTCTCGGCGATGAATAAACTAAAGAAAATGGCTTTACGGGTAAGTGGTAAAGTTATGTTAAAAATAAGCTGAAAGTTGTCTAGTAGTCAGTAGCTTGATCAGTCCTTGCTGAGCAACACAGCTGCACTGAATGTTGCATTCCTTTTATGAGGGTTGGAGCTATCCGATACTCTCAATTTACTAATTAGATGAACCTTTTGTGGAGGAATTTGAAGTAAGTTTTCGTCCTACCAATGCTTGAGCTTCCAGGTGATAGCAGAAAGCCTTTCAGAAGAGGAAATTGCTGGCTTGAAAGAAATGTTCAAGTCTATGGACACTGATAACAGTGGTGCAATAACATTTGATGAACTCAAGGCAGGTTTGAGAAGATATGGCTCAACCATGAAGGATACGGAGATACGTGATCTTATGGATGCGGTAAGATGCTTTACAAGGTTTTACATTTCTTCACCTCAAGTTCATATGATTGGCAGTTTAGTTCACCATGTTAATTCAGTCAAGCATGCAGTAGGTCAGACGGTGAGAAAGCTGGGAAAATGTTAGGAGCTAGTTAGTGGATTAGTTGAGCTTCACCATCCATTCAGTGGCATGTCTGTCTGCTTCAACTGATGGATTTGTGTGGGCTGTTACAAATTAGTTTTGATGTCTTATATGATAAATGGCTGTCAAAAATTAATTGCTAAGCCATTTGTTGCATCTACTTTGACTAGAGACCTATGGATCTATGCTTCATCAGGCATCAGCAGTGTGCGTTTCTTGGGCTGTTCGTTTGATGTTTCGTCGTCCTGCTAGTTTGTAATCTTGTGTTTTTTGTGTTAAATATTGCAAGCTGCTTGTAAGAGTTTTGAACTGGTCCTCATATTTTCCACCTGGTTATTAATTTCAGGCTGATGTGGACAATAGTGGCACCATTGACTATGGGGAATTCATAGCTGCTACTATCCATCTTAACAAATTGGAACGTGAGGAACATCTTGTCGCAGCATTTCGGTACTTTGACAAGGATGGAAGTGGTTATATTACAGTGGATGAGCTTCAACAAGCATGCGCGGAGCAAAACATGACTGATGTTTTCCTTGAAGATATAATCAGAGAAGTTGATCAAGATAATGTAAGCTTACAATGGAAACAGACAATTTCATCATTCTAGACTTCCATGGTTACTTAAACAATATTGAATGGTTTCAAAGTCTAAAGCATTGCAGAGTTCTCTATCTATTGCAATCTAAGCTTACAAAATGAACCGTAGGATTTGTGGGTGTGTTGTATAGAATTCTCTTATGAAGTATATCCACAACTCATTTCCGACTCCTGAACTTGGCTGTTTATTTTGTCTGTTATCAAACTTGACTACAGTTGACTTTACATGTTTACTTGCTTATCAATGCAGGATGGAAGGATTGATTACGGTGAATTTGTTGCGATGATGCAAAAGGGGAATGCAGGGATTGGTAGACGGACCATGCGGAACAGCGTTAATTTGAGCATGAGGGATGCACCGAGTGCTCAATAGTTGATGGTTACACAACGTGTACAGGTACTCCTGCAAATTAGGAGCAGTTGTGTTATTTGGCAGTGTTGAATGTATATTGACTGGCGATATTGGCAGGCAGTGGAGGGAATTGGCTGGAACGAAGCCTCAAAAGAACTAACCTGCGGTTAGGTTCATCATTTCCCTGCTTCAGAGTAAGGTTAAGGTTAAATATGCCAAGCCTTCGGCGGAGAGCCAAAATGTTTTCATGGCCTGCGCTGAGACAGTGCATTCATTTAGATCGATGGATGAGGAAAAGAAGGGAGAAAGAAAACTGTTGATGATGCATTTTGTGAACTTGAGTCTGGAAAGAAGTATGACAGTGTCCTTGCCATGTTTGTGTCAAAGAAGAAATCTTTTTTGTTTTTCCCCTTTGTGCCAAAATTTCAAGCTATAATCTATTACTGCATTTGGGTTGGTTTTCTGGGTTGGGAGGAGTTGAAGGTTGTAGTACTACTTATTAGGAAGCATTGTACTTGTCATGTTATTTGTGGAAGTATGGATTGCAGCTGCTTGGTTGGGAATATTACGACTCCATCCTGAGAGACCTACAGAATTCAGCCTGCTGGATTAAGTTGGTACGAAGAAGCAGTGTTGAGGCTGGCTGGCTGGTTTTGTTGTTGAATTGAATGTTGTAATATCAAACCGTGACTTACTATTGAGTTTTGATTCAATTTTGTGCATCTCTTTGACACTTCAAATTATCTATGAGGTCTATGCTGAACATTTGAACCCAGACTCTGCCTTTTTATTATCACTCCAGTTCCACTTCCATCAGTTTTCTGTGCCGTCTGAGTTTCTTGCGTCATGCATTATTGAGAATAACCGCCATTTACCATACTGTTTATGATAAAATGGATAACCATATTCATCGGTGTGTATGGACTGGTTAATGGGTTAACTTATAGGCCGTAGCCCATCTCTTTCTCCAGACTGCAGTATGTAGTCTTTGTTTGTAGTAATACAGTAACCAGAAGCTGTTACATTCTTCTTTGTCATCGATAACTTTTGACTGAAGAATCGAGATAGTAAGGACATATAAAATTTAAAATCGATCTAAATTGTGAGATCGGTTTAATATTGTCAAGACAGTATAAAAGGGCATGTTTTACTACTGAATGAGTAGTTCTATTACCAGCAAATACAAGTGAAGATAAACCGCTAGTAAATGTAAGACTTCTACGATAACTACGACATCTTCAACCGATCGAATGCTCTAGCATAGTAACTTGTAAAGCACAAGTTTCACGTCTCCTCAAATTCCACTTATCAAACTCCTACTGAGTGTGTTGAGCAGGACAAACTATTATGGGATAATCCAATGAGGTATAAAGCTAATAGATTCATTCAACCGATAAAAACAATTAAATATTGTAAGGATGTCCATCCATTGTAAGCGTGTGAATGAATTTGAACTTAAAACTTCTAAATTACTCATTACACAACTCTACGTAATGAGCTAATACACTTAGATTCTTAATTATGTAATTGGTTCATGAAAATAAAGAAAACTTTTATGACACCTACGGCTGCATTAGTAGTAGCAGCACTAAAAAGAATAATAATAATAAGTGCACTCCAAAATCCAAATATAGAATAAGTGCTGTAAAACTAAAATAAAGAAAAATAAGAATATAGGAGGAGAAAAATATTTTTATTAAGGTGTCTACAAATGAGAGTTCTATTTATAAACCCATGGATCATAACATATACTCTTTAATATTATTACACATAAAGATGGGAAAATAAATACAATGAAATACATTGAAGAATAGAATAAGGAGTTACACAATGGTACATTTACTATAGTAATTATATTCATAACACTCCCCCTTGAATGACCATTGGTTATACATCATTTTTCGAATACGCTTTTCATATGCGCCTCATTAAAAACCTTACCAGGAAAACTCAGTGGGAAAAACCATGATTAAGGGAAAAAGAGTGCAGCTGCGTATTGACTCCCCCTGATAATGATATCAGTTGAGATCTTTCATATCGACTCCCCCTGATGATGATATTAACTCTCGCTCATCATTATATCAGTTGAGATCATTCAGTCACCAACTCCAAATTTGCTTTCCAATAGTTGATGCAGAGAGAGTTTTGGTGAATAAATCAACCAAGTTATCACTTAGGTGCACTTAGTTGATAAATATTTCAACTCATTGAGGTTTGTGCATAAAATGTGTGCATCACATGATCGATGGTCATCCATAATTCACATGACACTTCACATTGGATGACCATTAGATGAGAATATGCCTCATTAAAACCTTACTAGGAAAACCCTATGGGATAAAAACCCAGTGAAGGAAATAGAGTATAGAATCATCATATTACGTTACAACATTTTCTTGCAACTCAAGGATATATGCAAAATAAATATCATGCATGATTTATAGGATCATGTCTTTGAATGGTGGTGTAGCTTTATAAGTTGGTTTCACCACTCCATCAAGTGGTAAAATTACCACATGGGACCAATTTATGGTCAACCAACACAAATATGACCCAGATTACTACTTCAAAACCGAGTAGTTCTCGTGTGTTAATAAAAGTCGATTAAAATTGACATAGAGTCACATAGTGATCTTACTACCATCTAGACACTGATAGCCATGTCATATTCATATAACTTCTTGTTGGATATAATTAGTATATCATTGATGATATACAAAAATCATGTTCGAGAGAGATGCACAGGTGGCAAGTTAGTGGTAATCTTCCACATCATTCATCTCGAACTCTCTAGCTAATCAAATCGTATATTGCTTTGAGAAACTCTTTAGGAGTCTCGGGAAAGTGTATATCATCTATGTAACAAAAGATGATGATGACATTTAAAGTTTTATAAACAAAAAATATATATTTTAAATAAAAAATAAAGTAAGAAATTTTTGTAAGAATTTCAAAACCATAAAATATGACAAACTCTTTCCCTTTACAAATTGCCAGACTAATCGAATAAAAAATAGTTATATCCACCAAATGAGAATATACTTTTTCATAATCAAAATATTATAGGTTTGTTGTACAAAACTTTTCAAAAATGAGATGTTTCATAACTTCTCATACTCATACTTTACATCTCAATGTATAAAGACTCGATGTCTTAAAACTTTTCATTTCTCTTGGGAATTTGAATTTGCCTCAAATTAATATTTTTCAGCCAATCATTTCTTTCTTTGCATGCATTTTGGCTCATGATCCTCATTTTCAACTATCATATTTAGCGTTGCGCTATAAGCAAAAATTTCGTCGATGTTGACTTCATTGGGGTTCCAATATTTTCCATCCAACATATAGATAATTGATATATATATATTCATATCTTTCAGGTACCTCATACTCTTCTTGAGCACATTATTTGTTTCTCTTGGTGGCGTTGCTTAAATAATCTTAACCTCAATTTGACCATCTTGATATATAGCTCTATTTCACTTTTGAGGATTTGTTTCTTTGGAACCGAGTGGTCTATCATGTGTCATGCATGTTTTAGACACATCTGTAATAAGAGATTACCTCGTATCGACATCATATTCATTGGAGCAGTTCTAGTTGGCACACGAGAGCTTTACTCTATTTGGGTCGTTAAAAGCGTCTAGTAGTTGATGAATTCAACTTTAGTGATGAATTATACTTTTGAACTTCAAGTTCATTTTTTTTAGTGCGAGGATCGAAATGATAATCATTCATCAAATTTCTTAGCCAACCTTTGGTTTCTCCCCCTAATGTTGGGAAGTTTGAATATAGACCTCCAACGAGTTATCAAATTCTCTTGACAACGATGTGATATTTTACCATCGATGAACTTGTAATCAAAATAATTTTTCAATCTACGTTGTGAACCCATTATAATAAAATGTCATGGAGCAATTCAAATGTGTATATCCATATATGCATTGATGGGCAATGTGTGGTTTGGACCCAAAAATCAAATATAATGGAGGAATTCATGATAATTTTTTGGCGTAATGCGAATTTGTGTTGTGCATGTAAATGACATGTTCACTATTATATTGGTTCTCAATAACGCATTTTCGTTATTGATAATCATAGAAATATGCTCATAACCAAAATAGTTGAGCTAGTAATCTTACAAACTCTTGATTTCTAGATATATGTGACCATCTAGTTGATGTATCAATTAAGATAATTGGTCAACATGTCGGGTGTATGGATCCATAAATATCATCCTTACTTTTGTGTGTAAGAGAAATGATCTTACTTTAGTTGATGATTATCCAACAATCAACTCTATTTGAGAATAAGCAACCCAAAAATTAGTTATGATCTGTTGGAGATTTCACTCAATAATGGGTAATGGAGAGGCGGTGATACTCTCCTAGAAATGAAAGCTTGTTGACAGAACACAAAATTTTTTTGTGTTCTCAGGAAGTAGGGGAGTCACAAGAACTACTTAAATCCCTATAACCTCAGGAATCATTTCTTTAAAATACCCAAGTTTAGAACTATGTCCACAACATTGACCATAGAGGTACTTATTGATTCGTATTATGATTGAACCGGGATGGTCACATTGGTTATGTCAGATAATAGTTGTCAGGACGAGTAAACTTATAATTTACATTTATATGCATCTGAATCATAATAACATATGTGTAGTTCAAATTGGAGGATAACAATAAAGATTCAATAAGTTCATGATTATAGATCATATTATTGTTCCTCATCCCTTTAGATCATCAATAAAATGGAATAAAGATCTTGTTCCTTCATGAATAATATAATACATTAGCTCTTATAGAGATAGAGATGAATTTTGTACTACTTCGTCTATCTTGGTGCACTACCGATGGATATGTATCATAGTGTAGTATGTTGATTCTCATCATAGAGATACTTAGTTTTGCCATAAAAATGATGCATACTCAAAATGGTAAATAAAATGCATCATTTTCTCAGCCATCGATATCACGGGTTAAGAGATCTATAATTCGTACACAATCTATATATGTATAACCACGATCGTTATGTCCATCAGAATAAAATGTTCCTTATGGGAACTATGATCATATGTTGTTACTTGTGTTTTCAAGAATAATGCAACACATGTGTATTTTCACAACTCTCTTTCATGGGGAAAATATATTTCTCAAATCTATTTTTCGTGACCAAAATAATATAGGTCTTTTTCCTCCACAAGACCATTGTTATCTTGACTTTGTGGAAATATATTTTATTATTATGGACATGGTATAATAATCATCCACTTCGGGGAATGATATGGTGTCTCTCAAGTCATCACCATTGGATACATATAAGGTAGATAGCTTTGGACAACTTGTCTTTTGATACCTTCAATCATATTAGACTTTAAGAATTTTTGACACTGGTGGTCACAAATAATGTCTTTGCTCCAAAACATTAAATGAGTTTGACTCATTTTCAACCATTCACTGAGGTGTAATGGCGAATAAAAGATCAAACCTATGACTTTGTCCCGATAAGACGTTGCATTATCGTCTTTGATGGTAGTTTAAAATCGTAAGCAAACTTCAGCTTCTAATACCGATGACGGGTAATTCATGACCTAAGAGTGGAAATGGTGAACATGAAATAATAACTACCAATTGCATGTAATGATAATCATAAATATGGGATAAACTCTCAAAGTATAAAAGGAACAATTTGCAGCTAAAAGAATTAATATGACGAAGGATGCAGATCAAGATTTGAGTGGAAAGCATTTCTTAAGCTCAATCAAATTCTATATCATACATGTCATGAAATATCTAACAGAGTCATAGCATGGCTTTTTATGCGAGTAAATTCTGCAACAAATATGTCACAGTATCATATATATATATAACAAAGATATTATAACAAATCAATCAAAATAAAAGAATAGAAGTAAAAAAACAAAGGAAACGCATGTGCATAATCAGTTGATAAAACACACTATACTATAAACGAATGTGTGCAATCTATATAAAAATAATAATAGAAATTTAAAAGTCAAAAGATAGTGAACCGTGAAGGGATTGATCTACATTTTCGATAACAACCTATAGCTCCGTTTTTAGAAAAGAAGTATGAAAAATATCAAAGATAAAAATAACATAGCCAACAATAACGTAAGTAATAGTTTAAAAAATATATTGTACAAAAAAATAGTTTCAATCTAGATATATATATATGAAAGTCTTAATATATATACTCATGAAGTTAAAATCCAAACAGTACAAGTATTATGCCAACATATAAAAACAAAAGCCAATATAAATTTGGTGGGGAAAAACAGACAACTTCAATGCCAAGAACACATAATCAAATGGAAAATAATAATAATGAGATCAAACAAATAATTGCGGAAACGGGCATCGGGAGTATAAGCTCACTGGCCATATGTATTGTTTCGTATGCACGAGCTCATCCTACAAGTAAAAGTAATCCTTTGTTGCATGATCAAAAGAAATTGCTCGACGATAGAGTTATCGTGCTAATAACGTGTTGTAAAACTAAAACAAAGAAGAACAAGAATATGGGAGGAGAAGAGCATGTTTATTGAGGTGTCTAGAATGCTACAAATGAGAGCTCTATTTATAGGCTCATGGATAATAACCTATACTCTCTAATATTGTTACACATAAAGGTGGGAAAATAAATATAATAAAATACATTGAAAAATGGAATAAGGAGTTACAAAATGGTGCATTCAGTATAGTAATTATATTCATAACAATAAGTATGTTCTTTTTATTAATTAGTGTGTTGTTTGTCGATAATAGTAATAACTAGTGTTAAGAGTTTAAGATCAGATTGGCCGGTTCGACTAGTTCAATCGCGACGGCTAAAGTGTCGAGACTGAATTGCTGGTTGATGAGAATTGTCAAAATCGGGCGTTGACCCGATTTGACCGCAAAATTTGGCCGGTTGGACTCGATTTTTGTGCTTACAGTTTTTACTTTTTAAAAAAATATGAGAGTGAGATTTGAACCATGATCTTTTAAGTAGAGTGGATGAGTGATAAACCATCTATACTAATATTATAATTCAATTATAGCATGCATGTAATTGATAATAATAAACATTATGACAACTAATTAACACTAGAAAATAACATTTTATCATAAATTATTCATTAGAGTTTCAATTATTTGATTTAAAAACTTCAAATCATTTATATAACTTGAACTTAAAAAATCATTCAATAACTATATTTTTTACAATCTAGATTATGATATTGAAATCTCTATACTACCGGTTTGATCCGGCTCAATTAAAAAATCGTCATGTCCGACTTAACTATATTTATTTATCTAATTAATAATTAAAATAGTCCAACCCGGTTTTAAAAACAGCCGGACCCCGATCGAATCATCTAATCCTAAACCCCTAACCTCACCAGTTCAATCTCTGAATCAATTTTTAAAACCTTGGTAATAACCTATTCATTTGCTATAGGTGCTATTTGCGAATGCAAGAAAGAAGATAAATAATTGATCATAAAATATACTTTATTTTCATGAGTAGAAATTAAACTTTCAACTTTATAATTAAAAAATAAAGTGTGAGCAATTAATAATACGACATCAAAATATCTAGACTATAAATTGAGCATTATGATAAAAAAAAAGGGCAGCATAAAAACAAGAAAATGAAAAAAAAAACAAAATGACAGGGTTAACCCAGGCTATAAAACGCTAGTACCTGAGTCTATGCCATGTTCAACAGACAACAATAATGATTCTTATTTTTAATTGTCAAAAAAATATACTTTTGTTTTATGAATAAATATGGGAATTGGATTCACGTCTGTCTAAATCCAGCAGAGCCGGCAGTAGCCCCCACCACATTACGTTACAGCAAAGACCACATTATACATTACATTACAAACTACAAAACAAACAATAGCTAAGACAAAATGGAACCACCCCCCACCTTTGGTCACATGCATGGAGTCAATCAAGGAATCCATCCATCATAACCATTTTACCCTACCTAACTAACCCCACTCTTAATAACATGGTTTCCGTAAAGATAGTTTTTTTTTTCGCAATGCAGATGGAGTAAATTTAATGGTCGAGTTGTTGAGATATATAATAACGTCGGAGTAATATAAATTTAACAACATAATAACATGTGAAATACTGTTCACTATCATTGTATAATAATGTCGGCATAACATACGAGTGACAATGGACTAAAACAAAACTAATAACGAAATATTCGAAAATTAATTAACATTTTTGGTAATGATGAAAAATAATTAACGGACAATTTAGGTTAGTGATTTGGACCTCGGAAGAGATTTCTTTCTAAATCACTCGTTGGACAATAAAAGGAGAAAAGATCAGGGAAAATTTGAAACCACTTCGTGGGTCCGTAGAAAATTTTGAAATCACTCAGGGGAGCTAGAAATTTGGGAGGAGAAAGAAGAGATTTGAGAAGTTTAATAAAAATTATTTTTATTTTTTTTATAATTGATATGGTCATAAATAAATCGGAAACTTTTTTGTATCTTTTATGTTTGTTTTATTATTATTTATTTTTCTATGTAATAATTGCATTTAAAATCATTAGCTACCTGTCTGTATCGAACTTGGACCATACCTCCAGTATGCTCGAAATTTGTTGGCTTACCACTGTATCGAGTCCTTTGCTGAAAAGGACGCCTGATTTGACGAAATTCATTAGTTGACCTAATGTTGCTGCTGCATACTCTGAGAGAATGAACTTCAGTGCTTGGGCCTCCGCCATTGTAGCTTTACAAAAGAAGACCGAATCGTCGGCAAATAATAAATGAGACACTGTCGGGGCACCTCGATAGACCCTATAACCATGAATGAGACCTTGCCTTGCAGCTGATTTGATCATGGCGGACAACCCTTCGGTACAAAGCACAAACAAAAACGGGGATAGCAGACAACCTTAACGAAGTCCCCTCTCCGGTTTGAAACAACCAAAACGTCGATTGTTGATAATCACCGAATAGATCACGAAACCTATACATAATTGCATCCACTCGATCCACACCCTTGAGAAGCCCATCTTAGTTAAAACTGCCTCGACATATGGCCATTCGACTCGATTGTAAGCTTTCGACATATCCACTTTGGGAGCCACATCACCAACCGCAAGAGGTGCTTTCGCTGTCATACCGTGAAGAGACTCAAAAGCAATTAGGATGTTGTCAATAATAGATCTCCTGAAGGCCGATTGTTTCTCCTGTATCAATGATGGTAAAACACGTATCATTCGATTTGCTAGAGCCTTTTCCAGTATCCTATAACAAACATTACATAAGGAGATTGGTTGCAAATCCTGCCTACGCTCTGGCTTTTCCACCTTTGGCAGCAATATGATGTTGGTCTCTTGCATTCGATTTGGTATTCTGTTTGAACTCAACCAGCTCGTACATTTCATCGATATCGTTGAACCCATCATATCCTGAAACTCTTGATAAAACAACGGGTTGGACCCATCCGGGCCCGGAGCTTTTAGATGGTCCCATTGAGAAAATAGCTTGACAGCACTCCAGCTCCGTTAGCGATGCTGTTAATGATGTGTTTTGCTCCTCTGTGACTATCTTTGGTATGCATGGTATTACATGTTCAAGCTTGCATCCCCCTGAAGGAAATAGATCTTCAAAGTAGTGACAAGCAAGTTTCCCATTGCCACGTTATCTTCTATTAGTTCTCCGTGATCATTCCGCAAATCCCCTAGCTTCATATGTTTCCTTCGACCGGAAGCTACTGCATGGGAAAAACGAGTGTTCCAATCACCATCTCGTGCCCAGTCTTGTTACGCCCTTTGGCCCCGGAATGTATTCTCATCTTTTAAAATATCCATGTACTCAGTTCTTGTGTTCTGCAATTCTTCTGCCGGGACCGGAGGATCTTGGTCTCTCATTATTTCGAGCTCCTTCCTCTTCTCCTTTAGTCTTGACCGAAAGGTAGGTTGAACAATTTTTGCCCAACTCGTTAGTGCTTCAGTCCAATCGCTCGTCGAGATCCAGATCCGAGTTTGAGTTCCATGCCTCGATCACACATTCACGCATTCCCGCTTTTTTTTCTCCACAAATTTTCGAACCGGAACTGAAACTCTGTTGGTGGTTGTTGTCCACTATCAGCAATTACTAGTAACGGAGAGTGAGCCAATCTCGGGGCTACCAAGTTGTGCACTTCCACTCTTGTGAACCTATCTAGAAAATTTGTAGTTTCCAGGGCTCGATCAAGCTTCTCCTCTACTACATTAGGAGTCCCTAGCGATTTATTCCATGTAAATTGGTGCAACTCATAAATGGTTGCATTCCTCCACCATTGCACGAACACCATTTATGAGTTTGGGGGATGCGGATGCCAACCCCGTTTCTCCGACGCATGTAGAAGATCATTAAGGTCTCCTACGCAAATCTATGGTTCATTAGTCGAGTTCGTCGCTATCGATTTTAGCAAATTCCACGAATCTTGTCTGCGGTTTCGATCTAGGTAGCCATAAAACCCCATTAATCGATATTTCTTTCCTCCACCTTCATCAACGTGTATGTTAATAAAATTCATGTTATAGTTAATCAAGGTGCATAGCGGTGCATAACGCCATATGACAGTCATGCCGTCGCTTTAACCAACAGCTTCGGTCGCAAAACAACCAGTGAATCCAATCGCGATTCTTTCATCCTTCAGTCTTTGAGTATCGGCCATTGTTTCCATAAGAACGATGATGTCCGGTTGGTAGAGATGATTCAAATCCTTTCAGAGCCCAAATTGCTTGGAACGATCTGAGACCTCCTCACATCCATGACAAAATCACTATCACAGCTTGGGCAATTGTGATTAATCTTACTAGGGAGACGAAAGCTGCACACACGACCAGGGTCGTTGGCGGCGAATCCCACAACGGGGACGAATCCTAAACTAGGGCGAAGGGAAATCCGAAAATCTCGGAGAAAAACAATCAAGATTACTTGTTAATAATATTTAATCTTGATATTTTTTATAATTGATATGGTCTTAAATAAACTGGGACATTTTTATATCTTTTATGTTTTAGTTTTTTTATTATTTATTTTTGTATGTAATATTATATTTAAAATCACCCACAAATCACTAATTTAAATAATTTATTTTAAAAATAGCAAACTCTTTGCTAAAAATTTTCTATTTCAAATCACCAATTCAAAGGACCCGTACATAAAAAAGAAATAATAAGAACATTAACTTATATCAATTTTAAGCCGTAAAATATGACAATCCACATAAAACTTTTATTTTAATCCGTAAAATGTGACAAATAGTAGAGTGAATTTTTTATCCCATCCGCACTAAAGCTGTTAACCTCTTCTGGATATATCATGTTTTGTTTCCTCTTTTTGGTTTTTAATCTCCCAAGAGGTGGGACTGGTGTTGGTGGCATTTGTAGAGATTGGAATGGAAGTCTGGTTCTTGCTGCAACAAAACATGAAGAGGAATGCTGGAATACAGATGTTGGGCAATTCTTTTTGGTCTCAAGTTGGCTGGTTCAATGAGATTGGGTGCTTTTGTTGTTGAATCGGATAGCAAGAAGGTTATTAATTTGTTCATTCACAAGTTCCCCTGCCGCACGAAACTTGGTAACATTTGCATAGATATACTTGAAATGGCTGACAGTTACAATGTTCGTGATTGGTGTTTTGTATTCAGAGAAGCAAATACTGTAGCTCATCTTTTTACTCATTTGGATATCGAAGGTATGAATGAGCGGTTTTGAACTGATATACCATATGATGAGATTGCTATTATTGTTGCCCGCGAGGCTGTTAATGAGTGGTTCTGCTTTCAAAAAATATCTCCCAAGCTTTTGGTCACTGTCTCTCCAGCACTTTTGCTGTGCTGTCTGCATATGCTGCCCACCGCCGACCAAAATTTTATCTCAATTTCAATTAGTTAATATCATTTGCAAATAATCTATTTTTATAATGCTAAAATTTAAGTGGAATTATTTCAGTGATAAAATATGTGTTTGATTATTCGAAAGTTTTGAGTTCAAATTCAATATTCTTAAATAATGAACACATATTTATTTTATTGTATTGATCGAGATTTTTGATCTACTCGAAAAAAAATTATAATGCCAATATATATAATTTACACGCCGACACCGACATCGACTCAGTCGGCATTGGAAACAAGATTAGCCAAAATTGGTAGCTAGTATTGTATTGTATATGTGTATTGTGCATGAGGCCACGAAATGTGGATTCTAAAATCTCTTAAACTAGGCGTTAATCGTTATTAATTAATACGCTGTAACCGGCAACAACATAACTCTCCACCTCCACAATTTTAATGAAAATAAAACTGACGTTTCTTCAGGCTGAATCAATGACAGTGTGAATGCAGAAATAGAGGAGGATCTACAATCACCCGCATTCAACGGAACAAAACCATACATTACTTTGATTGATTTGATGCATTCTTCATACATACAATTCCAAAAATTCAAAATTAAAAATAAAAATAAAAATTGGAAGAAGTTTATTCTATCTTTGTAATTCATTCCCACAACCATCACTGAGTTCATAGTACGCACGTAGTTCCTTCAAATAACAAAACGAATCATAGCAACAAGTAATGAATCCACGGATAAACAAATTTGAATAATAACAGGTAGGTAGTATTGATGTTCTTCTTTCTTCCGATCTTGAATCTGGATCCCATGATAATCACCTTCCATTTTTTGCGTTTCCACCACCAATACCCCCCTAAAATTTACAGCAGGTGGAAAAAGAAGCAGCCCAGTGGCAATTTCGGGAACGGGGAAGTAGTTTGTTACTACTGATGATAGGGGGAATTGGTGTACCTGTAAGTCTGTGGGAGGCCAGCTGCTTTATCAGATCTAGTGAGGATAGCTTTGGTGATCTCGGACTTGAGCTTGTAGAGGATGTGGAACCAGCTGCCTCTGTTCTGGGACCCCAAGGCCTTGGCCTCCTCCTCGTTCATCTCCAGATCTTGAGCGAAGACAGGCTTCTTAGACAAGATCCAAGCCAGACCCCAACCCCACCAGGTCTTGATGGAGTCGCCGGCGTGCTGGCCCATGGCCGACAGGGACTTGGATCTGTGGATGGCCCAAGTCGTTGCAGGGGAGGCGATTGGCTGGATGTTTAGGGATAGGGAAGAGAGTCTCCTCCGGAGTACGCCTCCCTGTTCACCTCCTTCAGGCTGCTGGGAGACTGGGAGTGCGGCGGAGCGGCTCTTGTGGAGGATTGAACTCATGATTCTTTCTTGTGACTGGAGAATGATGAGGAGAGGAGAGGTTCAGAAGAAGGGGGGGGGGGGAGAAAAAGAATGGAACGTGTAAAGGAATACGAGGGAATAAAAGAAGAAGAAGAAGAAGAAGAAGGACAGCTAGAAATTTGGAAAGAAATGAAAAGGCACAGGCTGGTGTATTTGTGGTGGTATTGGTGTGTGTGGGGTTGAGCTGGCGGTGGGGATGATGACGTGGCGAGGCTTTGCTTCTCTTTCCTTCATGCTGGGCTCCACCTATCTCAATTTTCCAATTGTCCTATGTACATTACTTGTCGTTTTACAGGTGACTGTAATTACTTGCCTAAAATTTAAAATACACATTGTTATGGGAACCGGACCGGTTCCTTCGCTCAGACAGCCACGACCGGGAATCTCACTCAAGACCGAAACCGGCTTTGTGGTTTGGGCTTGGAAGTTAAACCGGTGGTTGAACCAATTTTTACGATTTATAATCCAACAGGTTTATGTTTTTACTCGTATTTTATTTTTACTTTTTATTTTTATTTTTTAGTATTTGTTTATGTTGTTTTGTATTTTTTTAATCTACTTATTTTTTTTTCATTTTGTACTCAACACCATACCAACTCATGACGAATTTGGAATGAAGGCGCATACATATGTCGACTAGAGCTGTTTGCCCGGTTTGCAATCAAGGTGAGGAATGTGAGCTTCACATTCTTCGGAAATTACATTGAGCTTGTGATAATTTCCTTTGCAGCTGTACTAGCTAGCTAATGTGTTTCGACTGTTAATGTAATATAATTTCAACCTGCTGGAAATGGATAGTGTATAAAGATGCCAGAGGGGATACTGAGTACGTTAGGGTTAGGGTTTTGCTCATCAACCAGGCGAAGACTAGATGCTTAATCATACAGAGGACTGAAAAAAGAAAGGAAAACAAAGTACGCTGACGTGCTTTTGTGAGTTGCTTCTTCGTGCGCTACACAGATCACTTTGTCTCCTAATGTTGGTTACCTTCTCCAGAGAGATAAGCCGAGCATTCTTCCTGTCTTGAGTAGTTGATCATTATTATTGTACACACAATGACTGGCAGTTAGGATCATGTAAAATTCAGTCTTTGTATGACGTTACAGTACAGGAGCTGCTTAGCATGCCAATTAATTGCATTCAGTTATTGTACACTGAAGCAGCTCTAACATATCTATCTGGGTTCAGGAAAAGATCCATCAAACTCATGCTTAAGCTTTCGAATCAAACATAGAAACCTACATCGCATCCTTTTATCCCTTCATTCCTATCCCACCTCAATCTTTCTTTCAACCAAATCATTCATACTGACTAGAGCCTGAATCCAAGTGCCACCTATAAACCAGAAGAAAGCCACAGCCTTATCCCAATGCATCTGAAATATACCATCTACCTGCATTGCACCTCCTAAGAAGATACCCGTAGCAAACCTGAGCTTTTGTCTTGTCGTGAAAAATAAAAAGCCTGGGTTGTCATTTCTTGGCCTTGGAGAACCTGAGGCATCTGTACTTCTCACCACTCACAGTTATTTCAAGAGCACCATCTTGATTCGATGCTGTTCCCATCAGCATGCTTTTCTCTTTCTCCAGATTCTCTTTCTCCATCTTCAACCTTGCTTCTTGTTTTGCTATCTCTGCCTGCACCATACAATTGTACAATCTGTGAATATATGATGATGTACACGACCAAAAGCTGTATCAATTCATAACGTGCCGAGAATCTCCTGATTTAATTTCCGTCCCTGTAATCGTTAGCACCATTCATACATCACATACCAGGGAACCTCCTCAACGTGGAAACATAAAAAAGGCTTCTACTTTCAGAATACCCAAGCTAGAATTTCACACGAATTGATCAATCTTGGCAATATTCAAGACTGGAAAGCAATTGCAGAGCTGGGGAATGAAAGGAAAGAAAGAGCTAGTTAGGTTACCTCGCGGCGAGAAAGCTCAGCCTTCCAGGCAGCTTCACGCTCGGCGACCTCTCGTTCTCGCTCTTGGATGTAGCTTTGCATCTCCCTCTCCTTCATAATACGTTCTTGAATGTCGGAGTCCAGTGCTTCTTTCAGTTCCTCCACGAATTTGTTCACCACCACTTTTATCCTCAAAGACATCCCTCCCGCCCGCCGTGATCTCCCACAACTCTCTTCAGTCAACGCATATGCAGAGCGCTACCAGAGAAAAATTTCCAGACCATTACTTTACACTACCATTTCCTAGATTCCCACTTCCCAAGTACACGCAAAGAATGCTTCTGAACAAGAAAGGAGTAGAACTATGATGCAGGAGGGAGAAACCAGAGAATGTTGCAATGAACAAGCAAGAACGAATACGTCAAAAGACGGAGACCCCAATTCTTCTATTGGGTACCGTCTATTCGTCTTCCCGAGAAAGGTAATCCAAAATGACGTCGTTTAGATACGAGGTCAATCATCCAGGCCTCTCCTTTCAGCGCGTTAATTCTCCTCCAATGAAACGCATCGCCCCAGGCTAAAGCCGCCGCCTTCACCGCCCGTCTCGCCGCCGACAGATCCTTCCTCCTCCTCCTCATACACTTCTCTGATCTTGGAATTTACTCAGTTATGCTATCAAACAGGACATACCCTACCTCAAGCCCTCCGCCTTCAATCACACCTCCTTTCTTCTCCGCACTCTCCCCGCACTTTCCTTCTCAACATCTTGCTCAGTATATACGTCAAATTACGTCACTTGCAACACGCCCGCAACTTGTTCGACCAAATGCCTCATATAAATGCAGTGTCCTGGACCACCATCATATCTGCTCATAATGTCCCTGACCTTTCCCACAAAGCCCTCGAGTTTCTCGTTTCTATGCTTCGCCATGGCATTATCCCTAACATGTTCACATAGTCTTCTGTCTTGAGAGCCTGTGCATCCGTGTCTCATCTGTTCAACTCTCCCAGCTCCATTCCAGCAGTTTCAAACATGGGTTGGAATCCGATGTATTCGGCAGGAGTGCCCTTATTGATACTTACTCAAAATGGGGTAGCTTCGGAAGTGCACTCAATGTGTTTGATGAGACGGTGACTGGCGATTTGGTGGTTTGGAATTCAATCATTGCTGCTTTTGCACACAACAGTGATGGCCATGAAGCTGCATCTTTTCAAACGAATGAAGAGATCCGGCTTATGCGGGAGCAACCCTCGCTGACAAGCGTTCTGACTGCCTGTACCAGTTTAGCGCTTCTGGAACTAGTGAGGCGGGTTCAAATTCATGTGTTCAAGTATGATCAGGACTTGATCCTGAATAACGCGCTCCTTGATATGTATTGTAAATGTGGCAGCTTGGAAGATGCCAATACCATTTTCACTAGGATAGTTGACAAGGATGTCATCTCCTGGAGCACCATGCTAGCGCAAAATGGTTATAGCAGACGGGCACTGGAGTTGTTCGAGTCTATGAAGGGTTCTTGCATAAAACTCAACTACATTACTCTTCTTGGTGTTCTGTTTGCTTGCAGCCATGCTGGGTTGGTAGAGGATGGCTGGCGCTATTTTCTATCCATGCAGAAGATTTATGGGATTGATCCTGGCAGGGAGTACTATGCTTGTATGCTTGATCTTCTTGCAAGGTCAGGGAAGCTCCAAGAAGCAGTTAAATTGATGGAGGAGATGGATTTTGAGCCAGATGTAGTGATGTGGAGAACTTTACTTGATAGGTGTAGGGTTCACAAGAATGTGGATCTGGCAATCCATGCTGCTGAAAGATTTTGAAGCTAAATCCACAAGATGCTGGAAGCTGCATAATCCTGTCTAACATCTATGCAAATGCTCAAAGGTGGGACGAGGTTGCCAAGATAAGGAAGGCAATGAACGAGAGAGGGATCAGAAAAGAACCTGGATGCAGCTGGATTGAAGTGGATAAACAGATTCACGCTTTCACTCTAGGAGATGACTCACACCCACAATCAATGACATTAGTGTCCAGCTGGACTTGCTGATTCAACTCATGGGAGAAGCTGGTTATGTCCCGGACACCAATTTTGTGCTCAAGGACCTGGAAGGGGAACAGAGGGAGGATTCCCTGAGGTATCACAGCGAGAAACTGGCAGTCATGAATGGTCTATGAATTTGCCCCAGGGTCAAGTAATTTAAAATTAAAACTAAATAAAGGCGGACAGTTTTATCCTATTCATTACGGGGAAATTTAGTTTAAATTTCCCGTCCCGTTCTAACCGGATATGTCCAGTTCCAACTGCTCATTAGGTCTTATGCAAATTAATGGTCTTCAATCCTCACATGTGCCTCCAAATAAACCCCATCTTCTAAATGTGGCTTCCGCCAATTGAACCCCACCCTCCCCCAAAAGTCACTGTTGCTGCTGTCATATAAGTATATCACCCAACTCCTGTCTTCTCGCCTTCCGACAGGTCTGCATTAGGGGCCACCCCGTGTATCAGAATGATCGAAGATCGATCAATGAACTGAGAAGAAAGGAAGAGAAATGCAGAGAAGAAGAAGATAAGAATGAAGGTCTGAAAACCAATATCGATTCAATTCGTTGGTTGGGTTTTTATACTAAACCCAACGGTAACTTCAACAGTAAAACTGAAATGTAAAAACGCGGGTAAAAACACGTGTCCCAATTCGATACATGCGTAATAAAAACAAACGGAACATAAAACTCGTCGTTTCAATTAAGCTCCAATTCCTTTTGCGTCTTCACGTTGACTAACGGTCATTGCCTCCATTTCCGTCTGTTCTTCATTTCTCCGTTTGTTCTTCATTGCTTGACTTGATCGAGCTGCATTTGATACCCTCCCACAAGTTGGAGAGTAGATATCGTATACTCCCAACTTGCTCAACAGTTGCTGCAAGCGAGTTCGATGCAATGCCTTAGTAAACACATCCGCAGGCTGATCATTCGTTCCAATGTGCTTCAGCACTATCATACCAGACTTGATTCTCTCTCGTGTAACATGACAATCAATCTCAATGTGCTTGGTTCGTTCATGAAACACAGGATTTTCCGCTATGTAAATAGCTGACTTATTATCACAGTAAACTTCCATTGGCACATGTATATGAATTCCCAACTCTTTGATCAGTTCTGAAATCCACTGTAACTCACAAACCAAATGTGCTATCGCCCTGTATTCTGCTTCTGAAGAAGACCTGGACACAGTTCCTTGCTTCTTAGACCTCCACGTTATTAACGAGTCACCAAAATATGTGCAATAACCAGAAATAGATTTCCTGGTGTCAGGACACGCTGCCCAATCCGAATCACAATATCCAGTTAGAGAAGGATTATTGGAGGACTTATATATCAAGCCCTGTGCTGGTGAAGATTTTAAGTACCTCAACACACGATGAGCTGCTTCTAGATGCACTCTACATGGTTCATTTTGAAACTGGCTAAGTTGTTGGACAGCAAATGTGATATCTGGTCTTGTGATCGTTAGATAGTGCAATCTCCCAACCAGATTCCTGTACATAGATGGATCTTCCACTGGATCCCCTTGCTTTGCACTCAACCTTAAATTGACATCCATAGGGCTCTTACTTCCCTTGGCTTCCAAGAAACCTGTATCTGTTAGCAATTCAACGCAATACTTCCTCTGATTCATCACAATTCCATGTCTTGAACGAGCAATTTCAAGTCCCAGAAAATACTTAAACTCTCCCAAATCCTTTATTTTGAACTGCTTATGTAGGTAACTCTTTACTTCCTTAATCAGACCTAAATCCTTTCCAGCCAATATTATATCATCAACATAAACCAACAGTATCACTTGTGACCGTTCAGCCCTTTTAACAAACAATGAGTAGTCTGAACTGGTTTGTTTAAATCCATACTTCAGTAAGGCACTTGTTAGCTTAGCAAACCATTGTCTACTAGCCTGTTTCAAGCCATAGAGAGATTTTCTAAGCTTTAAACATGTACCTGGTGGTGCATCCAACCCTGCTGGTATCCTCAGATAGACTTCTTCATTCAGATCCCCATGTAAGAATGCGTTGGATACATCCATTTGCTCAAGATGTAAACCCTGAGATGCAGCTATTGCCAATAGTGTCTTCACTGTATTAATTTTAGCCACTGGTGAGAAGGTGTCTACGAAGTCCACACCTTGTATTTGGTCAAAGCCTTGTGCCACTAATCTTGCCTTGTGTCGTTCCACACTTCCATCTGACTTCAATTTCAGTTTGAATACCCACTTTGTTTCCAGCTTATGAAACACTTCTGAGTCTGGAACCACATCCCACGTATGATTCTCATTGAGAGCACTAAGCTCACTTTGAACAGCTACATTCCAATGTGGATCCTTCATGGCTTCTTTGTAAGTCCTTGGTTCCTGTTGAATCATGACACTTAATGCAAAAGTTTTAAATTGGTCAGAAAGACCATCATATGATACCACAGATGCAAGAGAATGTCTAGTGACACTGGCATTTAGGTGATAATCTTGTAGATGTATAGGTGGACGTCGAGTCCTAGTGGAAGCTCTGACATCCAGCAGAACAGGTTGTTGTCCCTCCCCTGCTGGATGAATCTCAGGGATCAGAGATTCTGCATCATCCTCACTATCAGTAAGCGAACCCTGCAGCTGGGATGAGTGATTAGTAACATGTGAATTTGGTCCTGGAGCCACTGACACTGAATGATGAGAGGAACTAGGATTATTTGGAAGGTTAGTTGGTTGTTTAGATATAGTGACTGGAACATCAATGTGGACAGGAGGGGAAACAAGAATTTCTGACTCAAGAGGTAAAGTAGAAGAAACAGAATTTGACTTAAAAGGAAAGATGTTTTCATAGAAGACCACATCTCGAGATATAAAAATTTTTGTGGTGGAAAGGTCAAGCAATTTGTATCCTTTAATGTGTGAAGGAATACCAATAAGAACACTTTGTCTAGCACGAGGGTGAAATTTTCCACGATTATGAGCTAGAGTTGCAGCGTATGCTAAACATCCAAAGACCCTGACAAGGTTAAGGTTGGGTGGTTGATTATAGAGTATTTCATAGGGAGTTTTGTTATGAATGGCAGAAGAAGGAGTTCTATTGATCAGATAAACAGAATGGAGAACAAAATTGCTCCAGTATATGAGAGGAAGACCAGACTGAAACTGCAAAGCTCGTGCTACATTTAGAATGTGTTGATGTTTACGTTCAACTTTTGTATTTTGTTGAGGCGTTTGAACACATGACATCTGATGAATTATGCCATGTACAGAATAGAATTCAGTCATATGAAATTCCTTCCCTTGGTCACTTCTTATCATTTTGACCTTAGTTTTGAACTGAGTGCAGACCATGTTACAGAAAAATTGCAACAAGGTTCGTGCCTCTGACTTATACTTCATCAAATAAATCCAGACACCTCGAGAATAATCATCAACAATAGTGAGAAAGTACAGAAAACCATCGTGTGATTCAGTTGATAGAGGACCCCAAATATCAACATGGATTAGATCAAATATTCCATTGACAGTAGTCTGACTGCTGTGAAAAGGAAGACGTTTATGTTTGGAAAAATGACAAATAGAACAATGAGACAGATTTTCAGGAACAATGTTATGGTTATGGCTGTGTAGGATCTTGAGTTTTTCAGAACTGGGATGTCCCATTCTCCAATGCCAGAGGCTGATTTCTTCTGGTTGATAATTGTGGCTAACGGCTACTCGAGGTCTGTATGGAGTGGATTGAGGAGGAGATGGTGTGATATGTTTGTCAGTGGATTGGAGGTGATATAGTCCTCTAGTCTGAGTGGCTAAACCAATCATCTTGCCTGTTGTAAGGTCTTGTAGCTGGCATTTATTTGATTGGAAAATTAGTGAAATAGGGAGATGAGAAGTTAGCTTGCTAACAGAGACTAGATTGAAATGAAACGTTGGCACACATAGAACGTTATGAATGACTTGACCATGAGGCAATTTTCACAGTGCCAACATGACTAACAGACATAGGGGAAGAATCAGGGAGGTAAACGTTGACTCCTATGACAGACTTATAGGACAGAAAGTGTTTAGTGGAACAGGTTATGTGGTCAGAAGCGCCAGTATCCAAAATCCACAAGTCAGCTAAATCAGGACATGAACCAGCAGACAGAGTAAACTTACTTGAATCGTTTGGAAGATTTGGAATTCCTGATCCTAAGATGGTGGACTTGGATTGCTGGACTGATTGCAATAGTTGCTTCAACTGAGCTAATTCAGCATTAGTCAGAGAAAGAGCAGCAGCTACAGTAGGAACTTGCTGTTGGTCCACTGCTCCAGCAAAATGATGATTTTGTGTTACTGCATTGGTAGTTGAGTTCTGAGCATTTTGTTCCTGCTGCTTTTTCCATTTCAATCTTCTGCACTCGTCCAGGATGTGTCCTTCCTTCTTACAATATCTGCAAAATTTCTTTCCAGCTTGATTATAATCTCTGGAATTACCAAAACTAGCAGCCATGATCAATTTTGTATCAACTTCTGATGGAACAGCAAATGCTACATTCTGCACCGCTTTGTCCTTTCCAATCATCAAACCACCTTTGAGCTTCTCTTCATGTTGTAAAGCTGTATCATATGCTGAGCTAATTGTTGGCAAGGGAGTCATCATAAGTAACTGAGTCCTGACAACGTCAAAATCTTCATTTAATCCTCTAAGGAAACGGATGAGATAGTCCGTGTCCTGCTTCTCCTGAAATGCAACGACTGCTGCACAAGGTAAAACACTAGCTGGTGCACAATTACAAGGCACAATGGGTGAAAACTGGCTATACTCTTCCCAGAGACCTTTAATCACTGTATAATACTGAGTAACAGACATCTGACCCTGCTTGCATCCATGTATTTCATCTTGTAAGTTGGCCATCTTCAAGGCATTTGCCTGTCCAAATCTTCGTTTTAATTCTTGCCATAATATTTGAGCATTCTCATGATTAAGAACACTTCTACGTATTTCTGGATGCAATGAGTTTGCAATCCAGCAGAGTACCATAGTATTGCAAGCATCCCAAAGAGGATATCGATCACTAGCAGCAGCAGGTGGAACTATTGATCCATCAATGAAACCTACTTTATGTTTAGTTTTCAATGCAAATCTGACGGATCTGCTCCACATTTGGTAGTTTGATCCATCAAAAACAGTATTGACTATGGACTGTGACAAGTTCTCATTAGGATTTAAGTAGTAAGGGTTACCAAATGTCAGATTAACCGTGTTCATTAGTGAAGCATCTCTGCTCCGACGAGCATTTCCGACAGATCCAAATGTGAATCCTGTATTGTGCTGTGGATTAGTTCGTTCATCCTCATCATCATCATCGTCGTGAGCTGGATTCATTGCTTAGATTTAGGGTGATCTAACCAGCTCTGATACCATATCAGAATGATCGAAGATCGATCAATGAACTGAGAAGAAAGGAAGAGAAATGCAGAGAAGAAGAAGATAAGAATGAAGGTCTGAAAACCAATATCGATTCAATCCGTTGGTTGGGTTTTTATACTAAACCCAACGGTAACTTCAACGGTAGAAACCGAAATGTAAAAACGCGGGTAAAAACACGTGTCCCAATTCGATACATGCGTAATAAAAACAAACGGAACATAAAACTCGTCGTTTCAATTAAGCTCCAATTCCTTTTGCGTCTTCACGTTGACTAACGGTCATTGCCTCCATTTCCATCTGTTCTTCATTTCTCCGTTTGTTCTTCATTGCTTGACTTGATCGAGCTGCATTTGATACCGTGTCCACACTTCCCCCAGGGCCCCAGCGAGTACGGCCTCTCCGACGACCTTCTTCCAGCAGCTGCCCCTGCCTTCGTCTTTTTCATCTCTTCCTCTTTCCGGTTTCTTCGTTGTTGTGCTTCCTCACCAAACATGCTTCTCTGCAATTTGTGTCTGGAGGCTCCACTGCCTGAACTCTGTCTTCGCCTCCAGGACATGTGGAAGCTTGGGAACCACCCCCCCCCCCCCCCCGGATCACCATTTCGCATTCGGCACAATGTGGACCGACCCCGAGGTCCGTATACTTTACATACCTATACCGTCTTTTCAATTGCTCAATGTGCCTGTCCGATTCAGCTTTGTGTTTGTTGTTGTTGGTTGCATTCCTTAGGGAGTGCGTATACAGGGAGACTCCCACCGAAACTTGGCTGTCGTCCTCCGAAAACGCATTGTTGCGGGGTCTGTGTGCAAAATCACTTATTTTACCCTTCGCTCTCCCCGCCCAAGTTTCCAAACCTGCAACTTCCCCCATTGGATCAGTTTGGCTCCTTCTACTCGCTTCGAACTGGAACCTGTTGATGCACCCCCATTTGCACCGGAAACTTTCGAGTTGGTGCCCTTTGCAAACTTCTCTTCCCGCGTTATACCACCTTGCCCTTACTGACAGGTATCCCCGCCTCGGTTCGTTCCTTTTCGTTTCGCATGAATCCTGCCTTGTGTCGATTGGTGTTGGCGCCTATAACTTCGGCTTAATTGCCAGTTCCTGTAGATTTCATCAGGAAGATCGTTGCGGTGGGCCAGCCAAACTATGTTGAGCGCCTTAGCGGCGTCTCTCCAGTTCAGGAACTCACCGTGGTAGATGTCGGGTAAGTTCGACTCCTTACCTCAACTGGTATTGTTGTAACCTTCTCTAAGATTACCCTTTCTCTGTATGTCTCCCTAGCGGACTCGAAATTTAAAGTCTCCCTTTGTTCTGAACTCTCGACTGTTATCGTTCCGGACATTGTCGCCCTCGACGACTCCTCCAACCCCATCATCGTCCTGTTCGCTTGCTTCCGAATAGGCCCCTTCCTAGGTTTGTCAGCATCCCACCCGAATTGCCATTGTCCGTTGTGTTTATTCATTTCCATGTGCGTACATAAGGCATGTTCATAAATGTTATGCCTCTCTTTTAAGGTACAACAAAGGCTACAAGTGGTCCGGTAAGTCGCATCTTCATGGATCCACAAATCCTTGAGGCCAATGCTCTTCGTCACGTGAATGCATTTTGTCGTTTAGGTGGTGTTCATACGTTCGTCGTGCATCTTACCTACTAAACCTTTTATTTTTGGTGTTACATGTTCCTACAATGACGATAATATCCTCTTCGCTTTTGTTATGCAATGACTATTCACAAAAGCAAAGGAAAAACTCTGGAAGAAATTGGGATCTACTTCCATCATCACTGTTTAGTCACGGCTAATTATATGTTGCCGTCTCATGGGTGCCCTCAGTAGCTGGGGTGCACATTGTCATGGATTCTACTGCTTGCAGCCAACCAAAGAACACACGCAATATAGTCTACCATGAAATATTTGGCGATTTACGGCCATAATAGACCGCCCCTCTGTACATACAATGTTGTACTCAGCGTAATAAAAGAATGCACCTTTTACATTACATGTCTTCTTATAAATTATATAGACAAGGTGTCTCATATGCGGGTAAGAAAGCATACATCGCATGGTTATTCACGGTTAAGTAGTATCCCCCAACCCTAGTTAGGACTAGAAAGAACCTCAGAATATGTGGTGACTGTCATCAGTTTATGAAACTTTTTACAAAGTTGGAGAAGAGAAGCATCGTCATAAGAAATCCCATCCTGTACCACCATTTCTCTGATGAAGTTTGCTCATATAAAGATTACTGGTAACAAGCTCCTGTTGGGCACAGGTGGACAAGCCATTTGCCCTTCTCAATCTTTCTCTAAGTTGTTCAACTTCGAGCTCGAAACAAAGCGATAACTGAATTTCGGTTTTTTGTTGTTGGTGTTGTTGTAAACTAGTCAAGCTAATTATTCTTTTTAGGCAATGGCTATTCGTTGTAAAATTATAAGAAAAGTCAAATGACCACAAGTTCCTGGAATCAAATTTGATGAATTCAATTCATAGCTAAATCAAGAGCACCATGATTACTGGGGAGAATGGACACATGAAGGATAAAAGAGGTCAACTTCAATTAGTACAAGGTAAAATCAAGTTGCAGGAGTCTTCTCCTCTAATTGAAGGGATGAAAATGTGAAAAGTTGTCAGTTTTACAAGGGCATAAATACAGCTCGTCTCTGTGATATTTGGTGTCAGTATGCTTTAAAGAAGATTCAAAAACTCTAAATTATCGACTTATACACCTTAATGCCTTTCAGATCCTCAACTTGGCTCAAGAACTATAGCAAATCAACAATGTTTTATGTTATTACAAGTCATGCTGTGGAAACCTGCTTCTACTTCAAATGGTTGCAAATTCATGATTAATCCCTGGAAGCAAGAAGAGACTTGAGTGTTCTATTATCAGATGGGTGTACATTGATGACAAATCCTTAGAGGGTTGATAAATTGGAAAGGCACTTACAGTTGGAGAAGGGGTATTGGCCTTGAGGAAAGGCATCCTAATAGAGATGATCTCTCGCCTCCAGCCTTCAATCTAGCCTTCAACAACTCAAAACTGAAATGCCTAAAGTTTGTCATTGCCTCAATGCTCTTGAAGAGATTCTCAACTGCACTATTTTCATACAGCTTTGATCCGTGAAATTTTCATATCTCCTCCTATGAATTACAGTAAAATTTGTTATGTTAAAAGAAAGTAATTCCCCGTCTTCACTTACTGTTTCATTATTCTCTCTCATCTCTTCTCTTTTTCCCGGGCTTTTCCGCTGTTAACTTTTCTTGCGAGGTTGGGCCTGTTGGCCCTCAGGCTTTTTGTTTCCCATGGGCTACGCCTCAGCTTATTTCATTTGCGTTTTCAGATTTTGGGCCTTTTGTTGGCATGCGAGTCAATCTGATTTTTGGTGACGGGTGCTTCTCATCCCCTGCGTTTCCTCTTCCCTTCTGCTTTGCGGCTGCGGCGTTGCCACACGTTGCAGGACTTTGCGGCTGGTGCACCGTCACAGCTCTTCAATTATCGTGTTGCATGCCCCATTTGTCTGACATACCTTCGCGCCATGTATTCAGAGTGTTGACTTCCGTCCCGTCGCGTCGAACACTTTGCCTCGTGCTCTCTATGGCCTAGACATGCTCCTTTTCTGTGGCCTAGGCATGCTCCTTTGCGGTGTATAGCCTATGTCGTATTACCGCCCCTCAGTTGCCCATCACGTTCGATGTAGTATAAATATGTTATTTTTCCCTCTTTTTTCCCAAACCCTCAATTCTTCCCTGTTCTAGTGCTATGCCTCTGCCTCTTAAACATATGGAAAGTTGACAACCCTGCGACGCCTGATCAGTGGTTTGCGTTTGGCACGTTGTGGGCGGATGAGGAGGAATTATTTTGTGACAGTGCTGCTTCTTCTTATGTTTAATTGTTAGTCAACTTCTATGGTTAATATTGATTATGGATGTGGATGGATGATATAGTTATACAAAGCAATCAATTGAAAACCTTTGATTCATGTTTTGGCATGTATACTTTGATCACTTGTCTTATTAGAAATTAATGAAATCATGACATGGATTTGATATTGTTTATGTTATTAGTTTGATTGTACCGTTAGTATTTTTCTATTTTCATTTCAGTTTGTTCCAGATACCTATTTGAAGAAGTTGCCAATGTGGTTATGTAGGAATCAAAGGGTGAAATGCAACCATCCCTGAACACATGCTTCATAATGTTGGATTATCTCCCCTGCAAAATATTGCATTACACATAAATGGAGTTTTGGGCACACCCTTTCCGCAACAAGCTTTCCTCTCCTCAATGCATCCTAAATTTGATCTTGAGTCACTATTGTTTTAAGTTAAATTCTTTGTTTACTTTTGTGAACAGGCTAAATGATTAGAATTATTAGAAGGTTTATGGTTTTATATTGATTAATCATTCCAAATCTAAACCCTATGTTAAATCTAATCTGATTGGATATCTAAATAGGAACAAATTAAGTGTATGTAGGTTGTTGTTTATCAGATTGAGTAAGTACGAAAAGGGAAATTGGACAAGCATATCAAGGAATATAGTGGTGTTAAGAGCACATATGCATGTGGCAAGTCATGCACAGAGGTACTTCCTTAGGCAGAGTTCAGTCGAGAAAGAGAGGAAAAGGTCTAACATCTATGACATTACCAAATTTGATATGAACGTTCTTTCTCATTTTTCATTGCAAGGACAGAATCACATGCAACAACCATTAACATGATATAACGTAACTAAATTAAAATGAATATTGAATGTGAGATTCATCGATGAGTTGCTTGAGATGTTAGGACTATGCCGTTATTTTGCTTAATTGTGGGTCCATAAGCTTGGAAGATTTCTTGAGCCGAGACTATGGATACATGAAGTTGATATGTTGGTGATGAGTAAAAACCAAACACAAGGATGATTAGGGGAGTTTTCACTTTTGAATATGGTGGCAATATCTTTAAGTATGAGCAAGCCATGGTGAGCCCTTTCTATAGTTTGATGATAATAATGATCATATGGAAAGTTTTTTCTTGGTGATGAACTGAATACCGAGTTGTTATCTGACTTTTTATAATAGACATGAAATGTGTCTATCGTCTTTCATTTTGCTTTGGATAAGAGTGCATCTGCCCATATGTTATTAATTTATGAATTAGCTTATTTTTGCAAACCATGTCACTTCTCTTGCCCGGTTTTGTATGTATTCTACTAAATAAATTTAAACACGGGTTGTTGCGTCTTCCTCAACTCCAGTGAATGTTATACGACAATCCGCGATGTTTTCTGGAAAACAAACCATTTTATTAAAAAAAATCACTTTAAGTGATGAATTTGGTTATTTGAACTCTATATGATTCAGACAATCCAAAATGATCGACTTCTAATAATCAGTAATTACACCTGCCACTTGGCATAAAAATAATCCATTTCCTACCAGCCTTGATTTCCTAGGCTATAAGTTTACTGTTTAGGGATTTCATTACCATGAGTTAATCTGAACATGAACTCCACGGAGAAGGTTACTTTTATTATTTTAAATAATTATAATTACATTACTCCCCGAATGTTAAGGAGAGAAAGAAAGGAAACAGAAAAATGAGATGAGAATGCGAAATGGCGGATCCAGTGTCGTGATCACGATATCATCATCCGCAGTAACATCGCCATCTGTACGTTTAGCATCCTCCGTCCACTATCGCACCGATTCTCCTCCGGTTGATATGAATTACCAAGTTCGACTGTAAGTGATGTGCTCTTATCAGTCAGAGGCTTCGATCGATCCGATGCAGAGATAGGTAGGTAGATAGATAGACAGATCGGGATCCAACATGTCTGCCTGATCTCTTCCTTCTAAAGAAATCGGAATCTCCAGCTACCATCTCTTCATTCATGTCAGCTCCTGTAGCCCTCGGGGGTTCTTCCCGCTGCGGCCGTGCCCTAGGCCCGTCGCTGGACAAGATCATTAAGAATGCAGCATGGCGGAAGCACTCCCACCTCGTCTCCTCCTGCAAATCCGCCCTCGACATGCTCCAATCTCTCTCCGACCTCCCTAATCACGACCCTGACTCCCCGCTCTTCTGCATCCCCGCTGCCGATTCACCTCTCCTTCTCCAGCCCATCCTCCTAGCCTTGGACTCCAACCACTCCAAGGTCGCCGAGCCAGCACTTGAATGCGCTTACAAGCTCTTCTCCCTCTCCCTCATACGCGGCGAGGCCGATCCTGCCTCCATTTCCCCTTCGCTCATTCTCAGGCTCCTCGACGCCGTTTGTCGGTCCTGCTCCATTGGAGACGAGGTTCTCGAGCTCTCTGTCCTTCGTGCACTCCTCGCCGCCGTCAGATCCCCTTGCCTTTCCATTAGCGGCGAGGGATTGGCCAGTATCATTAAGACCTGCTACAACGTTTACCTAGGCGGCACCAATGGCACCAATCAGATCTGTGCTAAGTCCGTTCTTGCTCAAATTGTCCTCATTGTTTTCACCAGAGTCGAGGAAGATTCAATGGATATTGTTCTTAGAACTATCTCCGTTGGCGAATTGCTCGAGTTCACTGACAAGAATCTCAATGAAGGGAGTTCTATTCATTTTTGCCAGAACTTCATCAATGAGGTGATGTCTGCGGCTGCTGCTGAAGACATTCATCTCCCCGTACATGTTCCTTCACCTGAGGTGAAGCAGGAAAATGGTGGTGCAACTGATGGATCTGCTGTTGGTGATAATGCGTCCAAAGTGGCGGATGACAAAGGTGAATCCGATAATGGAGCTCAGTCTCAGCCTGTTGGTGCCGATACTGATGCTGCGGGTGCTGAAGCTACTGGGGATAGTAAAATTAGGGAGGATGGCTTTCTCCTTTTTAGGAATCTTTGCAAGTTATCTATGAAGTTTTCCTCCCAAGAGAATCCAGATGATCATATTCTGCTGAGAGGCAAGACGTTGTCACTGGAGTTGATCAAAGTTATAATGAACACTGGTGGTCCATTGCTGCGAAACAACGAAAGGTAAGTCATTTCTACTATATACTTAATTCTGAACCACATTCATTTCCCCTGTTTGCAATGCTTTAATATAGACAGAATCACAGAATGAATGCCATAGGTTGGTTAACAGATGATGTACTAGCTAACATTGTCACGTCTATCCACTTAAAGTTGAATTTCGATGAACATCTTCCTTTTTTCTGTTTATTTTTTTCAGGTTTCTTACTGCTGTCAAGCAATACCTTTGCTTGTCATTGTTGAAGAACAGTGCATTGTCAGTCATGGCTGTTTTCCAGCTTCAGTGCTCTATTTTTATAATATTGTTGTCAAAATTCAGATCTGGATTGAAAGAAGAAATTGGGATATTCTTCCCAATGCTCATTCTCCGAGTGCTTGAGAATGTTAACCAGCCTAGTTTCTTACAGAAAATGACCGTTCTAAATTTCCTGGAGAAGATTTTCTTGGATCCGCAGCTTATAATTGATCTTTTTGTCAACTATGACTGTGATGTGGAGTCTCCCAACTTATATGAAAGGTATTATACTTTCAGTTAGATATGTGTGAATTAAATACTTATGTTATTAGTTTATATTTGTAATTTGTAATGTGCATAATGTGACAATGGACAACCTTGGATTGAATCTCTGGTTACGCTATGCTTCTCGAATTCTCGTATAAGAACCTACTTTTTACTTTATCTATTTGTGCCATTGCCTTCTCATTTTGGTTCTTTGTTCTGATTAATTCTTAACACTCATATGTTAATAGCAATGGCTATATATATTCTTCTTGAGCACATGTCTGAAAAACCATAAAGGCTGGATAACCTTCCTGTCAATACAAGTTTAGATCTAAAATTGAAGAATGGTAATGGAAAGGATATCCTCTCAGTATGTCAGGCTGTTGTGCAAGGAGTGTCTAGAAAACTCATGTTATCTTTGTTAATACATGTTCCAAACCATTTAATTGGTAAAGAAAATTGGTATTTTCATATAGGGCAGGTTAGGTAATGAAAACGAATCGAAGTTTCTCTAGACTTATGCTTTCAAAGTTGGCACGCTTGTTCAGATTTTATTGTATCTGATATATTATTCCTGTTTCTGGGCGAACTTTGGGCTACACATTTATGCTCCTCTCCATCTCTTTGTCATTTATTAATGTTTTTTTGTATACCTCTGTTTATATTTTGGATGGTAATGTATTTAAAACATGTATTAAAACCCTTATAATTCCATCAGACTTTTGCAGGACTGTCAACGGCCTTCTGAAAACTGCTCTAGGACCACCACCTGGTTCAACCACAACATTATCTGCAGCTCAGGACATTACTTTTAGGCATGAATCTGTGAAGTGTTTGGTTATCATTATCAAGTCCATGGGTACATGGATGGACCAGCAGCTCAGAATAGAAGAAGCCTATTTGCCTAAAAGCACAGAGATTTATACTTCAATCGAGAATTATTCAAACCCTAGTGGAGAAGATGGTAGTATCCCGGACTATGATTTACATACAGAAGTTACCTCTGAATCTTCAGATGCTGTTACTCTAGAACAGCGACGGGCTTATAAAATGGAACTCCAGGTAGATTAAAACATTCTTGGTTTTTATAATTCATGTTATTATGCTGGCCTGTTTCACTGAACTCAATTTGACAAATATCTTGAAATTTTATCTTTTAAGTTTTAACACAGGCTTTTGGTACCTTCTATTTTAGATTTATTTGACTTGAATGGATTTGGTCTAGGCTTCCCTTAGTGACAAGCTTTACTCTGTTACATGCAGAAAGGTATCTCTCTATTTAATAGGAAACCATCAAAGGGTATCGAGTTTCTGATAAACAGTAAAAAAATTGGTGATTCTGCCGAGGAAGTTGCTGCATTCCTTAAAAACACCAGTGGCTTGAATGAGATAGTGATTGGAGACTATTTGGGTGAAAGGGATGAATTCTGTTTGAAGGTTATGCATGCATATGTAGACTCATTTAATTTCAAGGCAATGGGTTTTGGTGAATCTATAAGATATTTCTTAAGGGGCTTCAGGTTACCTGGCGAAGCACAGAAGATTGACCGCATCATGGAAAAGTTTGCTGAGCGCTATTGTAAATGCAATCCGAACTCATTTACCAGTGCAGATACAGCGTACGTCCTTGCTTATTCCGTCATAATGCTTAATACAGATGCACATAACAACATGGTGAAAGATAAGGTTTGTACCAACTGCTTTTCTTTTCCATTTATTTTTCTACTGCATGCACAGGTTTCATAAATTACTTCTTTTTTTCTCATTTCCACTGTTACTGGTTTCACTCTCAGTCATGATTGTCTCAGTAACCATGGTTTATTCTGCTTTTATGGTCTTGCCTCTCGTGATGTCCTGCCTTTCTACTTTGTTCCCTTGAAACCTCTCACGTCTCATTTTGGTTTCAGAACCCCTAGGCAGTTGTGTTGGTTGAATGGTTTTTTTTCCTGGATCTTTATATTTTTGTAGAGAAGAGGGTTGATTGATTTTTATGCTGCCATCCCATATTATGCATACATCTCCGATCATATTATTCTTGCCATTGGGATAAGAGAGATGCTGCTGGATTACTGTAGCATACGAAAACTGTTGATATTTACTTGATTTCATACCATTTAGTAGTGTCATGTATTGTTAGGATTGAAAAGATTTCAATGTGGAGTTGTATACCGAACTTGACTCGGATTTATCTTAGATTCTGACAGATGTATGCTGCATAAGGTTATGTTGTCTATCATTACATTTAGTTATCATCGTTCTAACTCCTTTGTTGTATCATGTGCTATTCAGATGTCAAAAGCTGATTTCATACGAAACAATCGAGGAATAGATGACGGAAAAGATTTACCTGAAGAATACTTGAGCACCATCTACGATCAAATTGTTAAAAATGAAATTAAGATCAAGGCTGATTCTGTGCCTCAAGCTAAGCAGGAAAATAGTTTTAATAAGCTTTTAGGTTTAGATGGGATACTCAATCTAGTAACATGGAAGCAGGCTGAAGAAAAGCCACTGGGTGCAAATGGGCTTCTAATTCGGCATATCCAAGAACAGTTCAGGGCAAAGTCAGGCAAAGCAGAGTAAGCAAGCGCATATTATATTTCGGTATTGGCTGTAGGCATAGTGTGCACGAAACTTGCTATTCTCATGTGCTTGTTGCTTTCTCAGTTTTCTAGGTGATTTTTTTTTTGAATTTGACTTTGAAATTGTCTATATGTGTTTATGCATCCATCATTTTTCCCATTCCGTTTCATTTTTACTTGAATGTGTAGAGTTCTGTAAACACTGTCCTGACATGTCTTTTGTGTTATTTTGGTGTTACAGGTCAGTTTATCATGTCGTAACAGATGTTGCAATTTTGAGGTTTATGGCTGAGGTCTGCTGGGGTCCTATGTTGGCTGCATTCAGTATGACCCTTGATCAAAGTGATGATAAGCTTGCTACTTCTCAGTGCTTGCAAGGATTTAGATACGCTGTGCATGTTACGGTAGTAATGGGAATGCAGACTCAGAGAGATGCTTTTGTCACATCCATTGCAAAGTTTACTTATCTTCACTGTGCTGCAGATATGAGGCAGAAGAATGTTGATGCCGTGAAGGTAAGCATTCAACTGTCTTGGCATCAATCTCTTTTGTTATGGGTTAACTATACAGGGAAGCAGGATTGGAGGTTTTCAAACTAGTTACATTCATACCCTTTGTTTCAGTATAGAGTTATGTTATATGAGAGAAGAAAATTTGTCGTTATGTTTCTTACTGAAGGATAAGGCTTCTCTTATAGAGGGTAGAATCAATGTTCATATTAATGAGGAAACTAAAGATAACAGACAATAACTTAGATAATTTCGCAGCCTTCATGCATCAGCATCAGTAATTTCCTACCCTTTAAATTTTCATTTTGGCTTTGGAATGTAGTACTTGTATTGTTATTCGCAAAGAACTGAAACCGGCATATAATACAGATGATGCATAAGCTCAAATTTTACAGAATCTGAGCATTTATATGTTTTCTTTGCAGGCAATTATAGCGATTGCTATTGAAGATGGTAATCACCTTCAAGAGTCTTGGGAGCATATTTTAACATGCCTTTCTCGGATTGAGCATCTGCAGCTGCTGGGGGAGGGTGCACCACCTGATGCATCTTTCTTGACTATTTCAAATACTGACCCAGATGAAAAAGCTTTAAAGTCCATGGGTAGTTACCCATCTCTAAAAAGAAAAGGAAGTCTGCAGAATCCAGCTGTAATGGCTGTTGTCAGAGGCAGTTCATATGATAGTACTGGACTTGGATTGAACACTCTGGGACCTGTGACCCCAGAGCAGATTAATAGCTTCATTTCAAATTTGAATTTGCTTGATCAGATTGGGCACTTTGAGCTGAACCACGTATTTGCTAATAGCCAAATGCTGAACAGTGAGGCTATAGTGGCTTTTGTAAGAGCTTTATGCAAGGTCGCAATATCAGAGCTGCAGTCCCCAACTGATCCTCGTGTATTCAGCCTCACAAAGATTGTTGAAATAGCGTATGATCTCTCTCTCTCTCCCTTCGCACTGAGTTCTTTCACTCTTTAGTCTCCCGTTCTTGCATGAAATTTGAGAATCAGAACTCCTGTGTAGAAATTGAATACCTTTCCTCATCCGGATATTTTCAGCTGAGCTCTTTTTTTTCACTTTTCCATTTCTCGTAACGTCTCCTTTAACAATTCTGATAGTACATAGAGGAATAGAATACTGAAAACGAAATGAGATGTACAATGCATTGGCAATGACAAACTGTTACTTTGCAGGCACTACAATATGAACCGCATCAGACTAGTCTGGTCCCGTATATGGAATGTTCTATCAGATTTCTTCGTTTCTGTTGGCTTGTTTGAAAATCTCTCAGTTGCTATATTTGTGATGGATTCACTGCGGCAACTTGCTATGAAGTTCCTGGAACGGGAGGAGTTGGCAAATTACAACTTCCAGAACGAGTTTCTTAGACCTTTTGTGATTGTTATGCAGAAAAGTGGATCCACAGAAATTAGAGAATTGATTGTTCGCTGTATCTCGCAGATGGTTCTTACTCGTGTGAATCATGTGAAATCTGGCTGGAAAAGTGTGTTTATGGTATGTTGAAGTTGCCTTCTATTTTTGGGTACAGTACCACCAATTAACGGGTACTTGCTTCTTTATTAAAATATTAGATCAAAATGCTGACATTTTTCTAACTCGATTTTTGAAATCTGCTTCTCTAAACGCTGCCTGCATTCGTCTTGGTTTCCAAGGACATTCAGATTGCTGATGATAGTTTACAACTGCCATCAACATGTTGTAGTCTTCTGATTTTTTTTGTTTTTCATATTATTGTGGCTCTGCAAGTATTCTTGATTTTGCGACTGTTGGGACAGGAAGACCTATGGTTTACAAAATACTTTTGTTGGCAGTGTTCATTCTGTTTATGGTGTTGTTATTTGCCTTGGGAACCAAAAATGGCAGTTCAATTTGCAGTAATCAATGTGGGACTCTATCTGTATCAGGTTCGTGCATATAGATGTCCTTGTCTGAACTTGTGTGGCCTACCACTGCTATTTCCAAGGGGTGCTTGAATGCTCGATTCTAACTGCCTAAGCTACATATCTTGCTCTGTTGGGAGTGAAGTTGGTCGATTTAAAAAAGACTTGAGTTGGTTAGAACTTGGATTTTATAAACGGTCATTCTGCTTGTTTTCGGGACATAGGATTTGCCCGTAACTATGTTGGACTTCAACCCGCTCATCACACCTTGCATTTGTTTTCAGGTTTTTACAGCTGCCGCTGCTGACGAACGGAAAAATGTTGTCCTGTTGGCCTTTGAAACAATGGAGAAGATAGTGCGGGAATACTTTCCTTATATAACTGAAACAGAAACGACAACATTCACGGATTGTGTTAGATGCCTGACTACCTTCACAAATAGCAGGTTTAATAGTGATGTGAGCTTAAATGCCATTGCATTTCTCCGTTACTGTGCTGTCAAACTTGCAGAAGGAGGCCTCAGTTGCAATGAGGTGAAAAAGGTTGATGATTCATCCAAGCCGGTGATGAACGAGGACACTTCAGATGAGCAAAATGTTTATGACAAGGATGATCATGCATCATTTTGGTTTCCTTTGCTCACAGGTAAAAGGAATGATGTCAAGCAAATTCTGCCGTAAATCGCAATGAGCAGTTAGTTAAATAAGCATGCTTAAACCGTCCCTTTGTAACTCATAATCATGGAAGTAGGCTCTTTTTTTTAACCCACCGTTAGTGGTTCAAAAGAATCTAAAAAATTGTTAAAAACAACTTTCTAGTGGATAGTATTTTGAAACGCATGCATGGTTGTGGATTCCCGTACCTGATGTTTTATGCTCTTCCAGGGTTGTCACGGTTGACCTCTGATCCTAGATCAGCAATTAGAAAGAGTGCCTTGGAAGTTCTGTTCAACATTCTCAGTGATCATGGCCATCTCTTCTCACGTGTGGTTTGGATGGACATTTTCAAGTCCGTTGTCTTCCCCATTTTCAATGGATTATGTGATAAAAGAGATATTGATAGCAAAGGTGACCAAGATTCGGCAACTCCTGCACATCTTGAAGGAGGTTCATGGGATTCTGATACATCTTCTTTAGCATCACAGTGTCTGGTCGATCTGTTTGTCCGCTACTTTGACGTGGTGCGGTCTCAACTGCATCATTTGATGACAATTCTGACTGGGTTCATTAGAAGTCCTGTCCAAGGTCCTGCTAGTACCGGTGTTTCTGCATTGCTGCGGTTAGCAGGTGAACTGGGGAGTAGGCTGTCTGATGATGAGTGGGCACAGATATTTGTAGCTCTGAAAGAAGCTGCTGCTTTAACAATGCCGGGTTTTATGAAAGTCTTCAGAAGCTTGGATGACATAGAGATGGCCATTGACCCCCAGTCTTATGCTGATATTGATGTGGCTTCTGATCCTGGCTTTACTCAGGGTGACATTGAAGAGGACAGGCTCCAAACTGCAGCATATGTCGCTTCCAGAGTAAAGAGTCACATTGCTATCCAGCTACTCATCACACAGGTTCTCTCTCTCTCTCACACAACTTTTTGTTATCCGGAGTTGCTTAATATAAACAAATTATAATCTCTCATCGAGATTTGGCATCTTAATTAAGGGCTCGTTTGTTTTTTGGATTTGGACGGAATGTGTAGAGTGATTTCTTGGGCCCAGGTGATTTGGTCGAAATACTACGTTTGAATACAAAACGAAATTTACCAAATCTCAAGTGATTTGAGTAGGAAATCACCAAATTGCCTTGTTAAGTTTAGGAGAATGAGATAAATTAGGGGCGTATTAGTCATTCACAGAATTAGAGTTTCTCTTTTAATTTCCAAAACTCCACTTAACAAACGAGGTATTTACGGAGCTGCACATAAAGTGACCCGCCATGCTCTTTCATATCTCTCGAGTCATGTGGAGACAAATCTCACGGTCTGGGCTGATACTTCGCTCTATTTGTTTCTTGTTATCTTATTCCTCCTCTTCACGAGCTACCTATGACACAAAATAAATTTCTCCTTATTGAAATCACGTTCGACCAAATCACAACTTTTTTTTGTCTTCCTTCCTGTCATATCAAATATCATATTGTAGGGGTTAGTTTCGTCCCAGCACTGACTTTCTTTTATATAATGCCAGGTTGCCATTGACCTATACAGAACACACCTAAAGTACCTGTCTGAATCCAATATCAGTATCATCATCGAGATGTTCCGAACCGTTGCATCCCATGCCCACGATCTCAACTGCGAGACATTCCGATTGAAGAAACTTCAGAGAGCATGCTCTATACTAGAGATCTCAGATCCTCCAATGGTACACTTTGAAAACGAATCTTACCAGAATTACCTGAGCTTGCTTCAGGACTTGATTGTTGATAAACCATGGGTGTGCAAAGATATGAATGTAGAGTCACGACTGGTGGAGGTATGTGTCGAGATTCTGCAGATATATCTCAAGTGCACAGAACGTCCTTCCTCCACGACCCTCAACCTGGTGGTGACCCGGTCGGTGCTCCCTTTAGGCGCTGCAAAGAAGGAAGAACTGGTGGCGAGGACTTCATTGCTCGTGTCGGCACTACAAGGGTTAAGCGGACTGGATCGGGAGACTTTTGGGAAACACGTAATGGAGTTCTTTCAGCTGTTGGTAGATCTGGTGAAGAGTGAGCATAGTTCAGGAGAAGTTCAGAGGGCGTTGAGTAACATTTTCACGTCATGTATAGGGCCGATAGTAATGTAGCAATGGGAGTGCGGATAGAGTCGAAGTAAAAGTTGGACTGCAATGGATGTAAAAATTTTTGGTCGTTCTGTTAATTTTAAACAACCGAGTAACTGATGGTAAATACAAGTGATTCTTTCATTGTAATAGAGTAGACGTTAGATCCAGTAAAGCTGTTGCATTTTGGTCATGCAATGGCTGTTTGGTATAATAATAGATGAGTCTCTTTCTTAGTGTAATGGCTGTTTGGTTCCATAAATAATAAAAACCTCTTAAACTTCTATGCAAAGTGAATATGAAATATCGCTTAAAATAGGGAAGATAACGTGTTGGCGCTTAAGTATTCTTTATATAAAATATTCTACACACGTTTAGCTGAGCTGTCAATCAACCCCGACAATTGGTCGGTTCATTTGTCTCGTAGTTTGAGTCACTATGCATTTTCCATCTGAAGTAATATTTTTAACTTCTTTGGATCATAATCTCACAAGCTATTAGTTTTAGTTGAACCATTGTCAATGTTCACATTTTTGGAAACACATATCAGAATAAGATTCCTTCTTTTGTTTAATTTTCCATTTAACACTATTTTATTTGCTTAGCTTCATTGCAGGTCATTATAGTCCGTTTTCATCTTAGCCGTTGGTTCACGGTACGTAAATCTGATGGCTCTTACTTATCCATGAGGACACCCACTACACAGGTTTGGTCTTAAGCCTACAATCAATTGGCCCATATATCTACAATCAATCAGTTTTTTTTAATTCTGCCACATCAGCTTTTTTAGTGTTTTTCTTTCTTCTCCTTAAATTTATGAAATCAGCCAATGAGATTAACTTTTGTTGATTTCTCTCTCCTTCATGTGATTTTATCTCACCTTTACTAATTACTAATTAATTCCTACAAAGTTTTTAAATGGCACGTTCTCACTTCTTACTCCTCAAATATCCTCATATAATAATAAGTGCCCATTTTTAAATTCCAAAAGAAGCCGTTGAAGCCAATATTAAGTTGATTATTTTAACACAAAATAATTAATTCATTAATCATTATAGGTGATCTTGAAAAATTGATATATATATATATATATATATATAACACTAACGTGACGTAACTTTTGTTTTAAAATTTGTATCAACAACCCAGAGGCGAACTAAAAATTTCGTCTAAGGGTCAGAGAATTCAAAACTAGATTAAAAAACAAAAACTATTATTTTCGCAATATTTATATTGTCCACCTTAAACAACATTCTTTAACATCATTAATTTTTTTAAAAGTGACATCTAAACTAACGCTATCAGATACATTTCGCTAATATATATTGATAAATTATTAACAAAAAATTTACGCTAAATTTCATAGTCAATTTTTTAAATAAGACCGTCAATTATGTTTTTTAATAAGAATTAACATATCGGCTTGGAGATTTGACAGAAATTAATAGGGATTAGGATGCACCCATTAATATTTGGGCTTCGGGATTTGGATTATTAAAAAGATGTACAACAAAAAATGTCTTAAAAAGAAGCAATTTCGCGAATAGCTGGAGTCGATCCCGTGTTGTTCAAAAGAAAGTTTAGATTCTTTCCGCTAAAACACAACAAATGTTTGAAGTTCACATATACTTATTATAAATTAATAGTTTGGTGATTGTAAAACAATCAGCGGCCGCGACGGACCATGGCCCTTCCTGGGATGAGTCAGCTTCGCTCATGCAACAATCTTAATAGAATTAACCATGAGCTATATCCAATTACGGATGACCACGAATGTTGATGGGTTTGGTATATTCGTTATTCGTTTGTTTAATTATATTTTTTTACCCTTTACAAATGGGTATAATTTTTGTACCGTCCTCATTAATTAACGGATTTCGAATTTACCCATTTAGTCAGGTAATCCCCGACTACTAAAATAAATTACTTATTTTTCGATTTTTGGATTATAAAATGGTCAAAATATAGTTGCTCATATCGGCAAAAGTAGGGGTGGTATCCGATAATAATGAAACAAATTCAACGTAAATATTGAACCATATAATTTAAGGTAACATTCCGGTGGAAGTATGCACTGGGTACATGGCACGTTTTGATTGGGCCTCCTGATTTTATGCCATTAAAACTCTTAAATTTGTATAATTAACAACTTCATCATCTAAAATTTAACCATGTTTCCGTCAAATATGTTATTTAACATCATTTTCCCTAAAGTTACCTCCCTCCGGCGAATCCCACTATCTATCATCTCCACGATCTTGATGGCGTGGGTGTCCGAAAAAATCATCTCTTGCTTTATTTCTGTCCAAAGATTTGGAATCAGGAGAGGGAAATAGAGAGATGGAAACTTACTCAGACTATGAGCGGAGCTATCATCAACCTCAGTCAATCGAATTCAACGGCCTCTGACTTGAATTGATTTATCGGCTACGTTCTTCTTGATAAATACAAAGCCCGGTGATGGTGGAGTCGTTGAAGGCCGATGGATAATTGTCATATGCGTTTCTGAATCTGCTGGAGAACACAGAGAAGAACAAAATGTTGGTCAGGAGACGGGCAATATCGGCTGCGTTTCTGAATCTCCTTTTATGAATTTGAGTGGATCGATGGGGAGTGAAGGTGGATGAGTTTTCTTTCAATAATTTTTTTCCAAATCTTCAAATATAATAATGAAAGTTGAATTGACAGCGATGACGACCACCATTGACGACAGAAACTTCTTCTCCCACCGATTAGAACATCTTATGCTATATTTCATTTTGGGACATTTGTAATTAGTTTATTATTATATTTGCAGAAATAATGATGTGGCATAATTTTCATACCAACTAGAAAAATGCAGTGGGACCGCGGAGGTTAACAATGACACGATTTAAAAAATAAATTGTGGGTGATTGATTTACATGTTTTATATTTTTAAGAATTAATACAACATTATTTGATAAAAAATAAAAACCACTCAATGGTATATCACCATATATTTTAAATAGTTTGAATAGGTTTTCGTGAAAATAGAAAAAGAAAAGGGTAGCGTTTTGGTAAACTATAAATTATTTTTGAATTATATATCTGTAATTAAAAGACACAATATATATATATATATATATGCGGGTACCCATCGAGTGGATACGAGCAAACCCGTCTCCAACCATTATTTGCTTTAAATGGGTATTGGGTTTGCCTGTGCCCGTCAATTACCCATGTTGACCGGGTTTTACCCACCCAAATTAAACGTGTTCGAGTGGGTACCGTTTTCCAGATTACAATTGTCAAGAATATATCCAATGAAGTTTAGTTATTATTTCTCATAAGATTATCGGGAATAACCATTAGTTGTGTTCAATTAAATTTAATTTTTTTAATAATATTATCATGTTTAATTGCTACATCAACGAAAAAATAATTTGAATTTTAGAAATATCATGTTTGCTTCATAATTTAATGATCAAGGTACGCTCTTGAAATTAGGACTGGATCAGATTTATTCACAAACATGAGATACATTCACAATGGTAACAAGGATTTTAAGCAAAATTCATATTTTTTTGTTTTGTTTATAAAATAATTAGCTATCTATAACCCAAATTTTCATGCTTAAATTGGTTTATATACATATTTTTACTTTAACATTATCTTTAAAATTAAAAGCTTTTACGATCATTTTTAAATTTACTTTTGTAGATAATTAATATTTATTCCCTAGTAATTGAAAATTGAAAATACTAATTAAAAAAATGTGTGTTAAGTAAAACAGTTAAAAATAAACCGGCCAGTAGGTCGGGTATGATCTAGTGAATATTATGTATTTTCAGATTTCAAATTTTGCAACCTCAACATAACTGCCATCTAAACCTTCAATACATATTTTTAGGATTCCAACCAATTAAATTTTATTTTAATATCTCTCTTATTTTAATTTACTTAATTTATATATTAATTAATATTTCCCCTAACCTTTTTATTTAATTAATATCTTTTACATACAAATTTAAATTTGAATAATTTTTACGTAAAAAATTTAATTTTTTAAAGACGATTAAAACAAACACAATCATGATATATGAACTTTTGTTTTGATGTCAAACATGTGAATTGTTAAAAAATACAATTAACATGCCCCTACCCTCCCCTACCACGCTTCCAATCCTTTTTTTAGGATTCGACAGGTCCGTTAAAAAAATTTACTTCCCAAAAAAATCAAAATAAAAATAACAAAATTATAAGAATTTACTATTAACTATTTCAAGTTGTTGTCTACTATTTGGGAGTGTGTCGCCTTGCTACTTTCCACTCTTCCCTTCTTTCCCAAAAATTGATCTTCTCTTCATTCCTCTTTTACTAGCCGCAACATATGACTTGTCACTTCTTCAATTATATCTTTCCCATCCACATCATCAAACCAAACGGTGTTGACGGAAACTAAAAAAACTTAATTTTAATAGAATGAGTGGGCCTTAGGTGATCATAATTTGTTTTGTGTAGTAATTTGTAAAATAGAAACAAAAATGGTGTTTGAAAAGTAAAAAAAAACAAATAATGGTGTTTGAAAAAGCCACTTGCGAATTGCGAAAAATACCGTTATAAGACGGAAACATGTTCCACCACAATAATCTGTGATCTAATCTCCCGTAATCTCTTTCTTCTTCCCTCTTCTTTCTCCCCCGCCCAATAACTAATTTCATCCTCCCTTTCACGACGAAATAGATTATGGACAATTCCTCTCCAGAAATCCAACCTACCTAGACAATGAATACACCATCCCCATTCTCATATTCATGCACATTAATGTTAGCCAAAACACATTTCATTTAATACTTTGAACGAGGAAACAAAAAACAAACAAAAGGTTGATTGATACGGTTGATGGCATCTCAGCCATCCCAGCCATCAAACATAGCCATGCGTAATCCGGGCGGTCCAGGCGGCAATCAACAAGGAGGGAGTCGGAATGCAGGCGCTGCCGGAGGAGGAGGAGGCCAGGCCGTGAAATTCGCAAGGCGGACATCGAGCGGGAGGTACGTGAGCCTGTCAAGGGAGGACCTCGACATGTCCGGAGAGTTATCTGGAGACTACATGAACTACACGGTACACATTCCTCCCACGCCGGACAACCAGCCCATGGACGGGACGTCTGTGGCCGGGAAAGCTGAGGAGCAGTACGTGTCGAATTCTCTCTTCACGGGAGGTTTCAACAGTGTCACCCGGGCCCACCTCATGGACAAGGTGATCGATTCAGATGTGTCTCACCCTCAGATGGCAGGATCCAGGGGCTCTTCCTGCGCCATGCCTTCATGTGATGGCAAAGTCATGAAGGATGCTCGTGGCAACGACATCATACCCTGTGAATGCAGGTACGTACGTATATGATGATTAAGATCTATAAAAACATATCAATGAGAGCAATGTTTCATTACTATTTGCAAAATTGTCTACGTAAAATGTTTTTTTTGGTGGCACAATATAGGTTCAAGATATGCAGAGATTGTTACCTAGACGCTCAGAAGGCCGCCGGCTTATGTCCAGGATGCAAGGAGGCATATAGACATGGCGAATACGAAGAAGACATTCCCAATTTTGCCAACGGGGCACTCCCATTGCCTCCACCAAACAAGGGAGGCTCCAACCCCAACCAAAGAGGGGATTGGCTTTACGAGACCAAAGGCGATTACGGCTATGGGAACGCCTACTGGCCACCTTCAGACGACCTCTACGGGGACGAAGAAGACAACGATGACGAAACTTCCATGTTGGACAGAAATGACAAGCCATGGAAGCCCCTCAGCAAGACAACGCAGGTTGACGCATCTGTCCTTACCCCTTACCGAGGCTTCATCGCCATCCGATTTGTGGTCTTGGCCTTCTTCCTTCATTGGAGGCTCACCCATCCTAATAGAGACGCTGTCTGGTTATGGGCCATGTCTATTGTTTGCGAGCTTTGGTTCGCTTTCTCATGGATCCTTGATCAAATTCCCAAGCTGTCCCCTGTCAATAGGTCCACCGATCTCGAAGTCCTGAAGGAGAAGTTTGAAATGCCGTCCCCGGCTAATCCCACTGGACGGCCAGACCTCCCTGGCGTCGACATGTTTGTCTCGACAGCCGATCCTGAAAAGGAACCGCCTTTAATCACTGCCAACACCATATTATCCATTCTGGCAGCTGACTATCCTGTTGATAAGCTTGCTTGCTACATATCCGACGACGGAGGGGCATTATTGACATTTGAGGCGATGGCGGAGGCTGCAAGCTTTGCTGACCTGTGGGTGCCCTTCTGTCGTAAGCACAACATTGAGCCCAGGAATCCTGACAGCTACTTCAACTTGAAAGTGGACCCCACCAAGAACAAGAGCAGGCCCGACTTTGTCAAGGACAGGAGGAAGATGAAGAGGGAATTCGACGAGTTCAAGGTGAGAATCAACAGCCTCCCTGATTCGATTCGAAGGAGGTCGGACGCATTCAACGCTAGAGAAGAGATGAAGATGCTAAAGCTGAAGAGGGAGAGCGGGGCGGACCCGTCTGAGCCTATAAAGATCCAGAGAGCCACGTGGATGGCAGATGGTACACATTGGCCGGGTACTTGGTCCACGTCAGCTCCTGACCATGCCAAGGGGGACCACTCAGGGATTCTGCAAGTGATGTTGAAGCCTCCTAGCTCTGATCCTTTAATGGGAGGCACTAATGACGATAAGATTCTCGACTTCACTGGCATCGACATTCGACTGCCCATGTTTGTATACGTCTCTCGAGAGAAAAGACCTGGGTATGACCATAACAAGAAAGCTGGTGCAATGAACTGTTTGGTGAGAGCGTCTGCAATTCTCTCCAATGGCCCTTTCATTCTAAACCTTGATTGCGATCATTACCTTTACAACTGCAAAGCAATAAGAGAAGGGATGTGCTTCATGATGGACAGAGGAGGGGAGAATATCTGTTTCATTCAGTTTCCTCAAAGGTTTGAAGGGATCGACCCCTCTGATCGTTATGCAAATAAGAACACCGTCTTCTTCGATGGGAATATGCGTGCATTGGACGGTCTGCAAGGTCCTGTGTATGTGGGTACAGGAACTATGTTTCGGAGATTTGCTCTATACGGGTTTAATCCTCCAAATCCTGACAAGACTCGCCCCAAAGACGAATCTTCATCTGCTGAGACACATCCCCTTACTACCACTGACTTCGATCCTGACCTCGACCTTAATCTACTACCTAAAAGGTTTGGCAACTCTACAATGTTGGCAGAATCTATACCTGTTGCTGAGTACCAAGCTCGGCCATTAGCTGACCATCCTGATGTCAAGTACGGGCGCCCTCCTGGTGCTCTTAGGGTGCCCCGAGAACCACTTGATGCTACTACAGTAGCTGAAGCTGTCTCTGTAATCTCTTGCTGGTATGTCTCTCTATCTCTCATTATTTGCTAACCATCACCTTCACTTCTTATTTTGCAAACTGAGAGAGATGGTTGGCTCGTATATAACAGGTATGAGGACAAAACTGAATGGGGAGATCGAGTGGGGTGGATCTACGGCTCTGTTACAGAAGATGTGGTGACAGGTTATCGTATGCACAACCGTGGTTGGCACTCAGTTTACTGTGTCACCAAGCGTGATGCTTTCCGTGGAGGAGCTCCAATCAACTTGACAGATCGTCTCCACCAGGTGCTACGGTGGGCTACTGGCTCTGTTGAGATTTTCTTCTCCAGAAACAATGCATTCCTCGCATCCAAAAATCTCTTGTTTTTGCAGCGGCTCTTCTACCTCAATGTCGGAATCTACCCATTCACCTCCATCTTCCTCATTGTCTACTGCTTCCTACCGGCGCTCTCCCTTTTCTCGGGCTCCTTCATCGTGGAAAGCGTAACCATTACGTTCTTGGTCTACCTCCTCGTCATGACCTTCTGCCTCATTGGTCTAGCCATCTTGGAAGTCAAGTGGTCTGGCATCGCCTTAGAGGAGTGGTGGAGGAACGAACAGTTCTGGCTCATCTCGGGCACAAGTGCTCACTTGGCTGCCGTGGTACAGGGTCTCCTCAAGGTGATTGCAGGTATTGAGATCTCTTTTACACTGACATCCAAAGCAGCCGGTGACGACAACGAAGACCTCTATGCAGAGCTCCACCTCGTGAAGTGGACTTCACTCATGATCCCACCCATTGTCATTGCCATGACCAACATCATAGCCATGGCATGGGCCTTCGTCAGGACGGTATACAGCACCACGCCTTCATGGAGTAAGCTGGTGGGAGGATGGTTCTTCAGCTTTTGGGTGTTGGCTCACTTGTACCCTTTTGCCAAAGGATTGATGGGGAGGAGAGGGAAGACTCCCACCATTGTGTATGTTTGGTCTGGTCTCATTACAATTACCATCTCACTTCTTTGGATTGCCATTAGCCCGCCAACAGCAGCCACCGAACCAGGCCAACCAGGCGGCACCGAAACAGGTTTCCAGTTGCTGTGATGAGATGACCTACCCTGGGTTTTCTGAAAAGGAAAAACAGAGATAATATACATCCATGAAGAAAAAGTAGAACTTCATATGCTTCTTGTAGCTTGTACACATTTCAATACTAGACTTGCTATAATTCAATCCGGAAAGAGGCTGAAACAGAGTAGAAATAGTAGCAATCAAGCACATACAATGTTCTGTAGTTTTAAGGGAAAACATTCAAGAGAAAGACGTTCCAGATCACTCTGTAATACTGATGACACTCTTTTTAACAGAGTTTAATGCATGTTATCTTACCTGTCGATAACTCAATGAAGGTTTTGAGGAAGGTGCAGCTATCTCGTAGATTTTGCGAGAGAAATATGTTATGTAGTGCGACGAAATAACCCAGAAAAACCAACAAAAAGGATCGAAGAAAGAATATACTGAGAGCCAGATCAAGAGAGAAACTGCAGGGCCCTTCTCCCATTTCGACAACGAAATATATAACAATTTATTGTATGAATTTATTGTACACTTTCAAGGAAAAAATAAATGACTGGGCACTGCAAGATGTTTATCAGATTCATGGGGATACTGCACAGTTTCCTCATTCCTAAAGCAACTAAGCAACCTTGTAGCCTTGCATTTGAGGTTGTTTTATATCACAACCTAGACGTCAGATTGCTCAAAAGGGACCCGAACGAATAACTGGCCGTGCAGAGTCACCACAGCGGATGTCTGATGTGCATCGATCCTGGAAGGTAGGCTGACCACCTACAAGTGAGAAAAAATGTTTCCATGTCACAGGAGGGATGCCCAATGAGATTGTGAACGGATAAGAAAAGGTTATATATGGCAACAATTTTCAAACACTAACCTTTTTAAATGGGGTAACACCCCAAGGATTCTCGAGTTGCTCTGGCTGGCCAGATATAATCAAGCGCCCTGCTGGATCAGACTGGACATGAACCTGAGGAAGTCATACAGCACGGTGAGCACAGACAGATTCAGACGGTGGAGCTAAGATAATGAGCTATTGAAGTTGGAGAATAACGCAATCCTTCATTCCTAATGACTAGCATATGACTTCACCTAATGAAAATTTGTAGAGGAAGTCACCAAGGTGTAGTAAAACTGAGTTTTGGGATTATGAAAGAGTTAACGTGAAAACACAAACCAGGACGTTATAACACAGCAGTCAACACTTGTGAGACAAAGATATTCACAATTTAAGGAAATCCGTACTTCAGAAATTTCTACTGGAAGGCTGTGGTAAGCAATTGTATCCTTTTTTCAAAAGTAAAAGAAATTTTCGGGTTAAGTTCAAGTTAGACCACCTAGTTTATATGGAGCTCATTTAGTCTTAATGTATTTTGTCCAAGATAAATCTATTGGAGACAACTCAAAACAGGAAAGCATTAGATAAGTTTATCTAACTCCATCGTTTAGGCTAAAGCAACTAAAACCACTAAACTCAGTGAAAACATACATTTTCTGGAAAAGCATCATAATGAAATGGAAGAGAACAATGGCACGGGACCTTACCTCCTCACGTAAAAGGCCTGGAACTAGAGCATATACCTCGAAGCAATCATTCTGCAATGCACAGCATTATTAAGAAAAAATCAAAGCATCAATCAATGAGGTTGAGATCAAGATTAAGTAACATTTAAGGAAAAGAATAGAATCTTACAGTTCGTTGTACATTGATCTTCACCCATTCAGCTGGGGGTCCTACGTCAACTACCACTGCATCAGCTCTGATAAGGAAATAGAAGGTTCAGAGAGCATCAGAAGAATGAGATTCTTGTTCGCATAATCCACTGAACTTATTACAACTAAAAAATATAGAAATTAACTGTGTCCTCATTGTTTTCAAGGGAGAAACATGGATGGAACGCTCAGCACTAGATGGCTTCTTCCGCTTTAGTAGACCTGATAAAATCCATATTCAGATATGAGACTCATGTTTATTAAAGGAGAGCTCATGATGCTGACAGACTAGATCATCCGTACCATTTGTTTTCAATGGCTTGTCAACCTTGGGAATAGAGCTCAAGTTCTTATCCTAAGCACAAAGCAATAACAAGGCTGAGAAGTTAACTAAAAACACAATTGGTGCTCTAGAAGTATAAACTCGGTAGTTTACTACACACCTTAATGACTGGTGGACTGACCTCATCATTACCAAGAAGGCGAGAATGCCAACCCTGCATTGCACGAGCAGCAGCATCTCTTCGTGGCGCTCGTCCTGAGACAATAGATAGGCTTCCCCCAGACTGCACCCAATATTCATAATAAAATTTCAAGAAATGAAATCCTGAACTGAAACAAAAGAGTAAGACAAATAACATAACCGAGCAAAGCTACTCTAACCCACCTGGTTTCCAGGCCTAGTAGCCTCTGTTGGTAGACCATCAGAGAAAGGAAGCTCACCGTTGCGCATTTTCTGCTTCTCATATTCTAGCAATGCCTGCAAGAAATGAAGGAAGTGGATTCAAGAACCTTCTTTATTAAAAGACACCAGCGGATGTACGTTGAGATAGGTGAGATAGGTTAGAAAACAGAGCTTAACCTTCTCATAAAAAATTCTGAATGTCCAGGAGACGGTTGTGCAGGTCCTAGTAATGTAGAAAAGTAAGACAAGTTAAAATCAACTCACAAAATGAACACAAAAAGTATCAAAGAACACGGTTAGAGTTGCAATTTATAGACAAGTTGAATGGACACGCCATTCATATGTTAGTCATACCAAGTCCAGAAATAACCGCAAAAAGAACTCCATACTGGGTGAAATCTTATTCGATTCCACATAATAAAAACAATAATATATGTGATGAAAACGTCTAATTTGCGAAAGAAGCTTGTATATTTGTCAAACTAGAATTCAGAAATTAACATAGATAAAATTATCACTACTTTGGAGGCCTAAATGATTCGCCAACTTGTCGCCATAACTTGCATGACGTCACCTACAGAAAATAAGAAGGAAAGTCAAGCTTATAACACTAAACACATGGCTACTCTCTTCTAGCAATGAGAAAGAAATGAAATGAACGCTATATAATAAACAAGAGAAAACACAAGGTACGCTGAAAGATCACTAAACTTATTAATATCATCAGTTGCTCTAATTCAAGAAAAGGCATTGCCCAACTTAAGGTAAGAAGTCAGGCAGAAAAACACGACTAATAACTAAACAAAATGCTCTCTTAGAAATTGACTCATTCCTGTTCTACAAAGGCATACGAAAGAAATTGTTGAATTATGTGTATGTGAAGGCTGAGACTAAGCAACCAATTGCACGAGCACAGTCGAAAGATACCAAAGAAGAGTTGCTCTGTACAAATGTGTATCTCAATATGAATTTATGTGAACCCGTTGAGAACAACATTCTTTTAATTGAAAGAACACTAAACAGTTCCAGGCAAAGAACCAAGTACGGACCTGTTCATATCCACCTAGTTTGATCACAGCTCTCCATAACCTAAAACAAACGAAGAGTTGGATGTTGACGAATTAACTGTAAGCAAGCAGGAGTTGGGAATTTTCAAGTGTAAAGAGGAAAGTGCTCCAGCAGGGGAAAAAGACTTACTTAAGCAGATTGAGTTCTTCTTTATAGAACTTTGGGGGCTTGAATTCCAAGTAATTTTCTTTATAACAAGTTTCAACCTCCTTCATGAACTCTGCTTGTTCCTCCTCTGTTCCTGAATCGTAGCCATCATCTGAAGAAGGTTCCAAAAGGAAAGTTTTACCAGGGGTTCTCATAGGTTCTTCGGTTTCTTCATCCAACTTGGGTTCTAGAAGTCCCTTCTTAGCCTCCGAATGCAAAGACAAATCAGCCCTGGCCATTGCATCTTTCAACAGGGATACTTTCTCTCCACGGTGATCATCTCTACTCTCAGTAGTCTGGTAACCAGCAGAAGGAGAGATCGAGTTCTCTTCATATTCAGCTATAGAAGGTTGCTGCTTATCCTCTGGAACAACAAGCTTGTCATCAGGGTTGTCATCAGGGCTTCCATCATCAGAGTGCTTGGATTTGAAACTTGCATCTTCATTGTCTGTATCTTGCTTTACAGTAGAAACTAGGCCTCCATCGTCTAATGATCCATTGGCAGTGGGTTTTGCACAAGCAGGGTGGTGAACAGACTCTATATTACTAGAGAGGGACTCAGGACCAGTAGCATTGGGCATTGCATCCGAACATTGCAAGGAATTAGGCGCAGAATCATGAAGCTCAGGAGCAAGTTCGACGCTAGGGGCAGGCTGAGTACAATCATTTGTAGAATTTAGGGTTTCAACGTCCATAGCAACAGAAGCATTATCCAATGTGGACGAATCTCCCACCTTATTTTCAAAAGGAAGTTGGGGAAGAGGACGCTGACCATCCGGAGCAGCATTATCTAGACTGACGTTGAGTTCTCCACCAGCAGCAACCATCTTCATAGCATCAGCATCAACATCAACATCTTGAGCTTCTTTCGGATCAGCCATTTCAATAAAGAACTCTACTCAGCAGAACTGCAGAAGCAGCCACGGCAATCAACCCCACGGTTTATCCCCAGATAAATTAACGATACGATAATGAAATTCTGATGCATGAATAATAAACAAGGAGAGTGAAGAGAGAACAAGGGTACTTACAGTATCGACTGAGTGAGAGTGATGAGCCCAAGTGAACGGAAGGAAAACGAACCCTAAAGATAGAGAAAGGGAGCAGAAGAGAAAGAGGAAGCACAGTTTTTGAGAGAGAAGAATGAAGACGGGGAAAAGAAGAAGAACTCAGCAATGCTGAAACTAAATCGTCCTAAGGTCGTCGGAGTTTTTTGTTTTTTGTTTCACAGAAGCAAGCAAAACCGTCAGCAATCGGACACAAAAGAAAACGGAGACAACGAAACAGAGGGGATTAGGAAAAGTGAGCTAAAAGGCGTTACGTTCTTTTTTGTCGCGTCGTCCGGAGGGAGACTTTATATGTGACCAGTGACCGTCCGCGAACCGCTGGAGAAGGCGGAGACACGGAGGAGGAGGAGGAGGAGGAGGAAGACGTGGCTAATCCGGTCCGTACAGCCCTTTTTCGGCTTAATTGCTTGCAACTACCCAAATAATTATTTAACTGAAGAGTGTGGTAGATACATTGGTAAGGTTTTTTTTTGTGTTAATTAAGAAGGGTGGAGGTTTAGAATCCAGGGGTTCCAGAATTTTTAGGGTGATATTGAATTGTTAGGACGATCTGAATTGTTAGATTTCACAGATTTTAGATTTATGTAAAAGTATAGAAGTTTTTTCATCATATTTATTTAATTTATTATTTTTATAAATGGGCATGGTACCTCATCGTCGATGTTGACCGTCCAGCCACTTCCGGTCACCGTTCGATGACTTTTCCGGCAAGACTCTAATCACTGGCAGGTTATTTTCCTGCGAGACCCCGGTCACCCTCCGATGATTTTCCGGTGAATCTCCAGTCACCAGCCGGTTACTTTTCCGACGAGTCTCCTACAACTTCTTCGACGCAAATTTATAGCTGGTTATATTTTTTAAATTATAACCGGTTATATTTTTAAAATGGATTATAATAATAACCAATTATTAAAAAATATAACTAGTTATTAAAAAATATAATCAATTATATTTTAAATATAACTAGTTATAAAATGTAATCGGTTATAAAATTTTAGTTGTGTTTTTAAATATATCTGGTTATAAAATATAATTGGTTATAAAAGAAATGTCATTAATTATAAAAGATAAATAATTAATTACAATCTTAAATAACCCATTAAGTATGAAATAAATAGTTCATAACCGGTTGGGTTTATTTATATTAACTGGAAAAGTATTTGTATCATCAATGTTAATATTTGAAAAATTAAAGACTACACTGTTAATCAATAGAAGTTAAGGATTGATTACGTAACCCTTAAAAGTCGAAGATCATGAGCGACATTTACCGTCATCTTCTTCAATGATGCTGGTTCATAGAATACACTCAACTAAATGCCGGAGTTGATTCCTAAAACCCATATTTTGTTACAATCGATCGTTTTCAAGCGATTGAATGTTCAGTAGGGTTATGGGAGTGAGTATTTCCTTTACGAGCAAAGGGATTGAACGATTATGATTTGGGCATTGATTATTAAACTTATCGCCGAACCCGTTTCGAGCTTCTACTTCTTCTGGCGATATCGGTGGAAAGGTTGGTTCACGCGGTGTCGGAACAACGGTTGTTGAAGGAGACGTCGTCGGAGGCAGTGGCGGCCATGATGTTGGTAACGATGCTGAGAGGAGAAATACCAAAAGCTAATTAAGAAAGTAATTAAATAATTATTAATTTTTATTCCCAAAATACCCTTCCTATTAATATTTTGTAACTGCCCGGAACAAAAATGCCTGGATTATAAATCGCTCTCTTTAAGAAGGAGAGCTTTTGTATTTAATTTACCACCATAAATGCTTTAAACATACAGATGTATTCGATTTTTTGTATTTATCAAATCTACCTACCCTCAAAAAAGAAAATCTATCTAAACCTTTGCAGACACATAAAGACATCTCGAATAATTAACTATTAGAAATTTACGTAGACAGTCAACTCAAAATCTAAATTACACAATTTGGCCATTACAACCATCTACAACGCGACGTGCATTGTAGGAGGCGCTGCGCATCCTACGGCGTGCCGTGCGTTGTAAGTAAATGGTCCAACGACTATATTCAAACGCAGTTATATGACCGTTTGAATATAGCCGTTGGATCAAACTAGGATGTGTGGCACATCCTACAGCGCGTAGCGCATCTTACGGTGTGCGACGCACTGTAGAGGCGATCCAACGGCTATTTTCCAGACTATATAAATCATGCATTTTGTGGTGAAACAACTCACCCCTCCTACCAATTTCGGTACTCCTCACTTCCTCCTCTTCGTCAAAATGTCTTCAAGCAAGTCCAACAATAAGGTTATGAACAAGTTTCGCCGTCCCGATGAGTCAAAGGATTTGTTCACCTACTTTGGAGAAGAAGTGAAGTGTGATTGCCTGGATTTTGTGCAGTGAGACTAATGACGCCGAAGTTCAAAAAATACTTCAATTGCCCTTTCTATAAGTGTAAGTTCGAGAAGAAGTTGGAGGTGGTGTTGGCTGAGAGCTCAGTTAGGCGTGAGATGAGAGCTAAAATGGAGGCGAAGCTTGCTGAGAAGGATGCTGAGATTGAAGCTGCTCGTGCTGAGATGGAAGCTGCTCGTGTTGAATGGGCAGTTCAGCGGGCAGCCATCATAAAGTTGAAGGATAGGTATATAGATGGTCTTACTGAAGAGTTGAAGGATGCAAGACTTAAGCAGAGAAGGTTAAAAGAATTGGTTATTTTTAATAAATCGTCCTTCTTTTAAATTGTTGTAGTAAATTAATTTAATTGGATCCAACCTGTCAAAATCTGAGTATGATAAAGGTGTCTGGAAGTTGCATAAAGATGATAAAGTTGTGTGAGTACATGGAAAGCTGTATTTTTTGTCAAAAGATGATAAAGCTGTATTTTTTGGCCGAAAGCTATATATCTCGTGGTCCAAAGCTGCCACAGTTGCCTAAAGTTGTATCCCCGTGGTCAAAAGCTGTTGACAGCTGTAAATGGGTTGGGGAATCCTGCAGATGAGTAGAAGGAATATGTTGTGGCATATGCTAGTGGAGGGAATATGGTGTGACATATTTTGCAGTATTATTATCTCTCCCATCTATTTAATCACAGACCTCCATTACTCACTACTCGCACTAATATTCTCTAACATTAGGCGTAAGCATACTATTTTTTATAACATTATACATAAGTAATTACTAATATTTTTCTAATATTAGGCATAATCAAGTACTAATATTTTTAAACATTATGAATTTATACACATTAGCTAACATAATATTAGACAATTACTAATATGATTTAATACTAGGTCATTATTAATACTCTCTAAGCATGATTCAAATGGTACCAACCTCATTGTTTAAAATTCCACCTGCTCAATGTCGGTTGCGGTCGCCCCAAAGTAGCTCTCCATCGATCGGCTGGGGTCGACGCATGGAGGTGTTGATCCATACAAGTAATACATCCTACAACGAAACAAAAATATTAGTAGGCAACAAGATGAGAAAATTATAAACAAAAATACTAATATTACCGACTAATTGGTTGCGGCATAGGAATTTTGTTAGAAGGAAGGAGGAGAATTAGCGAATTGGTGAAATACCCCGTGTGTCGACCCCGATCCTAGTACGAAATTATAAATGTAAAAGTCTCTAAATCTATCTATAACAATTTAGCTCATATTGGTACCCCTAAACTTCTAACATTTATTAAATGACCAAAATGTCCGGGGCGGACGAAAGACTCAATTTAAATATAAAAATCAAAGTCAACAAAATAAATGATTCAAAATCGAGAAGTTATTTCGAAACAAATAGCCCTAAACATGTGGGCAAAACTAAAATAGGAAAATCAAGTCCAACATAAATCATAAATAAAGTCTCAAGTCTAGTAACTCCAATGAAAAACATCATAGGTGTCCAACATCCATCCCGATTACTCACTCCGAGTATTGGGACATGATTGGCAGCAACTACATCTCTTGCAAGTCATCTCCACTTCAGTATCTCACGTATGACCTGGTGGGTGGCTCGGGGTCAGTCTCTCGTGCTCAATTATTATCTCGTTAAGTATATTATGAAATTATCGTGGTATAGTGTTATTCGTGTAATAGTAGGTACCTGAGACTCTCTTGAGCACATTATTTGTTTCTCTTGGTGGCTTTGCTTAAATAATCTTAACCTCAATTTGACCATCTTGATATATAGCTCCATTCCACTTTGGAGGAAGCAAGTGGTCTACCGCACTTTATGCGGGTTTTAGACTTATTTGTGATGTCAGATTCCCCAATATCGACATCATTTTCGCTGGAGCATTTCGAGTTTGCACATGAGAGTTTTACTCCGGTTGGGTCAGTAAAGTGTCTGGCAGATGATGAATTATAAAATTTTAAACTTCAAACTCATATTGCTTAATGTGAGGATCGAAATGATATGATCATTCATCTAATCTCTTGGCCAACTTTTGTTTTCTCCCCCTAATATTGGTAAGTTTGAATATAAACCTCCAAACGAGTCATCAAAATACTCCTGACAACAATGTGATATTTTACCATCGATGAACTCGTAATCAAAATAATTTCTCAATCTTTGTTGAGAACCCATCCTAATAAATGGTGGTGGAGCAATTCGGATGTGTATATCACATCCATATATCCATAGATGGGAAGTATAAGGTTTTGACCCAAAAACCAAATATAATGGAGGAATTTATAATAGTCGCTTGGCGTAATGCGAAATTATGTTGTTCATGTAAATGACATATTCACAACATTTAAAATGGAAAATATTTATTCTCAATGACACATTTTTATAATTGGATAATCATGAAAATATGCTCATAATCAAAATGGTTGAGCTAGTAATCTCGCAAATTCTAGTTTGCTTTCATATACACATGTGACCTTCTAGTTGATACATCAATTAAAATAATTGGTCCACATGTTGGGTGTATGGATCTACAAATATCACCCTTGTTTTGTTGTGTGTAAGATAAATTCTCTTACTTTAGTTGATGATTATCCAAACAATCAACTCTATTTAAGAATAAGCAACCCAAAATTGAGTTATGTTGTGTTGGAGATTTACTCAACAATGGGTAACGGAAAGGTGAAAATGTTTTCCTAGAAATGAAACATTGTTGACATAATAGAAAATCGTTCGTGTTCCCATGAAGTAGGGGAGTCACAAGGACTACTTAAATTCATATAACCTTAGGAATCATTTCTTTAGAATACCCAAGTTGAGACCATCATGCACAACAATGTTCAAGAGAACATACACTTCAGATTATGGAATCATCGAAATTGACTATAAAGGTACTTATCGATTCGCATCATGATTAAACTGGGATGGTCTCACCGGTTATGCCAAATAATAGTTGTCAGGACGAGTAAACTTATAGTTTACATTTATATATATATATATATATATATTTATGTATCTCAATCACAATAACGTATGTGTAGTACAAATTGGAAGATAATATTATTGATTCAATAATTATATAGCCATAGACCATATTATTGTTCCTCTCTTGATCCTAAACAAATTGGAATAAGGATTTTGTTCCTTCGTGAACAATATAATAGATCGATCTAGAGGTTGAGAGAAATGTTGTACTACACCATATATCTTGGTGCACTATCGATGTGATATATATCACAATTAATTATGGTGATTCGCATCATAAAATACTCATTTTTTGTCATAAGAATGGTACATGGTTTAAATGATAAATAGAGATATTTCTCAATCATCTATGTCACCAATTAATTGATCAATAATTCTCATATAACCATAATTTTTATGTCCGTCCAAATAAAAAGGGTTCCTTATAGGAACAATGATCATATGATGTTACTTGTGCTTTCAAGAATAACGTAACAGATATGTCTTTGCACAATCACTTTGAGGGCTAAATTAGTATCAGTTGGATATGATCATCAAAATAAAATTGACAGTTGTACCACCAATCATAGGATTAAAATTGTTCAACATCAATTCACAACTCTCTTCCATGTGAGAAGATAAATTTCTCAAATTTATTTCCCATGACCATAATAAGAGGTATTGTCCTCCACAATAGTGTACTGTCGTATCGCCTTTGTGGGAATATATATTGTCACAACGGACATGATATAATAATCATCCACTTCGGGGATCATATTTTGTCTCTTAAGTAATCACTGTTTGGGACATATTAGCTAGATAGATTTGGACAACTTGTGTCTCTCGATACTCATTTATAGCCATTAACTGAGATAATGACAATTGAAGAATATCCAAGCTATGACCTTGTTGTGATAAAACGTTAGTATCGTCTTTAATGGTTTCACCAATACCATTATAAATGGATTTCAACATCCAATACCTATGAAAGGTAATTCTTGCTCGAAACATCAAGAGCTACAAACTCAAATTATATTATATTCAATATTTTATAAAGAGAAATAAATAGATTTAATGAGGGATCAAAACAATATGAACTAATAATTAACAATAACACATATTACTATCATATAACTTATCCAAGCGTATGCATTAGAAAGCAATAATAAATAAAGAATCATTTATTTTAGCAATAAACAATTCATACATTGAAATGGCAATAAAACCTTGAAAACATATAACACAAATGAAATAATAACCGCACAAATATCTGAGATAATGACTTCAAAGTCTAATGACCTGTACAATATACTCAAACTAATGAATATATACTTTTTCCTAAGCATTGAACGGTTAATAATAATAGACAAATATAAAAGAAAACTGACATTCATTTCCTTTATAAATGTAAATATTTACGGTGAATATACTACGGCAAAATATGTAGTTAGGGGCATATGCACGTTGAGCAATGAGCATACATACTAATAAATGGAAAGATAAAAATACTATATGTCCTCTAGTTGAGAAAAAAAACTTTGTGAAATTTTACTTAACTTTTTAGAAGGAACGCAAGCATTAAAAGGACAACATAGAATTCAAGAAATACAACGTCATCTATAATATACTGTCCAATTTAAAAAGAAGAAATGCCAATCTAACATTTTAATGTTCGAAATTGTGAATTATTTAAAATTTATGTGTCAATTCAAGAAACTAAAACGTCCAATTATATGTAAATATGACACCAAATAAAACACCGTTCCTAATATTAGTGTAGCAAATCTTTTAAATATGAATAATGGTGTGATTTGAAAATCATATGCATGTAAAGATAACAAACACAAAAAAAATTGCATGGCAAACAATAACAAATACATCACAAAAAAGACACAAATTATTCTTGGCATTATACAACAACTTTAGTTTATAATAGGCTAGTTTTATATAATAAAAAATAACGATTAAAAATAACCAAGACAATTAAAATATAAAAGTAAATCATTAAAAAATGCATATGAACAGAAAAGGGAAAACGCATGCTACTAAAAATTTAGTTTATAATAGACTAGTTTTATATAATAAAAAATAACGATTAAAAATAACCAAGACAATTAAAATATAAAAGTAAATCATTAAAAAAATGCATATGAACAGAAAAGGGAAAACGCATGCTACTAAAAAAATGAAAAACATTAATAAACAAAATATGATATAGTTGTCTTCGTGAATCTTCAAGAATGTAAAATATTAGTGCTGATAATGTGTTATAAAATTTAGTAAAGAGAAGAAAACACAAGAGTAGAGGGAGAGAAGCTTTCTTATTGATGTGTGTCAAACATACAAGAGTGAGCATTATTTATAGGCTCATGATACATAACCTCTAATGACTAACATAACTACACTTGAATAGGAGACAATGGTATTGATTCTCATGGTTAATGTATAGGTTACACAATGGGCATTTATATATCATAATAACCATATTATTATAATATCTTAATAATTCTAGTTATAAAAGTAAAATGAATTCATTAATTTTAATTACTAATAATGGGGATTCATGCACTAATACTTAATCGAATTCTAATTATAAGTTATTAATCTAAATAAATTATTTCAACTATAAAATTATGAATAGAGTAATGATCCTAATATTGTCTTGAAAGATTACTATCATCCTAACCCGATTAGAATTGATTCTAGGATTTAAAGAGCTATGGAATTCATTTGAGTGCATTCTGTCAGAACTGGAAAGTTATAGATTGCGGCAGCCACAAGGGAATAGCTCATTACTAAAGTGCCAAATTCTGACAGTTTGTTTACGTCAAGCAATTTACTAAGATTTGGGGTATTGTTTCTAATTTTTTGGAAGTTCAGTGGCTGAAACGTAATCACTGAAAAATCCAAGCGTCGTCACCGAAATTCGTCGGTCATCTTCCCAAAATTTGCAGTAGGATTTCCAGAATCCGGCGAGGGTCCGGCAATTGACTAATCACCACGAAACTCGACGGAATCAGCAACCGAACATACGAATCAAATCCTAACCTATTCCGAAGATTTCTTAGGTATTGGAGGGCTTGGGTCGCTCTCTGGAGCCTGAATCAAGATCCTCGCAACGTCGTCGAAAGTTCCGATCCCTAGAACGAAGAACATGTCTGCAACGAGAACTCCAGCTTGCAACGATGAATGGGAATCGTTCGTAAGGGGAGGAAAAGGAATCCCTTATCTTGAATGGAAGTCGAGACAGATCAGAGATTGGAATCGACGAACAAAGAACAATCGTCGCGAATAGAGCCGTCGACGAAATCCTTTTCTGAAATGGATGAGAATCGATGAGAAACAGACACGATGGAGAACTAGCTCGATTCCTTACCTCAGTCTCCGAAGTTCCTGGAGGTCTGCTTAGCTGCCGTCGATAATGGAGTGGCCGAGATTTCGATTAATTAGGGGTAAGCGGAGTGAGGAGATTGAGTTGATGGGATTTATGCTGACGATTTCACGCGATTTTGATTGGTTATGGAAGGTGAATATCACCATGGTTGAGAAAAAGGAAGGTGAGGAATGGCTGCCGGATTTGTGACGGAGATGGTAAGTCCGTGTCCAAGATTAAGGAAGGAGATGAGCTGACGTCATCAGAAGCAAGAAAAGGGAGTAAAATTAAAACGGAGAGTCAACGTTGTGATTTGCACACCTGACCTTAAAACGGAGAGTTAACGTTGTGATTTGCATACCTGACCTCCAAGTCATGGGTCTACATACTTAACCATTCGACCACAATCAATTTCATGATCCAAGTTCTCTTGGTTCATTTAAGTTTTGATTAGGCAGTCGAATCATCACATTAAAGGTTAGATGGTTAATCGATCTTAATAGTTTCTAGTATACTATGATTAACATGCAATTCACATGTCAATTCATCGTGGAATAATAATCATAATCATAATCATACTTGCTTTAATGTTACTAATATCATCATTACTAATAACGGTAGAACTAATTATAAAGCATTATTCTAAGACCTTCTTTAGGGGTAGTTTAGGGACTTCCGAGCTCAAACTTTTTCCCACCAGGTTCGAGATGTAATATACTAGTATTAATTGTATTTGTGAATTGCTTAACTAAATGCTAAACATGAATAAATTGGTATCAATCAGAATGGTGTATTATAAAGAGTGAGATGGGAGATTGATCGACTATTAAACCAGTAGCTTAGCCGGTTAGTGTGCTTGCTCTCTACTTTGCAGACCAAAGTTCCGGTCACAGGGATATAGTTCCAGAGTTTTGAGTTCGAGTCACAGGGTTAGTTTTGCCTGTTTTATTTTCGTTCAGTCCTCAACGACGTTGTTTTGAAGTGATGTGAATCTGGTCCTTCTCTTCTTCTTTGTTAGCTTCTACCGATGACCTCTTGTTTTATGTGGCGACCTCCGATACATGACAACAAGCTTCTCCAGCGCCTCCCTGGCTAATTGAAGGGCGTTATCGTCGATATTATAACCGTAACTCGAACTCACACTCTTTTCTCTAGTCAAACCCATGTGTACCGCACCTGAAATCGTTGGTATTTTCTTCCCCTATCGTGAACTCAACGGCACCGAACTGTAAATGCTGGAGTCGATGCCACGATTCGAGACCAAACCTTCCAGTGAAGGGAACCGTGTGGCTGTTTAAAGCCTCTCGGAATCAATATCAAACTCAGGAGCTTCCGAGAATCATCATCCTTTATTCCTCCCTTTTCTTCTCCGACGTCGATTTGCGTCGATGAGTCTTGGTCGATGTTAGGATCCCATAAATCCCTCAGCTCACTTCGCATCATTAAGATGAAGCTTATCGTGTCCTACGATCCGAGTTTGGGTGGTGATTCAAGACTCGTCGGAGTTGGGTTGGTATTCACCGGAACCCGAAAATCCAATAGGAGTTCACGTTCTAAGTTAAGTGCCAAATATCCAATTTGGTCCCTGAAGTTTCTTATGTTGTAATTAGCCCCTGCAGTCTTTGATTCTGTCTACGCAGTCGGTAACTTCTGAATTGTTCCATCCGCTGCCCAATACTTTTCAGCTATTGCAGTTTGGCCCAACAGTGTTGAGTTAAGCCATAATTGATCCGTTCTTGGACATTTGACCCGTATTTCGAGTTAACCAGCTTAATTTTAGGCGTGTTGGTTTAAGGGGGTAATATCTTCCATTTTAAATATTTATGTTTTACTTGTGCCTTTATGCTTCTTGAAATTACATGAATAATACTTGGATTACATGTTTTAAATGCATTATATGTGACAACGTGACTTGTCAATTATATGTGATCCACATACTGTTCTAATATATCCTAAGTGATATATTTCTGATATGATATATTACATGTAATTGTTTAGTTGAACAAGTTCTGTTATAAGGGTAATATTGGTATTGATTGGTCACCTAGTTAGAGCCCATATGCTGGCGATTGTGCTTATTGCACTACAGCTACACGGTGGGCATTTGTAAGCCCCACACTAACTGTCACCGTGGACATTGGTAGGCGCCACACTAACTGTATATGCGGCCCGTTTTGGTGCCACTAACATGTATATGGGTCGTCAGTATATGTGAGCCGGAATCCCAATTAAAATATGGGAAGTAGAGTTAGAGTTGTACAACGTGTTTTACATGCTATATGGTTGTCTTTTCCAATGATTTCCAATTTTGGTATTTATATGATAATTTCAGAAGACTGACCCCGAGCCACCCACTAGTTCTTGACATGTTATATTTGATTAGAGGAATTAATAGAGGATCTGCTCATCTAACGCCAGACTGAAGTTGGGATGTTGATGAGACTGTATATTTATGGGATTCATTTTTAAAGATGGGTCCATTCACTATTTGACACGAGCTTGCGCAAATGAGATGTTTAACTTAATATTCCAGTTTTTCTGAAAATGTTACCTGTATCGTTTGTGTGTAGTTTTAATAATATTTTATACTATTTCTAAATTGTGTTAGGTGTCCGTCCATGGACAATTTTTTGTTTATTTCAACATGTAAAACTGGGGTGTTAGGGGGGTCGAAGGTCAGCTACAACGCGCTGCACATCCTAGGATGTGTCGCGCGTTGTAGGAAACCTCCAACGACTACTTTCTAACGGTCATCTAACGGCCGTTGGAAAGTGCCCGTTAGGATGTGCAGTGCGTTGTAGGGAACCTCCAACGGCTACTTTCTAACGGTCATCTAACGGCCGTTGGAAAGTGCCCGTTAGAGGCTACCTGCAACGCGCGGCGCGTTATAGATGGGTGTAATGGCCAAATTCTGTAATTTAGGTTTCGAGTTGACTGTCTAGGTAATTTTCGATTTAATCGTGCCTAAAAAAGAAGCAAATTTTCGAAAGTTGGATGGGATTCTCACTATTTTCACACTCGAATGAGATTTTGAGCATTTTCATACTCGGATGGGAAATTTAGATCCCAACTATGCATATTTTAGGAGCCAACTTTCTAATTCTCATCTAAATTACATTTAATATTTCATCTACCAAACTAAGCCGAGAAAGAATTTGTATTAATTGTAGGATAGGATTCTAATTTCTATCCTCGGAGAAGCATGTTAGAGTTACTTATGGAAATTGTGGATCATCATTACCTCAATAATTGAAATTTCATAATCATCTGTCCTATACTTCCAACTCGATATCGATCCCCACCAATTATATTTTCCAGATGAGGTAATACCTGCATTAGATTCGAATAGTAAAGTTTTATACTACACATACCTTTCGATTCTCTACATATTTTTTATTATAACTAAAACCGTAAAACTTTAAATTGCAAGTATACAAATCAACAGATTCTATCAATTTTCAGACTTCAACTTTGCAAGTAAGTCACTGATAAAGCGTTGTCAAATTACAAAAATCAAACCTTTTTGTTAAACACAAAAAAATTAGCTATTATAAATATTAATATCTCATTATAAGAATATTGTATAAAAAATTAGCTATTATAAATATAAATTCACCGATTCAAGTTCAGTTCAAATGCTTTAATATGATAATATCCATCCTACCTACTTGGATTTTACCCACCCAGTTTAATTAGTTCAAGTTCATATGGGTAACCATAATAATGGTTATGATTGTCACCCTTATCCTGAATGTAATGAAGCTTCTCCTAGAATTTAAGCCAACAACTAGATCTCTCTCGATTGAAAAAAGTAACGCGAGTTGCTGGCGATGCAAAGTCGGAGTTTGAATGTTTTGGTGAAAACTCGTTCAAACGGCGGCCACACTCGAGTTCATACACTTGGGAAATGCAAGCCGTTGTCAACGTATATGCGACGATATGTAACCCTCACGATCAACAACCTCTTTTTGGTAAGCTTATAGGAATTGGTTCCTTGTCCATGACAAGAAGGAAAAGTAGACCCGTGAGCTTGCGGCCTAGTTGAAGACAGAGTAACCAAAGTTGTCGAACATACTTGTTGGTTGGCCGTGTTGTTGAGAAATATATGAAGTAGCAGAAACCGAAGTTGTCAGTGAAGGTCCAAAATGGACGGTTAAGTATGAAAGAATGAGTACAGTAGACGACCCAAGAAAGAAACTGCACATCCTCTGCAATATAAGAAGGTTAAGCTACAAAATTTACAAGCTATCTTTGATACTGATTTTAATGTTCTGTACTTTAATTGATAACTGTAGTTTATGATCCTCTATGTCTTTCAAAACTGACAACAACTTACCCCTATATGCTTCACACTTTCGACTCGCGCACTTCACTTTGTTCGTCAGTTGTTGGATCCTCTTGTCCACATCATCCTGCATCAGCACCATTATACATTAACTGTCAATACTGAATACCAGTTCAATGTCTTTGCTTCAGATGAGGCACTTCTGTAGTTAGTAAACTTAAAAAAGGAGTCAATGGAACAAATTCACTGTTCACCAAGACTTCCTCAGTGAACCGGCTACTTCACATTAAGATCTCACTGGTCTGGATTCAAAATAAGGCATTACAGGACGCAAACCAGATTTCTGTACCGCTTTTAGTCCCGGTAAGGATTCAAGTTAAACATCGAGCCAGGCATATCCAATCATCTATTTGAGGGAGGGTGACTCAAAAGGCTAGTACTATAAGATGTACTATAAGATGTACGATAAGAGGAAGTAAAAGAAGATTTCTAACCTCTGACAAATGTTGGCCGGATATCTGTACTCGACTATCACTGCTGCACTTTTCTCTACCACTGAGACCAGCCAATCCTCCCTTATTTTGACGATTTAACGAAGTGGATTTTCCATCATTCTTAGCAGCATTCAGAACTTTTTTGGCAGCTTCTCGCAAAGCAGCCACTGCAACGTTGCAACTGTTTGTACAATTCATTGCTTCATCAACAAATTTGAAGGCTTCATGGCGAAGGGTGGTATATCGGATTGTATGAGACTCCAGGTAATTGGTATATACATCTGCAACACGCTCTTCAAGTACAACACTGCTCCTCGCGTTTCTAGTCCATCGGCGCAAAATATATTGAGAAGGCAGCGTAAGCACATTCGTGACTCTAAAGACCGCCAAGACATGCCTGCAAAGGAGGCCAGAAAACTCGAACATCTGGCAACTACAAGTTGCTTTCATCTCCAAGACATTGAAATTTACATGGTAAGCTTTATTATCTTCCCGAAACTCGGCAACTTGATAGAAAATGCTCCCATCTACATCATCTGTTTTGGACGCCATGAAAGTTAGGGTTCCAACCAGCTCTTCCTGGAATCTTGTAAACAATTTCCTAGTGTAAAGCTCAGAGGCTTGTTTTTCCATTGGAGATGGAGTCTTCAAAGACGGGGAAGTGTTCATTGTATCATAATCTGCTCTCACTTCTTTCTCATTCCGGCTCTCTAGAGCTTTCTCATAAAGCCTAAAAAAATGCTGCAGATTGGTCGAAGCATTTATGTAACCATCAAAGTACGAATTCATGCTATCACTTCTTTGAGTTATTGACATCTCAGCAAAGAAAGAGCCCCGCAAATAAACAGGCACCCACTGATTGCGATCGTTATATAAGGTTCCAAGCCACTCATGATCCCTGAGATCATATCTATCAAGTAGTGAAAACCAGCAAGATTCAAATTCATCCACCGATTCAGTCAAGTTCACACACTTATGAAAGTCTGCCTCAAACGTCGGGTGCTCCAAAAACACATGAGACAGCTTTTCCTGGCATTTCTTGAAAATGTGCCACTTGCAAAACCTGTGCCGCGTCTCTGGTAAAACCTCCATAACAGCTGATCTCAACACCACGTCATGATCAGTGGTGATGGAAATCGGATGTCGACCAGACACCGCAGCAAGCCAAGTCTCGAACAACCAAACAAAGGATGCTTCAGTTTCACTCATAAGGAAAGCACAGCCAAACAAAACGGGTTGGCCATGATGGTTCACCCCTGTGAATGGTGCAAAAGGTAACCGATACCTGTTCGACCTGTAAGTAGTATCAAAGGTAACGGTATCTCCAAAATGAGTATAGTTCGACCTGGCTTTGGGATCAGCCCAAACCACATTGCCTGTGAACTGATCATCATCTTCGCCCTGGACAGCGTAGAAGAAATCAGGATTTTCTGCATTCTTCTGCTTCAAATAGTCAATGAGAAGCTGGATATCTCCATCCATGCTCCTCTGACGATTGTTGCGCATGTAATTCCTGCAATCAACCTCAGTGAAGCCAACTTTGCTGATTCCACCATACTCCTTAATCAAGGCAGACATAATCCTACGAGGTCCCATCCCAGCAGCCTGCAAGGTTTCGATCAAAGTCTTGGCAGAGCCAGAGATTTGGCGATGGGAACGGAGGCAGTGGACCTGATCAGGCGGGACAAGCTCATGGTTATGCTCCCTAACAAAACCGGAAACAACCCACTTACCGGAATCTTGCATTTTCACGGAGAGGGCAGCTTTGCATCCGACCCTGGTGATTAAGCGGGGGCGCTTGATCTCTCTATCCTTAGTGCGCCTCTCGTTCAAATTCCTGAACCCTTCTTTGGCGCAAACGAACTGCCTCTGTATGATGGCTCCGTCGCGCCTGGAACGGCGAGAAGAGCTGACTCGGGTGCTGAAACCGACCCGCCTTGCGTAGGAGTTATAGAAGCCCTTGGCAGCTTCTTCGGACTCGAATTCCATTCCTTCGCAGGGCTCTAGGTCGAGGAGGTCAGTCTCCGGGAAGTAGATATCGGAACCAGAAGCGACTGTGGTGGCGGCGGCGGGAGAGCTTTGGTCTTCGTCGTCGTCGAGGGAATGGTCGATGTCAATGGCGTCATCTTCTCTGTCGCTTCGACCATTCAAACTTCCTAAGCCTATATCGAATTCAAGCACCTCATTTTCCATGGCAGAGTGAGCCAAGCAGCAAGAGTCAATTCGGGTGCACGATTCTGCTCGATCCCCGGAAATGTTTCTGAAAGTGAACTTAAACAAAATCACAACATAACTTGGAGCTCCAGTGTCCCTGCGCGAGTGGATTCTCAGTTTTCCCCCTAGGGTTTCCTGGACTGGAAATGAGAAAACCCTAACAATGAAAACAGGAAGGAGAGAGGGAGATTAAATCAGAAAAGAAGGAATCTTTGAGGGTGGAACTCTGGTTCGCCGGTTCGACCAGTTGGTCATTTGATTTATAAATCAAAATAGAAAACAAAATCCCTCAACAACGTTCATCCCCAATTCTGTCACAAATCAAAAGCCCGACGTCTTTCCCTCAAACTGCCAATTCAATGATTCATCCGGCCGCTGGTTGTCAGTTTTTCAATCGGTAAGGTTAATTTCGAGCTATTCTCTTACAAACCTGTTAGATTCCTCCCACCTAATCAATCAAAGTTTCTTTCTGTTATCCGAATATGGATGTTGAAGGCGCGGCGGCGGAGTCTTTCCTACCGAATTATGACGACAATGACGACGACGGGGAACAAACCCTTCCAATAATTGCTCGCGGTGGTCCTTTCTTTACCCCTAACTTGGTCACTCCCCTCACTCGAATTCCTCAGTTTCAAAATTCTGTTCTCATCGAGCGCCAGAGTTTGAAGATGAATTGACTAGTTTTGATGATGATGACGATGATGATGATATCACGGTTGATCATCTTAAAGTTCTTAGTAACGAGGAGTTGGCGGACATGGCATTCAAGGAAGTATTTAAGGACCAAGGAGAAAACAATGGATCAAGCAAGATGCTGCAATCTCAAAGAAAGAGAGATAAATTGCAATCATCATCTATAATGATTGTGGATGATGATGATGATAACTACTCTCCGATAGTGGACGAGCTGCTGAAGATAAAAGAGAAGCAGGATGAAGATAGATCAGCAGCAGCAGCCATATTATATTACATTCCTTCAATGGTGATTGCAAGGTCAACAATACAAGTTCATCACAAAATGGTACGGCCGGTTATGAAATCTCTGTGATGTGTCATCTCAAATATGCAGCAGCAGCGTATTACTACTACTACACAACAACCAGAAGTACCTTTGCAACTGCCTGAGGTAGTTCTTGTGGTGGAGGTGTACCATAGTGTACATCAATGGCAGAAAACCCAAGAGTTTTTGGTTCTAGGACGACAATTTTAACAGAACTCAAGGACAATATCCATTGCAAGACGGATGAAATCATGACTAGGGCCCGAAAGTACAATGCTTCGGGATATTTTCTCATTCAGGATGTGTTCTACAACGATTTGAGGGAATGCAATGCTGCAGAAGATTAAAGTGGACCTATATTTGAGTGGCTGGAGAGCTCAAAAGAAGATGTTCATAAGAAATGGGACTATATCACTAGTGGGAAGAAGAAAGCGCCTCTGCCAACCCCTACTTTACCGGAATTCGAACAGGCTGAAATGCAAAATGCAGTGTTTTCGGCTGAAGCTACGTCTAGCAAAATGCAGTGTTTGCAAGATATTCAGAGCGACCAAGGTTGCAGTGGTGGTGGTAAATAGAAATTGTTAAGAAAATAATTTCAGTTATGTAAGTTTATATTTCTTATTCATAATTAATTATTGATCCAACCCAATGAAAAGAGTATAGTAAAGAATAATATTAGAAATGAAATATTATTCTAAAGGTGTTTGGATGATGCAGTTATGTTGAGAACCTCATGGTCAGTAAGCTCTGTTGCATTATGACAATGAGAACCTTGATCCACACTTACTAGCGTCAACTTTTCCTTCTTTCCGACAATTTTGTTCTCTTCCATCTTTTTATGTTTCAAATTCTTTGACAATTAACGTTATAATTATGATGATCTGAAGTGCTCGACGTTGACGACATCACTAATTCCACCACAGAGTAAAATGCCAACATCATCATCATTGCCCAAGGTACTTTAGATGATGGCAATATCATCATTTTGAGGGATAACTTTTCATGTCAAAAGAATAAAAAATGGAAATTAAGATAAAAACCGGAATCCTTAACAAATAAAATCAAGTATCGTTATTCTTTCGACATACGAAAATAAATTTTCCACATCCCCTTTTTTCTTGGGTCGCTCCAGTTTCCATCCATTCCTAGGACATTTAAAACATCCTGAAGTTGAATATGATGGCATAGTCGGAAAAATCTGGCCACAAGGGTTTGAAAGTTGTCTCCCCATTCATTAGATAGAGAATACATAAAGATTTCGTGGTCCTTAATCTAAAAGGCCGATTTCTTCCACCTGAGAAGAATAGGGTTGTGATTAAATAGTTAATGGGAGAAGTTGAATTATTTGAGTCCGGTTACGGTTTTATTTATTTATTTATTAGTGTTGTCAGATTTGTTGTTGTTGTTGGTTTTCAAGTAAGTTGTCTTTAAATAAAAAGGTTAATATATTAATAATACATAAAATTGAGGGTGTTGTATTTATTATATTTTGGAATCGGAAGTTAATACTATCATTTGCTTAAATGAAATATATATATATAATTTTTCTATTACTGGAACGCTCATTGTCATTCGTTAGAGCAAATTCAATGGAAGTTAAAGAAGAGCAAACTTTACATTTTCAATTTTGTAAAATAAAGAAAAATTCTTTTTGCTCTTTTAGTATTTTAATGTGGGTGGCGCGGTTATAGATCCATCTAATGGTGCGGTGGATCTGGTTATTGTGAATTGCCGATGGAGTTTTCTTGCAGGGAATTGGTCGGACATTCCAGTGAGTTCCTTGATCTTTATGTCCTTGAGTTCCTGATTGTCCGTGATACATGTTTTTGGTACTTTCGACTTGAAGTTTGGCAGGTTGACATTGAAGGGGATGCGTAGATGGTCTTTTCAAGCACTCCGAGAGGAGCACTCGATTTGTGTAGGGATTCTCGCTTTTTTGGCAGCGGTCCCGCGCTTGCAGGTGCTGGTGGTCAGACGTGTCGCCAATAGAGTTGCCCATAAAACGGCCCTCCATGCTCTTTTATATTTCTCAGGTCGTGTTGAGACCAATCTCACGACTTAAACTGATGCTTAATCTTGTTTATTTATTGTTATCTTGGTTCTCACACCAATAAAAATATAGATATGGGTTGGGTGTTTTTATTTTATCTTACAAAGCCATTAATCATCATTAAACATATTTTATATTTAACATTTTAAATGATATCTACTATATATATAATGTATTTTCAGATTTTAGAATTTGACACATAAGCATAACCGCCCATTTAGACTTCAATCCATATTTTTAGGGATTTCACCAATCAAATCTTTCCATCTTACATCTAAATATATATTATGTATTTTTTTCTGACTGCCAGCTCAGCTATTTTTGGAGTTTCCGGTCTTCTCCTTCACTTCCGCAAAGTAAATAATTGCCCTCATATTTTCATTTTTCTTTTTGAAAAAACAAATAACCTCTCTCTTTCCCATTTCTCTAAAAGTGTAAAATTACCGCATCACTTTCTTAAACCGTTAATTTCTTCATTTTCTAGCTACTTTTTCTCATTTTTCTCATTTTTAACTCTTCTATTTTTTCATATCAGCTCTTCATTTTATTGTTTCATACTTTCATCATCGAAATACCGTGCTACAATTTATTATTATAAATTCATGGGTTAATGGGTAAAATATTTTTTATTTTATAAATAAATTATTTTTTAATAATATGAGTAATCATTCTGATCAAATGAGTGGATGTGATTCATATTAATTCTGCTATGAATGAATATATTCATTAAAATATTTATGAAACAAAGGTATAATGAAGCATCGTACATATATGGTGATGTATATTAATTGTTTAAATAATTATTTTTTGAGCTTATGAGTTCGAGCATTGAGGTTCATAATTTTAAAATTATATCTTGACATAAGAATTATAAAGTAATCGGAATCAACCGCCAATTATATTCAAATAAGAGTAATTCTTCATATCAACTTTTCTTATATAAGATTATTGGGTCTAAATGTTATATCAATCATACCTGAAAATTATTGAATGACATAAAATAACTTGATCATCAGAATTAACCATTAATTATATCCTACTAAAGTTATTAATTATATTTAGTTTTCATATATAAGACTATTAAATATAAGTGATACATCAATTCAATATTTTTTTATAGATTTAAATAATAATAACAAGACTATTTGGATTAACAATTAATTATGTAAAATCAACTTTATTACATTGCACCATAAACACTAAAGATTAATACTAAAACTCTAAATATTAAAACTTAATTTGCAAATACTACATTGTAAACCAATCCTAAATTATATTTTCAATTCTAACTTTTGACCATACATTCAAAATAAAAAAATCACAAATCCCAAAAATTAAACTTTAAACCCTTAACTCTTTATCCTAAACCCATAATAAAGTAAAACCTAAAAACTCTTAATTTTATATACACAATACAATAAAATGTGATAGAGGGTACTTAGTACCAACAAGGTGCGAGTACACAAATTGTTACCCATATAAGCTGATCAAGGAGTCTAAATCCTACGCCAACTTAATATTTAATATTATGATTTTACATACACTAACTAAAAATTAAGTATTTTCATACATTTATATTTTATTATTTTTAATTTAAACATTACAATTTATTTTCATAATTTAATAGCAATATTGACCTATAAAAATACAACTCATCCGCCATCCAATTACAAACAAGAAAATGATAGAAAGTGCTTCAACTAAAATTTAGCAACATTGATATTTTTCTATTTATTTACAAAATAATTATATATTACACCATTCACAAGCTACACTTTTAATTTTTAAAACATTTTAAGAATTATTTTGTTCAAATTACATGGCATGTCTTCCTCTTATTATTTGTAAGACTACCTTTAACTCAAATTATTTTTAACTAAATTTTAGATTCATTTTTAGCTAATTTTCATGCATTGACAACAATAAATTGTATGTTATTAGAAAGAATCCAATAATAGAACACACATTTGGAAAATATCTACGTAAATGATGGTATTGGGAAACTAACCCAGTAAATAAAATGAGACGGAAAAAATTAACCGGCCAATGAGCCGGGTGACAAACTAGTGACTAGTATGTATTTAATTTTGATGTTAACATATATAAATTGGAAATTTATCCTAACAGGTTCTTTGCTACTAAAAATGCTTCAACTTACAGCTAGATTTGTAAAATCCAACATATTTTGCCAAATGAAGGAAACTTAAGCTATTCAAAATGGTTGATTCCTTAATTTAGTACAAATTGTTCCATCTAAACTGAAGCTATTCAAAACGAGGATGGAGCTTGATAACCTGATTTACTGCTTACATGTGTTTGAGGTAGTTGTGTTGTGGTTTTCAATTCCTGTGTTGACTAGTCAGTTTGCAATGGTGAAAGGTTTTTGACTTAAGTTCCTGGGTGGCTGTGTTTTTAGGGGAACCATTCATTAATGGCCAAGCTGTTCCATATGAGGAATGGGTAAGAAATAACGCCAGAGCAAATGAGAGGAATCACGCAAGTCTGTAAGTTGTAGATCACCGGAATAAGTTGCAGACTTGCAGTCCGGATTCGGTTTTCCATGTCTGCCACTGAATGTTTTTTCAGAGGAATGGGTACGTACGTAGTTGGATAAGACAATAATAATGGATTCCCTAGGGATTTTGAATGAATGTTTAAACAACAAGAGGGTAGTTTTGGAATGTTCAAAATAAGATTAAATTACTGGACGGCTGAAAAACGCTCTAAATTTTACTAACAAACGGCCTAGATTTTACTATTATTAAATTAACAAACGTCAAATTACGCGAATACCCTTCTAACTTCCTCTTTAAATACACAAGTTGAGGTCGAATAAAACACACTTCCTATTTTTCGTAAACTTTCAGAGTTCAAATTCTCTCAAATCAGTCTCCGAAACAGACAGCCCTCCGACGCCGTCCGCCGGAGCCTCCGCCGCCGCCGCCGCCTACCGCCGTCCGCCGTAAGCCTTATTGTAATGATGTTCCTTACATAACAGACAAAATTATTCCGGTACATAAAAGTAAATGCGGTTACGTAAGTTATGTAACGACAAATATTCTTTACATAACGCAAGTTTCTAAACTTGCTATTACAAATCACTAACTCAAAATCACCTCTGAAAATTATAATTACAGACATAAAATGCCATTAATTTGTGTATAAGAAGAATGATAGAGTTAATCAACATTTAGATTGCTATAAGGGAATAAGGAAAGAAGATGCATTGTAAAACTTGAAAATACAATTAATAATGAATAATAGATATAAAGAGTAAGTAGGCTGCGGTAGAAACAATTGTCACATTTGTGCTAAAACTGTGCACCATGCTTGTACATCATCTTTATTAATGAAAATAATTAAATAATTAAAATTAACAATGTATCAAGTTGAGGGCTTTATTCAATTTTAGTAAAAGACGCAAGGAAATATGGATTTGTAAAGTCAAGTATCACTAAACCCTAATTAAATTTAACTTAGCTTAGGCTTGATCATGCTCTTTGGTCTAGATTAATTTTGATAATGTTTCTCACTTCTAGGTCACATTTGAAATGACGCTATACTAATTTATTGTTGTAGCAATGTTGTTAGATTTGGACCGAATGGTTAACCGGTAATAAAAAGGTCCAGGGTCAAAGAATAATCGAAAGTGAACATTAAGAACTCGTTTAGAAAACCGGTACAATTAAAGACACATATAAGCAACTTAATTTATTTTGATTGACTGTACCCTTCATTGACAAAACAATCTTCGTGTAAATTATACTACATATCACTAAGGTTCATGTTAGGTATTGACTATGCGTAATATCTAGCTATTTGAAGTATCTTCTGTGTGTCAGGGTAACGAATGAGGGTCTCTTTGGTCATTTTAGTTTGAAATATAATTCCGACTCAAGTCAAAATCATTATCCAAACAGAAATATTTCGCTCAATGTCATTATTAGCTACTTATCGAGCTATTGGAGAGGACCAAGAATAATATCATGTTGTGCAAAAAAGAGAAGAACAAGAACTAGAAGTATCAACTCAGTCTACTCTACAACCCTCATTTCCCAGGCAGCCTACCTTAGGCTCTCTCACTGAATCACACACTTAGCACAAATTTATTTGATCTGCAATTCTCATTCAGAACAAAATGACTAAATTGGAACTCCCTACTAGTTCATTTTATGTCTCGAAAAAACGAAGCTCTACCATGAATTCCTGCTGCTTCGGCGCATACCAAGCAATTGCCTTGGCTGAACCAAGGACTTGCAGTGCATACTCAACAGCAAACACTGTATCGTGTGCATGAACCTCCCAATTCGTCTTGTTCTTCAGCTTCACATTTACCTCAGAATCAACTCTAAAGCTAAAAGGCCCTACAATCTGCAAATAACATAACTTGATTTCTCAATTATTCCTAACAACAGTGCAATGAATGCTTTGGTGACCTGAGCAACATCAGGTATTCCAATGACTTCAGTAAAAGGTTGGTAATTCGAGATGCTGTAGATAGATTTTCATTTGGGAATTCCAGAAATATAAAGAGAAACAATGATCTGACAAATCCCTACATGAAGCACAGTGAATCTTGAACGAAACATTAACAGTAAGAAACTACGCTATGGTTTGCTTATTACCTGCTGTTGAAGGGAAATAGTTGCATTTGGACAAATTGCCTCCATCGTCCTCATCGTTGGTTGTTGAGAATTCACAAAATCATGTGCTAACTGGGAGGCACCTGTAAGAAATTTGCGGCCAGAAGGAAAATCAAAACGGGCTTGGAATCGTGTGAGATCTAGAAACCACTTCTGGAAGCTCCCGTGTTGAGCCACGAATGAAACGGATGAAAACATGTCAGCATGCACCGCGGATTTGAGGCGAGGAGATTGATAGGAGAATCCTGCAGTGTTTTGCAAATCATTCACGTCTGACCCAAGTGAGGTCTCTCCATGAGAGGCTGTCACAGCGGCACCTGCAAAACAATAAATCAATTAACCGCAATTTATTTTCCTAGCATTGAGCATTGACATATGCAATCTCTAATTACAAGTAGCATGTGTAAGAGGAGAAAGGATTAAAAATCAAAATAATAGGTGGAAGAAATTGAGTTATAAAGAAGTTGAGTTATACCGATGACGCCTGATGCTGAAACATGAGGACTAGAAAGAAAGATGTCAAATGGTTGAACCATCTTCAACTTCTTAGCTTGGCTTCTCCAAATTTCTACATTTTTCTTGAAGGACATGGCTTGTCTGAGAGTGGTACCCGGAAGCAGGGTAGCAGGAATTCCTCCATGGGTGTTGACACAACCTTGAAACAACTTTGGTAATCCAGCAATATGACGCATACAGAAGTGATAACTAGCACCTGATTTGGAAGGAATGGAAGCAAGATCAAGGGCTAGGGACAAAGGTACATCCCAATAGTTTCCAGTCTTGTCCAGGAAAAGGGCAGGGGAAACTGCCTCCAAAGTGAGATTGTGATGAGGGAACTGCATCCATAGCGGAAGAAGCAATTCATAATTACTACCATATGAAGGATCAACAAATCACAGAAACAAAAAAGGGTTAGAAAGTTTGTGTCGTTGATAAAAACCTCATGTTGGAAGACTGCCTTGTGACGAGGTGTTGTGTCATCACCACCATATGCATCAGAGCTGAGGAGAAGAGTGTCTTGAGGGGTTAGCGAGACCTCAGTACTGATGCCAAGTGCATACAAGGATTTGTCACGGAGGCATGCACCAATAGCAGGGAGGTGAGATGAGGACTGGGAATCTGAAGGCTGACGCAACCCTCTGAAATTTTTTAGAGAGGACACAAACTTATGAAGATTAAATCGTCCTTGCAATGCAGCAAACCTGAGTAGAATAAATCAAATGAAAAGAAAACAAACTTTCAGACGATGTAATTTGAATTGATCTGAGTTATGTTATCAGAACTAAAGGGTGAAGGGGCGGAGAAACTAGAATTCAGAAGGCGCTAGCAATAGTTTACCAGTTCTGAGTTAAGGGAATAGTTAGACCACGTTGGAGTGACAAAGTGTGAGTAGTGGATGCTGAAGAGTAGGAATAGGAAGGTAAAAAGGGAGCAAACATGAAGCGCTGGAAGAAATCAATCTGCTTAGGCCTAGAGAGCCTCGTCCCTCTAGAAACCCCAAGAGGAAGAGGATGTCCAGGTACCGCCCTAGCCTCTCCTTCTAGGGTCACCGGAGTGGAAATGTCTAGGTCCCAAAAACCTCCGTCCATTGCCCATCTTAGCTTGTTCATTGTTCCCATTTTCCTGTTTCTTCCAATGCTCACCTGCTCCTTTATGCTTACTCCACTCTTCCTCAGTCAAGTCCCACAGGAGTGGAAATGTCCAGGTCCCAGAAAGAAATATTTATGTTCCTCTTCTGATGAATAGAATAGCATCAAGCTCTTCTCTACTATGTTTGCCTATCTATTGGCCCTTCTTTGGTATTATCTCCTCCTGTTCAGTTCGGCCATCAGCAAGTGTGTACCGAAAAAATACGGTAGTCAATATAAGAGAAACGATTATCACAGCTGTGCCCTACACCTGATAGTTACTGCAAAGGGTTGGAAAGTTCTCCTGTTGGCATGTAGCTTGAGGCTGCTTCTTTTAGGAAAGGAATGTAGAAACGGCTGTAAAAAGTCAAATCTTTTGGTGTGTTAAAACCATGATCTCAAATTACGTATTCAAAACGGAAGCAGATCTGCTCAACTTGTTATCAGTTTTTGTCTACTACTTCTCTATTCAAATGGCAAAACATGTCCAGACCATACAGCTGTAGAAAAGTAGTGAAAAACCACCTTCGCTGAATATTAAGAAAGTATTCATTATCTACACATACTACATCGAGGAAAGTGTTGAAAGCATAAATCATCTGATCGTACCTATTCGTCTAGAGATGCCAGACCCTCCTTTTCGGTCTTCACATATACAAAACAAATCAAACATTTCATTAACCCATCCAAAATCAAATGAGAGCAGAAATGAATAATCAGCCATTTCCAGAACATTTAACTCGGCTGTAATTTCAAGTCAAAACTTAGTGAGTGAGTCCAAGTTGCTTGTGAAACTATTATGCTATCACCAATTCCCCAAAAATGATACACTGGAAACACAGAGCAGGCTAGCAGCATGACCATAACAAGAGAAGTAATAATGTGTAGAAGAGCAGCAGTCAGGTATGTAAAGATCATATCAAACTCTTCCCGTGAAATAGGCGATGGTGTAGGACTTCAAGCGTAACTCTTTAGGAAAGCAAGCAAATTGGGATGTTGAACATTGACGTGAATCATGGAGACCATCAAGAAAGTTTCTTTAATGCGCAAAAATTGAAAACAGTCCTACCTAACAGCTGCTATGATACTGGAATTACCAGTTCCGCGTCCTGCCTGATAAAGGAACTTGAGGCAGAATGAGAACGGTAAAGGTTGGGAAAACAATTGAAGCTAATGAAAGAAGAATAAATGAGAAATCAAACCCAGAAAGCGAAACAAATTGAAGCAGAAGGAAACGAACCTGCAGAGTGCTAAGTCCTGCTTATCCTGAGTCCGGGCTGGTCGGGTCAGCTTCATCTCTCCATTGCCTGAATAGAAAAGGGAAGGGAAGAAAGAAGCAGCCTTGTTGGTTTCTTCACTCTTACTCGAAGTGAAACAGTCCCGGGTTTTCAATTTACACACCCGGGTTATCACTGTGCAAAACCCTGCCCGAAAATAGTTTCCATTTCTGTTATCGTTTTTTTTTCCGCTGGTTAAAAAATACTTTCCAAATAATTGGTTATTTACAACCAGGGTTCTGGCCCGGTTTATTTTATTGGGCTAACACGTTCCAAAAGCCCGGAGTTTTGAAATTTTCTTGGACCAAGTCTTGTCCAGTTCTAAGAGACTAACTAACTCCAATTCTTTCTTTTTTCCATTTTCAGATGTTGAACCAAGATCCTCTTCATCTTCCTTTACCCACCTAGTACCCCATGTCCTGGTGAACAAGTTAGTAGCCGGATGAACTAAGAAATTAAAATAGATCGAGTTACCTTTGAGGAACGACCACGAGTCTGGATCGAGTCGAGAGCTGGCGTCGAAGGAAGTAGTCTAAGGATTTTCCGTAGGGTTGGGGGTCTCTCGTCTCTAGATCGGGAGTGGGAATCGCATAGATCAACTTGGGGATAGAGGATAAGTGGTCGTACGGGGATCGATCGGAAAAGCAGATGGAGGCCACCTAGGTTTCGTCGAAGAGAAGGGAGGAAATTTCGAGATAGAGGGAGGCTGTGGCTGTGAATGGAGGAGATGAATCAATACCTTAGTTTTCCGATCTAATCCATGAATGTGGGCCGGGTTAGATTTCGGGTTAAAGTTAACCCGAGTCTGGTCTCTCCAAGCGGGCTTCAAGCTGGACTTTAAATCAACGAGCGGGGCGGCTATGTATGGCCCGTCCGTTAGTGAACATATATCCTGGAATAACTAATTAATCAACATATCTCATTTGGCCTATTTAGTTAGGCACTTAAGTTAATAATTTAGATGTCTAAGATTCAATTTTCATTTTTGACATTTCAATACCTAACTTTTTACATCCTATATTTTAACTAATCCTATAAAAACTACCTATAAATTATTTTGATAACTATTTCAAAATAGCTAGCTGGAAAGCTAACTATTCCAAATAGTTATCGGACCAAAATGTTATTTTATTTTATTTTCGATGTTCAAAAAGAAAAACTATTTCAACAATAAGAAAGATATAAAAAACATATAAATAATTATTTTGATAATTATCTTGAAATAGTTAAACCCTTAAGAGTTAGCTATTCCATATAATTGTCGGATAAACCAAATAATTAGTTTATTTCCTTTTATTTTTAAAATTCCCAAAACTAAAATATAAAGTAAAATAGGTATTTTCAAATCATGTATATTTTTATAATTATCTCAAATAGCTAATTCCCAAGAGTTAGCTATTCCATATAATGATTCGAAAACTAAAAATATTCATTTTATCTTCTCTCTTTCGAAAATATCAAAATTATTCAAAATTAAAATAAATATTCAAAATTTTAGAAAATGGAAAATCCTTTTATTATCTTGTAATAATTAATTCGTTGAAATTATTATCAAGGATAAATTAGCCATCTCTCCCGAAAAATTCAAAGTTAATATGTGTTTATCTTTTGCAAGTCGCATCGATAAACACTGAAAACTTGAGTCAAACCCAACGAACCAAAATTTATTTATTCCGAACTACGCGTTTGATTTCGAGATCCGAGTACGTAGACAATCAGAAATGGTTCGAGTCCACCTAAATTAATTTTGATATTTTTCCATTAAGTCCATGGAAAAGTATCAACCAACCTATATAAAATTCGATATTTACTATTAAGTCTACGGTAAGTATCATCCCTAAAAAATCAAGTTCGATATTCACCGTTACGTCTACGATAAATGTCATCCACCTATATAAAATTCGATATTTACTGTTAAGTATGCGGTATGTATCATTCCCCAAAAATCAAACTCGATATTTTCCGTGGAGTCCATGGTTAATATCATCCAACTTTCAAAATAATTCAACTAGAGCACCAGAGTATAAATGGATTGCACAAACCAAAATTTTCAAATTCTAACTACGCGGACTTTGATCTCGAGATCCGGTTATGTGGGCTATCATTTCGACTCGAGTCCACCAATCAACATCTCTCCCAAAAAAATCCATAGCCATATTAAATCATTGTTTTTAAAACGCATGGTAACCCAAAGCAGTGAAAGAAAACTTGTCGTCCAGCTGTACCGACATTGCGCCGAGCGGAACAATAGCATTAACTTGCTATCGTGACGTAACCGTCCCCGGATCAAGAATTTTCAAGTTTCACAGATAAGATCACAAAGCGTCCACCCAAGCCAGGACGGCTTGGACGGGCGAGCAGGGTGTTTGATCCACCCTAACCTTCCTCGATCGATGGTGACTCCTCAATACTTCACCCATGTGCCGCACACACGAGGCGATCCCCCTTCCCCGCGGCGAAAGTGGCGGAGCGCGGGAGGAATGCTTTTCCGGACGGGAGACCTCTGCGACAGTATTCCTAACTTTGTGTGGGGTAGCCTCCCAATGGGAGGAAACCCCATTTGATGGTTTGGGATAATGTGTGCAGCCTAAGGAGCAAGAAGGGTTGGGATTGCGGAAAGCCAAGAAGTGCGATGAAGCTTTTGTCATGAAACTTGCTTGGAATATTTTAGCGCAAATGAATGCTTTATGGATCCTTCTTGAGAAATATACTAGACATGGCGAGGTAGGATACGTGGTGATTAGGAAGAAGACGTCATCTCTCCTTTTGCGTGATATAAGGAGGCTATCTGGCTGGTTCAGAAAGGTTCCCATCAATGTATTCATAGGGGATAGGAAACAAGTTTGTGATTCGATAGCTGGATTGATGGCGGTATCGTTTTAGCTAATTTTGTTTTGTTGATCCCAAAAATTTAGGGGACAAAGCTAAGTGGATGGTTCGCGATTTGATGATCGAGTTAGGTGAATGGAATTAGGAGGAACTTGGGAGAGTTCTTCCCAGAGAGGCATAAGAGTTGGTTGGTGGGATGTTACCACCGACAGATGATGAGGAAGTTGATTTACTTTGGGGTCTCGACCCTAAAGGGTATTTCTCTATTAAAAGTGCTTATTTTCATCTGACAGGTATTCAGCAGGATAGTTCCCAGATGGTTTGGAAGAAGATATGGCGTTAGAAAGGGTCGAACAAAACTGTACATTTTCTTTAGTTGGCATTTCAAAGTAGGCTATTTACTAATGTGGAGAGGAAGCAACGACACTTGACAGGTATGAATGCTTGTAGTGTTTGTAAGTTGACAGCTGGAACTCCTCTCCACTTGTTCCGTGATTGCAATATTGTTGTTTCTCTATGAAAGAATATATTGGGAGTCGATTGTTGGTCCAACTTTAACTCTTAGAATTTTGAGGAGTGGATGTTGCATGGTATCTCTTACCCATCGAAATCATTAGATTTCAGGATTGTTTGTTGGTTGCTCTGGAAGAACCATAACAAGCTGGTTTTTCGCAATGCCTTTGTTTTCTGCGATCAGATCCGCTACGAGTTTTTTACTGGATCGACAAGGTACGGGGAGACAATGAAAGTAGGAGACAGAGTATTTTTTTATAGCCAGTTTAGTACGGGAAGAAGTGCTTGTTGGTTGAACTGCCGTGTCGAGGAATTCCATTACGATTAATACTGATGGTTCATCCTCCATCCTAATAGCGCTGTAGCCGTCGGAGGGGTTATCAGGAACTCGGTTGGTAAGGTTCTTCATTCATTTGCAGCGAATTTGGGACGTTGTACTATCACTCGGGCTGAGTTGCATGGAGCTATCATTGGGCTAAGGTTGGCATGGGATTGCGGTTATTGTAAAGTTAATCTACAGCTTGATTCGCAGTGTGCAATTTCAGGAATGTTTGGAGAACCACCTGACGATTTTCGTCACTTATCTTGTCTCCTAGAAGCTAGATAGCTTCTTGACAGAGATTGGGATCTGCGTGTTACACATACTTTTTGCGAAGGCAATCGTGTAGCGGATGCCCTTGCCTATTACGGGCACTCTCTTCCTTTTGGTTGTACTTTTGATTCCTCCCCTCCGTTGGCGGTTGTAGAATGTATCCGAACTGATTTGATAGGGGTTTCTTTTCCATTTCATTTTGATTAATGATTAAGACTTAGCGTCTTTTTTTATCAAAAAGTTTCCAATTAAAATTTTTTAATCAATTTCTAAAAAGGAAATAATGTATAGCGTTTAAGAACATAAAGGCCATCGTTGTAAATGATTCCAATTTTTCATGGCAGAACAAATCTCAAACCACTAGTCGGGGATCTAATTATTATTTAACTAAACAGCATTTAAAAGGCGGGGGAATAAATGAAAGTTAAGAAGGGTGAACTGAATTGACAACTGAAACATAAATAATAAATTGACAACTCATGATTTATTACTATTGTAAGTTTAAAAAACATACGGATTCTAAAATATTAGGACGTTATATGAATTAATATAAATGGATGTTTTAAAAAAATGATTATATGTGGATAAAAGACAGAGGACCATTTGTCGTCAAATTAAAATATTTATAAAAAATAAAAACCAAGTTACTCAAGAATGACGAGGTGCTCGTCCTCAGGCTCGGCTATGGTAATTGTCATTGGGGCATTCCTCCTATTGTCTATGAAACTAGGTACATCTTTGAGGTGCGATGGAATGCATATCCAATATCAAACAAGGAATTAAAAAGACATGGCATTGCTTGCGATTGAGCAACATAACAAGGACAAACAATTTTCAAATCAGTTATTATTGGCCAGTCTGGATACAGGGATTCGTTTTCCTGATGCATTTTCTTTTAATGTTTGGTACACTCTCAATATAATGGTTAATGAGTATGCCATTGTCAATTATGAGTACAAAATAGGAAATGAATGAGACTCATAATACTAACTAGCCAGCTGTGTCTTGGCACTCTTATTTGTCTTATTATTATTATTATTATTATAAAGCCTTTTAGATAGGGCGAAAGTAAAAGGAACTATTATAACAGATAAGATTCCCAGTTTTACAAGGAAATCGCATTACATTGCATGGCGGAAATAAATCTGGCATCACTAGTTGAGGATCTAACCCAATTCAGAAGGCGGGGGCATCATCATAACAAATTAAGAAGGGTGAACTTTGTGAGATGAAATCCCTTTCCAAGCAGCTCTCATTGACGCGGTGGCCGCCTTCCCCGCCGCCTCCATGTACTTTTTGGATGCCACGGTGGCGGCCTTCTCCATCACCGTCCCCATCCTCCTGGCCTTTTCCGCCCTCTGTTCCAATTCCTCCAATTCCTCCTTCTCCATCCCATTCATCTCCTCTTCGAACCTCCTGAACTCTTCCATCGCCTCTTCCATGGCAGACTCGAGCTCCTCCTCTGCCTGCTGCATCTCCTCCTCCGCCTCCATGGCTTCCTCCTCTTGCTCCAGCTCCACCGCCGCCCACGCCCTGTACGCTTCCACTTCGAAGAGCTTCATCAGATCGTCGTCGATTTGGGAAGGATCGAAGTTGTTGTTGCGCAGAGCTTCGTCGGAAAGCAGGGTAAATTGGGCGATGAGATTCTCCATAGATCCCAATTATTTTCTCAACTTTTCTCCTTGTTACAATAATAGAGAGAGGGAGAGAGGGAGAAATATGTCAGTAGTGCGAATGAACAGAAGATAAGAGGATTTTAGTGGTGGGTGAGGTGGTGATTTCATATTTATCAGCAGCTGCTGACACTTCATCCTACGGCTGAGACTGTTTCTGCAGTTGGAAGAAAATTCATGGGCCCGCCACTTTTTAAAACTCTTTTTTCCCCACTCTTCTCTTTTTGTGTTTCAGGAGATTTACCTCTCCCCTCTAAACGAGGCCTTAATATTTAAATAAAACAAATGAATTATTAAATTAGTTTTTAATAAATTTTGATAAATTTATAAAAATTATCAATTTTCAACCAACTCAATCATTCTCAAATTCGAAATTTAAAAGTTCAAAAGAACTTGAAGATCCTAATTCGAAGATACGACGAGAAATTGAAGATCCGAACTTGAAAATGGATGACTTTCCGATCAGGTAACCCGAAAAAATCCAAGTTTTAATTCGAGAATAAGTTGATTTTCGGCCGTCCGTTAGATCAAATTTTTTTATTATAATTAGTAAAATTTGGTAGATTTAAATAGTAATTAGTAGATGCAATTCAAATGATAAATAATAGAATTATATAGGTGTAATTAAATGATTTATCTCCTAATTAGGTATAACATCGTTTTTTGTTATGGGAACATCGTTTTTTATGATTAATAGAACAAAGTATACATGACATAAGTGAATCTTTATGGTGGCGTTCAGGGTTTCAGAACAAGGGTTGAGGTTTTTTTTTTGAAAAAAATTAATAATCGAAACAGAACAGACCAGACGGATCAGATTTTCGTCCTGTCTGTTCTGTTTCGATTATTAATTTTTTTTTTGAAAAAATGTTGTAAGACCAAATATTTGGGCAATTGAATCCAGATGAGCACATTTATTTAGATTGTTCAAGTACATCAAAGTAAATTACTCAAATACATCAAGCGGTTATTACAGAAACGAGAGTACAGTGTCATTAAGTTTGAGGTGGAACCATTAATTCGTACGTTGCATACTCCCGACGGTACAATGTGCCCAACCAAACTGTTTTCGCACTGTCATCGGCCCAATAACGCCACATTCGACTCACCGTCGGAATTGGAAGTACCCGTCATGCACATCCGAATATAAGCATCTGTCCATCGGCCAAACAGACCGGAAATTTTTTAACTTTGGTCCGTCTAGTTTTTTTGTAATCGTAAATTTTTTAACTTTCGTACCTCAAAATCTTGGGCTGTGGTTCGTTGGGAGCGTTTTCGAGCAACTAAAACATACTGAAAGTGCGTTTTTTTAGTTGAAGTTGTAAGTTTTTTATTTTTTCAAAATGAATGTTTAAATTTTTATATAATGTAGGACATTGTATGGATGAAGGAATAGTTGAGTAACCTTTTCTAATTTCTATGTATGACGAGGAGCAAGTAGATTCAGATTAGGATAACTTCTGCACGGGTGGTGATGAAATCTGGTATGAATGAAAAAGATCCATCAATTTCAGACCATCTTCTAACAAGTAGCTAGCTGCCATATCGGAAACCCGACTGCGTCCTTGTCCACGAGATTCTCGCCTCCGTCTTGCGCTGCCCTATCTCCTTCGACGTGACTTCTCCCCAGTGAGCCTACTGGCGAAATTGGAAATTCCACCAGCAACGAGGACGAAAATGAAATTGATTTGGGGCGGCGGTGGAGGTGGATAAAATCCGACAGATGAGTTTCAGACTCATGAGCTACTAAACAGCTTCATCTTCTTCAGCTTCAACCCAGATCGAAAGAAGGAGACAGAGGAGGTTTGGGTTCTGGAGGAGGTGATGGCGGGTTCGATCCAAATTCCGGTGGAGCAGAGATGGTGGGTTTTATTTTCATGTTATCAAAATAATATAAAATTAGTGGCGGGTCCCATTTACCATACCTTAAACCATTGATCTTCTCTGGGTCGTCAGATTGGATAATCATCGCTGCTGGTAAATATGTAATCAGCACCTGAGAAAAATTGGGTGAGGTATCGCGTTGGATTGTCATTTTTTTCATTTTTGTTATCCACATTCCCGTTAAATTATTATAAAAAAATTATTACAGCAATTTGTGTAGCGTCTCTGGGTCAAATAAAACAACAACGTAGTAACTTTAAGGACTGTCTATCTGACAATGAATAATTGGGGGCCAGCCGTTAGTTGACTAAGATGGGTTTTTGTTTCTTTTTCAACGGTGAGATTGGCTTTTGTTAATCTTCAACGGATCAATCAAATGGTCCAGCCTCCGCATAAGCCCACACCACTATCCAGTATCCGCTTCTGTTACTCAAATCTCACCTCCTTGCCTCTTTTGTTGATATTGATTGCTTACCTTATTTTTTAATCATAAGATTAATATTTTGATTTTTTTCTTATTAAAATAGAGTACATTGTTATGAATATTTTATATAAATGTAGTTGAATGCTCATTGTGTAACTCTCATTGCATTGATCATGTATTATATTACTCTCTTAATTGTATTAATATTAGAATGTATAGGTTATGGTTTCATGAGCCTATAAATAGGACTCTACATTGTATCATATCTACACATCAATAAGAAACTCTCTCCCTCTCCATATTTTCTCTTGTTCTTGTCTTTCTTTGAGTTTAGTTTTATAACACGTTATCAGCACGAATGTTGTAGTTATCTTCTCGAAGTTTCACGAAGGTTGCTATTAGCTATATCTTGCTTTCCAAAGTTATTATTTTTATTTTTCTATCTTGTTTGTTTTCATTTCTTAATTTTCTTATAGTATCGTTTTTTTTTTAAAACTAAATCTAAAGAAAGGAATCCATTTCTATATTCAATCATATAGAAAATGGTAGCCTTTTTCCTTTCTATGTAAATTTGATATTGTTTTCAAAATTGATTTTTGTTGATGATTGCCACCAAACGTTTTTATAGGTCAAAGTAATCTATTATGCCTCTAAAGGCTATGACCTTACGTTTAATGGTTTATAGTCATTGTCTTTGTTTTATCATTTATTCGGACATGACTATTCAGTGTTTTTCCTTGATTTTATTTATTTATTATTATCATTAGTGTATTGTTTATATAATTCTCATTCATTACATTATTATTATTTTTAGGCGTTGCTATCTCTATTATATTTAAACACAATTTAATAAAAAGATTGACAGTAATTTAGGCACCTTTTAATTGATTATTATATTTACATTTTTTTTTAATTATCATTATCTTGCTATTATTACTTTTAGCTTTATAGCTATCATTTCAATTTATTTTAATTAAAAAAAAATTCATAAATCTTTCTTAGTGCCTCTACTCCGATTATTATGCCATATAAACTTCATTTGTTTGATCTCATGGATCTCTTTTTTTTGCCGTTAAAGTGGTTTGCGTGTTTTATTTTCAATAAAAAATTCATATTGGCTTATGTTTCATTAGGTTGGCATAATGTTTGTCTTGTTTGGATTTAAACATAATGAGTATATTATTTATTCAGAATTTCGTACACCTAGATTGCGCTATTGCTCGGTACACCATATTGTTTTCTTATTGTTGATCATGTTGTTTCTATCATTTGATTTCCACAATTAATTGGTTATAATCCTTTCATTTTTCTTTCACTTTGTTTCATTTTGTTTAACGGTTATTTATTTTATTAATTTTTATTTTAATGGTCATCCGAGAAAATATATGTCATTTCCATATTCATGAAGGAAAAACATGAATTTATTATTTAATGTATTTATTGTCATGTTAATTTCTATCTTATTGTCTCCTTCTTGATTCTTGATATGAATTTATTATTTCAGTTTATGATATGATTGATTTTAAATTTATTTATCTTTCTAATACATTCAACATTTTAAATTTGAGTTCACTACCTTTGATGTTTCGGGCAAGAGTTATTCTTCATGGTATTGGAAGCTCAAATCAATTTATAAGGATCTTGGTGAAATCATCAACAATGATGTTTCGGACACGAATTATTCATCAAGATTAAGCTAAAGCTTTCCTCTTCACTCGCCATCATCTTAATGAAAGGCTGGAAAATGAGTACAAAAGACAGGATACCAACCTTTGAAGTGAATGGTTGTACTCACGATAGCTTGAGGTGATTGAATATTCCAAGAGATTCATATTTTCAGAAAAATGGATATCTTAATGTTGATCATCAATTAGAAAAATTATCACTTCATGAAATGAGTGATTGTAATCATATGTCAATGGGGTGACAATACATATTCTCACGAGTGAACAATACACTATCGTGGAAGAGAAAGACCTAATCTTTCAAAGGTCATAGTCCATCCAAATTTATTGTGATGAGAAAATCCCATATGACACTATCATATTTCTCGAAGTGCATACACTTATATCATATTATTTTCCGATGAAAATGTCACAATACATGATTACTATTTCATATACGGAAATCAATGTGGATTTGATGGGCATATAGTACCAAGGAAAATATTTTTCAACCAATAGTTGAACAAAATCTCGAATAATTATATGATGAAATTCACACAACTTCTCGAGTTTGACGGGAAATTGGTCATCTCGTTGGTGATAGAGATGTGGAAAGATTAAGTTGATATTCATGTTGAAAAATTCTAGTGACATGAAAGGTGATACAACCATCAATTTTATTTTGATGATCATATCAAAATGATGTTAATTTAGCACTCAAAGTGATTGTGCAAATACACATTTAATTTGTTACATTGTTCCGAAAGCATAAGTGACAACATATTATCATTGTTCACATAAGGAACCGTTTAATTCGGATGGGCATAACAATGGTGATTGTATTTTTTTTAGAACGGTTGATCCCTTAATTGGTGAATTGATGGTTGATGAAGTATCTTTGTTTATGATTTGCACCATCCAACATTCTCCTCAACATGAGTATTGCTCTTATGAGAATCAACGTAATACTTGGATATAAAAATCTCATCGATAGTGTATCACATGTCGAGTAGGGCAAAATTAATCTCAACCTCTAGAAGAGATTTTGTATTGTTTACCAATGAACAAGATTCTTATTCCAATAAATTGATGATCACAAGGGGGAGTAATAATGCTCCCGATTCACCAACATGTTATTGTGATTGAGATACACACACACACACACATATATATATATATATATATATAAATGTAAACTATAAGTTTACTCGTCCTGACAACTATTATTTGGCATAACCGGTGAGACCATCCCGGTTCAATAATGATGCGAATCGATAAGTACCTCTATGGTCAATTTCGATGATTCGATGATCTAAAGTGTATGTTCTATTGAAGATTGTTGTGCATGATGGTCTCAACTTGGGTATTCTAAAGAAATGATTCCTAAGGTTATAGGGATTTAAGTAGTCCTTGTGACTCCCCTACTTCACGGGAACACGAACGGTTTTTCGTTCGTCAACAAGGTTTCGTTTCTAGGAAAGCATTTTGACCTTTCCGTTACCCATTGTTGGGTAAATCTCCAACACAACATAACTCATTTTGGGTTGCTTGTTCTCAAATAGAGTAGATTGTTGGATAATCATCAACTAAAGTAAGATCATTTCTCTTACACGTAAAAAGTAAGGGTGATATTTATGGATCCATACACCCGGCATATTGACCAATTATCTTAATTGATGCATCAACTAGATGGTCACATGTATCTAGAAATCAAGAGCTTGCAAGATTACTAGCTCAACTAGTTTGGTTATGAGCATATTTTCATGATTATCCAATAACGAAAATGTGTCATTAAGACGAACATTTTCCATTTATATTATTGTGAACATGTCATTTACATGAACAACACAAATTCGCATTACGCCAAGAAATTATTATGAATTCCTCCATTATATGTGGTTTTTGGGTCAAAACCTTATACTTCCCATCTATGGATACATGGATGTGATATACACATCTAAATTGCTCCACCACAATTTATTAGGGTGAAATCTCAATGAAGATTTGGCAATTATGTTGATTACGAGTTCATCGATGGTAAAATATTTACATCGTTGTCAGGAAATTTTGATGACTCGTTTGGAGGTTTATCGATCATATAATCATAATTCTCAACATTATGTGGAGAAAATCAAAGGTTGGCACAGAGATTCGATGAATAATCATCATATCATTTTGATCCTCGCACTAAACAATATGAACGTGAAGTTCAAAAATATATAATTCATTATCCGCGGACACTTTGCGACCCAACGAGAGTAAAGTTTTCATGTGCCAACTCAAAATGCTCCAATAACAATAATGCCAATATTGGGCAATATGACATCACAAATGAGTCTACAACCCGCAAAGGCGTGATAGACCACTCGGTTCCAAAGAAAAAATCCTCAAAAGTGGAATGGAGCTATATATCAAGATGGTCAAATTGAGGTTAAGATTATTTAAACAAAGCCACCAAGAGAAACAAATAATGTGCTCAAGAAGAGTATCGAGTACTCGAAAGATATCAATATATATCTCAATTATCTATATCTTGGATGGAAAATATTGGAACCCCAATGAAGTCAACGTCGACGAAATATTTGCGTATAGTGCAACGCTAAATATGATAGTTGAAAATGAGGATCATTAGCCAAAATGCATGCACAGATAGAAATGATTGGCTAAAATTTTCAATTTGAGGCAAATTCAAATTCCCAAGAGAAATGAAAAGTTTTAAGACATCAAGTCTTTATACATTGAGATGTAAAGTATGAGTATGAGAAGTTATGAAACATCTCATTTTTGAAAGGTTTTGTACAACAAACCTATAACATTTTGATTATGAGAAAATATATTCTCATGTGGTGGATGCAACTACTTTTTATTATTCGATTAGTCGGCAATTTGTGAAGGGAAAGAGTTTGCCCCTAATGGATGTCCTTGCAACCTATATGTATGGTTTTCATAATTAGAATACACATGTGTATATGAAATTCCCTTGAGGATTTATTTCGCTATAAGCAAATAATTCAAGTTCGCGTGAACGATATTCAATTATATCCAATTGACGTCATATGAATTGAAAGATTGAGAGACATGGTACATTTAGCATATCATACATTTCTCTTTATGCATATAATTTCTTCTTCATTTCAAGTTGATTTTTTTTGAAAAATCATCTTCGTCATATTTTATGGTTTCAAAATTCTTACCAAAAGTTTCTTAATTTAATTTTATATTTTAAAATGTGTCTCTTTTATTTTGACATAATTGGATGTGATCATCTTTTGTTACATAGATGACATACACTTTATTGAGCTCGTAAAGAGTTTCTCAAAGCAATCAACTATTGATTAGCTATAGAGTTCAAGATGAAAGATGTGGAAGATTACCACTAACTTGCCAATTGTGCATCTCTCTCGAACATGATTTTCGTATATCATTAATGATATACTAATTATATCCAACAAAAAGTTATATGGATATGACATGGCTATCAATGCATGGATGGTGTTAAGATCACCATGTGACTCTATGTCCATTTTAATCGACCTTTATTCAGACACAAGAACTATTCGGTTTTGTAGTAATAATCTTGGTCATATTTGTGTTGGTTGACCATAAATTGGTCTTATGTGGTAATTTTATCACTTGGTGGGCTGTGAAACCAACTTATACAGCTACACCACCATTTCACGAGATGATTTTATAAATCATGCATGATATTTATTTTGCATATATCCTTGAGTTGCAAGAAAATGTTGCAACGTGATGTGATGATTATGTACTCTTTTTCCTTCACTAGGTTTTTATCCCATAGGGTTTTCCTAGTAAGGTTTTAATGAGGCATATTCCCATCTAATGGTCATCCAAGGGGAGTGTTTTGTAAATATTGATTATGGATGACCATTGATCATATTGATGCATACATTATATGCACAAACTCCAATGAGTTGAAATATTCGCACTACAAGTGCCCTCAAGCGATAACTTGGTTGATTTAATCACCAAGACTCTCCATACATCAACTTTGGAGAAGCTAGTCCTAACAATGACGAGTTCGAGACATGAAGAATCTCAATTGATATCATAATGAGGGGGAACGATGTTATCATCGGGGGAGGCGATACACACCGCACTCTTTTTCCCTTAACCATGGTTTTTCCCAATGGGTTTTCCCGGTAAGGTTTTTAACGAGGCAGGCATCAAATAGTGTATTCGATAATGATGTCTAATTTTTACCCAATGGACATTCAAGGGGGAGTGTTATGAATATTTTATATAAATGTAGTTGAATGCTCATTGTGTAACTCTCATTGCATTGATCATGTATTATATTACTCTCTTAATTGTATTAATATTAGAATGTATAGGTTATGGTTTCATGAGCCTATAAATAGGACTCTACATTGTATCATATCTACACATCAATAAGAAACTCTCTCCCTCTCCATATTTTCTCTTGTTCTTGTCTTTCTTTGAGTTTAGTTTTATAACATACATCACTTTATGGCCAGTTATTTATCACTTTGTATGAGCACATGCGACGAAAAGGTGACAATAAACACTTTAAAAAATGTATGAAAATCTCACATTCTTATAAGTAAGTAGCCTACAGAATTCCACTAATCAAATAAATTGAGAAATGCAAGACATATGAGAGTATTGAGTTGAAGCCATAAATCATCGCTCATGGTAAAACTTTATTTTTGTTGTTGTGGGAGGTAACAGTCTTAATACATAAAATTATAAAAGGATAGATGTTTTCTAAAGAAAGAACGAGACAAATCACAAAGAATTTTCTAAAAATTATAAAATTTAGATGTTGGCTATAATTGAATGTTACCACTAAAAATGTTCAGAGCGGAGAAATGGAGAAATGCTAGGGAAACAACTAAAAAAAATACTAACCTTAAAAAAACATACTCATGCCCATATTCGTGTTATGTTTAACAATAGAAATTATAATTCTTACGAATACGGAATTAGAATAGTATAAAATGATTGAGTTGGGAGTTGAAAGGGATTGTAAAAAGAATGTAAAATCAAAGGATATAAGAGATTTTTAGAAAAGTTCGTTGTTCCATTGATTAAAGAGGGAAACATGATTCCAATTAGAATTCTTATATCCTTTGATCTAAGTTTCCATCCATAATATTTTTCGACTTCAACTCAAGTTGTGGCGAACAAAGGGGGTATGACCGTTATGGAGAATGACAAGAACGAGCTCATACCAACTAGCACGGTCACCGGATGGCGAATATGCATAGACTATAGGAGGCTCAATGATGCTACTAGAAACGATCACTTTCCTCTTCCTTTTATGGATTAGATGCTAAAGTGTCTCTCCGATCATGGAAGCTGCTAAACATCGCCCTGGTTATCGAAAAAAATCGCCCTAACATTTGAATGTAATATATAAAATTACGCGAATGCCCTTCATTTTCGTATTAAAAACAGCCGAACAGAATCATTCCCCGTCATTTTCACCTCTCTCGTTAAATTTCGTCCCAAAAATTCCGCCTCCACTTGCCGCTGCCGTTGTTCTTGCGGCCGCCACTGCTCTTGCCGACGCCGGAGCTACCACCACCATAGAGAAAGATTATGCAAGGAAGACTATTAGCGATGCTTGAAGTAATTACACCATCATAGAGAAAGATCTCTTGGCTATAATCTTTGCATTGACAAATTTTCGCGCTTGCTTGGCTCTCCCTTAAACCAAAGTATTCACGGATCATGTATGGCGAGTGGATTTTACCCTGCCTTTCAAATACCCACTAGATAGCTCTAATGGAATCGTATTTTCTAGGGGTCTTTCTAGTTCTAATACTCAATTTAAATGTGCAAGCTAACAACGAAGGTTTGTTTGTTTGAGAGTCGAAGTATCCAATTAACTAAGAATTCAAATTAAAAGAAAACAAATACAAGAGATCAACTTTTAAATATAGGAATGAAGGTTGTTCGGACTCGAATCCACTAAAGCAAGCAATGCATGGATGAATTATATGAAATCTCAATTAAACAGGTTATAATGGCTTGGTGATTTCCTCTATTAACCTTAGATTGCTCCCACATATCTAAGGATATATTCTACGTGACCTAAGACTCCTCTTTTGAGCTAATCTTAACCCAAGCGAAATGCACTAAAGGTGTTCGATAAAATGTCACAATGATAAATGATGTAAAAAGTCTAGACGAACCGCTCCCCTCTCAAACTAACAGGGAATCTATAGTTCTTCGCAAGCGTCCTATTGATCTATGTTCCTATGAAACCTACAAATCAATAACAACGATTCAATCAAGGTGATTAGATATATTTAAAATAACATAATCTAAATAATAAATTTATAGAACACTAAATCCTTAGTTGATGTATCAAAAAAATAAAAAAATTAAAATATTAAATGTTCAGTTGATGTACGCAGCCTTTAAACCCGATAAACTTATATTAATTTTCTTTGCTAATGAATTATGGGTTAAAATCATTAGAATCGATTATGAAAAGAGAATTGTGTTTTAATTGACCCTTTGAATTTTATGTTATATGGATTACATAATTAATGAAGCGAAATATTTTATTTTGAATTTTTTTGGCTTGTACGGTTTCTTTTAGGAATATTATTAATTATTTTATAAGGATATATGAGAGAGAATCGAAAAAATTTGGGTCGAAATTTTATAGGAGTGAATTCATGGAGAATAATAAAGAAATTTATTTTATTGGTTAAATTCCTACATATAAGGAGAGCAAAGGAAAAAGCTCAAATAGCTGATGTGGCAAAATTCTAAAATTAAAAATATTTAATATATAGGGTTGATGTTGATGATGTTGACTACTTTATGTCCGACTGATTGATTGAATAGTTAAAAATTAAATGATAGGGTTACAAATTCAAATTTAAGGTGAATATTTTAATATTCATCTCTATTTTTTATTTTCATACTTATATTTATTTTTCATAGTTTGTTATTTTAAATCGATAACCCTATTATTGTTGAACTTTATTGTGATACGATAGACAACCCATGATCCACCCACCCCGAGATCTCATGGATCTGCAATATAACAAACTCATGACCTGATGGACCCACAACTACAAAATCTGCAACCAAATAAATTTGTGACCCGACAAATCTGCCAGTCAATAAATTTGTGACCCAACAAATTCACAACCCTACTAACTTGACTCGTGACCCGCACATCCCATCCATTTTTGTAAGTTTAAGGCTCTTGCACTAAACTTAACTAACCCTTATATAATAAGAGTGCTAATAGCTAATTTTAAAACATAATTTATTTAAGTACAAAGAAACATTCTAGAAAACTTTAATTGTTACTCTTATGTGACATTTTGTAGATTTATTGTGATACGATGAAAACTTCATGGCAATTTGGTGGCCCGCCTGGCTCTAGAGGCGATGGACTTGCAACCAGGTAAACTCACGACCCCCAATGGACCGTAACCCGATAAAATTGCAATCTAATTAACCTGTGACCCGATGACCCGTAGCCCAAAAATCTACAACTCAAAAATCCGCAACTCAACTAAGATGACATGAGTCATGCAACCCACTCGTTTTACTCACATGACTCGCCAGTTTATCACCATTTATCCTCAATAGTTGGAGTTATATTTTGAAATTAAGGAATACTTATGTTTGATATTTATTCTCACATTAAATTATTATTAATTAAAATAATTATGTTATATATCATGTCATATTTTATTTTATATTTTATATAAAAATTACATGTTAATTTAAAGGAAGATAATTAATATGAGAGCATTTAATAGGAAGAGAGAAGATATTTAAATTTTGATTTAAAAAATGTTTGATGATGTGGAGATTCGATAGAAAAGCAACAACTTATATGGCAAATTCATTTTCATGGATTGTTTTAATATATGTTAAGATTGTTGATATTAATGTGATTGGTTATATTCCTAAATTTAATTTGAAGAGAGAAAAAGTAAAAAAAATGATAATGTAACAAAATGTAAAATCTAAAAATTCTTAATATGTATTATTGATAACACACATACATCGTTCATGAGTAGTAGCACATCCCCACAAACACAAGAGGAAGTAGGAAGGTTAGCAAGTACAAACTGTAATAGGGCTACGTCGGCTATACTTGGAGAGTTCGAGTAAAACTCTTATGAATAACGTTTCGATTGCTTCTACATTGAATAAATATTATCGAGTAAAACTCTTATAAATATTATTCTTTGAGTATATGCTACATATGATCCATATAAAAATAAGTTGTGATTAATTACTTTTAAAATTCTAGCTCTTATGAACAATGGAATCTAATATGAGATATTTAATCTGCACAACATTCGTATTGTGTAAGATTCATAGAACCTTGTATGCAGTGCTAATTGATTATGATTTGCTTACTTCTTTTTAGTAATCATCTGTGTGTTAATATTATAAGAATTTGCTGCTCTAACAGTATATAATTAATGGCAGATAAATAACGTATTATTTAACAGCAGATTGATTTTAAGCTAACAACGGTTACTCATCCGTTGTTAACAGCGGATGGTGTCTTCTGGTAGACTTTTCCGCGATTAGAATGTTTAACATCTATTTATAATCGCCGTTAAAACCACGGGATATAGCACCGGCAGCCCCTTTTTCCTCATTTTCTGTCTTCTCCTTTTATTTTTATCCTCTGCCATTTTCTTTCTTCTCCGTCGATTACAGCAGCAATCGCCGCCGTTTGCATGCGTCGCCGCCGTCGCTTTTGTCTCGCCGGTCGCTGCCGGTCGCCGCCGTCCTCTCCATCGTCTCCTTCAATCCATTCCCAACTCAAACAAGTGAGGATGGTTCAAATTCAGTCAAAGTGTTAGAGAATTGGGGGTTTTAATTTAGGTCAGAAATTGGGGTTTTGATTTAATGTTCTGGGTACAACAACTTGTAAGGTTTAGAGTTTAGTGTTAAAATTGGATTATTGTCAGTTGAATCGGGGATGTTCGAGCTAAGAGTAAATTGGGGTTATTCAAATTGATTTGAAAATTTTGGGATTTTGATAGTTATTGATCTTGTGTAGGAGTTATTCCGAAGAAATCGAGCCACATCGAGTTCTATTGTATTAGGAGAATCTAATTTGAGGTTAGTATATATTTTTTGTTATAAAGAAATTTGAAAATTTGTGTTCTATATTTGATATTCATGTATTAATTGTTTGTATTTGGTTAATCTTGTTGTATTGGGTGATTTGAAAAAGAAGATCTTCCAAACTCATCCATTAAATTTCAAGTTCCTTCTACCTTAAGGTTGATAGACTAATGATATTTTACAATCTAGTTTAGTGAACATATGTGGTGAGCTTTTTTAGTATTATAAATTGCTTAAAAACATATGTTAATCCATATTACATATATTTAATTATAGTTAGGATGCATAATAGAATGTGAATATTAGGATGCATAATAGAATGTGAATATGTTTTATTAATTAGCAAATGTTTTATAATTGTGTAACTGGTACTAAACTAGAATTTGATAGCTTGATAATGTAATGTGTCTAAAAATGAGTTTGCTTACAAAATTAATGTAGTGGTATGTAGTGTGTTTAATTGATTATAAATGTGATTATTTAGAAACTAGTAGTATGTAGTGAAATGTTATTTTTGCAGATTGAAGAGTACGAGTATACAAGTATAAATGAAGAGTATGAGTATACATAGGAACTTCAAAAATACTTGTATACACACTCTTTAATTAAATATAGATCGTTATGAGTACTAATTACTTGCTATCAATTTGACTAATTAGGTTTTTAGGACAAAACAAAATGGATAAGTCTTGGATGCATATGTCGTGAAACACTCCAGAATATATACGAGTAGAGAATTTTTTAGATTTTGTATATGCACAAGCTCGACCAGGTGTTCAATCAATTCCTTGTCCTTGTCCTGGTTGTTGCTGCAATAAAAAGCTAACCCGGAACAAGGTATTTGATCACTTATTAAGGCGTTCATTTCCTGTTCAATATAAAATTTGGGATATCCATGGAGAGAAGCGTGGAGATGGGGTCATCGAGTCATCATACGACAGTGACGGGTAGTGCTTCAAACCCAACTATAGACAACGATTCTGATCAAGGTAGTCAAGTAGAAGTGATGCGTGATCTGTTGCATGCTGCATTTGGTGTTGTTAGGTATCCTCCTATTACTTAACCTAATGACGGATTCGTATCCGCTGTTAAACTATTTAACAGCGAACTATCCACCGTTAAATTAAAAAACAAGTTGTGGATCAATACTTTTGTTTTTGAGATACCCAACCGAATATGGAAAACAAAAGTCAAATACTCTAAATCCAACAATCGCAGAGGCAAAGGTCAAACCCAATAACTCTAAGTCCTCTTCTGAAGCCAAATGTTTCTTCAGAGATCAGAGGCTTATGATGGACATGATCTAAAAAGCCAAAGCATGGGGTCTCTATACTTTGGTTGTTTCTATACTCTGTTTTGGGGGAAGACTCATGTACGGTACAGATATGGAAAACGAAAGAACAGGGGGGACAACCTTTAAATTACTTGTATGTTCAAATATGAACTCTCGGGTCACATTACGTATTTGGCCAAAACAAGTGGTATTTCAAAATAATTCAGTTTCAAATTATTTCAAACCTCGCCAAAATAAATCAAAGAAAAGTTTATAATATTTTAGGTTGGGATATTTGAAATAATTTATTTTTGTATTTCAAATATCCTCCATCCTATCCGTAGGTTTGGCAGCTTAACCGCTTAACCGACTATAACCTCATTGAGTGTGACGATTATTAACCGCTTCACCGCGTTGACTGGGTACTTTGAGGTTACGGTTATAACCGTTAACCGCTATGAATGGGTAAGGTTAGGTTATGGGTTTGTAGTAACCGCACCATCACCATAACGATACACATAACCATTACCGTAACAATACACATAACCATCACCGACCCGCTATATAACCAACATTTAGCTCAATAAGCCCACTAGATAACCTAAATGTACATTAAATTTATCAAAAAAATTAAATCTAATCCATTTACTCATTCATTCCTCAAAAATATCTCATTTGTTGTCTTCGACTTCAACGATATCTCTTCGTCTTCTTGTGTTCTATAAAACTCTATCATTATTTTTCGGTGAAAAATTTATCATCGTTATTTTTTTTATAACGAAAAGTGGTTATAATCGTTGGGAGTGATTATAACTGTTAACCGCATGGGTATGGTGATGGAATTAATTTTGTCACCGAAATGGAAATGAGGATGGTTATGGTTAATAACCGCCACAAAACCGGATGGGTAATGGGTATGCCATAACCATTCCCCAACCTCCCTGTTGCCAAGCCTACCTATTTGAAATACTGCGATATTTTGAGATGTATTATTTCCGTAATCAAATACCACATTGAATAACTCATTCGTCAAACAAGATAAATATCACTTCACTAGCCCTTTGCACCTCATAAATAACACATTCTCGAATAACTTATCAATTTTTTCCTAAATACCACATATCCAAAATATCTACTTATAAAAAAAATATATCCAATATAATGTCAACGTAGAACAAGATGACACAAGATTTACCGTAATTTCCAATTGATATGTCGACTAGTTCACGGGAAAAAAATTCATCAAGAAGAGGATTACAGAGACCACGGTAGCAGTACAGCCTAAATAGGATTCAGACCAAAATAACCGTAATTACAAGTCTAATACACGCGCTAACATATACCTCCTCCAAACCAATCCATAGTTAACTTCAAAGTAAGTGACACGTGTATCTTTGTTTACAATGCCAAGTCGATCGGAGACAACGGGCACGCCTTGGCTAGCCCATTCTGGGGGTGAAATACGCGGAAGCCACAAGTCCGAACCACCCTGAGGCCTGAGGAGTGTCAGAGTAAGTGTTCCGATGATGAAGCAGTTGAAGCTCAATAGAGCTAATGCATCGGAAGCCGGCTTGTTGTCGATGGTCGAAAAGAACTTCACCACATTCTTCAGAGACATTCCAACGACAGTGTAGAGAGCAACAACTAGGGGCATACAATTAGCAGCATCCTTAGCCTCCCATATGATCATCCCAACTGCCAGCGACAGCACCGCACTCAACACATTCTACCAAAATGCAAGGTCCCTCTGTTCCAACACTTCTCCGTTCATGTTTTTAGGAAGCCCGCAACCTGATCCGGCTATCCTAGGACGATGAACCGTTGACCTGTTCATGACCGATGACTGATCGGACTTGCGTTTCGCCTGATTCTCCGGCAGGTTACCACCGCTGGCATTTCGCCTAACTTCCCATGGACTTTAAGACTTTATCATCTGTGTCAGTATTTGAACCCGTCAAGAAAGATGCATAAGGTGGTGCACTCTCCCCCAGCAGCTGCAGATGCTCAATCCGAGAAAGGCATGTTAAAATATGCTCCCAAGACTCTTGAAGGTGATTACCATCTTCAATAGAAATCGCTTTAATTGCCTGCACAGAGAACATGTAAATGCTCAGATTCTGTAAAATTTGAGCTTATGCATCATCTGTATTATATGCCGGTTTCAGTTATTTGGAAATAACAATACAAGTACTATATCCCCAAGCAAAAATGAAAAATTAAAGGCTATGAAATTACTGATGCTGATGTATGAAGGCTGTGAATATCTAAGTTATTGTCTGTTATCTTTAGTTCCCTCGTTAATATGAATATTGATTCTATCCTCTATAAGAGGAGCCTTATCCTTCAGTAATAAACAGAACGAGAAATTTTCTTCCCTCATATTCCATAACACTAGTTTGAAAATCTCCAATCCTGCTTCCCCTGTATAGTTAACCCATAACAAAAGAGATTGATGCCATGACAGTTGAATGCTAACCTTCACAGCATCAACATTCTTCTTTCTCATATCTGCAGCACAGTGAAGATAAGTAAACTTTGCAATTGATGTGACAAAAGCATCTCTCTGAGTCTGCATTCCCATTACTGCCGTAACATGCACAGCGTATGTAAATCCTTGTAAGCACTGAGAAGTAGCAAGCTTATCATCACTTTGATCAAGGGTCATACTGAATGCAGCCAACATAGGACCCCGGCAGACCTTAGCCATAAACCTCAAAATTGCAGCATCTGTTACGACATGATAGACTGACCTGTAACACCAAAATAACACGATAGACATGTCAGGACAGTGTTTACAGAACCCATACAGTGAAGTTGAAACGAAATGGAAAAAAAATGCTGGATGCATAAACACATATAGACAATTTCAAAGTCAAATTCAAAAACATTCACCTAGAAAACTGAGAAAGCAACAAGCACATGAGAGTAGCAAGTTCCGTGCACACTATGCCTACAGCCAATACCGAAATATAATACGCGCTTGCTTACTCTGCTTTGCCCGACTTTGAACTGTTCTTGGATATGGCGAATTAGAAGCCCATTTGCACCCAGTGGCTTTTCTTCAGCCAGCTCCATGTTACTAGATTCAGTATCCCATCTAAACCTAAAAGCTTATTCAAAATATTTTCCTGCTTAGTTTGAGGCACAGAATCCGCCTTGATCTTAATCTCATTTTTAACAATTTGATCGTAGATGGTGCTCAAGTATTCTTCAGGAAAATCTTTTCCGTCATCTATTCCTCAATTGTTTTGCATCAAATCAGCTGTTGACATCTGAATAGCACAAGATACAATAAAGGAGTTAGAACGATGATAACTAAATGTTATGATAGACAATACAGCCTTATGCAGCATTCATCTGTCAGAATGGAAGATAAATCAGAGTTAAGTTCAGAAGACAGCTCCACATTGAAATCTTTTCAATTCTAAAAAACACATGACACTACTAAATGGTATTAAGCATTATGACGGAATAAGCAAGGACGTACGCTGTATCTACACTGGTAAATGAGTTTAGATTGCATTTACAATAGCGCTCAGCAAACTTTTCCATGCTGCGGTCAATCTTCTGTGTTTTGCCTGGTAACCTGAAGCCCCTTAAGAAATATCTTATAGATTCAACAAAACCTGTTGCCTTGAAATTAAATGAGTCCACATATGCATGCATAACTCTCAAACATAATTCATCCCTTTCACCCAGATAGTCTCCAATCACTATCTCATTCAAGCCACTGGTGTTTTTAAGGAATGCAGCAACTTCTTCGGCAGAATCGCCTATTTTTATAGTGTTTATCAGAAACTCAGATACCCTTTGAGGGTTTCCTATTAAATAGAGAGATACCTTTCTGCATGTAACAAAGTAAAGCTTGTCACTAAGGGAAACCTAGACCAAATCCATTCAAGTCAAATAAACCTCAAATAGAAGGTACAGAAAGCCTGTGTTAAAAGATAAAATTTCAAGATAATTGTCAATGATTCAATGGAGTTCAGTGAAACAGGCCAGCATAATAACATAAATTACCAAGAAAACAAAGAATGTTTTAATCTACCTGGATTTCCACTTCATAAGCCCGTCGCTGTTCTAGAGTAGCAGCATCTGAAATTTCAGAGGTAACTTCTGTATGTAAAATTTACATTGTAAATCATAGTCAGGGATACTACCATCTTCTTCTCCACTAGGGTTTGAATAATTCTCGATTGAAGTATAAATCTCTGGGCTTCATCTATTCTGAGCTGCTGGTCCATCCATGTACCCGTGGACTTGACAATGATAACGAAACACTTCACAGATTCATGCCTAAAAGTAACGTCCTGAGCTGCATTAGCATATAATGTTGTGGTCATTTGACTGTCAACATTGCTTGACTAGTCTCATAATTTTAGAACGGATAGCCGTTGCCTAAAAACGACGATTAGCTTGACTAGTTTACAACAACAACGAACAGAAATTCAGTTATCGCCTTGCTTCAAACTCGAAGTTGAACAACTTACAGAAAGAATAAAAATGGCAAAAAGCCTGACCATCTGATCCCAACAGGAGCTTGTTACCAGTAATCTCCACAAGAGCAAACTCCATCCGAAAAATGGTGGTACCGGATGGGATCCCTTATGACGATGCTTCTTTTCTCCAACTTTGTCACAAGTTTCACAAACCGATGACAGTCACCACATATTCTAAGGTTCTTTCTGATCCTAATCACCTGTCCCTTGGGCAAAGTCATTAGACCAAACATGAGTGCCAGCTTTTCGCTGTGATACCTCAGGGAATCCTCCCTTTGTTCTCCTTCCAGGTCCTTGAGCACAAAATTGGTGTCCGGGACATAACCAGCTCCTCCCATGAGTCGTTGAATCAGCAAGTCCAGCTGGACATTGATGTCATTGATTTGTGGGTGTGATTCATCTCCTAGAGTGAAAGCATGAATCTGTTTATCCACTTCAATCCAGCTGCATCCAGGTTCTTTTCTGATCCCCTTCTCGTTCATTGCCTTCCTAATCTTCGCAACCTCTTCCCACCTTTGAGCGTTTGCATAAATGTTAGACAGGATTATGTAGCTTCCAGCATCTTGTGGATTTAGCTTCAAAATCTTTTCAGCAGCATGCATTGCCAAATCCACATTCTTGTGAACTCTACACCCGTCAAGTAAAGTTCTCCACATCACTACATCTGGCTGAAAATCCATCTCCTCCATCAGTTTAACTGCTTCTTGGAGATTACCCGCCCTCGCTAGAAGATCAAACATACAAGCATAGTGTTCCCTGCCAGGATCAATCCCGTAAATCTTCTTCATGGATCGAAAATAGCGCCAGCCATCCTCCACCAACCCGGCATGGCTGCATGCAAACAGAACACCAAGAAGCGTAATGTAGTTGGGTTTTATGCAAGAACCCTTCATGGACTCGAACAACTCCAGTGCCTGTCTGCTATAACCATTTTGCGCCAGCCCAGCAATCATGGTGCTGTAGGAGATGACGTCCTTATCAACCATCCTAGTGAAAATGGTGTTGGCATCTTCCAAGCAGCCACACTTGCAATACATATCAAGGAGGGCGTTATTCAGGATCAAGTCCTGATCATACTTGAACACATGAACATGAACCTGCCTCCCTAATTCCAGAAGCGCTAAACTGGTACAGGCAGTCAGAACGCTAGTCAACGACGATTGCTCCGGTATAAATCCGTATCTCTTCATCCGCTTGAAAAGATGCAGCGCTTCATGGCCATCACTGTTGTGTGCAAAAGCAGCAATGATGGAATTCCAAACCACCAAATCGCCAGTCACCATCTCATTAAACACATTGAGTGCACTTCCCAAGCTACCCCATTTGGAGTAAGCATCAATAAGAGCACTCCTGACGAATACATCGGATTCCAACCCATGCTTGAAAATACTGGAATGAAGCTGAGAGAGATGAGACACGGATGCACAGGCTCTCAAGACAGAAGAGAAGGTGAACATGTTAGGGAGGACGCCATGGCGAAGCATAGAAACGAGAAACTCGAGAGCCAAGTGGGAAAGGTCAGGGACATTAGCGTGTGCAGAGATGATAGTAGTCCATGAGACTACATTTCTGTGAGGCATTTGGTCGAACAGGTTGCGGGCGTGTTGCAAGTGACGTAGTTTGACGTAGATGTTGAGCAAGATGTTGAGAAGGAAAGTGTGAGGAGAGTGTGGAGAAGAAAGGAGGTGTGATTGAAGGCGGAGGGCTTGAGGTAGGGCGCGGGAGGAGAAGCAGGATTTCAGGAGTTGGGAGTAGGCTAGCGGGTCGCCCCACAGTCTTCGGCTTTCCAGGGCGTCCAGAGTTTTCATAGCTCTGGGTATATCTTGTTGATAGCATAAGTGAGTAAATTCCGAGATCAGAGAAGTGTAGGAGAAGGAGGAGGAAGGATTCGTCGGCGGTGAAGGCGGTGGCTTTAGCGTGGCGGCGATGCGTTTCATATCCAGAATAGTATTCCATATAAATAAGCAAATTGGGTAACGAAACGGGAATTCCAGATCAACGATATAAGTACAGTGTAGGTCCAAGCGGAGATAAAACTACTGGAATGATAAAAAATCGTACTAAATTTTACTAACAAACGTCTTAAATTTTACTATTATTAAATTAACAAACGTTAAATTACGCGAATATCCTTCTAACTTCGTCTTTAAATACAGAAGTTGAGTTCGAATAAAACAAACTTCCTATTTTTCGTAAACTTTCAGAGTTCAAATTCTCTCAAATCACTCTCTGAAACAGACAACCCAACTACGCCGTCCGCCATCGCCGCCGTCGCCGCCGCAGGCCCCCGCCGCCGCCCCGCCGCCAAGCCCGCCGCTGCCCCAGCCCCGCCGCCGCCCCAGCCACCGCCGCCGCCGGAAGAGGTAACAAAAAAAATTGAACGGTCGGCGTGCCGACTGTTTCATGTTATTATTATTATTTTTTAATTTATGAATTATTAATTACTTAATTTATAATTAGTGAATTAATAATTAATGAATTTGTAATTAGTGAATTATTAATTAATGAATTTGTAATTAGTGAATTAGTAATTAATGAATTTGTAATTAGTCAATTATTAATCAATGAATTTGTAATTAGTGAATTATTAATTAATGAGTTTGTAATTAGTGAATTAGTAATTAATGAATTTACTGCGGCAGTTAAGAAGTTGCACCCTTCCAAATAGGAACTGGCTAATCCATGAGTATACCACGAGGTTACAAAGGTTGTCCCTGTGAACCAACCCCCTACAACGAAATAGGCACAAGGAAAGAGCAATAGACCAGACCAACCTACAAAAACGAAACGGTCCCTCCGTAACCAGTCATCCATAATATCAAATAAATCTTTTTCGTCTTTGGTAAATTTACCAAGTAATTAATTGATAAGCAATAAACGATTATAATATAAATAATTAAATAATAATTAGAGTTACTCATGAATGCACTTCAGTCCTCCGTGTAATAAAAGTACTGATTAATAAAAGTATTGTCAGTAATTAATATTTATAAATAAATTTAAAGTAAAAACAAATAGATTCAAATGAGAATTAAATTAAAAATAATTTTAATTAAGGGACGATTTAAATTAAAACAAATAATTTAAATTAGATTAAAAGTAACAAACATATAAACGAAATTATATTTAAATGAAAAAAATTATATTCAAATGAGAATTAAATTAAAAATAATTTTAATTGATGGACGATTTACATGAAAACAAATAATGAAAATTAGAATTAAATTAACAAACATATATAACTAATATTAGATTTAAAAAAATAATAAATATAAAAACTAAAATAAAATATATATATTTCAAATTTGGATTGCATAACAAACAAACTAAATTAAATTTAAATAACAAAATATAAATTAAACTAGATTTAAATTATAAGAAATAATTAAAAGTAGACTTCAATTAAAAGAATCTAAATAAATTAGATTTAAATTAATGAAATTGAGATAAAATTATACGTAAATTAAATTATTTTAATATAATTTTTTTGTCATTTTAAAAAAATTTAAAAAAAATTTTAAAAAATTTTTACGGGTTGTCGTCGTCGGGTGCCGACTGCCGTGAAGGATGGTCGGCGATTGAAGCCGACTGTGTAGTGCAATGGTCGGCGGTCAACGCCGATGGTGGTGTGTAATGGTCGGCGGTCAACACCGACCGTATTCAATTTTTTTTTTTCAAAATTTTATAAATTAAATACAAATAACTAAATTAAATCCAATATTTTTATAAATAAAATTCAGTTTATGAATATTTTTTTTATTAATTTATCATAATTATTTACAATTTAAAAATACCGTTTACAAATTTAGGGTATAGGATTTAGACTATAGGGTATAGGGTTTTAGGATATAGGGTTTAGTATATAGGGTTTAGGATATAGGGGATATATGGTGTAGTGTATAGAGTATAGGGTATAGGGTTTAGGGGTTAGGGTTTAGGGTTTGGGGTTTAGGGTTTAGGCTATAGAGTATAGGGTTTAGGCTTTATGATTTATGGTTTAAGCTTTAGGGTTTAGGATTTATGATTTATGATTTAGGGTTTAGGCTTTAACTTTTAGGATTTATGATTTAGGGTTTAGGGTTTAGGGTTTCTGATTTAGGGTTTAGGCTTTAACTTTTAGGATTTAGGATTTAGGATTTAGGATTTAGGGTTTAGGGTTTAGGGTTTAGGTTTTATGGTTTAGGGTTTAGGGTTTATGATTTAGGGTTTAGGCTTTAAATTTTATGATTTAGGATTTAGGGTTTAGGGTTTAGGGTGTAGGGTTTTAGGGTTTAGGGTTTAGGGTTTTGGGTTTTGGGTTTAGGCTTTATGATTTATGGTTTAGCGGTTAGGCTTTACGGTTTATGGTTTAGGATTTATGATTTAGGGTTTAGGGTTTATCTTTTAGGATTTAGGGTTTAGGCTTTATGATTTATGGTTTAGGGTTTAGGGTTTATGATTTAGGGTTTAGGGTTTATGATTTAGGGTTTAGGCTTTAACTTTTAGGATTTAGGATTTAGGATTTAGGGTTTAGGATTTAGGGTTTAGGGTTTAGGGTTTAGGGTTTATGATTTAGGGTTTTGGCTGTAACTTTTATGATTTAGGGTTTAGGGGGTTTAGGGTTTAGGGTTTAGGGTTTTAGGTTTTAGGGTTTAGGGTTTAGGCTTTAGGCTTTAGGCTTTATGATTTATGGTTTAGGGGTTAGGCTTTACGGTTTATGGTTTAGGATTTATGATTTAGGGTTTAGGCTTTATCTTTTAGGATTTAGGGTTTAGGCTTGATGAATGGTTTAGGGTTTAGGATTTATGATTCAGGGTTTAGGTTTTTTCTTTTAGGATTTATGGTTTAGGGGTTAGGCTTTACGGTTTATGGTTTAGAATTTAGAGTTCATGATTCTACGGTTACGGTTTAGCAATTACCGATCTAGTAATTGTTTGTAATTTATTTTCGGAAATTAGGGTTTAGTCATGGTAATTATGAGATATTTTAAAATATTATGTTATGAATTTTACAATATTAATAAGAGAAATTGAATTTATAAATATTATCGTCTATTTTTACAAAATATTTTATTTGAACTATGAAATTCGTAAATATATTTAATTATCATATCTATAATTATCAATTGGAATTGTTCCGTATATCTACTAATTCATTTTAATTATTTTACTTATTGCGACTAATTATTAATTTGAATACGTTAATAATTAAATCCTTAGTTACGCAATAATTAATTACGATATATGTGTAATTAATAGTTACTAGAGTAATTAACCAAACTTTTAAATTATAACTATGATTTAAATTGATAAAAAAAAATTATGGACGGCGTGCCGACCGTCCCCCTTCGCCGTCAGCGTTGACCGCCGACCGCCTTGTGCGACCGTCGGCACGACGTCCGGTTTGTAACTCGGGTCCGGCGGGCGGCGGCGGGGGACGGAAAATTTCCGGCGGCGGAGGGGACATAATCAAGAGGTTTTTAAAGGGTCGTTTGAAATGAAGTATAGCTGTTCTTCGAAATTCCGCATTTTATAAAGAATTTCATTTTACTATTTAAGGGGCGATTACATCATTTTACATTTGAACTTAAATAATTGGACGATATTAGAGCGTTGGTTCATAAAAAGTAGGGCCTCGTTTAATAATCCCCTAAAACTAGGGTTTAGGCCGGTGAAACGAAAACAGTATAGAAAATCATTCATCAGATTTCATCACATTCTACTTTAAATATCAATCAAGTAAAATTATTTTGTGATACTAAATTTTGTAAGAAATTTGCACATACCTTCTAAAGTTAGTTGAAATTATTATTTAATCACTGGATCTCATTTTAATGATTCAAGATGTTGTGTTATAAAATTATTTTCGGTTCATATTTTACTCGGCGCAGTTTATGTTTAATATGAATAGATTAATATGTTCCTATTTAAAAAAATTATTTACATAGGCTGTATTTGTTGTGTGCAGTCCATTTACTTACGCAGACTTTTTTTTACTTTGCACAATCTGATTTTACTAACACAATTCGTTTTTAGTTCATACAGTCTAATTTTATTAATGCAATCCGTTTTTTTTGGAGATTACTCTTTCCTTTTTTCATCCTCCGTTTCTGCTGCTGCCATTTTCAGGGTGTGTTTGTGGCGTTGTCTCTTTACCTGGGTTGTTCTCCTTAGTTAGAACAGCTCAGTTTTTCATATAATAAAATTCAGCTCATTTATAAAAGAAAAACTTATCACAAACGTACAACTTGATATATTATAAAAGAATTTTGTTGTGGATTTGTTGGATGGATCGAAGAACCTAATTTCGTTTGAACAAAAAACTTTAAATTTGATTTTTTATTTGATAAAGGGTTTGTATTTATTTAAATGATCTTAATCCTTGTTTGTTTTTATTTAGGATTTGTATCTTTTTTTATGTAGGATTTGTGCATGATTTGATTTTGAGAATTCAGTATGTAATTATAGACAATTTTCCTCTCTCGAAATCGATAGTCTTTTACTATGCAGTCCGTATAAAATCATATTTTCAATTAGGAGTATATTAGTCTATTTATGTAAAATACAGATTGCACAAAATAAAATATGAACTGCAAATAACAATACTCATGTTATATATATATAATATATATTATATATATATATATATATATATATATATATATATATATATATAAATATGAACTTTAAAGTCGGTTTCATAAAGTATTTGGTTGAGATATTTTTTATGAAATAATTTATTTTGAGTTTTTCCATAAAAGCTTATTTTGAGTTATCAACATAAAATTTGAAATATTTCAAACTATTATATTTCAAATAGCTCATTTGACAAACAAAAATACAAAACAAAATATATTTAAATAACTTGTTTCTTCAATTATTTCAAATATCCCCAAACCCTTAAAAATTTCCAATATCATGTAATATTTTTGCTACCAAATATCACAAATCAAATAACAAATCAAATAAGACAATTCTCACATTACGAGCTTTTATAAATACCACATTCTCATATAACTAACACATCATTTTGTTACAAAACACGACCATAAAAAAAACCACCCCTGCCCTTAGTAAACTTATATTCAGTTAATCTGGTCGAACTAACACCACATATCTAAAATACTTCAACCACCCCTTAGTGAACTTATATTCAGTAATTGATCCGGATCGAGCAATCTATCACGGTTAAAGGAAGTGACACACATAGTTTGTTTACAATGTACAGTTCCATAGTCTGCGCCTTAGCTTGAGCCCATACCGGGGCTGAAATAGTCAGAAGCCACCGATCCGAGAGTCCGAACTACCCTAGGGAGTGTCGGGTAAGTGAGTGTTCCGAGGATGAAGCAGTTGAAGCTCAAGAGAGCAACTGCATCGGAAGCCGGCTTGTTGTCGATGGTCGAAAAGAACTTCACCACATTCTTCAGAGACATTCCAACGACAGTGTAGAGAGCAACAACTAGGGGCATACAATTTGCAGCATCCTTAGCCTCCCATATGATCATCCCAACTGCCAGCGACAGCACCGCGCTTAACACACTCTGCCAAAATGCAAGGTCCCTCTGTTCCAATACTTCTCCGTTCCTGTTTCTAGGAATCTTGCGTCCTGATCCGGCCATCAGCGGACGATGATCCGTTGACGACCTGTTCATGACCGATGACTGATCGGACTTGCGTTTCGTCTGATTCTCCCCCACGGCACTTCCTTCGTAGCTCTGGCTGTTCTGTCCGGACGTTCGTAGCTGCTGCTCGCCTTGGATGAGCTTTAGCTGATGATTTTCATCTCTCATAGTACTCAACTGTTGTTCAAACAAACAAGACAATAAGCTCTGTTACGGCATTCAGTTTCTAAGAAATTGCAATTCCACGCGGAACTGAAAACTCGACGGAAATGCCATTGAGATTTAAATCGTAAAATTGTTAATTTCTATTAGTTACTTTGATTGACAAGATAAAAAACAGAGTAAAGGTGAACTCTTACGGCAGTTTGATTTTGTAATTTAGTCGAAATGAATTCAAATAGCAAGGGATTTGAAATAGGTGTAAAAGTGATTTCATAAATAACTCGTTAATTTTAACGGAGTTTTAGAAATCAAAAGAAAATTTCTAATTTTGTAAATGACTGATACACCCCTAACCTATCACATTCTCCCAAAGTTAAATCACTTGAGATGTGGCAAATTTCGTAGATTTGAAATCACCGTCGAAATCACAAGGGCATTAGGGAGATTTCCTAGTTAAATCACTTGAGATGCGGAAAATTTCGTGGAATTGAAATCACTCGAGGTCACAAGGGGCCATAGGGAGATTTCAAATCCCACTTCATTTCGGCGTTAAAAAATAGTATTTCGACCAAACCAATAAATAAAAAACAATCTACCCTCAAGACTATTCACCTATTAACTAAACTAATCGAAATCCATTGATGAAATAACTAATAAAACTTGATTCTATTTCTTCTAAACCAACTCTTCTAAACCAAACCGACCAGATGTAAAAGGACAATTTCCATATGGAAAAATTGTTAATTGATTTTTTACAAGATTCTCCGACTTTGGTCCAGATTTTACCAAAATTATGAGGAATCAGGATCGTTACTCGTTAGGTGTCTAAAATCGTAAAACCGGAAGATTACAAGACAGAAAATCGGAATTTTGACTACATCGATCCAGCGCATGAACTATGAAGTACTGAACTGCTAAATCAAAGAAGATGATCAATGCAATGTACCTGTTGTTCCAGCAGTTGGATTTTGGCAACCATTTTATCAGCTTCATCTTCAGCTTCACCCAACAACGAATCCAAATCGTTACATTCCTTAACAGCCAAACGCAAGTGATCCTCAAGCACCTTCCTTTCCCAATTAACATCAGCTAGCTCAGCCTGCACCACGGCCAATCGCTCTTGCAGCTGGAACAAAATCTAAAACTCACTCAATCACTAAAGTAATGAGATATGCAGGGGAAGAAGCAACATATACATAAAAGTAAATTAATTACACTTGACCATTCTCTCCTTCTGCAAGGCGGTAGAAATCCGAACCGGAAGCGAGACAAGGGCGATCATCCAAATGATACAACTCCGAAACAATCTCAGATGCAAATTGATCGATCCGGCTATCAGCTCCGCCCATGTGTTAATCACCAGGAACCCGGCTTTGATAGCGAACGCCACCAGTGAGAATCCAAGTGAAAACGGCCGCTTAGTGACCATTGACAGAAGTACTGTGAAATCCGCCATGATTCTTCATTAAGCAATTGATTCACTTACTGGAAGCTGGAATGATAAAGAAGGAGATGAACGCAAACTTATCTTTTGTTTTTTTAATTCGTGATGATGTCTATATTTGGTTGCATGGGATGTCAGATGTGGCAGGCGCAGAGACTGCCACGAATCTGGCGATGCTACTAAGTTTGCTGTCAACGCAACTTTTCTACTCTGCCATGGGCAATTTTTTTTGGGTGCTGAATCGTGATTCGTCAGCAGCTGCTGACGCGTCGATCCAACGGCTGATATTCTCCATGGAGATCTGACTGCTGAAGAGAAAACAGGTAAAATATCCAAGTGCTCCTTTCTTTCCTTTCTGGAAACCCAGAACTGAACGCCGCTCGCTTGATTTAGTAGGGGTTTAGTAGTTATATAATTATATTTGAGCTACTCTTGGCATTATTATAATTCGAAATTTCAGATACCCGCCCAATCCTGATTTTAGTTGACCGAATTGGGTCTGAGTTACCTATTTGGCTCTCTTCTTTTTATAATAGCCTAGTGAACATTTTAATCATAGGCACTCAATGCTCCAGTGATTGCTTATGGGCCAGTGTAGGAGCCCAAGGCCCACGGAGCCCACAAACAAAAACAAGTCCCTGAAAGAGGAAACCTGCACAGACGTAGAAATTTGCAAAACGAAGCAGATGCAGAAGAAGATGGACACGAGCATTATCCTTGTTATGGCCGATTAACCAAAACTATTTCATACGATCGCTTCCTCATCCTCCCTTCACCTTTTCCCCCAATTTCTAATCCTACAAACCCTAACCGAACCAAGTAAACGTCAACCAATTCAACCACAGTTTTTTTGCACAGACATACAGCTAAAGAGAGTGTGGTAACCATTAGCCAAGCTGCTCTGCTCGCTCACACAGACTCGAGGATTTGAAATGATGACCACCATGAATGCTCCATGTTTCTTCTCCATCTTACTCTTGACGTCGTCATTTTGGATTACGACGGAGGCGATATGGTTGAATCTCCCTTCCTCCGGGACGAAATGCGTCTCCGAAGAACTCAGCAACAAGGTCGTCGTCCTCGCCGACTACGTTGTCGTCTCCGAAGATAATACTCAACATCCCACTATCTCCGTCAAGGTCCCCTTCATTTTCCTTTTTGTTTTTTCCCTTCATTAATTTTCTTTCCATTTACGTCTTCTTCGCTGCATGGATCCGTTTCGAATCAGAGCCCCGATATTTAACAAACTGTTGAATTGTGGCATATTAAAGAGCTTTCGCATTACGGCTTGATGTGGATTAGTCTTTTTCGCCATCGCTTTAAGCAATGTGCAGATGATTTCATCTGTAGGATTGGATTGATGAAAACATTATACACAGATGATGCCCATGTATAGCATGATTTGGCTATTACTTCACCTATACAAAATCTAATCTTAGATATCTGAACCGTAATTGTGTTGTGTTGTACATATTCGTTTTGCTGCGATATATTCATATCTTGGCTGGTGGAAATTGACTTCTCACTTGAGTTTTTCTATCCTGGTTTAGGTATCATCTCCATATGGCAATAATCTTCATCATACGGAGAATTCTATACAAGGTCAATTTGCATTCACGACTGAGGAGGCTGGCAATTATCTTGCATGCTTCTCGGTGGATGCCCATAGTCACGGAAAGGCTAATGTAAGTGTTAACCTTGATTGGAAGACTGGAATTGCAGCCAAGGATTGGGAAACCGTTGCCAAGAAAGAAAAGATTGAGGTAAAAAGCTCATTGTTATTGCTTTGTGAAATGTGTTTAACATTCATGCTTCTCTTAGGATCGCCTGTATTTTGAGGTTAATGAAGCAAGATGGTGGCCTTTTTGGTCCTATAAAAAGAAGTTGGGCACTTGAGTATTATTTCAGTTGATTGTTAAGCTCCAATCATGTCTTTCCCTACTTTTTGCCATCAAAATACAGGGTGTTCAAATGGAGCTGAAGAAACTCGAAGGAGCCGTGGAAGCTATCCATGAGAACTTGCTTTATCTCAAGAACAGGTACAATCTATGCTTCCTTACAGGGAAAAATTATATATTCGAGTCATTGCAATCTCTTAATCCACTACTCTCTTCATTGGATGATGCAAACAAAACACAGGGAATCAGAGATGAGGATTGTGAATGAGAAAACGAATAACAGAGTAGCGTGGTTCAGTATAATGTCTCTGGGTGTCTGCATCTTGGTATCTGTTCTGCAACTGTGGCATCTGAAGCGCTTCTTCCAGAAAAAGAAGCTCATCTAATATCACGCTTGCTATGGTGATCTCACTTTTCAGCTACTTCTTCAAGGTTTTCCTTTTTTATTCTTCCAAAATTATATCAATGTTTTCTCTCTTGAGCTTACGTTGACTGAATCATATCATTCTTTATACCTTACAATTTTTTGGCCGTCTGAATGAAGAAGTTTTTGTGTTCAAATACGATGGATATCAACAGACGAATGATGGTTCAGTAAAAACGTATGGCAAGATTTTTACTGCATAAAGATCCTACAATTGAGAAAATCTCATAACCGGCAGTTAAATGCAAACCAAGGGGAATCAAATAGTCTGATAAAAAAACAAATGAGAGAGCTTCGTTTGTATGCTATGCTATGCTATCCTAACAATCTTGCGATTGAGATGCTGAAACCTGCAAATATCGGCGAAGAAATCATCCGCACTGCCGTGGCTGCTCTTCATCTCAAGGATCCGAATCGTCATTGTCTTCAGATTCTTCCCATACTTAATCAGCGACTCCAGAATGTTGATCTTTTGTTCAGCTTTCAATGGTGACCTCACTTGTATCACCACTTCCTCCAGTGAAGGAATTGCAAAGCCAGACTCCAGCTGTGGATCAAAAAACAAAATTCCAACTTTCGGTCAAGCCAAAGCATAGGTTTGAAACATGCACAAAAAGTAAAAGGATTGGATTTGCATACGTACATTGATGAGGCTGTTCTTGTGGCAAAGAGCAGCGAACATGGCTCCGTGAATATCAAACTTGCGCAATTTGGGATGGCTGTTGAAGAACTCAACAAAATCCACCTCTGGGAAAGGATCTAAGGAACCTATGTCACCAGTGAATTCAACCTTCATGAACAGTTGCTTGACCTCACTTGCCAAATTAATTATTGTGCTGATGGCATCCCAACACCACTGAACTCCTCTTATAGTTAAGGATTCAAGGGCAGTGAGTTCCCCAAAGTCTACCATATATACTCTTCCCGCTTCGTTGGAAATGGTGAGATTCTTCAAGCATTTGGTATGGGGAACTCCAATCCAACTACAACCATGCACCTCAAGGTCCTCAATTTTCGGGGAATTCAACGAGAACGAGCAGTTCCCCTGGCCATGGAAGGCCATTTTGCATCTCTCCAGGTGAGGCAAATCGATAGAAACCTTCTGGTTCCCTTCACAGCCAAGAAGTACCAGTGTCTTCAAATTAGGGCATCCTTTGAGTGCAGATGTCAATGCAGAATCCTTCAGCCTAGCTCCAACAATTTCGAGGGTGTGGAGCTTTTTAAAGGCGTCCCACTTGGGGGGGTCTATCATGAGAACCCCCCAAAGCTTCATGGACTCGACGTTCCTAGCATAAGCAAGGCAATCCATCTTTGAGGGACTGTTGTCTGTAAAACTCTGGTACTCAGCCATACTCGTGTTATCCATTCTAAGCTCAATCTGCTTCAGCGACGAGCCAGCAATAACCAGCCACGAGGCTAGGCCTTTACTTGTAAAGGGGCTGTATACCACAAGCTTTTCAAGCCGATCAAGAGCAGCTATCATCCTCAACACGATAGTATCTGGATGGTCATGACCGGTGTGCTTTTCGAAAGCGCTGCGTGGGAAATAGAGGGTTCTGAGGTATCGCAACGATTCTTTCCATCTCTTTGACACACAGTTGTAAAGAGCAATCTCTCTAGCACTGTAAAGGTTTGTGAATATTGATGGGAGGATTGCATCTGGTAGAGAATCCATTCTGTTTTGGACATTGAGCAAACCAGTTTCGAGCAGTCAGTATCATACCAACCCAATACTTGGGAAGTTAACCAGCCAATCAATCAACTTCATTAAAAGAGAATTAAGGTCAATAATCGAAGAGATTCATTAAGAAACCAGAATACAGATATAAAGTATCGTTTTTTTTACCAAAGCAAACGGGGCGAAGCTTAGTAGATTATCACAAGTCCAATTCCTACTAAAACATGAAATCTACGGAACCCAAACCATAAGCTGATAATACCAATCTATTTATAATAGATCTTCAATAGGAAGCCCTAGGTCGTACCAATCAAGATGCCCTTTTTGGTAAAACTCAAAAATGATAAAAATTTGATGATAAGGTTCAACTACCCAGTCAAGGAAACAAGCAGATTGAGACGAAATCCAATTGGGAATTTGATACAATTGAATCCATTTTGCCAAGAAGTTTAAGCCTAACAACGAAACGAGCTCTAACTCATTCAGAAACGATAGCTTCCGCAAATCGATTCCCACCCACCCAACAAACCCAACTTGCAATAACCCACACGCATAAGCTATAGTTGGCAGCCAAAATGAAAAACTAATCAACTATATACGGAAATATGAAATTTTAAAGTCTAATTCAGTAGGAAGGAACAGAGATTTCCAGTACCGGTGAAGCTTTTTCCCCCCTTTCTGATGACTCTGAGCTGAATTAGAAGTTGAGAGAATTGGAAGTGGAGGGTTGCTGGAGAAGATCTGGTGATGTAGAGTGAAGGGGCGGAAGTGCTACTGATGATGATGATATAATATATAAAAGAAAGAAAGAAATGGAGAGCGCGGTGAACAAAAAAAATCACAGCGGAACGGTTAGGCGAGCGGAGGCAGAAGTTTTTCAAATTTTGAAACTTTTAAATTTGTGTTTGTAAATTTTTTAACGGTATCAACTGGAAACTGTGACAGTGCGCCTGCGCCCGCCTCTCTCATTTTCAGTCCGGCTTGGATACAGATGATCAAATTATCTGTACATACAGATGGTCGAATCCGATGGCTGAGGGCGCACCAAATCTCATCAACGGCTGGAAAGGAGATATAGGGACTTGCCACTGACTTTCCCTTTCTTTTCCTTATTTCTATTTTTCACTATTCTGTTTATTACAGAATTTGGTTTTAATAAAAGAAAACATTCTGGGAGGCCGGACAATTAACAATTTCGCTTGACATTTGGGCGGAAAAATTTTGTGCCTAAGAAAGGAAAATAAGGTTTAATTAAAATAAAAGTAAAAATAAACGAAAATAAGCAAGTATTGTAAAGTCTAAACTTTCTTCATCAAGTGACTGAAGAGTGATGCTTCAATTTTAAAATATGTAACTAGAAAAGGAAATGGATGGATGGATGGAATTTTTGTTGTTTTGTTTTTTCGATTGGTATCAAGCACCATAAATCCTTCTCGCCAATCAATTCGAAATAAAACATAACAATTGAGGTTTAAATTTTAAAGTATGGATGGATGGTGATTTTTCGTTATTTTATTTTTTCGATTGGTTGCTATCTGGTGGTGGTTAAATCAACCAAGGCATTGGTTCACAATTTCAAAATATTTGGAATTCAAAATTCCGTTCAAATTCAACCCAAAACAATTTTTGTTTTATTAAAATCAATTTCTTATTTCTGTAACAACTAAAACCAGCAGAAAATAACAAATAACGAAAAGAAGGAAAAAATTAGTGGCACAACTAAACATCTTCTTTCAGCCGTTGATCAACTCAGATCTCATCTTAACCATATATTTCCATAATATGCATGTACCTATGATTGGCTTTCATAATGTGTACCCAATCCATTTGGCTCATGTTCGCTTTCTAAAAAGTATTTCGACTGTCATTTCAATTTAAATTTTAACTTTTTTTAACACTCTTAGAAATCAATCCCAGATTTGACTGCTAAGTTTCGTTTATCCTTGCTTAGCATTGGGTACCCCTGATGAATATTCATGGTTTTAACCGAAAATTGAGCTTTTTTAATCCGTTGTTAGGGCATATTGACGGATTTTGGGTGGCTGAAATTTGCAAATCTCGGTTCATGGGCAATGTCGGATCCAACATTATCTACCCCGAAACCGGCGGATAGTCCGTCTTACAAACGACGTCGTTTTGGGTAGGACTATATAAACAACTTCTACGCCCAAATACAAACCCTAGCGGCCGCCATAAACATTTCTCATCCTCTAAAACCCTAGAAACATTTCGATTCTCTCATCTCGACGATTCCTCCGAATCTGATCTTCACTTCACCTGAAAATTTTCCAAATTCCAGCCATTTCACTGTCTTCAACATGTATTTCATTGAATCCGCGCTTCTTTTTCTTCGTTTCATCCAATCATATCAATGATACCGTCATCTAGCCCCGCGATTTCGTCAATTACATCTCCCAAAATAGAGATTGACTCGATTAGGGTTCATATCTCCCTCCGATTCTTTGATTACTGTCACAGATAAATTCATGCACTAATTCTTTCCTTTTTCCTTTCAAATTTCAATTCTGAGAAAAATATAGTAAGCTGATTAAATTTTAGATTTTATATTTTCATATATGATTCTTTGTTCTTAGTTTATGTTGAAGAAAGGGTCAAATCTAATAATGCATGTGCTTCTTTGTTCATTTTCTGTTTCCTGGAGATGGATTTGATTCATGATTAATCTGATGCCGTTGCTGCTTGGATGCTGGATTGGATATTGAAGTTGAAAATTGGTGTTTTATAATTTTATCTATTATTATCTTAAACAAGACTCTTGAAGTATTATTATTTGCTTTCTGAAAAAAGTGCTTTTCCTTCTATAGTTTTATGTTTGAATTGAATTATCTATGAAGTTTTTGTTTGACATATACTGATTTCGATAGCAGTTTTTGTGCATTTATTTTCAATTTTACGTGGGTCGTTGGGGATTTCGTGAGAATCTGGTACCCGTTATCGGTCGATTGTGGTTTGTACCTGAACCCCGATTAAGGTTGACGGACGGGGACGGGGAAAATAAAAAACCACGGTGGGCGAGGATCAAATGCACACTATGAGGATGCATGGAACTGAGATCGCTGAACGAACTCATGAGCTATAACTTTCCTTTCTCTCATAACAAAGCAATAATCAAAACCTTCCCAAACTCGAAATAATCCTCTACATATGCGAATAGTCTCTCCGAACATTATGATATCCTCTTTTATCTCCTTCGAGCACCAGCATTACAATTTGAGAGTCTTCGAACTCTATGGTACCCAAGAGCAATTGTCCAACGCATGACCTCCAACAAAGTCGCCGCCTCTGCCACTTTCACAGGCCATAAACCTCATTTTGTCTACATATAAGTCCACACGATTGCCCCTGTATCGGTTCCTGATAACAAAGCCATTTCTCGTTTTATGTATGTCTGCAAATGATGCCATATCAATGTTGCATTTAAGTTTTCCAGCCAGCGGCGGGTGCCATCGAGGACAGTAAAAGCTATTCGTCATTTGCGGCGACGTATTCTTATTCACCATCGCTTGCCAATCCTGAATGTAGTGTATACTCTCCTGAACTGCCATGTTGGCTGGATAACTCCCGTTCCTCCAAACTCGAGCATTGCGCTCCGGCCATATACACCAATGCCCACTACAATTTTATGCAACATCGGCTTTTGTTGTTCTATCAGGAGTTTCCACTGCCATTGATTGACTTCATTCACCGTCTTTGTTGTTTGATAAACTACCTACTCGATTTCGAGTATTTTCCAACATTGCGTTTCGTAAGGGCATTCAAAAAGAAGATGTCATGTTTCCTCGAAGTTTTGCATACAAATCCCACAAACTCCACCAACTGAAATACCTCGACGGAGCAAACGGCCCCGAGTAGGGATCACATTGTGAGCAATTTTCCAAAGTAGATGCATGATTTTCGAAGGTAATGACAGGTTCCATAGCAGCTTCCATTCTCCTTGTTTTTAGAAATCTGATCGATCAATCAATTTGTCCATGCAAAGTCTGTATGCAGAGCGAACAGTATACTAGCCATTTTTGCTGTAATACCAAATGCACCTATAATTTCCCGTAGCAACTTCAATAGGCAAGGATAAGATCATCTCATGATCCCTGGGAATGAAGAAGTGTTCCAACAATGGCTTATTCCATTGTTGAGTGTCATCCTCAATCAGTGCATTGACTATAGCCTCCTCCATTGGATGTACCAGGATTGTTTCCGGGAAGAAGTTTCCATCCTCAGCCGGTAGCCACAAATCTTTCCGGATCCTCGTCATCCACCCGTCGCCAATACGCCATCTTGCTCCGAGTTTTAAGATTTATTTTGAGCTCAAAATATTTTGCCAAACAAAACTTGGCCTCGCTCCCAATTTAGCTGAGAGGAAATCACCTGTGTGATAATACTTAGCTTTGTAAATCCTTGCCACTAGCGATTCTGGGTTCGACCACAGTCACCATACTTGCTTTCCCAGGAAAGCTAAATTAAAACCATGGAGGTCTCGAAAACCAAGGCCTCTCACCTCTTTGCGAGTTGATAGCCGATCCCACTGCATCTAAGCAATACCCTTACCTGTGAATCGTTTGCATCCCACCAGAACGAATTTATCATCCGCTCCAAATATGTAAGGTCCGGCAGAAGGAAAAGCACTTCTTTACCCCCCCCCCCCCCCCCCCCTTGCTCTCTCTTCGACAATCGCTTGTCTTTCCAGGATAAGAGTTTATTCCAGACCATCTTTTGAATAGCTTTAAAAGCATCTGATTTCCTTCTGCCGACAAAGATCGGTACTCCCAAGTATTTTGAAGTGTCGAGCTCGTGATGAATGGCTAGGATGTTCAATATTTCTTTCTGGGTAGCTGGTTCTGTGTTCTTGCTGAACAGGTAGCCAGATTTATCAAAATTGATGAGTTGACATGAGACATTAACATAAACCTGGAAGATATGTGCCAACCTTTGGGTTTCTGTGATGTCAGCTTGCATGAAAAATAACGAGTCATCGATAAAGAGTAGATATGAGATTCACGGTGCCCTTTGGCATACCCTATATCCGTGGAGGTGACCGTGAAGGATCGCTGGTCTAATCATCACAGTTAAACGGAGATAGTGAGGATCCTTGATGTAGACTCCTACCAGGTTGGATCTGACCAAAGGTTTTGTTGTTGACTGTGGTCGAGTAACGAGCCGACTTACACAAGAGCATCCATTTAATCCATGTGTTTGAGGAACCCATACGATGCCTAATTGCCTCCAAGCAGTCCCACTCCACTCGACTAATCCTCTGTGGGCCTTCACCTCGATCCGAGCGGCCTGAATCGCAACAGCTGCGAAAGATTGATCAATTAAAATAATCTTCATTGATTCTATCGTCTTGGTATATATATTGTTTATATTCCCATAGAAGCTAAGCCAGCAATCATAAAAGCTTATGTCCATCTCCGCGTACGTGAAACCAATTTCTAATTCATCTCCGCAATTCAAACATTTCCCCATAAAAAAGTCGATTCAGATTGAGGTGGGTGTTATCGGCGACAGTATTCCTGAGTTGTTGTTCAACAGTAGCGTTTGGATGCTCGTCGAACCAAGATTGTGGGGTCGGACGCCACTGTTTCAGTTGCTTGGACACGACGGAGTCGGGGTCTGTCTATGTCAGATCCACCGCCACTAACCAGTTCCAGCTACTGGTAAGTTACTAATTACACGCATGCATTAATTCCCAGATGATCCTTCTTCAAATTGATTTGGTGAGGCCAAGGAGCAGAGGAGGAGGAGGAGGCCGAGGAGCAGAGGAGAGAATAAAGGGAGAAGCGACGGGGAAAGATGGGAGAGGAGAAGGGCGAGGGAGATAGGGAAGGAGAATCGAAAGTCGACTGAAATCCCGAGGATGAGAAGGAGCACCGTCAGGAGGAGGAGTAGTCGGAGGAGGAGAGGGAGAAATGTTTATTTTATTTTAAAATAACTAATAATGTGACATTTCGATATGGTTTCAGCTTGGCAATTTCAAGTCCTAAGTCGTATTTAGGGAGCCTTATTAGCTTCGAGGTTGTTGCTTACCTCCTCCAATGAGCAGTATGGCTCCACATTGTTGTAGTATTAACGAACTAAACAACTAATACAAAACGAAATGACAAATGAAAACTTCTAGTTCACAACACAAAATAAGTAAACTATCTTCACTCGATGAGCACCATACGATGTCGTCCCATTTAACTTTGCATCCAACTTTGAATATTTCTCGTTGATAGAAATTCTCATAGATTCAATCAAACATACTATTTTGGTCTTTACTCTCTTGTTTGAATTCTGATTAGTGTATGGTTAGTAGAGTTGGAAAGATAATTCTATCTATATATTATCGTTCATCAGTTTCGACCGGTTGAATCTAAAATATGTCTATTTAATAGTTCCCTTTTTAGTTAATTTATGTTTTCAATTCTAATACAACGTTGTTTAGTTTAGAAGTTGTTACTTGGGGGTAAGTTGTTAAAGCCTATATAAAATCTATTTGTACGTAGAAGACAGACCATTATGATGAATAAATTGAGTTTTGTGAGTTTGAGGTTTATACTCGTTTGATTTGTTTAGTGCGTGATAATTCATACTTGGGGGGATCATTGGTTCATTTAAGTGCGTGCCGATTCGTACTTGGAGGATCGCTAACCGTATCGGCGAGATATTCACTCTCGTTCGTGGCCGGTTATCTATCTTGCTTCCGCCCCGTATTGAAGATTTCGAGTTCAAGTGTTCCGTGTCGAAATTGTTATTGGATTTCGTCGCAATTCACGACGTGATTCACCTCACTCTTCGTGACGTTGACTAACGCACATTACACCTATTTCATTTTTTTTGTATTGATATATGCTTGAATGGATGCTTGCCAATAGTTGATACCCTCCCACAAGAGTATGTCAAGAACTCTCAACTTGCCAAGCAACATGTGTAACCGACGACGACGCAATAAAGCCTTGGTGAAACCACCGCCCAATTGTAACTTTGTATTCATGTGTTTAAGCTTGATCAATCATGTTTGATTCTCTCTGTAGTAACATAACAGTTAATCTCTATATGTTTGGTTCTTTTATGAAAGACTGAATTACTAATAATGTGTATTATAGTCACAAAAATATATCTACAGGCGTAATAACTTTATAACCGATTTCGAGTGGCAGTTCTACAAGCCATTTTGTTTCACAAAGTAAGTTAGTAAGAGCTCTATATTATGCTTGAGAAGATGATCTAGAAACTGTAGTATGTTTCTTCGACATACATGTGAGTAAGCAGTCACAAACATAAGTACAGTAACTTGTTATTGGCCTTCGTGTGTTCGAGTAGGTTGCCCAATTTGAGTCACAAAATCCTTTAAGAACAAGTTGATTGTTTGTTTTATAAAATAGACCTTGTCCAGGTGAAATTATCAAGTATCATAAGAAGCGATATACTGCTTCCAAATGACTATTATGGGAATTTCCTTCGAACTAGCTTAATTACTAAGCCGAAAAGTAGTGGTTGACCTTGTTATGGCCAAGTCATGTAGTCTCCTTACTAAGTTTATATAGATGGATTGTTCTCCATGTGGCTCATTGTGTTGCACTCGTCAAAAACCATACATCCCAATAATTTAAATTGTTAGAAGTAGGGATAGAAGTTTGGTTCGGTAATTATCGAAATCAAATCGAAAATTTTCGGTAATCGGTAAACCAAAAACCATTAAAATATTTTCGGTAATGATAATGGTTCTTAATTTTGGCATAATTTCAGTAATTGGTATAAAATTTCATATTCGGTTTATTTTCCATAATTACCGAAAAATGTTGTAACTAGAAAAAAAGTCTAAACTTATCCAATATAATTCCCAATCCGCATATATTTCGGTATTTTTTTCGATAATTCGGTATTTTTCGGTTTAAGTTGAGTTTTTGGTAACCAATAAGCAACTGATAATATTAGGGTCGTGGAGATTCGAACACATGACGGTTGGCCTAAATGTTCTAATACAATATTAAGAACCTTAACAACCAATAACTTAATTTGTAAAAAAAGAATTAATGATGGATCTTATACAATTTTCTAACTTTGTCAATCTTATATTAACATCCATGGAACTATTACTATACCCTTAGCTTCTAAGAAACCTGTATTAACCAGCAATTCAATACAACACTTCCTTAGATAATTAACTGCAATACTTTTGATTTGATCTGGCTATTTATATTCTCAAGGGAATGCTTTAACTTTCATAAATCTTTGATCTTAAACACTTTTTACAACTCCTGCAAGTAATGATCCACAAAGGACCCTAATATGACCCCAATTTGACCACAAATGTCCAATATAGCCACAAAGACCTACTACAATATGGTAAAAATTATTCTAATACACTAGTGCTTGGGGATTGCAACAACCCATAAGTGAATTATTGGTACACAAACACTTCTCTATACTAGCCTAGTAGTTGCTTGTGCACACGCTAATAAGTTAGTCATCTGAACTTTATAATTCAGTAAGTATTACATTTCAATTCTAGTGATAAAATTTGATTTAAGTAATCCCTAAAATACCTTTAAAAAAGTTGAGTAAAAATAACTTTCAGTTAAATAATGATGTTATTATTAGTATTATTGATATGAGTGTTATTAGAATTATTATTAATTCATGATTAGTTACAAGCTTGTTTAAATAATAATCATAGTAGATTAGAAACTATTAGGATCAGTAGACTCTTAAACCCCTAGAAGTCGATTTAATAAGACAGGCTAACTACTTAATGATATATAATGATGCCAGTCGAAATTGAATCATGAAATGAATTGTAGCCTGATGTCTAAGTTACTAGACCAGCATAGTAGAGGTCATGGGTTCGCTCCCCAACTTCAGCTTTTCCTTTCTTTCCTTATCCTTTTTCCTCATTAAGTTAACGATTAGTGTCGCTGACTCAACTGAGGATTCATGGCAGAAGGTGGCGACGTGACAGTGACGTGAACGTTTCTCCTCCGTCTTCTTCGTTCCAGCTCGGAGATCGGGCGAATTTCCCGGCGACGAGCTCCGCCCTTCGATCAAGCCCACATCTCTATACTTTATTTTCCCGAACCTAAACCCTACCTCTTGTCTTTGGCGGCTTCCACAGTCAGAGACTCACTCCCCACTGTCAGACGAGCGAATACAACAATCCTCCGCCTCTGTTCGCGGCGACGACGATGGCTCTCTTCTAGGAATCTTGGACACTCGCTATAGTGGTAATTAGCCTTGTATGTGTTGCCTTATGTGTTTATCGGAAAACCCTTGCCAAAACTCAGTTTATTTGCATCATCGGCCCCTGCTTCTATTTCCAGGAATCAGCTCCCGGCGACGGTGCCACCCTCTTCAAATCGGAGCTCTGGGAAGCAACCCAAGCCATTCAAATCACTCGATTACCTTCGGAGTTAGGTCAGGGGCTGGTTCAATTGTTTAGTTCTCGTTCTTTTCTAGATTCGTGATGTTTTCAGATCCGCCGATAGGACTCTTCATTGATTATGGAGGTCATATTCTCTATTCAGAATGAGGCCTCAATCCTGATTATATAAATTTTTATTTTACAAAATATAACATTCTTTCTAAATTATTTCAATTCAAAATTCAATAAAAATAATTCAAAAATCATAAACTTTCATCATGATTTAACATATAAGTATTAAGTACATACATAAATTATTTATACAATAATATCATTTCATCAATTTTTATAATCAATAATCTATTATTAAATATAAATTTTACTTTGAAAGCTAGATCCAAACTAGGTTTTGTTCAAACTGGTTATATCATTCTTAAAGCAGCAAGTTTGGGATCAAAACTCACCGCAAGCGTATCTTATATAATTAGCAAAAAAATTAAACCACCTCGATAGAAATGGAACCCATGACATCAAACAGTTCAAAGTGCATTAATTCAATATTCTTACCACTAGACCACTGATCAGATTAGCGTTGTTAATCCGCACAAAGTGGTTTTACTTATTGGTACGCCGACTCCGATCGCCCTATTCTGGGAATTTCTCCAGAATCATTGGAGAAGATGACTCTGGGAAATTTCAGTAGCAGCCCCTAAGAGTTTCAATGATCACAGTTTGGTCACCAAACTTCCATGAAATTTAATCAATACTCATGCTTTTAGAAATATGTTACGTATGCATAATTTTTAGATTCTGACAGTTTCAGTCCTTAGTTCTGAATTGTCACTGTCGCGACCTGTAACTTTCAGGTTATGACAGAATGTACCCAAATAAATTGTCAAGTAGTTCAATCTAGAACAAAGTCCGGTTAAGTATTTGTTATAGATTATTAGATTATAGAATTGATTCCTAATAGGTTTAAATTTATAGTTGAAGATAAATTGTTGAGTATGAAATTTATTATATATTAAGAGCAAATAATTGTTCATAATAATTAGATAATAGAATAAGATTTAAATTATGAAATTGTTATGATTGAATCAAAATTTTGGTTCTTTTAGGATAACTAATTAGATCATAAGATCTAAAAACAAAATAATTGAGATGAAAATAATTAGTAGGCAATAATCATTGTTACGTGAATCGGTTTGTCACACTTCACAACTGACCGTGAAGTGGTTTCTTCCCCAAGTCGTTGAACAGTCGCCCTAGTAAGCTCTAGTCTTGTTAGATCATAGTCTAATATTACTCTCATCTTTAGGTTCATAAAGACGATCCAGTTTCCAGCTTTGCTCTCACTTCCTCGTGTTGGACCTTCTTCACTTGATTTTAAGGTGGGTGGTTTAAGGGGATAACTTCTTGTTGTTGTCGTAGGTTAAATTAAGTTTTAGTTTGTTTGTTGCATTTAATTTTATACCATGATTCAATGATTAAGTGTTATTTATGTCATGTTATTACTTTGATGTTGTGCAAGTTGTGCCACGTATAAAATGATAAGGTTGGACTAACGATTATGTTAGAACCCGAATAAGGATAGTTGACGAGTTTGTATAGTGGACGTTATGTTGTTGTACTTTGGTTACATGTGATGTTTTGTGTTATGTGTTAATTCTAAAGTGAATTTCATGATTGATAGTTATTATATGTTATTGCATTTATGTTGCAAGCGGCATGCCCTTAGAGTAGCACTACTAAGTAGACATATAATAATTAAGGAGATAGCAATATTGATGATAAATACATGTACACCATTAGTTAGGCCCACCGTAACTAGTTGTCGGCTTAGATTTATAAGGTTTGAGTCCCTATGTTTGATGGCTGGTTGGATACGTGCTCTTCAGTCTTTTCGTGGGTTCCAGTCCTCGAGTTATTATCAACGTGGATTCGAGTCCTTGTTTTCTCATTGGGTTCAAGTCACATTGATGTTTAAGTCGACACCAGGTGGTAGGGCTATAGTTAGATGAGTTAAGAGGAGGGGGGCTATAGTGATGATACCCTATATGAGGGATGGAACTTTACATTGAAATGATCACAGAAGTTCGAGAGGAACCTTAGTTGAGGTTGAGTTTGACTATGATGTCTTGGATTCTATGACATACTTTGATGATGTGTTTGCTGTATTCCAATGTTTGTTGGAATTGATGACTACATGAAGTTAATATTACATAAAGATGAATTCTTTGTGTAATATGTACTTTTAGAAATTATTAATGATTACTATTTATGATGTATTGGTTTGTTGTCATGAATTATTCTTTATGATTATAGCATGAAACACTGACCCCGAACCACCCACCATGGTGTTTGATAGTTGTTGTAGGAGCAGAGCGGAGCTTATTCGAGATATGACAAGTGTAGATTTGGAATTTGAAAAAGTATTTAAAGTTATTTATTGAGATTTGATTTTGAATGTTGGTTGACCACGTGTTAGGGCCACTTTCGATACTAGTTAATAAGTTTATTCTCTTATGGAAAGATTTCTATTTTTTTTCTTTTTAAAATTCTCTGGTCAGGGAAATTTAGTCATTTAATAAATATTACAAATTTAATGTGTTTTATTTGATGAACTCTAAAACCTCTAGTACTAGTATCAAACATGCATGGGTGCCAGTAAGGAACCTTATCCATAAATGCCAACAATATCGGTATGAGTTCCAATAAGGAACTTTAAACACATTATGTCATTAAATCAGTATGGTTCCAATAGGCTCTTAACCACCATTACTAGTAATGTGTCACAAAGTAAAGCTAGTAGCAATAATACCCATATCTAGTAAATGCAAACGAGTCCAATACACAGCGGCAGAATCCATTATTGTACTCATCTTTTTATTCCTGTACATGTCACTTGTACTAGTGATTGTATCGTGTTATGCATGTGTAGGTGTCTTTATACTCATTTTTTATAGTACACGTTTGTGTACACACTCGTATACATGTGTAAATATCTTTGTACTCATTTTATTTTTTTACTCGTTGATTTTATACTTGCATGCACTTGTGTATATGTCTTTATACGATATACACTCATGTGTCCACTTGTGTATATGTCTTTATACTTATTTCATACTATATACATGCTTTAGCACTTGTTTTTTATAATGTACTCATTCGGCTAAACACTTGATGTGACCACACCAACGACTGTGACAAAATTCAGGAATGATATATGGCATAGAACCAGCAAACTTCAAAACTTCTTATCCAAAAAACAAACTCAAATCTTCAACAACTAGATGCCAACCACGAACGAATGGGAATGTCTCACATATTCGACTAACAATTCTTTAAGTACTAATCTGATAGTGCTAGGATTTGTAGTGATTATCTGTCCATATCTGCATGCTTTTTGAGTGAATATTAGCTTGTTCATGCTTCATTCCCGTGTGGTTTCGTGTTTTGGCATTATTTGCCTAGACCCATTCACTTGGACTGTTTCGGTCCATTTGATGTGTTTCTTTATAGTATTTGTTATCCACATGTACTTTAGAGATAGGTGGTCTGGATATGAGGCTTTGGATGCGGAATAGAGCAGGATTGGAGCTTGAACGGAAGAACGAAACAAGAAATGATGAAGTCGAAGAGTTGCACGACGTGCATCACTGCACGTCGTGCAGGCCTAAAACACAATCCATGCCGCGTAGCAAAAATATTTGAATTGTGTGTATGGGTGCATGTCGTTCACTCTTATTTGGGACGTGAGTATTTTCAGCATAGAGGGTACACGACGTGCACCCCTGCATGGTGTGCACCTCCCGTATTCAGCAGTTCCCGTATAAAAGGCTAAATTTGAGGAAAGAGAAAGGCATCTTCTCCGGCAAAATTCGTTTGGTGTTTCCACGACCTACCTCTGCACAAACACCATATTCCCATCCCTAGAAGCCCGATTGAAGATCCAAAGGAGTCCCCATTGAAGATTGAAGCTAGAAGATCAAAAGCGAAGATTGGAACAAGTCTGATTCATTGTCTCTTTATCAAGATGGTGGTTAGTTGTTTTTATATTTTCTCTTCTTCTAGAGTCATGAGTCATTAAATCTTTAGAGTTTATTGGTTGGGATGTAGAATTGAGCTATGATACTCTCCCTAACATTATATGGTCGACGATTATTGGATAATTGGATTTGAATGAAAGATTGCTTCGATTGTTGGGTTTTCAACCTAGTTCTTCTTACGGCTTGAATTATGTCAAAATTATGAAATCTTCTGTTTGATCGACTTTGGAAATCATATGATGAACAATCTAAGATAGAAGAAAGTTATCGGTGGGGTAAGCCAATAACTCGATTCTACCTTTCGTGTTTCTTTTGGTTTTAACAGTTGTTCATCGAGTAATTGGCGGGCGCTCTGGTTTGCGCATAATGGACCAAGTTGGGTGTAGTTATCAGTAGTTTAGGTGTTGGTGGACCAAGTTAATACTATTTCCAATTTCTTGTGATTTCCTTTAATTCTCAAAGAGCACCTTATCACTTTGTAGAACTTCTCGGTGTTCATTACTAGTTAGCCTAGGTGAGGTTATCCCAACCTTGATTGAGAAGCTAGTAGTGATAATTCGCGTGCATGATCGTGCTGGGGATTCATACGAGTGATAAGAAGAATCATATTATTCAATCCAAGTCTAACGTTTGCTCGATCCGACTACAATTAGGAAGTTGAGCTTAATGAATCATCCCTTCCAAGAACTTGTCTTCTCCTCCTGATCAAACCATAATTGTTAGTTTTAATTGAATCAATAAAATCATTAGAAACCAAAATCAATTTGTTCAGTCTAGACCGTGTTGATACGTTTGAGTAGAACCATAACGAGAGGAATCCTTGGACACATACGGCACTTGTGTTGTCGAGATAACTTCATAGTTATTTTGACGATCATAATCACAACACACTTAAATGAACCAAACGAGCATAAAACTCAAAAACACAAACTCTTATTTCTCACGATCCCTATGGGTTGTACATAGCAACCATTAGCCCTATACGATTCCAACAAGGAAGCAATTCAAAGGAAGTTCAACTTCTTGTTGCATTGATGATAACCGGGTATATTTAAAAATAAAATAATATTCTATTTATAAAGTTTTTCAATAAAGCACACCATCATCGGTGAATTCCAATTACTAAAGTTTGATCGAGGCCGTTGTACAATGAACGATTGCTGTCAACCAAAGAAACACAATCCACCTAATGTGGATTTGCATGGGGACGATCATTGTGCAGATAAGAGAACCCCGTGCGACAGCTATAACCGGGATGACTGGGCGAGCAAAGAAATCGAAAAAATACCTACTAACTAGAGTTCTAACAAAAAAACAAAAGAAAACAAAGAGAATAAAACGAGTCTAAAATCTGAAACACAGAAGAAAACAAAAACAAAAGTGAAACAGAAAACCTAGCAGTTTGGATTTGTCATCCTTATTGGCCCGCTAAGAGAGACTAGGGTCATAGTGGCCTTGGGCTCCTTGATTAGCCGGTGTGCCCGAGTTTGAGCAGCAGCTCGGTCGGATCGGTTATGGGTTGCTCCTGCTTCGGTTTCCTTGACGACTTTGTAGGGTTTCTACCGCCGGAGGATTCAGCATCAATCGGATCATCTCCTGGAGCTTCATTCCTACACCACTTCCTCTCATCGATGTGGAGGTTGTCCTTTTGTAGATCCTGTTGGTAGGTCACAACATGACCTACTGACGTGCTTTGAGAATTCAACTCGGGCTTTTTTGGCGATTTGGATGATTGTCGACCAGCTGTTGCGTCTGTGTCCATCAGGTTGTGGTCTTTCCCCCGCCGTCGACGTTTCTTCTCCTCAAAGATTTTCAGTTATGCAGCTCTCGAGACGATGCACTTGTCTTCACATTGAAACAGCTTCTCTCTGCCCCGAACGATAACACGATTGTTGTGTAAATGTTGGAGGAACATCCTGTTCTTCAGGGTATCAATCCCTACTTCTCGCCCTGGCTGCCATACGCGTGGCAGATCTGCAACATCAACCACCATTGTTGTAGAAGTTCTTAGTTGACCGACGATAAGGTTTCGAGCAAAATCCTAATAGAAGAGCTTGGAAACGACAGAAATCCTCTCAAGATAGAGATCAAAACTCAATTCTCATGAGAGTAATATGAGTCATTAGAAGAAACACAAAAGCCCTCGAGGATTCAAGGTAAAGACAAAAGAAAAAACCAGAGAAGTAAGGGAGATCACAACGAAACAATTGCCTTACAGCCGAGAACGCCCTCCTACGAAGGAAACACACAACCTCTTATGAGGATCAACGCGCCACCATCGCCGGAAAACCCTTTTATTTATAGATTTTAATTATAGAATCCCTGTAATGTGTTATTTAAAATAATTCAAAATGCGTTATTTGAAATAAATAAAATATTTTTTTTATTTTTAAATATCATTAAATTTAAAATGAATTATTTAAAATAAATAACATATTATTTTTTAAATATAATTAAATTTAAAATGCATTATTTAAAATATCACAATTCTAAAATACCATAATTTTAAAATACCACAAATTATTTACATATGTCAAATAAATTATTTTGACCAAAAATAATTTACTTAAATATCTTGTCTAAACGATTCATTAATGAAAATTACCCTAGAAAAGGGTTGATGGTGAAAGTTTTGGAGAGGGTTGGATTTCCCATTCATTTCATTCTCCACTTTATCACTTTCGCCTTTGCTTCTCCTCAACGTTCGGTAGCCTAAATACACCAATCCCCTTCCTACCACTTTCACCCATCCTTCAATTTCATTTTATACATTTTTTTAATTAATAAAATAAAAACGCCTTCCTCACACGATAAAATTAAAATTATAAATGAAAATATTCCATCTACTTTTTCCACACAGGACAGGTCTGATCCAACTGTCCTGATCTTCCACGGAAAACGGACGGCCTGGATTGGTCGCGCTGGATAAGAAGTTGAAACTTGGAGTACTAATGAGAATAATAATATAATATAATATAATAAACAACAGTGAAGTGAAGATGAAGGTGGAGAGTAGCAGATGCAGAGAAAGAAGCGCTGGAGAAATTTAAAAGCTAAGGAAAGGGAAATATGAAAAGATACATAGGGTTATTCGTTATTGGATTCACTTTTATTTACTTATTTTTTAGTCGGGTTGAAAATATTTTTATAAAAAGAAAAGACAAAGAAAATAAATATATGTGGGGTGTGATTATATTTAAATCAAATATTTATAAATCTCGAGCTATATAACTCAATTATGAATAATTATATAAAATATCACTAAATTTAAATTTGTAGTCCCATTATATATCGAACAAGTTATATTCACCAAATATATCAAATTTTAGTTTCTTTTTTTTTTAATACCCATTTCGTCCAAAAAAATAAAAAAATAAAAAAATGGTAACTATGAAACTATAATTTGATGATATTGAGTGAACATAATTTAATTTAGTGATTAGTGTGATTGTCAACTAAAGTTAAATGGTATATAGTATATTGAATTTCGTCATAAACTTGAATAAATTTATTACGATGGAATTTTCCAAAGTAAAAGGAAGAAAAAGGGAGAAAAAATTCTTGATGTCGGAGCATCCGTACAATTGTCGAAAGTTTTGATTTTTCACACAGTTTGTTTTTATTTATATTTTATGTGGTTTAGTGTAGTATTAATAGAGCTGTATATTTATGAGCAAGATATCAAAAATTATTTCATATCGTCCAAAATATATAAAAAGTAATCTTACAAATTAGATAGATTCTTAATTTGGTATCTCAATTTTTCTAATAAAAAGTAATTTAATGTAAAAAAACAAAAAATTACTGGTCGCTCCCGTGCGTGAAATACAAATATTTGGCTTTGTTGTATTTTGTTTGTGTTGTAAATAGTAACAATATTCGTGAGGATCGGAAAAGGAAGGAAAAGAAAGAAGGAAGGAGAGAGTGTGTATAGTCTATAGAGACAAATGCCCACCACCATTAACACTTGTCTCTCATCTCTCACATGAGCACGACCCATCTCCTCTCTTTCTCCCACCGTTCATTCTTCCCACCTCCACCTTCTCCATCAAATTGACTGAGCCTTGTTGAATTCCCCAGAAGCGGAGCAGTCAGTCCGGTTTCTGGGTTCCTCAACATCCCAGATGCTATTTCAATGGGTAATAAAGACGAGCACCAGCAGTTCGAGACCGGCGGCGGCAATGGAGCTACTGACAGTGGGAGGGCCACCTCTTCACTCTTCTGCTGCCACGGATGTTCGATTTGGATGTACAGAGTCTCTCAGGAGTTCAGTTTCAAATGTGTTTTCGTTCTGATCCTTTCTTTCGCGCTTCTGCTCTCCGGGATCTTCTGGATCTTCCCTTTCCACGCTCGCAATTTTAATGGATTTGATGCTAAGGAGGCAATTAAGCTTAGGGGTGAGCTTCCTCGCTACTTTTCCCATCTCCGTTTTCCTTGGTTTCTATAACTAGGGTTTCTGGATTTCTGCTGTCCGGGGGAGTTACTGTTGTGGTATTAGGGTTCCAGCTGATACTTCGGAAAGATTGGATTTGCTCGTTTAGGGGTGTAAATTAAGCTTTGCGGTTGCTAAAATAGCTGACGTGAGGCTCATCTTAGCAAATTGGTGTGTGGTTCTCGTGGCTCATTCTGGTGACAAGTGGATCGTGTTACTATCTGAGTCTCAAATCTGCTGAGTTAGTTACCCGCTAATTTGAGATTTCAATTTTTGATCTTTTTGGCAGCCTAGGGATTTGTCTTATTTGGTTAATTGATGATTTTCCATTCAGGGAATCCATTGATTAATAAGCGTTAAGTTAGGTTATTCTATGTTCTGAATATGTATACCACATAGTCGACGGTCTCATTTTGCAGGAAGTTTGGCTAAACAAGAGTTCATATTTGTATCTAAACCGGTCCATACTTTATTTCTGAGGAGTTTCTTTTTTTGTAGCTCGCATGCATTCATTCATTTGAGAAGTTGTGCTAAACATGGTTGACATTACCGTATAGCTATGTTTCTTGCTTTTGGCTGTCAGAAGTACCATATAGCTCTGATTTTGTTCATTTCGCCAGATACCATGAGGTTTGCATACTCAAGATGATGTTTTTCTTGATCCTATTCACTTCATTTCGAAACCTCAATATGCTTTAATAAAGCCTGTTTGGCATATTTTATGGCCCGAGGCGGCTATCCAATTGCTGGAATTGTTGTTCTGTTAGTTTCTGTATCCGCCTGGCTGTGTTTATAATTGGTCTGTTGAAAATCTATAGGTGAAAAATTAAGAGGTTGTTACAACTTGGTTCGGTAGATGTCTTGTTTGGGCAACTTATTTACTATAATCCATTAACATACTTCACTTGGCGGTTACTTTTTTTCTCCTCGGGGTGGACTTAAATTTACATTCATCTCATGGAAAGTTTGAGTTGATATCCAAATACGTTGCATCTAGGGCATCAATGTTCTGTATATAAAGTCAAATTTGCTTTATGGCCGCACATCTTCCTTGTGACTTTGTACCTTTCTATATACAACTATTATGGAATCTTCTACTCCCAAGTATGAGATGTGACGTTGGCTGGTCACAAGATAACTTCTCTATTTTAGTTTTGACTTTTTCTTTGCTGGTTCAATTCCGTCCTATGGTTTGAACCTAGGTGATCTGGATGTGTTTATTCACCATTACCACTAGGTCTTACCTTTCTGGTGATTTACTCAGTTCCTCAGATGGACTCAGATGCTTTGTACTAGGTTTGCATTGTCTGGCAAAGTAGTTATATCTAACCTTGATCAATTTATGATAACCTCTCCAATTCCTTTAGTGGTATTTTAAAATTGTCTTTGATAAGAATGGAAGTCCATTTCTTGGTCATTGTTGCTCCTCTCTCTTGCATTGTCGTGTGTGTGAATATTTAGCATACTGGTTATAGCATGTTTGGTAGATCATGGATCTTCTCTTTTGAGGTGTCCTATGATGCGCATGACAAGTGGTTTCTGTGTCAGTAGTTATGTCTGTGGTTCTGAAGTTCAGATCACTTTACCATTGTTTTACTGGTATGATTTATGTTTAAAGTTCCCAGCTTATATTAAATTTGTGTCCATGAAAAACGATTAGTAGGCCGCTGTTTTGTAGGTACTTTCTTCCGTTCTCTAGCACTGTTCTTCAAGATTTCTGTGATGTGGTAACTCATTTTTCTTCTTATTTAACAAAGGATGTGCAAAACATTTTGTATGGACTTGCCATTGGTTCTGTAAAGAACGATTGCATTGTTCTTTTTTATTAAATTGAATCTGTGAAAGACTCTCGTGCTTCAACTTCATGGACTTTGAGTTTTTTTGTGCAATTTTTACTGTGGGATATCACAATCTCCTATTTAAACCGTAGTTCTGGGCCGTTAATTTGTAGGTTGATAGTATTTTGTTGTGCTAATACCAATTACTTGTTTTCAGCCACTGCACAGGCGTACTTCAAACTTCCAAAGCCAGTTTCAGATGTGGTTCCACGTATGGAAGTATTAGAGAGCGACATTTTCAAAGAAATAAACTTCCCTGATATGAAGGTCTGTTTCATGCTGTTGTAGTAGTAATTTGTAATGCATTTCTCAGTTAGCTAAGAGTTGACCTGAAAGACAATGTATTACTTTTCAGGTGGCTATGCTGTCGATACATCAAAATGGCACATCCAACTGGACGGATGGGGTTTTTGGCATACTTTCTAATCCGATGAATGCCCCAGTAAATCCAGCGCACGTAATTATGCTGAGGACTGCGTTAGTTGAGTTGTTCCTTAAGCAGATAAATCTCTCTGTAAACACCTCAGTATTCGGGGAGCCATATGATTTTGAAATTCTCAAGTTTCCTGGGGGGATCACTATAATTCCGCTCCAGTATGGTTCCTTTTCGAAACCTCCCGAGCCCCTCTTCAATTTTACACTCAACAGCTCAATATCTGAGATCCTTCACAATTTTGGTGATTTGAGGGACCAGCTGAAGTCCGGATTGCGTCTCAGGCCCTACGAGGTATGACTTGTTTCGATAACTTAAAATTGACTTGTAATTTGTAAAGAGAATCAGATAAAATCATGCATGCGCTCTTAGATGCCAGGCATTTCAGGTTTATATGATGGAAACTGTTTGATTAACTTACATTTCATTCAACATGCAGAATATCTACTTGCAAATAACAAACGCAGCAGGCTCCACAATCCAGTCTCCAGTTATTGTGCAAGCTACCGTCTCCTCAGCGTTTGGAAGCATTTTGCCACGAAGGTTAGAACAGTTGGCTCAAGCTCTCTGGGATTCAGATGGGAAGAATCTTGGCCTGCGTAACCCAGTCTTTGGTCAGGTGAAGGGTGTTAGTTTGTCATCCTACTTCAATTCGACAATTCATCCTACTCCTCCAAATCCCGCCCCTGCTCCATCTCCGGCTCTCAGCTATGTTACTGAACCATCAGCTTCCCCATATCCAACCCACCATCCTGTTTCTCCATCTCCCTCACCTTCTCACTCTAGGCTCAAACATTTAAAGGCTCCCAAAAGGGCACCCCGCCATTTCTTTCCTCCTGTAAATTCTCCTGCACCTTCTATTGGAACTGCTCATCCTCCTGACCCTTGTCCATATTATCATCGTAAATTTCCTCGTCCTCCTAGCCACCAATCACCATCACCATCCCCATCACCTTCGGGTGTGAAGAATTTCTTCCATCCAGACGCTCCCCCACCGCAGCTGCCTCCAAATCCCTCTCCTTTACCTGCAGCCTCCTATAGTTCAACATCCACAGAAGGGTCAGAACCTCCATCCATGGCTCCTGCACCATCTACTCAATTCCCATCGTGTAAGTTCCACTACTAATAGTTCCTGATTACAGTTGCAGTCTGATGCTTCCTTGGTGTGACTCTGGTCTTTCCTGCAGCTTTTGCAGGTCGGCTGTTAATTAAGCAGAGCTGGGTGCTGGGGGGACTATGGTGCCTTGTTATCTTTCATCTTTGTTTGCAACAATGGTAGCCGTTGTCATCAAAACTGCACCAGAGAAATTACTGGAGAGGAAAGTACGAAGTAGCCAGTTTTGTGTTTGGGGGAGGATGGTAGAAGCTTGTACAAGAAAAGAAGAGTTGCAAGGTTTCTTTCTTTTGTCAGGTATTGACAACCCAAAAAAAAAAGTGTAAATTCTATGAAAATAGGGAGAAAAAATGGGAGGTCAAAGCCAAAAGGTGGCGGGCCTCTCATCTCACTTGTAGGTTTTGGTTGATTGTTCCAAAGGGAACACTGGCCAAGATGTGTACTACAGTTGAAGTTGGCTTTTCCCAACTGGAAAACCAAACAAAAAGGAATATGGAAAATGATCAAATCTTTATCTAGGGAAGAAGCAAAACATTACATCTCTCTCTCTCTCTCTCTCTCTCTCTCTCTCTCTCTGCAGATTTGAACCAAATGTTGTTAACATTTCTCCTTTGAGCGTCTGCAACCCTCCCACAGTGAAATGATATATGTATAATAATACTGAGTATTTTTATTTTCGGCCGAGACAGCAGGATACCCCACAGCAATGGTTTTGAAACTGATTTTGCAGCATCTTCTTTTGCGCTAATCCTTCCTTATTATGATATCCAAATCAGAGTAAGCGTTTTCCTTGCTGAGTGAGTTGTCATGAACATGGATAAATCTTGAAACTCTAACAATGTCTGCCAACTCATCTTTCTAGTGGTAGAAACAACACAAGAAAGGAGGTTGAAACCCATATCAAAACAAACCCTAACGTCATTTTTACTTATTTAGTTAGTTGGTCCATCAGTCTATCTGTTACAAAAGAAAGAGGGCAACTGGGCACAGCTGCTTCGGTGCTTTAGGGTCCCCCATTTCCTTTACTTGCTATGCTGGTAAGGAATTTGAGAGGTGCACTGTCGATGAAAACTTTGCGCCCATCTTGTGACAACGACTCGTCCAATTTCCAGGCAGGTCCAACTAACCATGATATAGCAATTCCACCAAGCAACCCTCCTACCTGCAATGCAATTCATTTAAATCATTTTCAATTCCTTTCCTTGACAAACTTAACCGGTTTCTAAACTGCAAATGAAGTAGCCTTGCTGTTTCATTAGATAGATCATCACACACACAGTCCTTCTAAGTACAACTCAGAGATGGCGAGAATATAAAGCGGAGAGATCCAAACTTAGACGACTGACATCAAGGAGCCTTACTTTCTGATCATTAGCTAGATCAGCACACTGTCTTTGTCAAAGGGCGACTCATAATAGCCGCAGGAAGATCTATACTGACATGACTGACTATTCTAACATAAATAGTTCTCAATCTTTGCCTATGTTCCTCCTACTCGTTTAGAACAGTTGGTTCATCATGTTACTTGCTCATCGTCAATGATACAGACAGCTAACTTGATCTGGTCATTCAAGGGAGAGAGTACAATATACTTACATGGCCCCAATTGTCAATTTGCTGGTTAAGTAAACCAATAACCTGCATCCAAGACATTCATATTAACACTATAGCAACAAAATAGCTTCTCCAGCAATCAATGCCACGAGCACTTCTTTCATTAAAGGATATCCGACTAAATTAAAAGCAAAGGGTGTCAGAATTGTTGTGATTGAAAGGATGGTCATGTTTCAGGTGAATCGTCAAGCATACTGGTTTAAGCTGTTATATGATAAAATGAAAATCCATACTGTACCATATTTAGGAATATCATCTGTGCTATGTTCTGCAGTTCCTGTTTTCCTCCTCCTCGTATCATGGTTTTATGCCGCATCACATACACAGCAAGAGATCCAACCTAAACAAGGAATCAACGTTTCCTCAGATAAGTTAGTAAAGGAATCAACTATAAACAGAATGAAATTCAGAACATTCGACAATATAATAGGAAAGTGGATCATATCCGCAGCCAATATAGGGTGATTTCGCTATCCATCAACATGAAGGAAAGTCACACCTGAAACTATAAGTTTTCGAAAAGGTTGCTTATGCCTTGTTCTTCTAATAATTTTCTTAAGTAGTCTCTTGCACCGTATAATGATAGGAGAAACAATTCTTGTGTCATTCATAAAAAAATCCTATGTCACAGTCTGAGGTAACATACTAATCCGAAGACTGCACCAGAGGCACCAACTGCAGGTCCTTTGCATAACCAATAACTCGCCGTTGAACCTGATTTCCTTACAAACTTAACTTGAGAATGAATATTAGCAAAGTAATCGTTATAAACGCTGGCGAGTTTATGAGATGTTACTTGCAATTGCAGAGGTGAAATAGACTGCTAGAAATCTCTTTGGTCCAGTAAGAGTCTCAATGGTAGGGCCAATAGAATTCAAAGAATAGCAGTTCACCTGAAAAAGAATGCAGATGTCATGTCAGCCTTGCCAAATTACCTATAATCTAAAAAAGTGAAGCTTTCAGGGCTGAAAGCCAAGGCTGACCATGAGGTGCAGAACGCCAGAATGCAAAAATGAAGAAGTCACCAATCTCCAAATCTGTCCTCTGTCAATGAGACTGTTGATCTGTATGTAACCGTAAAGAGTCCATGAAGAAAACAAATTCAATATCTTTCTTGACTTTGTATTTTAGTAGCAAGAATAAGAAAGCCTAACCTTAGCTCCCCAGAACATCAACTCTCCTCCCGTGGCATATTGAGCAGCAAACACTCTACAAGTTGCATTGTCTCATTAATTTAAAAAACTGAGTGTCGAAAATATGCACTTCCCTGCGTTAGTATACTCTTTAAGGATCAAGTACTCACAGAATGTTGGCAGCAAGAAGAACATTTGTCAAGTTTCTTCCACCTGGTGAATTTCTTCTAGATGTCTCTAATTGTTTTTGCTTCTTGGTCCAACTGTCCTTATTTGTTTCCGCCCCAGGGAGAAGACAGAGATAATAGGCACTCGTGGATGCAAATAAATCATTTGAAATTTGGAGCAAATTGATGTCCTTAATTTGGGATGCTTTCTCACACCATACATCCTTCAACCTGGGAATGTGATTGGGATGCGGAAATCTCTGTTCAGAAGGACAAACAAGATACAACAATCCATTAATAGTTGATACAAGGGGGTGTATGGTTTGTTTCACCAAATTCACAGACTGGACCTACATGTTCATGATTTCCATAATCGATTATAAGCTGAGCTACTAGTTACTGGTAGTGCGCAACAGAAGGAAAGTAATATGGTCATCAGGAATTATAAAGTAAACACAGTATCATCACTCCCATGACTGCTGATAATTTGAAGGCTGGAAAGGATTTTTTATCTTCATCAACATCCAACCACTTCACATGAAAGCTATATCATTTGAAGGTATCATGGAATTTATTCAGCAACTTGGAAGCACCAAATTAGACACGTCTTCAAATCTCGATAAAGTTTTCACTTTTACCAACAAGGACACTCAGAATCCCACACAACGGCAAATGTTCTACCACACCACATAAAGCAATACAACGACGAAACTAAGAGACCCACTACCACTTCCAAAATAACTCTATTGCTGATATTCAATCCTTTTCCCAATCTATCAACTATAACATTCCGTACCAACTTTACTAATTAGAGGGTCACCATGGGAGATTAGAAATTGGGTCGATCACAAATAACAGTGAGTGTAAATTGGGGGTGAGGAATGACCTTGAAGAAGGAGCGGAGAAGGTAGTGCAAGTGAAGAGAAGCGGTATTCGTTTTGAAGCTGAGAGCTGCGGGGGAAATATCCACCTTCCGGATATGGATTGGTACCCACCAAGGTGGAAGTCCAGCGGCAGCCGCCGAGGATGAGTTCATCATTTCTGTTTTCTTTTTCACTGGCCGTTCTACTCCATGGGATGATTGGTAGCCGGAATTAAAACTACATGTCTACGTGGATCCTTTTGCAACCGACACCCAGGTTGTCAACGAAGAGAACGGATGTGGGCTGAAAATAGACTTCACCACCACGTTGAATTTAATTTTAACTATCAGATTATTATTTTTTATACTCTTAAAGATCCAAATTAATGTGAGTAATTTTGATATTTAGAAATTTTGTTTTTTTAAACTAACATAATTTATTTAGTTTAATTTTGATTTTTATGTTCTATATAAAGAAATATTCATCTTTCAAAAACCAATCTAACGAGATCAATTATAATTTTATTTCGACGACTTCAGAAAATATTTTTTTTATCCTAATTCCAGCTTAACATCTTTATTTTAAAACTAATTTTCATACACTTAATATGATTTATAACTACGTATAAGTTGCTAATAATTACGTCTTAAACTAGTTGCTAATAATTATGGGTGAATTCTTCGGTATACCTAGTATACCGAAACTTTCGGTGTGCCCAATTTTTTTTATAACGTAAATCCATCGCCACCGTCCATTTTCAGTTTCCGATCTCGACGATTCATAATTATTCGAATATTAAATTTCTATTTCACATTTTATTTTTAATTTCAGTTTGCGATCTCAAAATTGGATTGTAATTGATCCAAAATTTCATATGGTTTAATTGAAATTGTTGTTGCTATTTTTTATGTCACTTTGGGGTGCCATACATGGCGTTTTGTTTGGTTTTTCAGTTGTAGAATGTCCCAAGTCTTGTTTTGAAACACCAGAATTTTGTTATCTTGCTGCATTTTTCGGAGTTGTGTTTCCTTCGTCTCCCTTTCTTACTCTCTGAGCTGATGCCTTAGCTTGTTGCTAAAGCTCCTTTGTCAAATTGAGAAAGCAAGATCTTTTGTCAAATTGAGAAAACATACGAGATCAAAAATAAAATGTGAAATAGAAATTCAATATTTGAATAATTGTGAACCGTCGAGATCGCAAACTGAAAATGAACGGTGGTGATGGATTTACGTTGTCAAAAAAACTGGGCACACCGAAAATTGTTAATAACTACGTTTCCCACCTTATATCTACCTTACGTTTAAGTTGTTAATACTTATATCTAAGTTGCTAAAAACTACGTTTACTTTTAAGTTTCTAATAACTATCCCAAAATTGCTGATAACTATCTCTAATTTGGTGATATCTGCGAGGTATAGTTTTCAGGCAGTCAACTCACATGTTGGACCTCGGGAAAAGAAAGTTCGCCGAAACCTCATTATTATGCTAGTTTTAATCGTCGTTGGAAAACTAAGATTTGAGCGTAAAATCATTCAAATCCGAGTTCATATATCAAAATATTAAATAAATAAGAAAGTTAGGGGAAAAGATAATAATTAATATATAATAAATTGATTAAATAAAAATAGTATGAAGTTACCAAAATGTCCCTCTACTGGAAAATTCATCAAAAATCAGCATTGGAAACTTTAGCATATCACGCGATCTTGTCAACGAACGGTAGCGAACAAGAGGTATTAATTATGAGGGTTACTAAACGACGCCCTGGAATTCGAATAAAACGACGCCCTACATTCGTTATGGATCTAAACGTCCATTTCGTAAAAATGAAAAAAGTACTATTTCGATCCAAAAAACTCTTATTTATTATGTTTTAGTATGTTTTTGTTTTTCGAAAACACTCTCGACAAACAACGAATCAAAATTCGAAAGGTACGAAATTCAGTTTTGAATCTGAAAAAAAAAACCAAACGGACGAACCGGACGGATTCGTCCGGTTCGTTCGTTTGGTTATTTTTTTTAATTAAATTTTATAATTTTATAAGTTTTGTTGTTAATTGTATTAGGTTTTAGAGTTTAGGGTTTAGATTTTAGTGTTTTTTGTTTAAGATTTATAATTTAGCGTTTAGGGCTTAGTGTTTAGGGTTTAGGGGTTTAAAATTTATGGTTTAGAGTTTATGATTTAGGTTTAGGGTTTAGGGTTTAAATTTTATAATTTTTTAAATTTTTTTGAGGGTTTAGGGTTTAAATTTTAAAATTTGTATAATTTTTTTAGGGTTTAGGGTTTAGGGTTTAAGGTTTAAATTTTATAATTTTTTAACATTTTGTTTAGGGTTTAGGGTTTAAATTTTAAAATTTGTATAATTTTTTTAGGGTTTAGGGTTTAGGGTTTAAATGTTGTAATTTTTTAAATTTTGTTTAGGGTTTAGAGTTTTGTGTTTTGTTTTTAGGGTTTAGGTTTTATTGGTTAGGGTATAAGTTTTAGTGGTTTAGGGTTTAAATTTTTAAATTTCTGAAATTTTGTTGTTAATTGTATGTTTTGATTAACTAATTTGGATCTTAAATTTTATGCAAGCGACATGTCAACGAGTACCATGGTAATTGTTGGTCTTTTGTATCATCAATTCATAGGATATGTTAATTTGAGTGTTTTGATTCATTTCGGTGTTGATATTTTGTAGGAAATGGACGCCGGTGACGGAATAGATCATTCCGACTGATTCTTATCGGATAATGTGTACGACAGTATCGGTGAAGCGGTCCAAGCAGCAAAACAGATTGCTTTGACGCTTAATTTCCATCTGATCAAAGGGTCAAATAAAAGCAACGATTCGGAGAAGGAGTGTCGGGTGTATCTTTAATTGCTCACGGGGACCAGTTCGCAAGTCTGAGGGTTCCGATCCGCCGAAACGTACTACGAAGTCAAAGAAGTGTAATTGTCCATTCAGGCTTGCCGTCCGATCAAAGGTGGTAGATTGCGAGTGGAAGTATTTTATTGACGGAGTCGGAGACATAAAGAACCCTGACCGGGTGAAGGGGTACCACAATCATCCTCTTATTCATTTCACTAAAGTAAGCACGGAAAGCAATCCGTTATCAGATGAGGCGAAACAAGATATTCGGGATATGGTGGCTGTTCACACACAACCGAATAAGATTAGGTATTCTTTGAATAAGAAGTTCAACACTCGTCATAATATGAATCAGATTTATAACGAGTCGTACAAGATTAGAAAGGAGAAATTAGATGGTTTGGATCCGATGAGTGGACATTGCGTCAAGCTACAGGACTAGGCTATTTCGTCCAGTACTTAAAGGATGATGATGATAGTCTTGTTCATCTGTTTCTTAGCCACCCGAATGTGTCCAGATGGTTAGTTCATGGTATTTCGTGATAATTATTGACTCGACATACAACACCAACGCCTATAGGAAGCCAGTGATCCAGTTGGTTGGTGTGACTCCGGTGCGGAAGAACTTTAGAATCGGGTTTGCATTCGTTGATAACGAAAAAACCGAGTCTTATGTTTGGGTGTTGAAATGTCTGGAGTTGATGCTGGGTAGGCGACAACCCACTGCATTTGTCACTGATAAGGAGCGAGGTCTGGCAGCGGCTCTCCTCATCGTATTCCCACAGACTCCTCATTTACTGTGCATCTGGCACATGAAGAGGAATATCGAGACAAAAATTAAGTACATCACGAGTAATGCAGAAATGGCTGAGGCTTTCGTGCATGGTAGGTGGAACAAAGTGTGGTGTGCACTAACAGATGCGGAGTTCTTCACGGAGTGGGAGGATATGGTTTTGAGTGACTGAGCTAACATCGGAGGATTGATGGAGTACTTGGGAAGCGAGTGGTTACCGTATAAGACTCAGTGGGCCCATTGCAACACCAACGAGGTTTTTCATATTGGGTGTACGAGTACGAACGGTGGTGGAGTCGCAACACTCGTCCCTCAAAACATGGTACAACTCTTCCAATCAGGGACTTGATACACTATTTGAGGGATATCATGCATCGATCGAGGGTCAAGTCATCGAAGTGCAGCGAGCTATCGATGAATCACGAAGCAAGGTATCGTACTGTTAATATGAGTACTTAGTGAATCATCTGTTATTTCTTAAATGTTTAACTTAACTAGCTTTTTCGTTTCGTGTAGACTCATCGTTTCTCGCATAGACGATCATTTACGTATCTGAAAAATGAAGTCAGCCACTGGGGTATTGAGTTGGTGAACGAGTCGTTATCCAGTAAGGACGATTGTGATTGTGTGATCGAAACCACGCACAGCCTTCCTTGCACTTGTAGGCTCGAATCTATGGAGCGCGATGGGGTCGAGCTGAATCCTTACCACCTCCACCACTTTTGGCGATCTTTGGAATACCGTCTTCCCGTAGACAGTGAGAAGTGGGAAGACCACGACTCTACAGATCGCGCCATCCTCAGCGGAATGGTTCAGACCATTTGTGATAGAGGTGGCCCCGCTGTACGGGCCTTGACTTCACTGGTGCGGTCCCAGTATCAGCCAGAATCAGACGGAGTGAAGGAGCCGAAGAAGTCGGACGCACCTAAAGGGCGGCCCCGTGCACGAAAGACCGATGGGCGGCACCCTTCGTACCACGAGCATGCGAGTGCCCATTGCACCCCATCTAAGGGCAAGACCAAATCAGGTTTCTTACCTGCTACATTATTCATTAAGTATCGTAATTATGCGAGGTTTCTAGCATAAGTCTCCCAAATAACAGGTAGCGGAACTGCGCAACCGGCTAAGCCAACCCCAAGCAAGTCTAAAACCTCAATTCCTAACAGAGGTGTGTAGTTTTTTGTTACAACATATGTTTTCTTGATGTTGTCTCGTCCGTAGTCGTCCTAATTACTTTTTCCCCCATCACTTTCAGGGCTTCCATACATGTCGTATATCCCTCACGGGCTTTGGCCGTTGGCAACATCGGTATTCGACGTCATTGATGATGCCCACTGCGGGTTTAGATGTGTATCCCACTCTTTCACCGACGGTGACCAACATCAATACGTTGCCATGCGGCAGGAGCTTATGGATCACGTCCATGTGTACTGGGGACGGTGGTATCATAAGGTGTATGTGGGCGAGCTGGATACTGTCCTTACGAGACTGGGGTGGCTTTGGAACACACCGTGTGAGAGACCATGGTGGTTATGGAATGGACCTTTTCGGGTTCGCCACTAAGCACAATTGGACGTACGTGGTTTTTGGCATGGGGGGTCGTGGTATCCCGTACGAAGAGACTTTTCTCCCGATGAAAATCGGGGACACACCGGAGCCGGGTGGTGTCACATTTCTAGTTTGCACCGGTGATCACTGGGTACGTTTATATTTGGATGTCCATGACGGGGTACTTCCAATCCCGCCAGTCAGTCAAATGTGGCGGTGTTGGGCAGATGACAGTGCGAAAGCAGCATGGCTGGGCACGCTGTACCGTCGGGAGAATTTAACGTACCAAATGTTGGTACAATCTGCACAATAGTGCAGTACATTTGAGATATTGTCTATGTAATGTATTAAGAATGTGAACTTTGGTGTTGTTAATTGTTTTGTGGTATTGTTAAGTGTTTTAGGGTATTGTGTAATAAATAAGTGTCGTTAAACAATGAACGGTCGCATTTATGGTCGGATGGTATTGTGTAATAAATTAGTGTGCTCGAATTCTGGTCGCGTTTATGATCGAATAAGTGTGAAAATTAGTGAAGGCTCAATAGTGCATAATATCATAAGTGCATCATATCGAAAGTGCATAATGTCCCAAGTCTGAAATCAAAACTACATAGGTCTAAAAACAAAAGTACATAAGTCTCATTACACAACATGGAAAGTAATGATAACATATGACAGAAACGAAGTCTAACGGTACGGTCTCTGGTGTCGGAAGTCCACGTACATGCCAGCAACACTGCATCTCAGATAATCGACCGCCTCTAGGTACTCAGCATCAGACTCGTACTCCTGTCTCATCGTCCCAGTAAGGAATGGATGCATATGATCCAACACCTTGTAAGCTAGCTGCAATGTGGAAAATGATACAAGTTAGCTATCGGTATCCGACTCTGACCCTAAATCCTAAACCCTAAAACAAACGAATGTATACTTACCATATCTGTCGGCGCTGCAACACTTGTAGGGATGGGTCTGAGGATGCGCGGGTGGGTGTGGCGCCGATACCAGTACATGTCTGGCCAGCGGCGGCGGACGGACCCGCCGTCCGTCTGGCCCTTAATTTTTTTTTATAAAAAAATTCAATTAACAAGCTGAAATTAGTGTTACCTTTTCCGAAAGTCGTCGATCTTCGTTCGGAACTTCGATTTCTCGTTGAATCTTCGAGTTAGGATCTTCAACTTCTTCAACTTTTGTATTTTAGATTGAATGTGTTTGTTCAAGATTGAACTTCTTATAAATTTTGAATGTTTACGAAAGGTCAATTTAGTAATTTCTCGTTTTAGGGCGTTGTCTAATTCGAAAACTAGAGCGTCGTTTAGGGATCCAGTTAATTATTGGGTGATTCTGTATAAAAAGTAAAAAGCATGGTTTTCACCTTTTTGAAACCAAATCGGGGTCAAATCAATTAGACTAAGGGTTAAAGATTTAACGATTTAACTCAGAACAGACTGTTAGTATTTTATTTCGGGGTCTGAACATTTTAATTAATCTTATATAATTAAGCTAAATTGAAATAAATTTTTAATTGAGTTGGATCAAGCCGTCAATAAAAGTTATGCAAATTTTATTTTTAATAAATGGTTGTTATTTAACTGAATAATGAACAAGACAAACTACAACATAACAAATAGCTCCATAATGTGGATCACGACCAAAGTTTCAGCCTTTCAGGCTTCTTCTGCGACTCAAATATTTGATTACATCTTTCCTTCCACATAATAGCAATAATAGCTCGTAGAATTAAAGTTTTGAGTATTCTTTGTTGTACTTTTTGAACGGAACAAATGTCTAGCTAGCTATTCGATCGTTATTCGATTTAAATGTGCATGTATCCGTAACTCAATATAAGAGCCATCGGTATAGAGACAAATCCATGATAGAATTACTTATAGAATTACTTATTTTTAAACTATTATTGAACCATAATTGAAAATATCAACTTATTATAAAAAAAATTAGACAAAGAACAACACATGGTTGTAGTCTAAGACAGTCACCCCATCCGCCCGAGGAGAATTATAGAACCCAATATCTAAATTTACAATAGATTCACACTAAACAAATATAACTTCTCCCGAATATATATTTATCCGTACAATAAAGTAAGAGGAGGATAGTAATTTTGGATGTGGGTTAGCAATTAAGTTTCTTAAACCACACAGAAAGATAGAAAGAAACATGATGATTGTAGTTATTCACAGAATTAGCCAAGATGGCCACCACCTGGATCCCCCCGATTCATCATTCATCTCTGAACACAAACATCATCGAAATCAGTATCCAAACATTGAAACGATATCGTAACGATCATCTAAAACTTAAGACCCAAATCACCTGTTGCTCCATCGGTGGTATTAATTAAACCAACCATCCTCCGATCCAACATTTCCATGCACAGAAGCGTCCAATCTGAAACAATCCGAATGGGTCGCCGCCCCATGGAAAATACCTGATCCCTCACCCAATTTACTCCGTTCACCGTTAACTCCTCCAAATCATAGTTATTACTACCCACATCATCCCGACTACGATAGTTATTATTGCTTGTGTGGCCATCATGCTGCAGTTCGGCGCCACGGTTGTCTATCTGAAGCGCGTGCCGACAAACCGGACACGTGTTGTGCATGGTGAGCCAGGGCACGATGCAGTCAGAATGGTACAAGTGGTGGCACGGCATCTCCCTCGCTTCTTCTCCCATCTTGAACTCTTCTTTGCATACTGGACAGTTGGGGTCTTTGGTTATATTCATTGCTCCGATTCTCACGGTCGGTAATGCTTCGATTGCTGACGAGGAGGCTGGCGGTGGCCCTGGTCGATCCTCGTTTGGTGTGGTGGTGTCTAGTTATTCATGTGAAAAATATTGATTAGAAATAATTAAGAAAGATTTTGAGGATCGAATTGGAAATTAAGATGAAGTTTTCTGCTCTAAAGGATTCTATTCCTTTGGAATTCACATTTCAACCGGAATTTTAATTTGGAATCTCTCTAAACAGAATTTGAATAAGAAATTGAGTGGAATTCGCCCCAAATTTAGTGGAATTTGTCATGTCAATCATTTTGTGTGTCCAGAAAATGTATCTGACGAAATTTTACCCGCATTCGAGATTGGGTCCAATTATGGCATGAAAAGAAACACCTAAATCATTTTATGTACCTTGAAAATGAGGTGCCGTTGGAGGAAAATGAAGGGTAATCCAATGATCGATGAAGTGTTGATCTTCGTTTCTCGAGGGGTGATTATATGGAGGAACTCTTGGATCCACCATGAGGGACAACGATTCTAGTAATAATCTTGTTGGTTCAGGGAGTTGGCTACTTAACATTGGACGTGATATGTCAAGTTCGTGACTTAACGTTACGAAACAATGGGGACATAACATTCTATGTGGGTTTATGGAAGCGAATCGTAGAGTTCGTCGACAATAATGACACCAAAAGTAGTGAAAAGTTCTCATTCTCCTTACGCCGTTAACGAAATCTCGAGGGTGGTGAGGGGCGGCCAAAGACATGATTTTGGATTTGGTTAGACGATGGTGCGATGAGGAAGGACATACGAGAAGGTGGCATGTATATATCATCCAACATTGCCATTTTGGGTTGGGGTGGGTATGCATGGAAAGGAAACAAAGGATAGCTTTTGGATGAAGGGAATATAGAAAGGAAACAAAAGATGACGTGGAATATTCTTAATTGTGTTGTCTTAGTCTTAGTTTTAGGGGTTTATAATATATATATATATATATATATATATATAGATTCTTTTCTGTTGTTATCAATGGATGGTTACTTTTAGGGTTAGGTAGCTAGCTTGAGGTGTCTTGTGATTTTGGCTTATGCAAAGTTTATGGATATACACTTATGCATCCATAACTAACAAAAAGGAAATACAATGTGGAATCTGTGAGAGATGGGAGATGACAGACAATACCACTAGCATAAAATTTACATTTAGAATCATAAAAGATATTAGTGGATACATTTTTTTTATAGTGAAAATTAAATAATTATAATATGTTTTTGTCGTTTCAAAGAGGACCATTTCTCGATTTAAGAGACAATTTTTGAAAGTACGAGGATTCATGGGAAAATATTTCCGCATTATAATATAGGAAGCTACTACTAGTTTAATAAATAAAGAAGAATGAAGGTGCTACAATATATTGGAAAACACATTGTGGTAAAAGATTCTAATGATGTTTGACGGAGAATATTTCGATAAAGGTGAACTGCACAAAATAAATATGAATTGTGTGAAAGAAAGACGGACTAAGTAAACTAAAAACAAATTGAGGGAAGTAAAAATGGAATATATTAATAATTTTTTTTATTAAAGAGTACACTAGTTTGTTTATATTATAATACGGGTTGTGAGAAATAAAAATGTAAAAGACGTAAATTTACGGTAACATTTATAATAAATGAACGATAAAAAAGATTTCGTTTTCGCCAAGAAATTGAAAGTAGAGATTGATTAATTCTTTATTTTCTGTCACAAAATGGCTAGTTCGGTTCCACCAAAATTGATTAACTGGGGCTGAATTCAATTCCAGTTAAAAACTGAAGAATCAGCCACTCAAATTTGGTTTTACCGACTAATGAATGCACTGTTAGTATTTTTATCCTTAGTTTAATCAGCCAACGCAATCCGAAAGGCATTGAAGTCTTGCTATTCCAAAACAGATCTGAACAAACAGGCCCGGTTTGAAAAAGGCCGGGCCCATCCGAGTTGGCAAAATCAGTAAACGACGTTAACTCTAACTCGGTTCGCAACTCACTGATTCACTCATGTTGGTTTGGTTGCAGTCAGCAGGCGGCGCTATCCACTACGGCGTCAAAGAAAACCCCCTCTTCGCCAATCTTCTTCCCCCCCTCTCTAATTTTTTTCCCCAAATTCTTCCAGAGAGAAAGCTTTTGGCTTCTCCCAGCTCCCAATTCCATATTATGAACCACCACTATCCCCTCACCTAAGTCTCACTACCCACCTGCAAAACCCAAAAAAATCCATTTCAATTTCAATCTACAACGTTTGGTTGAGCAGGAGCAAATATGTCTAACCTGGTGCTCAAAATCCCAGCAACCCAACTTCCCACCACCACTCCCAACCCTTCCGCCGCCGCGAGGTCCTCGCCGTCGATACCGCATCCCCGGTTCATCATCGCGAGAAGACGGAGGCGTACGCCGACTCTGTCGATTTCGTGTAGCTGTTCCTCGCCGTCTCCGGCAATTGGCGGGTGGAACGATGTTGCGCAGTTGGAGCGCTGTTTTATGGCTGCGCCCCTGATGAAGGGTTCGGGCCCGGTTATGAAGGGGAATCCCAAGTCCGGTGGTGCTGTCACTTTGGAGAAAGGGAAGGTCGAGAAGATTTCCAAGTCTAAAGCCCCCGAGGTCCATTTCTTTTTCTTTCTTTCTTTCTTTCCTCTTTGTTTTTGTTTTACGATTTTATCAATTGAATTGGGACTCAAGTCAACGACTAAGATGGAAACTTCAGTCTGATGGAAGTTATCGTTTGTTTGGATTCTGTTATGAAGATTGCTGATTAGGTCTACTAAGTGGGTTGTGAGATGCTTTGTTCTTGTTAATTCGACATTGATCACATACTTGCTACTGTCTCAAGCCAACTCATTATAGATAAATGAGGGATATTTTCGAATATGATCCAAATTTTGTTCGGAATTAGGCTGTTTGCATATGGACTGTCTAAGCGTACATAGCATATGCAACTGTTTGGAAAACTTTGTGATGGAACTGGTGGTGCACTTTGTTGTTGTTTTCCACCTGACTCTGGGGGACATATTAAGTTGGTTCTTAATGTTCAAGTTTTGAGTTTAAACTTGCTGGTGGGGTGTCCCTGTTAATTGAATTTGGTTCTCAATTTGAAAGAGTGAAGAGTCTCTGATAAAGTGACTAATTGTCTGGAGAATTGCAGGTTGAGACTGGCGGAGGTGGTGGAGATATTGGGAAAATTATAAATAATGGTGGTGGAGACGGAGGCGATGATGATGGTGATGATGATGACTACTTTGATGACTTTGACGAAGATGGCGAAGAGGGTGATGAAGGTGGGCTGTTCAGAAGGAGGAGAGTCTTTGAAGAGGTTTGAATTTCATGAGATTCCAGCTAGGTTAGTGTAAAAGTTTTGCTATAATGGGAACCGTTACTGATACTTATTCACGATTTCTTGCAGCTATTTGATAAAAAGTTTGTAGATGCTGTTTTGAATGAGTGGCAGAAAACCATGATGGATTTGCCTGCTGGTATCCGGCAAGCTTATGAAATGGTTAGTACTATCTTGTGATGTAAATATCTTAGACTGGCGACCGCATTGGACTATTTAGTGATTATTGTTATTAACTTGTATAATTTGCAGGGTTTGGTTAGCTCAACTCAAATGGTAAAAGTCCTTGCAATCAATGCCAGACCTACCACCGCAAGGTTCATTTCAAGAACGCTTCCTCAGTCAATCTCAAGGGCATTTATTGGAAGGTAGTAGTTTGAAGATTATCTTAAACTGTTGTGATTTTGTTTTGCTTTTGATGTCTTCCTACTGTTTACCTCATATCAATCTGATTTTTGAACAAAGTCAGTTTGCTGGAATTATTTCAGTTCAATTACTTCATGGTGCAAGGTTTAGTACGATGCAGACTCAAATAAAGTGACTTGTTTTCTTTGTGTAAATTGCTTTCATTTCTCTTGGTGTTTGGATTTTGTCGGTATATCAAGACAGCTTTTTCGCAAAAGGTTTTCCGGATTACCATGAGACTGGGCGAATATACCCGAGCTTGCAACTTCTTATCATGCTTAAAATTAATCTGAAACAGATGTACTTACGCCATACTGCATGCATGGTGTGTCGATGTCTCTTGAGATTTCTGAAACCTGATGAGTCAATATTGGATTTTTAGAAATGGAATAGTGATACATATGCTTAGAGCATGCTGATTAGGTATCTGGTCTGCTAACAGGATGCTGGCTGATCCTGCCTTCCTTCATAAGTTTTTCTTGGAGCAGCTCACAACACTTGGTTGTTCGGTCTGGTGGGAGGTGAAGAATCGTGGTGACAGGTAATTCATTTGGTTTCCTGAGTTGGGAGTAAGTTTGAACTTTGGAATGATTGCTTAAGTGATGCCCAATTTGCTACTCTGATTATAGGATAAAGCAGGAATGGGACCTGGCCCTTGTAAATGTATTGACAGTGACAGCATGCAATACCTTAGTTGTTTGGTCACTTGCTCCTTGTCGTTCATATGGAAATACATTCCAATCCGATCTACAGAACACACTACAGAAGCTACCAAATAATATATTTGAAAAGAGCTATCCATTCAGAGACTTTGACTTGCAGAAGAGAATCCACTCATTCTTCTTCAAGGCAGCAGAATTATGCATGGTGGGTATAACTGCTGGAGCTGTACAAGGTTCATTGTCAAATCTTTTAGCCTCTAAGAAGAAGGATAGGTGAGCGACAACTGCTACAACCCATTATTTCGTCTGTTCTCTTTCCCATGTCCATATTTGAGAAGAACACAAAAATTATGGATATTATAGACTTCAATATGTTCATCTGGTGTAATGTGGATTGAAATTCCTCTTTGAAGTTTGGGGCCAACGTCACTAGGTTATGGATCTTATCACATGTAAAGTGCGATGCACAGTGTCATGGTGCTACAAACTATTTGCGAGCTACTTTTGACAACCCTGTAACCTTTTTTATCTGCAGGGTGTCGGTGACAGTCCCATCGGTTGGTAACTACGCACTGGGTTATGGTGCTTTCCTTGGACTTTACGCGAATGTGAGATACCAGTTACTATGTGGGTTTGATAGAGCGGTGGTCAACCACTTTGATGTTATTGGAGTGGCCCTGTTTCTGAGCACAGCTCTGAGGTTTGATCTTCCCTCCTTATTAAGAGATCTGTGGTGCATGTTCTGCTTTAAATCTGTAGTAGGGCTGGCATTGTAAGTTGCATCAGAGTTAAAGCACTGAACTAATTAAGGTATATGGATGTGGACCTATCGGTGTGCAGGGTAATGAATGATCAGGCTGGGGAGGTGTCGAGGCTAGCATGGCTCGGGGTGGAGGTAGATCCTCTTGCTCAATCGGAAGACCTTCTTAAGAAAGCATACAACAGACCGTCATCATCAGAGGACGCCAATGCAGCAGAATCATCAAAATGGTTCATATCAAAGAAAGCACTTGTTTCAGGGTTGGGGCTTCTGGGCATCAAACAAGGAAATGCAGAATCGGGTAGCAGTGAGCCGGCGGCAAGTAAGCCTCGCAGGAAGAGAATTGTTCGGAAAAAGGTAGGTGCTGGTTCGGCATAGGGGGGTACTAAAGCAGTCGGTTCATCATCTCTGTTTCGAATTGTCGCGATGAAGTGAACCAAATCAGACCTGTTGGGACTGCTGATCCAAGGCTGAAAGGTGCTTTCAAGGCGTTTTTAGTTGTCACTTAGTCATCGTGTTTTGTTCATCATCTATTAGGGTTAATCTGACATGAGGAATTGGTAATTTTTTCTGCAGTAAAAGTAAGCAGTATTGTCGTGGGAAATTTTTGGAATGATGATGAGCTAATTACTAGTATGATATGAAGCAAATAAAACAGAGGCAAGTTCTGTGTAGTGTTTTGTGGTGCGTCTCTGTCAATTAATAAATGTCTTATCATATTCTCCTTCACCCCTGCTTCCTTCTTTCTTCTCTTTCGACGAACATTATCAGTATATCCTAGTCACTTCTCTAAGGACATGAATGTTCATCGATAATGTTGTTGTTGCCAATCACTTCTATCTTATGCATGGTTAAAGTTTATTATTACTCGTATTCATTGATCTTATTTAATTCCCAACCCGAAATCGAATTGCTGGCATCCAAATATCGCAACTTGCCTCCTTCTGCCTTGTTCATATTGTCAAACTCTCCATGATCCAGTTCGTCATACCATGAACACAAGCTGACATATCAAACACCCTTGTAATAATAAGTTGAGCAGCTGCTGGTGAATTTGGATTACTCAGAACCTCTGCTAGCAGAATGTAGTAGCTTGCCATCAACTAATTGAGTGATTTTATTAGATCAAAATATGAAGAACAAAGATGCACCAGCAGTACATCCGTTACAACAAAGATGTGCCACAACCTACCACACAAATACAAAAGCTGAACGAGAACACAAAGCCAAACAAAGAAACCAAAATCAGACCGAAACACAGCTCAACCAAACCACCCAGAGAAGAGAATTCCTCTACTCACAACAATATTCCTCCAGCCATCATCTGCAGATCTCATATCTGTAGACCCAACTTAAGCAACCAATGAAATGCAAAACCTTTATGAAGCAATGATATTCAATATCTGTTGGTCTTTTCTTGAGGGAAACTCTCAAGTTCTGTAAGCCTTGTGGTTGTCAATATTACAGGACTCTGCTATCTCTGTTGTTTTTCTTTTTCCAACCCAAATCCGATGGCTGGACAAGCACAGATCACTGCTCATATCTCCAAAATGAATTCTCCATTCATATATACCTGGTAATTCCTTATTCGCTTCTGTTGTGGATACTACTCAACCCTTCATCTTGGAATCATAAAAAGCTGTTTGCTTGTTAAAGGAATCACCAGTGAATCCCAGTAAGGTCATGGTGTCAAATCTCTGACATTGGCAGCAGCTCCATTGCTGTTGAAATTAACAGCTCTAGCTCAAACTCGTTCAAAGTTTCGACATGCATACCATCGTAGGAAAACATTATATCAGAAACATCATCTAAAAATGAGTTGGTGAGACAAATAAAAAGCATACATGTACTTACCCTTTGCCATATCAGCCTCATGTACGAATCATATGCTTGGAGGGACCAGCAGCTTTCGAAATTTGATGCACAACCATGTTGAGTTTGAAGTAGAAAGCAAAACCAAATGGTACATGCTTATGGAATCACAAATATCAACTCATTAGAGGGCCAAAATACATCAACCAGCAAACATGTGAGGGAAGGAGGTACATCTGCCCTCACAAGCAAACACATAATGAGTCAAAGGAGAAGATTATTCAATCAGATAACTTTCGTCTCAGATTAAAAGGACTCTCTGTAGGAGGTTCCTAAATCTGAAATACTAAAGATTTGCATCATTTTGAACTATCTTCTCGAATCGGGTAACGATTGTACATCATTTTTCAGAAAACCTTTGGGTAAACCTGCAGTTTCTTCAAATTCCCTCAATTTGTTTAGCACAAGTAAAAACCAAAGTTTGTGCATTGGAGAGAAAACTTGAGTTCCAACACATCTGAAAAAACAAAATTAAGCAAAAGGAACCGTTTGTGGGTTTCCAAAATGTCATTTGACCTCCTTTTTCAATTTCCCATACTATCTTTGTTAGTTTCTCATTTGTAAAGAAGAAAAAAGAGAGAATTGTGCCATGAACAAAAAGTTATGTCTTGGACAAAACAAAAACATAAAGCATAGCTCACAAATGGAGGTTTTTGGAATTTTTTTTCAAATGTAAATGGGTTGTTTTCAAAACAGTCATTTCCAAAAAACTAACGAATCCCAAAACAGAAAAATCAAACATGGCCTTGTAACAATATAGTAGCTTGCCATCAACACTTTTAACTAAAGGTGATAAAATTGCGGATAGAGACATTACCGATATTTTTTTTTTCTATTTGAAACACACATTTCAAATTAAATCACATCAATAGAGATATAAGAAGATGCACATAAATAATATTTTTTTAAAAATGTATAAAAAAAGTATTTTCCAACACTCACGGCAAAACACAGTTCAAATGTAGTAATAATATTGTGATATAGCCTTTAAAACAATCCCCTACCACTACTAGCTGATTTTGTCAGGTTAAACCACATGTCCTATACCAAAAGTATACATATTTATATCGGTTCATTCACAATTTTATCATATCTTAGTTGCCTTCATATTTGTTACAGACTTACATTACAAAGGCATCAAAACAACTACAGAAACTACCCCAGAAGCCACATTCAAAATCTGGACTCTTGCCAATAACCAATTCATTCATGCTCTAACTAGATAACCAACTGAGAATCAGACAGACATACTAAAGTACCTAAGCACATATTAAATGATTGTATACCAGAATAAAAGGACTCATGCAAGAAGTTCATAAATCTGGAATACCAGGATCTAACTCAACTATTTGCATCATTTTGCACTATATTATCCAATTAGCAGGGAGCTATTTAAGAAGACAAGAATGAGTTACTAACATTTCAAGTTAATCACATCAATATGACATTAATATCCTACATCAATATACACTGTTTTTAAGAAGACAAGAATGCTCTTTTCATCCCCTCCTTCTTTGACCATCATGTTTATATATAGATTCATTCGCAATTTTATCATGAACCTACCATTAGACTCAAGCGTTCAATACCATAACTATGTTAAAGGAGAGAGTAAGTGTACCTCCTGCCGTGGTCCCTTTGTGTTGCTCTTCTCTTCCATACGGTTATTTAGTTCAGAGATTTTCATTGCTGGCATGTACAATATCAAAACAAATACCAACAAGTGGATTACCTTCCTGTCATCTTTCAGATTGCCAATTCTCCTTTCTCTGATTTCTGTAAACATGACCAGAGTTAATAATGAATAAAACAGATAGGATAGGTACCTATATTGTTGAAACAAAAACCAGCTTGAACAATCAAAAGATCACTACTATCATCCAAAAAAAAACATAAGACTGATACTGAATATTTACCTGACTGACGTCCACGCTCATGCTTCACCATCTACTGAATGTTGAATTGAATCCACAGTACTATACTATATGGGAACAGACTACTAAAAGGAAAATAAAACAAAAAAAGCATTGCAGGGCCTCCTAAACATTTAACATTTTTGTAAATTGACACAAAATCCATGAACAGAATATGTGATGGAAGAGTCAAAACTGTCAAGCAACTCAGACACCAGCGACAATCAATATATGCAAGACTTACAAGTTCTATTTTTCAGATATCATATGAAATAAGATTCAACTTCACTATTGAACCACCTATTAGACTTGAGAAAAAAGTGCTCCGTTGGCAGATTCACAAATGTAGAAATAGTCTAATCGAACTAAACGAGGAAATCAGATATGGGCAGATCTTGCAAATAAGAAAATGGACTACCAGGCAGGTTTTGTGAACAAAGCACATCAATTTCATAACCCAAATCAGAATCAAATGAGCAGGGAATGTAACTAGGGCTAGAAAGACGGTTAATGAAATCGTCAGCAATTATAGGTACCTTAGAGTTCAAGGATGAATCAGATGAAAATGATATGAGATCTTGATTTGGTTCAACAAGGGACTGAACTTGCTGTCCAGTACTGCCAAGTTCTATTTCTTCCTCAAGGAGTGCCCAAATATCATCATCAAGATTGAAACCAACTTCATTCTCAGAGTTGTGAGACTGATTTGTTGGCAGCGTATTGTGAATATTGGTCATAGAAGAAGAAGAATAACCAACTCCATCATTTGAGGCAGATAATGATATCAAGTCGGGAGACAGAGTTGGGGCACCATCACAGATTCTAGGAACCTTTGAAGATGGCTGTGAGGAACAGCCAGCAGCAGCATCGAACTTTCTCTTGCCAGTGGAGGGTGGTTGAGGATCAGCCCCTTCGCTGGTTTTGTGATGGTTAAGCTTGCATATGGCTTCCTTTGAGTAGGTCTTCCCACCGTCAATGCTGATGGTGTACTCCGTCAAGAGCCAGCAGCCATTTTCCGGAGATGTGAGATTTTTGTAATTGAATCCCTTACAAAGCCCACATAGTTTATGTGCACCGCAATCAACCTCCTCGATTTTTTTAACCTTACTGGTTTGATGCCAGGTACCCCCTGAGATTCCGACGGAACGATCCAGTCTGGTAGAAGAAGTTTTGGACTTTTTGAGCTTGGTGATCACGTAGACATCACCGATAGGGAGGCCGAATCTTTCCGATTGACAACTTGGCCAAATCTCCCATGGTTCTGCGGAGCTGTACAAGTCGCAGACAACAACGGGGCAAAACGGAATATTTTGTAAAGAGAAACCTGAAATATGATTGAAAAGGTAACCTACCAATTCCTCTTCAGATGGGTTGAAACGGTAACCCGGAGGAAGCATCTGGAGAACGTTGAGGCTGTTGTTCTACTTGTTCCTCCTCCATTTTGATTTCTCCAGTTTGAGAAAGCAAGAACCCAGTTCTGAGTGAGCAAAGAATCTACCAGAGACTCTGACCACGAGAATCCCAGATTCAACAAGAGACTGAAACAGAAGCTAAGCAGCAGGATGTTGCAAAAGATTTCCAAAGAACGAAGAAGATGAACACAGAGCGCGTGAGAGAAAAAAGGGCTGCTCAAAGGCGAAAGAATTGGTGGTGCCGGAGCGTGAAGGAGTGAATAGTAATAGTACGCCCCCATTATATTACGGGTGGGTTAATGCTAGTAAGGACTCAGATGAGCGGTGGAGATGCGCTGGCAACGGCTCTATTTCTGACCGGCAACGACTCTATTTCTTACTGGGAACGACTCTATTTCTTACCGGCAACGGCCCTATTTCTTACTTGCAACGGCTGTATTTCTGACCGGCAACGACTCTATTCCTGACCGGCAACGGCTCTATTTCGACCAACGGGACGCGGTTTGGAAGCTTCCTTTCTTCCTTCTCGTTGTTTCAACGTTGATTGAAAATTTTATTTAAGAAACTAGGCTTTTCCCCATCCTTGCCCGGATTTAATATAATATTTTACGTTAGAAATGCAATTTAATTTAACTAATTTGTTTAATTTGATTCATCGATCAAGATGTTATATAAATTAAAAAATATTAAAAAATATTAAAATATTTAGGATTATATGCGGTGATTTGTGAGCCTATCCACAGGTTAAATTGATATAAAAATGTAGCAACATTCACATCTATTTTAATTAATCAAATTTATCACATAAGGAACATGTAACTCGATTGATTCAACATGTGTGACCCACAAAATTCACTCTAATAATATTAATCATATAGACTACTATTTACAATTTGATATATTTTAACATAAATGGAGCACATTTACAATATATTAAACAAAAGTATTAAAACGTGTTAGGGAATGAATATATGTGGGTATCCGAAAATCCATTGAGATTGGGATAAAGATAAATTTTAGTAACCCGATGGGTATATAAATGTGAATAGGAATTCACAAACCCACCCCAATCCCGTTTTTCTTTCGAGATTCTATTTTGTTATGGCGAATTTATATCGGGTTCGATTACTTTTTTTGAATTAAAATTATATATCGTGTATAAAAAAAATAATAATAATGATTACAACTCCAATGTATTGTGAGTTTCAAATTTTATATAATAATAATGATGATTTTCAATTCTAACATATTGTGAGTTTTAATTTTTATATATGTGGTTAATTTGAGGATTGAGATTGGCCAAGGAAATCTGTTACGATAATTTTCTTAGGAATATGTATTTGGGGATAAAAAATATCATCACGGTTAGTTAACACATAGTCATAGGCCTTGTAAAATCATAATAATTTGTCAATGTCACGATCCAATTGTTTTTTTAATCAGATTGATCCAAAAAAATTTAAATGGTTAGGATGCAAATAAATCTGAAAAATCTAAGTCATTGAAAAAAAGGAATAGCCCATTACAAATGGTAACAGAAATCGTTTAATTAAAAAAATCGTTTAATAAATGTCCATTAATTAAATGGGAGCCGAAAACTCATAAAAGAATTGCAAATCCGAAAATTATGGAGAGTGTATGGTGTGCTGATGTGGCAAAAATTGTCTTCACAACTGCCTTATATAGTTTTAAGATTTTAAAGGATGTTGAAGAAGATGTTAATTTTAGATTTGGGAGTACGGGAGAGTTAGGTTAATTTGGGAGGGTTGTTTTAGGTTATGGGTTGTATTGGGTTGGGTAATTTGGATTATGGATTGTTATTTTTGAAAATTGACCCTAACTTTAAATTTTTAGGTTGGGTTGCGGGTCATTTTGGGTTACAATCGCTTTGACTCGTAATGAAATTATAATCAACATTGCGACAAAATTATTACGATAAGTATACTAAATTTTAACTAATTCAAATTAAACTAATAAATAAAAATAGGTATATAATAGTTCATAGTGATGAAACGCAAAAATATATAGAAAACATAAATTAATAATGTCACTTATACATAATACATTTGTATTACCGGTGTCACTTATGCACACCATATTTGTATAACATTAATCACTTTACGATTTTTTTTATAAGATGTTACAACATAATAAATAATGTTTAAATTGATCAATAAATTTTAGAAACATTTTCACGTGTATGTTGAGTTTAATATTATGTGATATTCATGAATTATGTAATATATAATATAATGAAATAAAATAAAAAATTATAATCACAAGTAGACTAAATATTAAAAATATGTAAGTGATGTTAAAAATAGTAATTTTGATATGCACTATAAGATGTTTCGGGTCAACGAGTCGATCCTAAACCCGACCCTAACCCACCTAAAAAATTGTTGGGTTACCAGATTTGGGTCATTTCGATTTCGGATGCCAAAATAGCAGACCCAACCCTAAAATTTCGGGCGGGTTCGGGTTGGGTCAACCCTAAATCGTCAGGTGTAGTTAATCTGGTTCCCTTTTTATTTTCAAAGAAATTTTAGGCCCAAACCCATTTTGATCCACAATCCAACCATTAAGTGGGCCTTAGCTACAATAGAATGTGGTTCAAATCTAAGCATTAATTATTTACAAAATCCAATATTAACTTATTCTGAGTCCGAGAGGGAAAAGGACTCAAAGCTGCTATTGGTTTCCTTGTTTCCCAAGGACTCTTGTAAGAAAAGAACCCCAACTTACTCTCCTTATAAAATCAACAATAATATCCATTGTTGCAACAGCATTACCACCAGAAACTTTCTTCATAATATATTTGGCTAAGGCCTAAGAAGTGAAGAGAATGATGGGATCATCAGAGGCAGAAGAATGCAACAAAGAGAGTGGCTGACCTAGTGAAACTGTTAATTAGGTATCAGGCTTACGCTTCGATTCCCAGACTAGTGGGAGGAGAAGCCAAGAGGAGAATGCCGGTTGATCAACTCAAGAGAATCGCTGAGCAGCTTGTGATGGACAAAACAGATCATCCTTATCATGGTAGCAACGCACGAGGCCTTTTGAAGACTATGCTCGATAACCACTTAATCGAATTAATCTCGTTAGAAGAGCATCAAAAGCATGGGAAAGAGTGTTGCTTTCCAAGATCAGTAAACAAGAAAAAGAAGAAGAGGAAATGAAGTCCAGCGGCGTCAACACTCCCAATCCAGAAATTTTTATTCTTTAATTCCTTTGTCTATTCATTACTGTAATGTAATATCAGAATTGTTCCAAGATTTCAAATGTGTTAACATATATAATTACATTATCACCACGATTAAGCAAGTAGCACATCTGATACAGAGTTTGCAGAAAGTAAAACATTGACATGTATAATTGACCAAAGGAAAATCCATATTCATCCATCTTACTGTTCGTAAGATTAACATGTGGAAGAAAGGAGGTTATATATTTCCCTAACTCCTAAGTCAAAATATATCTTCTTCAGTAGCAACTAGCAACATGATGAGGGTTTTTTCAAGTCAGAACTTGCGGTTTGGGAAAGGATCCTCTCCATCTCCTCGAGCAGACGTTCTTTCTCTTTTGTCAACTCCTCGTTTTGTTTCTGGAGATCCTCAATTTGCTTAGCTAGTCTGTTCGAAATCCTTTCTGATATGTTTGAAATAAATAAAAAACTTGGTTATGAAGCAGCAGCAAGTAACCCATATGTCCAGGTTTGAATGTTTTGTTTCTTTCGGTCTTACCGGTTCATGAAAGACAAGTTGAGTTTGAGTGATCTCACTTCCTTTTCCAAAAGCTCACACCTATTGGTCACTGACTGCATATCCGATGGAATTGCAGGCGTCGAACTCCTCTCCTTCGCTTCCGCCATTCTACCATTCGCCGATAAAATCATCAACAACAATACAACCTACAAGAGCTGATCAAATGACAGAATGTAGAAAAGGAATAAGCCAAGTGAAAGTTACTTCCAGGAGCGTTCCACCCTGCATGCGCTTCTTCGTCGAATCTCCAGTGTCCACTGCACATAACTCAGAGTTTCTTAGACTACAAGTCATATATTGTGGGGTTACTCAGTTCAAATGAGAAGCGTCTTCCTACCTGAAGTAGCTGATGTTACTGACCCATATCGGACTAGCTTCAGTCGAAAAATAAAAGGCACTCCCAAGATATAGAAATGTCCAAAAAATATAAAAGGACTGAACGAGTGAATTTACCTTTCTATCATCCTTCAGATTGTCAATTTTTCTTTATTTGATTTCTGCAAAACTAGAAGTCTAATGCTTCACTTTTATGGTAGACTAGTTATGGTGGTAACGTCATGTTGCGGAGTCTAAACCCAAAATTGATATGAGGTTATTTACTCGCAATGAATAAGTAAATGAGAAGTAAAAAAAAGTAAATAATTATATTTTGAAATTATGGTTTCAAAATTAATGCACTTCTTCGTGTACAGTTCTTTATCTTTCTCCCGTTATTTATATTAGAGTAAATTCTCCAGTGTATTTTGGTATATCAAAATTTTCTATGCGCTCATTTTTTAGCGGGTAACGTAAATCAATCATAAACGTCTATTTTAAGTAATTGATCTTAACGGTTGAAGTAACTATAATTTTAAAAATTAATTAAACATGTCAATATAGTAACAAAATTTATTTGAACTTACAAACTAACCCTCTATATTTTATACGATTGGATCAATAATTCATTATTTTCAATTTGATACATATGTTAGGTAACAGATCATCACAGTTATGCTTTTTCTTCCTTGGATCAAGCTTTTCAATATCCCACGTCCAGAAATTGATCGAAACTTGAATCTAAGGATAGGAAGATCTTTCCTCGATAGTACGAACCAAACCAGGTGATTTGAGGTCTTGAGGTCGTAAAAATTTGTCGACGTAACTCTGTATCGAAGAGGAAGAACAAGAGATCGTGATTTCTGGGCATTTTTTATTTTAAGGGTCAACTGGTAATGACTTCAAATATCCGGAATATTTCCCTCGATGAAGGGTTTAATTCAGGAATGTTGCCTTCGTAGTTTGCCCAATGAAAGCTTAATCCGGCGCTGCAACTCCTGTCAGAAGGAAAATATCGGTAAGGAACTTCCATATGCGATTCGCATGAACATGGGTGGGGAATGTCCAGTTTTTTCTTAAGCCGTATTGGCTCAAAAAGGCGGGAAAGAGTGCCAAAATGGTTTCTTTTAGGATGCGGACTTTTCGGATAAAACAGAGAACTAGCCGGTGGAAGAATGAAGAAGAAGATGATACTCAGCTGAACAAAAACGACGTCATCATCTGAGACGATAAAGTAAATTGAAAATGAAATTGGCTGTTATGGGGCTCGAAATCTAGTCAATGAATTGCAACTCTGACCAGTTGTTCGAATTCACATCTGCTTTTTTCACCACATTGGACGAGATAAATACTCCTGAATTAACATGAAAGATAACCGTGTAATTAAGGTTAAGCATGGGTTGTTTATCGTTAAACTTGCTTGAGAGTGCTCTGAGTAGTTATTGAACTGTTGAGTGATGTAGGCCGGTATTTGTTGCCAGATCAAAACAAGCAAGTGGCTCAATTACTTGAGAACTGCAAGAAGATACTGGCGTGTGAAGAAAGAAACAGCTAGCTTCATAGTTCATAGAGTTTGGAAATGGATTGTATAAATAAATGGAGTGAAAACATGAAATTGTAGACGCACATTGACAAAATCCGGGGAAATCGTCTGGCTATTTGAAGCCATTACCAGTAAACTCTTAAAATCAAAATGCCCATAAACAACGATCCATTGTCTTTCCTCTTCCGCTTCGACGCCGAGTAGCATCCACAAATTTCAAACACCTCAAGACCTCTAAATCGCTTGGTTTGGTTCGTACTATCAAGACAAGATCTTTTTGTAATCCTATCATTAGATTTAGGCTCCAATTGATTTCTAGAAGAAGAACCGTACCTGTTATATTAATGTTGATCAGTTATCAAATTGAAAAGAATGGAGTATTTATCTAATCATATAAAATATAGACTGTTAGTTTGTAAGTTAAAATAAATTTTGAGACTATATTGATATGCATAATTAAATTTTAAAATTATATTTATTTTCAACCGTCAAGATTAATTACTTAAAATGGATGTTTATAATTAATCTACATTACTCACTAAAAAGTAAGCACATAGAAAATTTTAATATACCAAATATATCGAAGAATTCAACTATAATATGACACTTATGAAAAAATAGTGCCTAACAAATATTTTATCATTGGATGACACTAACTCATGTCTCTCGGTGCAAATTGATATGTTTTCCATATTTTCACCTTAATGTCTTTGTGAATAGTACTACAACACTTTATTTATCTCGTTGAATTTTAAATCATTGAAAAATGATAAAGACAATAACCAAATAACTTTCCTATCAAACTACCCCTTATGAACCGTGGGTTACATATTCATGTTTATTGTGTTTTTGTTTATGATTTAACTTTACAATTATATATTTTTATGACTTGTTTAGTATTTATAAACCTCATCTAATTATAAATAAAAGATAAATGCTCATACGCTCGAGTTTTCTCTGTGTTCGAGCTTCATTGGGCAAAAACGTTTGTGACTAATGTCATGGTACAAATTTCATTATATACATATATTTTGTCTAGTAAATGTATGACATACAATTAAGTGGTTACATGTGTGTAGTAATAAATATAGAATTACAATGCATTCTCATCAGTTGTATTAGCATAAATCGACGTTTAGAAATACAGGGCAAGCTGAAATTAAAGGAAGTTAAAACTGCTCTCCGCAGGCTCAATGCTGATCAGTTTTCAAATATCAGTGGGAGTGTGAAAAAGATGGAAATTGAGTTACACTATGTTAGGTGAAAGCTATAAATGTTCCAACAGAGGTGAATATTGTTAGAGCTTATAAGAAATAAGCTGATTGGGATTCTTTAAAGACATCAGAGGAAGCTTTCCTTAGTCGGTTGAGGACTGGAGGAAATGCCTTACTAAGAAAGTGACTAGTGTTCAATCTGAGTTTCTATATGCGAACATAACTGTTGATGAAATTAAGGATGCTATCTTCTCGATTTCTATAAATAAGAGTCCAGATCTAGATGGGTTTTCTTCTGACTTCTTCACGCACTCATGGAGTATGGTGGGAACTGGAGTCATTGGTGCTGTGAATACTTCCTTTGCTATAGGGAAGATGTCTAAGCAGGTAAGCTCCACTCTACTTTCTCTTATCTCTAAGAAAACTCAGGCTGCTAGCATTAAGAATTATCATCTTATACCCTGTTACAACTTTTCTGTATAAATATGTCACAAAAATTCTTGCTTCAAGATTGGTTGAAGTCCTCCCCACTATTATTAGTAGTAACCAATTAGCTTTTGTTAAAGGTAGAAGGATTGGAGATAACATACTGCTTGCACGTAAGTTGGTTAGTGCTTATCACATAAAAAACATTACTCGGAGGTGTGCAGTCAAAATTGATAGTCGGTATCTTCTGACTATCATGGGTATCCATGGACAGTTTTTGAAATGGATTAAGGGATGCTTAGATACTGTTATGATAAGCGTGGGAGTTAATGGTGGAGTTGCTCTCCCCATCTTTGTTTGTTATCGCAATGGAACCCTTACACTGTCTTTTTCAGAAAACAATTATTAAGTGTGACATTCCCTTCTATCCTCGATGTAAGAAACTCTCTCTTATTAATCTCTGCTTTGCTGATGACTTACTGGTTTTCGCGAGTGGGTCAAATGTGGGGATTGAGGCATTTGCTTAGTCTTGAAAGAGTTCTATAAGTATTCTGGTTAGCAGCCAAACCCAGATAAAACTGAAATCTTCTTCTCTAGATCAGTTGGTCAGGACATCAGATAGGACATAATTAACATTTCGGGATTTAGAGAAGGTAGTTTGCCTGTTAGGTATCTTAGAGTTCCTCTTATCTTAGGCAAGCTCAGTTCTCATGATTGTGATATCTTAGTTGATCTCATCATTGCTAGGGTTTCTAGCTAGCGTGCTAAACTACTTAGCTATGTAGGGAGATTGCAATTAGTCAGCTCTGTGCTAGCCTTTATGAGCCAATATTGGCTGACGATTTTTCTTCTTCCCAAGGTGATTATTAATAAAGTTGAAAAAAGATACAACAACTTCTTGTGGCCTGTAGGGCAAGGAGGTAGGAAGAAAGCAAAGGTGGGATGGTGTAAGATTGCTAAATCAAAGCAGGAGGGTGGTCTTGGACTCAAGGACCTTGCATCTTGACATGTTGCTTGTGTCATCAGACATTTGTGGGATGTGTTGTATTGATGTAGGGTCTATTTGGATTGCCTGGCTTAAAAGTTATCGTTTGAAAGTGAATACTATGTGAGAGAGTAAAAAACAACCTTACAATTTTTGGGTGTGGAAGAGGATTCGGAAAACTAGAACTATTGCAGCCCCTTGGTGTTCTATGGATGATGATGGTACTTCTTTGTGTACAGGCACAAGCATGCCTCGCTACTCGATTTATCGTGTCTGGAATGATACCATGCATCATTCTCCTCTAGTTATGTGGTGTGATTTAGTTTGGAAGGGGCCAATTATACCAAAGCATAGCTTTATCAGCTGGCTTGCAATTAGAGGGAGGTTGACTACGAATTGTTCTATGGCTACCTGGCGTCTTTCCAGGGATATCTCTTGTCTCTTAAGCAATGATGGTCTGGATGATGTTGATCATATCTTCACTAATTTCCCTTATAGTGATGCGGTTCGTGATCATTTTGATATTCGTTTTAATAAAGATAAGGACTAGCAGAAAGAGGTAGAGATAGCTAGCAGTAGATGTGCTCTAGCTACTGATGCTGCTCGTCGGAAATGCTGCATCTGGCGTGGTGTGATCGCGATGGTTTGGTATGAAAAGTGCTCCCAGAATGCTGGAAGTTTAAGAGTAAAAATGGAAGAAACTATAGATAAAATTCATAGAATAATAGAGTTGAAAGTGAGATGATTGTCCTTGTATAGATAGTTGCTGTTGTTTATTTTCTTGTATAGATAGGTATTTTGTTTGTTCGGGTTCTCTGTTGAAGTTCCAAGGTTTGCGATTTTCAGTGCGATTTTGATGAACAAAATTATTTATAAAAAAAAATATATTGCAAGAAACAACATAAGTAAAAGAAATATTTTATTTAGGGTTGGGCAACATGGATTATCCATACCCTTACATATAAAGTTAAAAATTCATCTCATATCCCATATCCATAAAAATTAATGATACCCATTACTTATACGGGACATAAAACATATATCCAATCATCCCATACGATATTAAAATATCTAAATATAAAATAGAAGTAACTTATTTTTTAATAAAAAAACACACTTCAATTTAGGATAGTAAACACACAACTGTTTCTATAAACACACACATCTGTCTTATAAGTAAACATAATAAAATAATAAAAACAATTAATTCTAAAATTGTCAATAAATTTCAAGATTTGGTTGTTTTCTAGTAAAAACACAACAATAACTTCACTTGATGGAGAATCAGATACTTCATATTTGTTGACGTTAGTATAAACTTAGTTGGATGCTTGACGGATTGAGGTATTCAAAACTCTCTAAATTAATGGGTATTACATGTACTTATAATATCAAAATGAGATTTGCAGGTAACCCACTCATATTTAATATGATAATTCATAATTCTAAAACCCATTTCATATGAATATTATGGATATTATGTGTACTCATAACCCTGAAAAAATTAAATGGGTATAAGTATACCAGCTACCTATACTTATATATCCGCTACCTGTTGTCGCCCCTAATTTTATTAGAAAAAAGGTTAAGAGTTTTGTATATATTTATTTATCAAATTAGGTAAAACAAAATATGTTGCATTAGTGTTATGAGATTGTGTTATAACAAAGCATATCTTTAATTCTCTCATGACGATAACATGGTGTTATACGTCATTATATGGACGTGCTCCCATTTTTAAGAAATTATGGTATTTTTATGACATCGATATAATACTTAAAAATAAAATTAAATAAAATATATCAAAACTAATGTTATTAGAATAAAAAAATTAAAAAGAACAATATTAATGTATGTATTAAGAAACTAAAAGGAAGAAGAGCAAGAATATGAGAGGAGAAGAGTATTCTTATTCATGTATAAAGATAGTACAAGAGAGCACTATTTATAGGCTCTAGAATTCATAACCTATACATCACTAGTATAACTACACTTAAATAGGATATTCATTCTCATGTTCAATGTATAGGAGTTACAAATGTAGGAGTTACAAATGGGCATTCATACACATAATTATAATATTCATAACACTCCCCCTTGAATGACCATTGGTTAAAAATATTCATTATTCTTCGAATACGCTTTTGATACTGCCTCGTTAAAAAACTTACCAGGAAAACCCATTGGGAAAAACCATGGTTAAGGAAAAAAGAGTGCAGTGCGTATCGACTCCCCCTGATGATGATATCGGTTGAGATCCTTCATATCGACTCTCCCTAATGAGGATATCAACTAGATATCATCATTATATCATTCCGAGATCATTTAGTCGCCGATCTTCAAATTAGTGGACTAGGTTCCCAAAAATTGATGTATGGAGAGTCTTGGTGATTAAACCAAGTTATCGCTTGAAGACACTTGTAGTGCGAATATTTCAACTTATTGGAGTTTGTGCATATAATGTATGCATCAATATAATCGATGGTCATCCATAATTCACATGACACTTCACATAGGATGACTATTAGATGAGAATATGCCTCATTAAAACCTTACTAGGAAAACCCTATGGGATAAAAACCTAGTGAAGGAAAAAGAGTACATAATCATCACATCACGTTGCACCATTTTCTTGCAATTCAAGGATATATGCAAAATAAATATCATACATGATTTATAAAATCATCTTGTGAAATGGTGGTGTAGCTTTATAAGTTGGTTTCACAGCCCACCAAGTGGTAAAATTACCACATGAGACCAATTTATGGTCAACCAACACAAATATGACCAAGATTTCTACTTCAAAACCGAGTAGTTCTTATGTTTGAATAAAGGTCGGTTAAAATCGACATGGAGTCACATAGTGATCTTACTACCATCCATACATTGATAGCCATGTCATATCCATATAACTTTTTGTTGGATACAATTAGTATATCATTGATGATATACGAAAATCATGTTCGAGAGAGATGCACAATTGGCAAGTTAGTGGTAATCTTCCACATCTTTCATCTAAAACTCTATAGCTAATCAATAGTTGATTGCTTTGAGAAACTCTTTACGAGCTCAATAAAGTGTATGTCATCTATGTAACAAAAGATGATCAAATCCAATTATGTCAAAATAAAAGAAACACATTTTAAAATATAAAATTAAATTAAAAAAATTTTGGTAAGAATTTTGAAACCATAAAATCTGATAAAGATGATTTTTCAAAAATCTATGCATAAAGAAATGTACGATATGCTAAGTGTACCATGTCTCTCAATCTTTCAATTCATATGACGTCAATTGGATATAATTGAATATTGTTCACGCGAACTTGAATTGTTTGCTTATAGCAAAATAAATCCTCGAGGGAATTTCATATACACACGTGTATTCTAATTATGCAAATCATACATATAGGTTGCAAGGACATCCATTAGGGGCAAACTCTTTCCCTTCACAAATTGCCAGACTAATCGAATAATAAAAAGTAGTTGCATCCACCACATGAGAATATATTTTCTCAAAATCAAAATGTTATAGGTTTGTTGTACAAAACCTTTCAAAAATGAGATGTTTCATAACTTCTCATACTCATACTTTACATCTCAATGTATAAAGATTTGATGTCTTAAAAGTTTTCATTTCTCTTGGGAATTTGAATTTGCCTCAAATTGAAATTTTTCAGCCAATCATTTCTATCTTTGCATGCATTTTGGCTAATGATCCTCATTTTCAACTATCATATTTAGCGTTGCACTATACGCAAAAATTTCGTCGACGTTGACTTCATTAGGGTTCCAATATTTTCCATCCAAGATATAGATAATTGAGATATATATTCATATCTTTCGTGAACTCGATACTCTTCTTGAGCACATTATTTATTTCTCTTGGTGGTTTTGTTTAAATAATCTTAACCTCAATTTGACCATCTTGATATATAGCTCCATTTCACTTTTGAGGATTTTTTCCTTGGAACCGTGTGGTCTACCATGTTTTATACGGGTTTTAGACTCAGTTGTGATGTCAGATTGCCCAATGTCAACATCATTTTCACCGGAGCATTGCGAGTTGGCACATGAGAGTTTTACTTTGTTTGGGTCAGTAAAGTGTCTGGCAAATGATGAATTATATACTTTTGAACTTCAAGCTCATATTGCTTAGTGCGAGGATCAAAATAATATGATCATTCATCTAATCTCTTGGCCAACTTTTGTTTTCTCCCCCTAATGTTGGGAAGTTTAAATATAAACCTCCAAACCAGTCATCAAAATACTTCCAACAATAATTTGATATTTTACCATCGATGAACTCGTAATCACAATAATTTCTCAATCTTGATTGAGAACCCATCCTAATAAATGGTGGTGGAGCAATTCAGATGTGTATATCGCATCCATATATCCATAGATGGGAAGTATAAGGTTTTGACCCAAAAACCACATATAATGGAGGAATTCATAATAATTTTTTTTTGGCATAATGCGAATTTGTGTTGTTCATGTAAATGACATGTTCACAATAATATAAATGGAAAATGTTCGTCTCAATGACACATTTTCGTTATTGGATAATCATGAAAATATGCTCATAACCAAAATGGTTGAGCTAGCAATCTCGCAAATTCTAGTTTGCTTTCATATATACATGTGACTTTCTAGTTGATACATCAATTAAAATAATTGATCCACATGTTGGGTGTATGGATCCACACACATCACCCTTTGTTTTGTTGTGTATAAGATAAATTATCTTACTTTAGTTGATGATTATCCAAACAATCAACTCTATTTAAGAATAACCAACCCAAAAATGAGTTATGTGTTGGAGATTTACCCAACAATGGGTAACGGAAAGGCGAAAATGCTTTCCTAGAAACGAAACCTTGTTGACAGAACAGAAAATCGTTCATGTTCCCAGGAAGCAGGGGAGTCACAAGGACTACTTAAATCCCTATAACCTTAGGAATCATTTCTTTTAGATTTTGGAAATCATAAAAGTTGACCATAGAGGTACTTATCAATTTGCATCATGATTGAACCGGGATGGTCTCACCGGTTGTGCCATATAATATTTTTCAGGACTAGTAAACTGTTAGTTTACATTGAAATATATCTCAATCACAATAACATGTGTAGTACAAATTGGAGGATAATATTATTGATTCAATAATTGTATAGCCATAGACCATATTATGATTCCTCTCTTGATCCTAAACAAATTGGAATAACGATTTTGTTCCTTCATGAACAATATAATAGCTCGATCTAGAGCTTGAGAGAAATGTTGTACTACACCATATATCTTGGTGCACTATCAATGTAATATATATCACAATTAATTATGGTAATTCTCATCATAAAATACTCATTTTTGTCATGAGAATGGTACATAGTTTAAATGATAAATAGAGATATTTCTCAATCATCTATGTCACCAATTAATGGATTAATAATTCTTGTATAACCACAATTGTTATGTCCATCAGAATAAAAGGGTTTCACATAGTTACATATGCTTTCAAAAATAGTGTAACATATGTGTTTATGCACATTCACTTTGAGGGCTAAATTAGTATCATTTGGGTATTATCATCAAAATAAAATTGATGGTTGTATGGCCAAAATCAATTCACAATACCCTTTCATGGGTAAAGATACACTTCTCAAATTTCTATCTCATAACCAAAATAATAGGTCTTTTTCTCCACTAGTGTATTGACTTTGTGGGAATATATATTGGCTAATCACTTTATGAACATATGATTATATCCACTCACTTCATAGAGTGATATTTTATCCCATTGGACCATCAACATTGGAGACATAAGATAACCCGTTTCTAAAGATATGTGTCTCGTGGGACATTCAATCATATCGGGCTTTTATGAGTATAATCAATCACTACAAAGATTGATATTTTGTCACTTCGACCTTCAATATTCGGGACATATAAAATATATGTATAGCTTTGTCCTTTCGATATGTTGTGCTCTTCGTACTCATCTTTCGGCCTATCATTGAGATGATAGCGAGTAAATAGCAAAGCCTTAGCTTTATCATGATAAGATGTGCATTATCGTCTCGTTTCACCAATACCATTATATATGGATTTTAACTTCTAATGCCCTTAAAGGGTAATTCTTTCCCGAAACAACAAACGGTCACAAAATTAAATTTGAAATTAGATATACATATCAAAATAATAAAAAAATAAGTTAGATTTAATGATAAAGTTTTTAAAAAAATTTGCGACATAATTATAATTTCATATCTTTTGATTGAAAAAAAAGAATTAATATTTACTTTTCACTAAGTATTTCACGATTAATGAATACAAATGTCATTTAATGCCTTCCCAACAGTTAGTTAACATTAGCCAACAAAATGGTAACATCACAAATGATAATCTATATAAGAAATAATATGAAATTGTTACGACGCTACAGTAGCTAAGATATCAAATTATGATAGCACAATGTGATAATATAACAAGTTTCAATTAAAAATCAAATTATTATATGCATAATATATAAATGTAACGTTAACAATAACTATTATGTTAAGAAGGAAGTAGGGGGCCTTTAAAGAAATAATAAAATGAAAATATAAGAAAAAATTTAATCGTACATTTAAATATGGACAATGTAACTTATGACTTGTCACCAAACTGGAAAATTCTACGAAAGCAATAGATAATTTTTAGATAGCAATAATTTTAGAACTAAGGAGCAAAAAAACAAGTTGGTCAATCATCATATGAAGGGCATAAGGTTCTAATCTTTTGGGAATGACATAAAAGTATTAAAATTTCTAAAAATAATAAAAAATATAAAATATAAAATAACATAAATACCAATTAACCGAAATATATAAACACTAATATGTGTATACCGCCCACTTGAGCAACAAGAATGCTCTATGAATGGTTCACATTATCATATTATAATCAGTAACTTCAATATGATACTAATCAAAATAAAAATGAAATAGTATATTAGAGATAGCAAACTAGACAACATAAAAATTAGTAGAAAGAAAACCAGAAATTAAAGATGGCCACGAACAAGAACATCTTGAAAAATACAACTTTGTAAATATTTGAGAAGGTAGAACATCGTGTCGATAACGTATTAAGAAACTAAAAGGAAGAAGAGCAAGAATATGAGAGGAGAAGAGTATTCTTATTCATGTGTAAAGATAGTACAAGAGAGCACTATTTATAGGCTCTAGAATTCATAACCTATACATCACTAGTATAACTACACTTAAATAGGATATTCATTCTCATGTTCAATGTATAGGAGTTACAAATGTAGGAGTTATAAATGGGCATTCATACACATAATTATGATATTCATAACAGTATGAAAATTTATGTTTTGAGTATTTTTAAATGATTATAAACAAAAAATTAAATTGTGGGAGATTTAATGGAAAGAAAAAAAGAAAGAAAGAGAATTCTATATAACTATAAGGTTAGACTAGTGATAATGTTAACACTATGATAAGGTTCAACTAACATTAATGTTAGATGATGATAAGATTAAACCTGATAAGTGATAAGAAACAAGAACACCTCATCTAGATGTGTGAGAGGTGGATTTAAAACACGAAACTCACTAGCTAGACCACCACCCCTCATGATTTGGGCCACAGTTACCGCTATGATTCGGGCATATACCCACTATGATTTACGGGCTACAGTTTGCCCTCTATGATTTATGATACCGCCTGATGGATACGTATTCCTAGACCTCCATGATTTTAGCGTTAGGGCGGTGGGTTAGTTAGTTGAGTTGCGGGACGCCCCACAAGAAATAAGATACCTTAGATAAGGTCAATGAAAGTACATGAATCAGAGTCATGTAAATTGACTTCCTCAATGATGTTGATGATATGACAAGTTACAAAACTATAGTTCTATGATTCATAATGCACCAACATGATTGACTTTAGTTGCTATCTTTCATGATGATTAGTTGTTGATGATTCCTTATTGATGATTCTTTGTTGATGATTCCTTGTTGATGATTAATGATGCACTGTATTTTCAACAGACCTTTTATCGTTATAAACTATGTTTTTGTGTGTCGAAATGTATTCAAATTCGGGGTTTTGCGTACATGTTTTGCTCTCTTGCCCCTCGGGGCCATGTTATGGTGTTTGGTATGTTTTTGGTACATTTCAGATGTCATATGACGTTTAGAGATGAACCAAGACATGATGGGAAGGCAAGAACAACTCAAAGCGTTCGACTTGGGAAGAAAGCGTCACTGTTTAGTATTTTGAGCATAACTCATCGCTCGAACATCCAATTCCCTATAATGGAAAGATAATTCGATTGTCTATAATTTTTATGTTGGCACTATGGTCAAATTCCCTATAATGGAGGACACAGCGTGTTCCTCCGCTGAAATTTCCCGAGAAAGTTACAGGGGCGGAACACGATCGGGAACACGGCCGTGCTCCATATGGAGCATGACATGTCCCACCCCCAGACAGGTTTTCAAGTCCTTTCCTTCTCCAACTTGGTCCTGAAGCCTATAAATACCACCGAGACCCCCGTGGACGAGATATACTGAATAGATACATATTTTTCGAGCTCTTCGAGAGAGCTCTTGGAGGGAGCTAGAGTTCTAGAGAGATGATTGAAGCGAGAGGATCAACCACGATTGGTGAAGGGAGAATCATCAAGTCGAAGATTGGGATTTCCACGAAGAACATGTCATCTTCTCTGATTTTTCTTCTCTTCTCTTGTGATTTATTTTCCGAAACCATGAGTAGCTAAACTTTTCGTGTTGTTCGGACGAGATGAAGCTTTAGCCAAAATTTTGTATGGATGATGGGGTTTTAACCCCTTGATTTGTTATTGAGGTTTATTTAGACTCATGATGTGTTCTTCCTAAAATCTAATTTCAAATTCATTCTTTTCTGATCATCTTGATTGACTCATCGACATTGATTTGTGGATCCAAGAGGAACATAGATTGATAGGTCGCTTAGGAAGAACCCTAGATTATTCGTTAGCTCGAGAGAGGAGCGAATCGTTTAGGCTTTTTGCATGTTTATCGTTGTGGCATTTCATCGAACACTTTTAATGCATTTTGTTTAGGTGTAGATTAGCTCAAGAGAGGAATCTACGGTTAGACGAAATAGATCCTTAGAGGCGCGTGAGTGATCTAAGACTACCTTTGAAAATTGCCAAGGCATTATAACCTGAATAATCAAGATAACTTATCGTTCATCCATGAGTGGAAGCTTTAGTGGATTCGAATCCGAACAACCTTCATCTTAACTTTGAAACTCGATATCTCGCATTTGGATTTGTTTTATTTCAGTCATTAGTTTATAATTAGATACAAAAATAATCAAACAAAAAATCATTACACTATCACTTGGTTTTGTTAGATAATCAATTTGAGTTATAGAAGTAGAAAGACCCTAAGGAAATAAATGATTCCATTAGAGAAATCTAGTGAGTATTTGAAAGCGGGGTAAAATCCGGGCATCAATTAATTACTTATCATGTTAAGTTCTTACTTATGATAGGATTACATAGAGATGACTACTTTATGTAATATGGTTACTCAGTTAGTACTTATGAATCTATATGTGTCCTTATTTTCCTATGTTCAGTTATGATGCTCATACGACGTGCCTATATGATTAAACTAGAGTATGATGTGATTATATAACTAGCAAACAACAAGAACTACTCTAAGTCTAGAAGAACATTCCTAAAGATAAACTCGTTGTGATGTTTCCAAATAAGCGAACATAGGATACCAATCTTTCATTGTTCTATTCAAGTTTCATCTTATCATAAAAACTAACAATATGTTTCTAATGATCCAATACTAACATAAGGGTCTCTAATGGCCCAATATTTAATCATAGGGGTCTTTAGTGGCCCAATTATCTAAGTCTTGGATCTTTAGTTGTCTAAAATCATAAACTGTCAACTTGGATCGATGGTTTAGCTAAAGAGGTTCATATTATTGGATCATCAATTGGTCATCTAGGCTTAAAGACAGGCTTGCTAGTTTTTGGTAGAAACAGTGGACTAAATGTCCTAATTATTAAAAATAACGGTTCGTATAAACGAAACCCCAATCATATCGGCACTAATACAATCAATAATGTTACGAGGAAAAGAAGTAATGTTGTGTGTCCCAAACGAAAGGGAATGCCCAACATGTTCTAGGAGGTCCGCTACTCGGTTACCTTCCCGATAAGTATGGGTAACTAACACCGTCTAGTCTCTATAAAGGAGTTGGTGCAGTTCATCAATGTTCACCTGGTGCTTCAGATCGGTTGCATGCGAATTGTGGGCATAAGAGACAATCGAAGTTGAATCTACTTGCAAATTGACATTTCAAAACTGGAGTCCTAAGCAAGTCGAAGGCCCAATATGGCAGCCCTAATTTCCACTCGTGTAATGGTATAGTCTCCGAAATTTGCTGCAAACGCTCCTTTACAAATTCCCATCGAATCTCTCAAAATGCCTCCTCCCGGTGAACTCTTTGATGCTTGTAAGACGGAACTATCTATATTGATGGTGATTTCCACATCGTTATGAACCGTCCATCCCACCAAGCTCTCAACACGCTGCGACTTTTTTTTAGAAAGGACCAAATCTCCGATTCTCATTGTCTTCTAAACCCTGTCGATCCAATGAAGGACTCGTAGGCGGAGCTGATCACCAGAGATTTGAACATTCCTAAAGATAAACTCGTTGTGATGTTTCCAAATAAGCGAACATAGGATACCAATCTCGAGTTTAAAATCGATATTGCTAATACCTGTAAGAATCCACTCAGTTAAAGGTAATTGGAAAAATTGTTGGGAAGTTGCGTACCCAACACCTGAATCCACAATTGTCTTGCTGGCGTGCAATCTCGGATGGCATGAAGTAGAGTCTCTGGTTGCTGATGGCATATAGTACACATCATCGCCGAAGAAGAAAAATGTCGACGATGACGTTCGACATTGGTCATAAGACGATCATGGTAAGCAAGCCAGAGAAAATGTATCACTCGATTAGGACACTTCCACTTCCATAACTTTCTCCAATCCGATTGCCCATTAGCCGAATCAATACCTACCAATAGGTTGTAAGCACTTTTAATGGTAAACCGCCCTTTTTTGTCTGGCCCACATATGAAAGAATCATTGTCCTGTCCTTGCGGTGGGGACATTCCTTCGATGAGGCCTTTCACTGAGTTTGGTAAGAGAGGTTTTAACATCTCCCAATTCCAGTTACCATAATTATCAACAAGGTCGTGAATTGTTTGATGGGCATAATGTTGACGTTGACTTAGAGAGATGAAATCAGCAAGCTTTACATCATGATCCAACCACACATAATTCCAGAAGCTTGTGTCTCTACCTCCCTGAATACCCATGTGGATACCTCTGAACAGCACATCCCAAACCTTGTGCAATCCTCTCCAAAGCGCCGACGATGTTTTGACACGCATTGGAGTAGCTCCATCAGGGCCATCCCTGGTATATTTTTGATAAAAGCACTCTCACCCAAAGTTCATTAGGTTGCGAGAAGATATTCCAAACAAGTTTCATTAAATACACATCGTTCAATTCCTTTGCCTTCTAGAGTCCAAGCCCTCCTTGGTCTTTTGGTCTGCAAACAACATCCCAAGAACTCGAGTGGGATTTCCTCTCTTCTGGGAGCCTACCACACATAAAGTTATCGATCCGACTATCAATCTTACTACAAATGTGGTCTGGAAGAGAAATAGTCTGCATAGCATAGGAAGGGATGACATTGTGCATTGAAATATCAAGAGTAACCCTACTAGCTAGAGACATATTATTATCAACGATATACTGATAAGTATTCTTCCTAATACGACCATGTAAAATAGGCACGCCAAGATATCTTCCCAAATTAAGAGTCTCATGAAACTCAAGATTAGCACAAATAGAACGTTTAACCAAGTAGATACATTCATAGAAAAAAATATTCTAGATTTCTCATTACTGACAACTTGGCCTGAAGCCGCACAGAAAGTATCAAGACAATCTTTAATAGCAATGCATTGGGCCGTATTGGCATGACCAAAAAGAACCAAATCGTTCACAAAGAACAAATGAGAGAGTGGAGGGCCTCCCCTACCTAGAGAGAGAGGCTCCCATAATCTAGCATTGATCTTATTCATAATTAAATTGCTAAGACGTTCAATACATAAGGTAAAAAGATAGGGAGAAAAAGGACATTCCAACTGATTGTCTCATTGATGATTGGAATCAGTCCCCAAGAGTGAGTTACGATGAATCTCATGTAGCTGCGGTCATGGTCCAGAATTGGCTGTGAAAAGTTTGATGATATAATCTCGTGCCATGGTCATCAATTCCTATTGATCCCAGACCCACTCGCCGTCGTTGTTTTTAAGGCACTTAATATGGTTGAAAGCTTGACACCGTAAGGTTGAGGTGTGGAAAACCCTAGTACTGCGGTCGCCTTCCTAGGTCCATTGGTTCTTTGATTTCTGTAGCCAAAATAGATTCTCTTGCCAAAGAGTGACCTCGAGTTCCTTTCTCACTTTATCTTCCAAAGCAAACACTCGGCTTGAAGGATTTTTTTCGGCCTAGCTTCAAGTTTGGCCAAATCCCTTTCCAACTTCCGCTTCCTCTTAAAGATATTTCCAAAAACTTCTTTGTTCCAAATGATAAGTTTGGACTAGAGATCCTGCAAAGAAGAAGAAATACCTCCCCGGTAATTCCATTCCTCCACTAAGGCGGCGACTGAAATCCTCATGGCTAAGCCAATCCGCATTAAAACAAAAAGGCCTAGGTAAACGAGCACGAGAGTTGGGATTTTCCAAAAAAATCTGTATTGGCCGGTGATCCGACTTGATTTTAGGAAGAAGAAAATTGGTAGATTTTGGAAACTTGAGGAGACACTCTTCATTGATATGAGCTTGATCCAACCTGACAAAGAGGGGACCCCAACTCCATGTAAATCGAGGTCCCATAAAACCCAGGTCGAACAACAGTACATGTCAAGACAATTTTTAAAATCCTTGGCTTGGACCAGAGCAAAAGGAGCACCCCCTTGCTTGTTCGCAACTGAGATGGATGCGTTGAAATCACCCATCACAAGCCGAGGGAGATCAAAATTCTATTGCACATCCATCAAATCTTCCCAAAGTGCTAAACGGTCCAAACATCTAGGGGCCCCATACACAAAGGACACACATCCCTGGACTTCTCTATCACATCCGATCTCACAATGGACTGATTGACTCAAGTTCCATAGGATAGTCAGTTGGATATCTTGGTGATTCTAGAGCACCCAAATCCCCCCAACACGCCCGGCTGCATCTTCCACAAAATAATCAAAGAAAGGGAGTTTCCATATAACTACAAGGGAATTCTCTCCATTGATTTTTGGTTCCAAGATAGCAATTGCATTAGGTTGATTAACCTGTAAAAAATGCAACAAAATAGTAATAAAACTTTGATGGCCGTCACCCCGGAAATTTCATGAAAAGAAACTAATCATTAAAATAATAACAACAAAACAAAAGAACCCGAAATTTAAGTTGCAATAGCAGCTATAGTTGTGGATTCCTTCGTCTCAGGAACACTATCCATCTCTTCAGGGTCGGCGCAATCAGTTTGTGGTCGATTTAGGACAAACCGGCCTTGGGTGGGTTCCTCCGAAACCACAAATGAAGCAGCCCCCGATTGAGTCAGTGTCGTAGCCCTTGATTTCATAGCTGTAACTTCAAACTTGAAACCCTCCAAAGTCAGATTTCTAGTTAACTTTCCCTTCCTCTGTTTTATTTCGAGTTTGGTTACTTGCTTGTTACTAGACTGTTCCACCTGCCTTTCTCCAACTTTTGAAGGCGTCAAATTGCATGGTAGAAGAGCTTTGGATTTGACTCATTGGAGAATCGAGGTTTCGCCCACCATCGGAGCAATCATAGTCACCTGAGAGGCTTGTTTGTAATTAGCAAAGACTTTGCCCATCACCGAAAGCGTATTGGTGATCGCTTGATTAGCAATTGACGAGTCATCCAACTTTGGAGCAGGGAAAACTTATGGTTTAGTTGCAATAATATTAGTGATAGTACCAGTGCATGCTTCCGTGGGAGATACATAGGAAAGTTCAATATTTGGGAAGGTTTCTTTGACTTGGTTAAGCCGCACTTTAGGGATAGAGGCTATCGGAGACTTGGTAGAATTCTTCGTGGCTTATTCTCGATCATCGCCACCTGTACCACTCCGTTCCGCTAGAGTATTTGGGCTTGGGCTTTGGGTCAATGCATTAATAGGTGGAATGGCTTTGGAGATATGTTGGGTCAAAATTCTTGAGGTTGGTGGAATTTTTTGTTTCACTTTTAGGCCCGGCCCGTGCCCCAGTTTGACTCAGCTAATAGAGGACTTAGGTATAAGAGCATCATCAGGCGAAACCTTCACTGACGACGGATGCGGAGCTGATTAGGAAGTTGATGCAGATCCTACAGTTTTGTCCAAGGGTTGCGTAGTAGAATCAGCAAATCCAACTCGAATTGTTTTCCTTTCCCTGAAATCAATCGATCCTTTCCTTTTTTTGCTTGAGGGAGCCGTTGCTGATGGAGTGTTCCGTGGGGAGGTGATTTATTTCCTTTTAGGTTTCCAGGTTTTCTTATGGAATGTGAGCCAAGGCCCAAATTCCGGACGTTTCTCTCCGACAGTACGAGCAACCGGTCGGCAACCTCGAGTAGTCGGAGTTCCATGAATTGGAGGTGTGGTCAATTCGGATTGGGAGCTTGGGAAATCGAATCCAAACAACCATCTTCGGTGGTAGGGTTGGAATAACATGTAAAGAGGGGTCCCATCCATGGCAAACTAAGCAGTTATTTAGGATCATCCACAGACCACCCGTTAGTGGAAATCATAATCCCAAGGATTATCAAAATAGACGATGAAGACGTTATTATCGAGGTCTGTCATTCTCATCTTACCCTCTGGTTTCCACATACTCTTTAGATGATCATACATGGATATCAACACTCTTTCCCATGAGCTTGATAATGAAGGCCTTTCAAAGAGGGGCACAGATTCTGGCACGCAGCTCCCCCGAGGTATAGAGATATCCATGAACATTTTTGCGAGAAAAGGAGATGTCGTTGTCTTTGATTGCAATCGTCGTAGGACTGGTAGGACGAGTTGACTACAAGGCATGTGACACCGCCACCGCATATGACATTGGGCCTATGATTTGAGAATTAATCTTAGGTGTAGTTATCGAAATCGTAGCTTTCATTTGATCATAAGGTGAGGAAAATTCTGGTGGTCGGACCTCCGGTGAGACAGGAGGTCTGAATTGAAATTTTGGAGCAGAGAGCAGTTCATTTTTTCTATCAGAGCACTAGAGAAAAATGGTACATGGGAGATGGTACAATTTCGACCAGATAAATCCATCGTTGACTGCAAGTGGATTTTCACTGTCAAGTATACTTCAAATGGAAGCATAGAGCGATATAAAGCAAGGCTGGTCACTCGTGGGTTCACTCAATCATATGGAGTGGATTATGATGATACTTTTGCCCAGTACAAAAACTAAAGACAGTACATGTCCTTCTCAGCTTGGCAGTAAACCTAGACTGGCCTCTCTACCAATTAGAAGTGAAAAACACGTTCCTAAATGGTGATCTAAGTGAAGAAGTTTTCATGAAAGTTCCAGCAGGAGTTCAAGTTGAACCAGGGAAAATATGTAAGCTCAAGAAAGCCTTGTATGGACTGAAACAATCTCCAAGGGCATGGTTTGAACGATTCTCTCAAGCAGTAAGGGATGTGGCTACCATCAATGCCAGACTGACCATACCATGTTTGTTCGACATGGACAAGCTGGAAAAATTGCCATTCTGATTGTTTACGTGGAAGACATTGTCATCATTAGAAATGATGAACGAGAGATTCAGAGGCTGAAGTTGAAACTTGCATCTAAATTCGAGATAAAGGACCTTGGATACTTAAGATATTTCCTAGGCATCAAAGTGGTTAGATCGAGTAAAGGTCTAGTTCTATCATAATGCAACTACGTCCTAGATTTATTGAAGGAAACTGGAATAACTGGCTGCAAACCAGGAAGTACTCCAATGGAAGCAAATATGAAATTCACACATAACCTCGATCCAGCTCCGGTGGAAAGGGGGAGCTACCAACGTCTGGTTGGTAAGTTAATATGTTTGGCACATACTTGTCCAGACATCTCATTCCCAGTGAGTATTGGTAGCCAACATATGCATCAGCCTAATAAGGAACATCTCTAGGCAGTAATGAGAATTATTAGGTACTTAAAAGGTACACCCGGGTTGGGCCTTTATCTCTAGAAAAACACACAATGATGATTCATTATGTATACATATTTAGTTTGGCTGGAGATTTAACAGATCGAAGATCAACATCAGCATTTTGCACCTATGTATGGGGCAATCTAGTGACATGGAGAAGCAATAAACAAGGAGTGGTCTCAAGGAGCAGCGCTGAAGCTGAGTACGGGCGCAGCTGAAGGCATATGTGAGGGAATTTGGCTAAAACGCATCCTCGAAGAACTGAAGTTGGAAGGGATCAACTTGTAAAACTGTTGTGTGATAGCCAGGCAGCATTGAGCATCATAAGGAATCCAGTTCACCATGATTGTACAAAACATGTAAAATTGGATAGACATTTCATCACAGAAAAAGTGACGAAACAGGAACTTGAAATGGATTATGTGCCTTCAAAACTGCAGATAGCAGATATCCTGACTAAGCCTCTACCTCGAGATAGTTTGAAGAACTTCAATCCAAGCTTGGCCTTCATAACATTTACAACCAAGCTTGAGGGGGGTGTAGAATTATAATGGGATTTGTATTAGGGTGTTAGTATTATTAGGTTAGTTTTTCCTGTATAATTTTTCCTTTCCTAGTGCGGATAGTATTATAATCCTAGTCCTAGTAGAACTCTAACTTGTAGACTTATAGCTCAAGCCTCCTCTTCTATATAAAGGAGGCATGTACATACAGATTATTATCAAGTTATCATTCATACAAATCAACAAAAACTATATCTTCTACACTATTAGTCTGAGAACCCAAAGCAACCTTGTAACTTGATGCATCTCCTTGTAGGTAATAAAGCCCCTCAACCAAATTAGCTCTGCCAATCATCCTCTCCGAAGTTGAATCTTGAAACTCACATTTCCAATCACCAAAGACAACCTCATACTTTAGATCGCGTGTTAGTTGACTAACGAATATAAGGTTGCAACTCAACTTGGGAACAAAGAGGACAGAAAACAAGGTAATCGATGGTGCCACTTTCACTTTCCCAACTCCCTAAATGGATGCAAGAGTTCCATCGACAATCCTTACCCCTGAGTTTTTCGGGTAAGGTTGAATATCTTGTATAAAATTTTGGTTTCCTGTCATGTGATCAGTGTATCCCGAATCCAAAATCCAAACTATATTATCTTGAATTCTACTAGCATGAGCATAAGATAAAGTACCTTTGCTCAGCTATGTTAACTGATTTGTTTGTAGAGGAGGTGCAAATTTTGCAAACATCTTCTCCAAGAGCTCGATCTGTCCCTTTGAGAAAGAGTCTTGCGAACTGCTGCCTTCCTCTCCTTTTTCTGCTAGATTTCCACTTTTGGGTTTCCCTTTTGCCTTATTCTGACTGTGTTGAGTCAGTTGGTCAGTGAGTCTCCCATGAATTCCCCAACACTCCTCACGGATGTGGTCGTGTCGTCTATATTTCTAATAGTACTTGTTGTTCTTAGGAGCATCACGAGCTACAAGTGCTGATCCTTCGTCCATAGGGTTAGAGTCCAAGTCCTTGTAGGAAAAGACTACTACCCTTATTAAAATAATACGGACTTCCTATGCAAGAAAGAAATGTCCTTATTGGACTCTATTACTATATCTGTAGGTAACAACTTCCTAATCAAGACATGTTACAAAAGGAACAAATAATAATAATAACTATTTTGTCGTATCTCAACAGAATTCATCTCGCAAAGGGCCTACTGGTGAAGAAAGAGTATCTGAATGGCTCTGGACTCTGCACGGAATTGGTACGGAACCAACTTACTTCAATTTTCTAAGGTAAGTAGGAGCCAATTCTTGCCCTACGCTAACAACCTTGTTCATGTCTCAGTTGTTGACGTGGTAAGAACAGACATTCATCTTGTATTCTACGAGGACAAGAAAAATTTGGCTAGAATGTCTGATATACTTGCGGTTTATGCCTGGATTGATCCTGCGACGGGTTATTGTCAAGGTACACATTCTTCAGGTTTTCTTTCCCATTTTTTGATGTTTCTTGTTGGAAGCTTTACAGAAAAAGTCTTCTTGATTGCTTCTTTGTGTGTTTAGGTATGAGAGATTTGCTGTCTCCTTTTGTTGTACTATTCGAGGATGATGCTGATGCATTTTGGTTCTTTGAGATGCTTCTACGGAGAATGGTATACATAATTTTAAAAGCACGTTTTAAGCTTTTAAGTGTTCTTCTGTAACCTCTGGTTTCACCTATGCACAGCGTGAGAACTTTCAGATGGAAGCACTAACTGTTGTGCTGAAGCAATTGCAGGCACTGTGGCACATATTAGAAGTTTGGGACAGGGAAATTTATGCACACCTGTCGCGAATAGGTCCTGAAAGCCTGCACTTTGCATTTCGGATGTTGATGGTTCTCTTCCGGCGGGAGCTATCTTTCAGTGAAACTCTTCGAATGTGGGAGGTTTGTCATTGTCAGTTTTTTCTTCTGGTGGAGTTCATGGAATTCTTATCTTACTGCACCTGGAATGCTGATATAGATTCTTTGTTTGGCGTTTTAGGGAACACGAACTTGCGTTCAGTTACCAAGTTCTTGCATTTTTTTCTCTTTCTGGTTTTTCTGGGTACTATTTTCGTTGTTTTTCTTTATGAATTGGGTACTATTATCAGAATTTCATATTCACGATGAATGTGCACTCTTCTTTGGATTCAATTTGATATATAGAGGCAATCCGTGAATAGTGTTTTATGCATGCCATCATGGGGAAGCAACTTAATGCCATAGCGTTACCCCCTTAAGAACTTTTGTAAGATTAACTTTTTAATCCTATGTATGATGTGTAAGATCATGTTTATTGTTCGGGGTACTGGAGAGGAATGACAGGGAAGGATCTTCTCTACTGTATTAACTGAAACGGCAAAGTTGGTGCATCTGACCTGATAATTATGATTTTGCTCCTGGATTAGATGTACAACAGAGGATGATTTCTGGTCTACAAATGATTTTTGGTTGGAATGCAAGACAATAAGACTGACTAACTGGCAGTGCATAATAATGTTTCAGCAGCATCTGACCTTTTTCAATAATGCTCAAAGTCATTATATACAAAGCTCTTTAGGCAGTCTTTCAAGTGTGGTGGTTTTGTGTATATGTCTGGTATAGAGATATTAAACCACTGTGATGTGATTTGTATTTGAATCTGATTTTTGCTTTTTAATTCAGATGATGTGGGCTGCGGGAATTAAAAGACTAGGATACAGCAATTGGCGAATCATATTCCCCATTGTTATTTAACGTTTTTCCCAGTATACATTTGTAATAGTGATTTGTTTCTGAAGCAGTTCATCCAAAGAGCAAGCCCGACTCAGAATCGTGAGTAGGGTTACAGAATCATCCAGAGTCTTTAGTACCTCAGGCTCAACTGGTATTCAAAGCTTTCTGTGCCGAGTTTGAGCAACACTTGGTCAAATTTTCTGTTCGTTCGACCTTCTAGAGTAAAACATATTAGAAGTTGATATGGACTGTTCTAAGGTTAATTACTATCCGCACCTCTGGAGCATCTGCCTGCTGCCCACACGCAATTGCTTTTTGCATATTTTGACATCTATATAAACATCCTGATCAAGGGTCGATTGAAGGAGCTGTTGCGAACTTTGGATTCTAGTACTAGGAATCCTGTTAGCCGAAACTCGTTGGAATACCTGTGATCTGTACGCGAGGTAACTACTTTTTATGTATTCTTATTTTAGTAATTCAAGATGCTTGCAGTTTTTCTTGTTCATCTTTTCTATGGGCCATTAACATGCAACAGAATTTCTTCGTCAATTTACCAGATGTTATTGATTGATTGTTTCCAGCAGAGCTTGTATGCCTTCCCTAGTACAGGTCATGAAACTGAAAATTTTGTTCTCCCAATATGGTATAGACAGCGAGGGAAGTTTTCTTTATGCAGACCAGACCTTCTAGTGCTTGCTTAGCAGTTTTATAGGGTTGGTTTCAAAGAGAGTGAAAAGTTGTCGAAAGTAAATAATAGTCTTGTTTTGAGTTTGTGACATTTGCAGTAAAGAGAAGTAGCTTTTAGTTGAACACAGAAAATATCAGTCTCTCTTTTCATTAATGAATACAAGATCATGCAATCTTGCCAGTCTTATTTATCGTATTTTCATGCTATTTATATGTTACACAATAACAACAACATAGATTGTGTCAGAAGAAGTATCATCATGTTGAGATGAGATGACTTAGTTTACTGTTGGTGTATCTGCAATTCCTACGTATCTCCCCTGCATTCCCTGTTAAGACATTGATGTTGCCCATTCTAGCCATGGAGAGGGCGACAGATCTTCTCCAGTTTTCAAAGCCGTCAGCCCGGGAAAATTCTTGGGTGATTTGTAGGGTGTCATTAGTGTAGAGTAGCTGCTGGTCGACACCTAGAACGGATTGGTAAGACAAGGCCCTCTTATAGTAGGAGTTGCTGAGCTGGTAGGTATCTGCAGAATCTGGGTTCAAAAAAACCCTCGAGGAGTTGGTGGTGTAAGTGTTTGATAGAGGAGGGCATTTCTTCCTGAGTTGTTCAGCCAATTGTTTGTTCATGCTGGGGTCTGCCTTCTTTGTGTTTTTGAAGTTGTAAAGCCGATCGACGATGTAGCGACAGTCGGTCGTACCAATGGAATGGGCACCTGCATTAATTAATTAATAATAAAAGCTTGTTGAAATATAGAAAATTGGTGTGATGGATATGTGAATTTGATGAAGGTGGTTGTTGTTGTGTGAATACCTACCTAAAAGAGTGGCCATGTCTAGAACATCCAATCCCCTAGATTGGAAGTAGGCTAATGCAGCATTGGCGGAGATAGAAGGTGATGGGAGATCGACGTTTGACGCGGTTGATATCAAGCCGTCCTTTCTACCAGTCAAGACTGGATATGATGGACCTCCTGCCAAGTGAACTGCATCTCTAGTTGCAAGGTTGAGGATGTCTGCACATGAGACAACGCCTGGGCACCTTATCTCCATCACTTTCTTGATCCTATCTATAAGTTCAAACCCATCCAGCCTTGTGTTCTGAGGTGCTTTTTTCTCTGAATCAGCCCCATCCAGCAGTACTGATGCATCGCATCCCTGTCATCATGTCACATAGATGAATGAATGAATGAATAGATGAATGAATGAATGAATGAATTACACTACGTACGGTGACGAAGCAGTCGGAGTAGAGCAAACGTAGGAGCTTAGCGGTGATTGTTTGATCTCTGTTCCAAAACAGCTTAACCTGGTGCTTCACAAACTCCTCTGCGTACTTGCAACTCGTTTCCCTACGGTAGTGGTGCCACTTTAGCTTCAACGGCTGCTGCAGCCCAATCGCCGCCTCTACTCCTTCCTCCACTGCCATCATCATCACCACCGCAGCTGCCATAGCTGCCGCCCATGACATCATTGACTTGCTCATAATTTCTCTTCTCAATCCAGCCAACTAACAGCCTTTCTGTATGTGTGTTGATTATTGTTTCTGGTGAGTAGAATTGGTGGGGTTATATATATATATATATATATATATATAGAGAGAGAGAGAGAGGAGACATGGATTGGGATGGGTGGTAATTAAGCAGGGATCATCTCTCATCTGTGCATGGGAATCGTGCCTCCCCAGCAGCGCACATGCTTTTCTAAGTTTTTGCATGGAAAACAAGGTACCGCGTAACACCATCTCCAAGGTTTCGTTCTTTCTTTCTTTTCCTTTGTCAAAAAAAAAAAAGGTTTCTATCTATCTTTCTTTCTTTCCTACATATTATATATATTAACTTACTTGTTTATGGCTTTTCCCAAGTCAGTAGCTTTAATATCAAATCAAAACAACTGAGCAGTCCAACTGGAGTTATCCACTTTTTAAGTCAAAGCTTTCCTTCAAATCCAATTTTTCTTGGGTGCGGACAGATTAAATCAACGACTGTGATTTAATGTCTGCAACACACGGATACGGATTTACAAGTTGTTGTCAGGGAAGTGGGCTAGCTGCATGCGGTCAATTCATACTCCTCACCATGTTTTTGTCTATTATCTAACAATTACTTAAATTACTGAAAATACAGATTGTATTTGGGGTCGGGGTTGGCGGGACAGAATTGGCGGGGATGGGCAGGAATTAAGCGGCCATTAATGGGTGGGAAAACGAAACGTAATAGTATACTGGTAAGAAAGTAATAAAAACTTGATTCCGCGTTTCTGAATAACAAAATTGGGCGGGATATATTTGGCTACTTGGGGTGGGAATTTAGGGCTAATGTTTTGGCAAAAATCAAAAAATAACAACGTTACGATAAAAAATAAAATGAGGCGTAATAAAATTATTTAGTAACTAATCCCCGTATTGGCTAAGGTTTACACAAACAACATCTAGTTGTAATTGCGTCGCCGTAAAGCCAAGCAAAACCTTTAAAGAGATACTCGAAATCCCGATTGATTGAGTTAATTGTAGGGTTCGTTCAAGTGTGAATGTTGGAATGGCTGGATCGGACAGAAGGTTTGTGGTAGACCTAAATGACGATGATCAGATGATTGTAGAGGCGGATGAGTCTGATCCACTATAATGCAATCTTGTTGTTGGGTCTCCTTACGAAGAAGATGATGGTGAGGCAATGACCATTAACTGTGATGATGGCGCGGCAGTGGCCATTGACTGTGATGATGGCGAGGCAATGGCCATTGACTGTGATGAAGACAAACTAGTAACTGATGTTGAATCACCCAGTAAAATTGTAGTATGAGGATTCGATCTCAACATGAAACCGGAAGACGAGGTCGAACTCATCAGCTGGAAGGACACAACGAAGGTATGTGCAATTGTTCATACCTTGGTGTTATTAGGTTTTATTGTTTGTGGTTTCAATTCCCAATTTAGGGTAAATGGGGTATAGGGTTTAGGATTTGTGGTCCCTCAATGTGTTGCCTAAAAATAAAAATGAATAACTGCGTGGTTTGATCATTGATGTTTTTGTTGTTGCTTGTGGAGTTGCAGTAATGGCACTAGGGAAGGCAAAGAATATCCCGATCTGGCAACATGAGGATATCACTACTGAGGTAGTAAAGCATAAATAATTTAGTAATAATGGTACGGTAACCAGGCAGTGTGTGAAGAGTATTGTTAATTGCTAAGCTTATACGTTAGTGACTAGTATTCATTACAATTTTAAGAGTATTGTTAATTCCTAAGCTTTAACGTTAGTGACTAGTATTCATTACAGTTTTAAGAGTATTGTTAATTCCTAAGCTTAAACGTCAATGACTAGTATTCATTACATTTTTAGTACTTGTGTGAAGAGTATTGTTAATTGGTAAGCGTAAACGTTAGCCACTAATATTAATTATAGTTTTGGGTGCTTATGAACCCCTTTTGGGTGATATGTTGCAGGAAAGCACATTGGACCGAATGATGTGAAGGAGTAGAGCAATATGTTTTTCAATTTCACTTGAGTAAGCTTGTGAATGGTATAACCAATACGCACACATGCAAGGTTTTGCCACTCGGGTAGACTATCAAAGATGCCAAAACAGAAGAATAGCCCAGTGACAAACGAAAATATGTAGTATACTCGTGTACGAAGGCAGGGTTTCGTAAGAATGGTACGGTGAAACCTAAGGCCACGTTTAGGGTAAGGCAGCTAAGGCGATTAAAGACCCCACACCTAAGACAAACACTACTCATAGGAACCATGAAACACGGATTGGTTGCAAGGCGATAATACACATTCGACTCATTGAAGCGCTTGACCTTTACTACATTAGTTCTTAGGTTGGTGAGCACAACCATCCGATCAACCCGAAAAAGTTTTCCCACCTCCTGGTTTCCAATAGAAAGGTTACTGATGCACATGGTATGATGATGGCGATCAATACCACGATAGGTATTAGCATTCGGTCATCGTTCGAGAATTATTGCTGCCGCGACTGGTTCTGTTGAGAATATTGTATGCACTCTGGTGGACCACATGCACCATTTGGCTCGCAATACACAACGACAAATACTCCACGGTAAGGGAACAACCATTACCAAGTACTTTAGGGAAAGAACTCGATTTTTGCATGAAGTGGAAGTTGATTGCGCGGAGGACATTACGAATATATTTTGGGCGGACCAACAAATGCGTGATGATTATGCCTGCTTCGGGGATTCGATACCTTTTGATATAACGTTCAGGACAACCAAGCATTACCACCCTCTTGGTAAATTTTTAGTTTTCGTCGTAATTGAACAACTCTAAGTCGTGAATCCTGCACTACCTTTGTATTGTTGTGAGTTATTGCTTTTTGTTGCTGTGCTGTTATTGTGGAGGTACAATACTAGTTGAAAAATGTTACCGCATTCTTATTGTATTTTACTATGAATAGCCATTAATTCTATATTGCCTTGGGTTGTTTTGTTTTCATTTCACACATCTCTGTTTGTGGGCTTCAACAACCAGCAAGGATTTTTTTTGGAGCGGCTTTGTTATATGAGGAGACCATCCCTTCCTTTGTGTGGCTATTGAAGGCACTTTTCTGATGCATAAATAATAAAGCTCCTAAAACAATATTCACGAACCAATATACTGCCATGGAAAATGCCTTAACTGAACCATTATCAGATACTTATCATGCGCTCTGCACCATCCACATCTTGTAGAATGCAAACCGCAACCTCGCCCCGCATTGTTCACGTAGGATTTCGTAAAGTGGCTACTATTCCTTTTCTACAATGTTAAAATCCTCATTCAGGTGAGCTATAACAAGTTGTAGCCCGTCATCTTCCACAACCGAAAATGAATACCCATGCTTGACTATTGCTCTAGCCATCATGTCCTTAAACACATCTTGATCAATCTTTGTAGTCAACCTTCCAGCACCAACTATCATATCAGATAAGTTTTGTTGAAAAATACCTAGCCATTTTAGCAGGTGGCGATTGAGGTTCGAGGTGCCCATATTAGATAGAGCGATAAAAACATTAGGACAATTCTTGCATTTAGCGCCATCTTTATTATTGGACTACTTGCTTCCTGGAAGGATATCAAAATAAGGATGAATTCTTCAGTATACCTGGTATACTGAAACTTTCGGTGTGCCCAGTTTTTTTTGGTAACGTAAATCCATCACCATTCATTTTCATTTTGCGATCTCGACGGTTGACAATTATTCAAATATTACATTTCTATTTCACATTTTATTTTTGATCTCAAATATTAAATAAGAAACAGAACCTACTACAATTGCTGATTCATTTTCACTATTCAGCTTCTAATCTATTTGTTTTACTGGGTTGCAACACTAGTTGAAGAAATTGTAGTGTAAGATGAAAGATTTGGATGAAATGGAGGCTATCATGGAGAAAGAACATGCTGAATTAGAAGAAGTGAAGCGATGTTTAGCTAAGCAGCGAATTGACATCTTGTGCAGGGGGGGGGGGGGATCACAGCTGGTGGCACATTGAAATTACGCGACAATTTGTATGTGAAATCCGAGAATCCAAATGTGTCTTGATGTAACTATAGCTGAATCTAGTGCAAAGTAGTTTAGGAACGAGCGAAGTTGCCGGACTCGGTCGGTAAGGTAATGTTGTACACTAGTCGACGATTATATATCATGCGATATTGTCTGTTTTGTTTTGGTAAGGTACTGTTGTACCACTAGTACAGTTATTACTTTGCTTGTATTCTGTGTCTGTAAACTCGTTAGAGTTGGATTTGAAAACAATTTAATGAATGAAGTTTAAATTGAGCTTGAATTTGACTCATCAAAAATTGTTACCGATTCGGATTTAAATATCATATCAGACATGGACTATAATTTCCTGGCTCGAATTTGAATTCAGCTATAAACTAACGAGCATGCATAATAAAATTCCAATTCCGGTTCGTGAACCACTGATAGTTATAGGAATTAGGAAACATAACAAAATATAAAACAAGTTGTATAAAAATATCTATCCCACTTCAGAAGCTTTACAACATACTCCAAAACTAACAATGATTCTTCTACTGCAGTACTATCACATAGACTTGTTGAACAAAAGACCTGCCGGCAACTCGAAACAAGAGGATGATCATAGATTCTGTCTAAACTGTCTTGATGGCAGGGTTGAGGATGAAATCAGGGTAATCAATTCCTGAAATAGACATTTAAAACAAGTTGTATAAAAAAATCTATCCCACTTCAGAAGCTTTACAACATACTCCAAAACTAACAATGATTCTTCTACTGTAGTACTATCACATAGACTTGTTGAATAAAAGACCTGCCGACAACTCGAAACAAGATGATGATCATAGATTCCGTCTAAACTGTCTTGATGGCAGGGTTGAGGATCAAATCAGGGTAATCGATTCCTGAAAAAGAAATTTAATATTTGAATAATTGTGAATCATCAAGATCGCAAACTGAAAATAAACGGTGGTGATGAATTTACGTTACCAAAAAAAAAATTAGGCACACCGAAAATTTTGATATACCAAATATACTAAAAAATTCACCCAAAATAATCCCACATATAAGAATTTTTAAGTCGCTTTTTAGAAGAATCCTCATCATCATCTGCCGACTTTTTTCCGAAGAATCCTAACGGGTGTAATCTTTTCAGTTTGTCCCTCAATAACTGCCTTATTACTAGCAGCTACAGTAGCATGAATACTTTTCCTTGCATTTCTGTTTGACATTCCAAAATTTAATAAACAAAAAATGATTAGAAAAGATATAAGGAATTAGAATTTGCATATTTACATGGAATCCTATTATCCAAAGATCTAAACAATAAAGCCTAAACAACAATTACAATAATGAATTACATATTTAGTATTTACGTAGGATAATAATTAATAAAGCTTCTCAATTAGAATAACTTCACTGTCATTTAGATCCAAAGAAGAATGAAAACTTGCTCTTTAAAAATCATACCTCTGTAGATGACTTTTGTTCATTCGCTTCATGGTACTTCTGATAGGTAGTCGCAATAGAAAGTAGAATATGACGGCAGCTTTAGAAATAGAAGCGGTCGGCGACTAGTAGGCAGTAGTTTTAGAAATAGAAGATGACAAGAAGAATATTTATAGACGGGACGGCCGGACGGCACAAGTCAATTAGAGGTTGAAGATTATCATTATATACAAAACCTAATTGTAAAAAATATATTTGGGCTGGAAAGTAACCAAGTAGGAGAATTTTTATTTTTCATGGGTCAGGAAACCTGAAAGTGTATGTTTGTTGTGCTAATTTTATGACTATGTGATATTTTTTGGGTCACCCGCTGACTTGTTTTTTCTGACCCGAACCCATCCATAAAAATTAATTTTTTTTTGGGTTAGTGTCTTTTTTTGTTTGGGTGGTAAAATATCAAACCCAACCCTAAAATTTTGGGCGGGTTCGGATTGGGTTGGAAATTGTCAGGTTTAATTGAGTCATTATGAAGTCAACGACCATCTTCTCGTCCCCGCTTAGAGGGTTTGGCAAAGGGCCACATGAGGATGTTGTGGAATGTGTATCCATTGTCCCGGTAGGTCGTAGATGATCATTTCGCCAGGTGGAAGAGCAGTTGATCCATCGTGTCCCGGTGGCTCGGACACCTATACATTGTCTTCCGCATTTTCTTACGCATCATCGTCTGCATTTCCCCTACTGCCTTCCCAATGTTAGCCACGTTCTAAAAACCAGTGAATTCGGTCTCTTCATCGTCCTCATTTTTCGTACTTGAGACTGTATGAACTGTTAGAACAACTGGTAGGGCGTCTTCGTTCTCATCCCCCACGTCCTCACCATGCTCGCTGGTGCGCTTTTCTTCCTCTTCGAGTTATACTTTACCCGAAGGAGTATGTGGTTCTTCATCGTGTTGGTTTTCTTCACCATGTACTTCGTGTGCATGTTGGTGGTTGTCATCTTCCCGGATATCATCCTCGTCACGTTGCCCCACTTGTGGTGCAAGGAGTACCTCCTCTTCCGGGTCGGAAAACTACTGGTCGTTGTGATCCACATCTTGGTTGTCATTGGAAGAGGTAGGGACCGATACTGGCTGCTTATTGGTCATGTGGTGTATTGATGGTTTCGTTGCTTTTGCCATCATAAGGCTATCTACATAATAGTATTTTCTGTCCCAATAGTCACGTTGGGCGACCTACATGTCCAGCTCCTTTTTCCCTACCGCAAGTGTGGCCTCCAAAGGAGCCTCTTGATCAGCAATCGCAGACTTCCTAAGCATTAACTGCTGCAATGCGACCTTTCGTAGGGTTTCCAACTACCAAACATAACAAACACAAGTGGATAAGTGCAGTAACGCGACAATTGGATCATTACAAACGTGCAGTCGGTGACAGTACATGATCCATGGGAATAAAGTTCACATAAGAGAAACAAACATGATAACCGACGGAGAGAAATTCTTAGTGTTTGCAACTTCACAATAAAAATAAACAGAAATACAAAAGTGATGTAATGTGGAATCAGATGATGACAGCCGTGCGATACAACCCCAAAAAAAGTGAGTGCAGTCATAGTAGAGTGGGAACAAAGTTCATAGCAGCAACACAAACACGATGATCAACAGAGGAAATTTACAGGTACACAATACTAATATACCATAACCAACATGGTTAGGTTAGCCAATAAGGAAGGGATGAAGGTATTTTTTTTCAAATGATAAGTGGAGCCTCATCTATCTTGCAGTGGTTGTTCGCCCATCACGAGAAGGTAGAAACAACATACTCAGAATAATGAGAGTAGCATGGGAATTTCCAGCATAACAGAATAAAAAATATTATGCAGAGCAGGGGCCAAGGTAAAAAAGCAACGAACCTGTTCAGGGTCTCAGATCGACTTGGCTAACAACACCACAATAACACTTTATTTTGGTTGCAGGCTGTTTGCCCTAACAGACTGTCGCGGACGGTCACTTCTAGCAGTTGTTTAGACGGTCCGCTGCTGTTGTTCCTCTTCTTGGTCTTCTTCTTTCGGGCTTCTAATGTCGTTCTTAGAATGAAGCCAGGACAGCTCCTTCGTTTCTAACTTTGCACCAACAGTCTCCCGAGCCTTCTTCAAGGCTGCCGCCGTCCTGCCTCATGTCCTTGACAATCCTTTTAATTTTTCCATCGTCCTAGTAGCCCATGTCAGTTTCTTTGACGCCTTGAATTTCTGTAGCACCAGCGGGTCTAGTAGGTGGATAGGAATATTAGTTATAGTGACAACTGCACATTCGATATGAACACAGTACCGAAGTAGTAACCCGAATGTGAACACAATAAACAATTGAAAGGACGAGGAAATTACTATCAAGACGTTCATTCCCCAGAAGGGTATGTCTTAGAAGTAACCTTTCATTCGATCAGCCCATCAATAACTATGTCAACCACATGTTGGGACCAGTTGACGATGTAAGTACGCCCCATACCTCAAGGGACCCGGTCTGAGTTCCCTGGTGCCAGCAACTGACCTATGCACAGCAGGATGTACATCTTCACAAAGTTGGTAGGTTCTTTTGTCATCTTCAGTTTGTCCTTAACCTCCTTGAAGGACATTGTACCAATCGGGTATCCGTGGATAGCTAGCTCTTTGGTGAATCTTTCAACGACGTTGGAGGGCAAGTCTTAATCTCTACATCTTTCCCACCAGATGGTAAGCCATAAATTCTGTCCACATCGACCGCTTCAATGGATAGAGACTACCCGTTTATGTCGAAGGCCTGTGATGTCGGGTCGAATCCTGACTGAAGGATGTCGATGAGTTCCTTGTTGTGTTGTTTGTTCTGAATGAGCAAGAAAACCCTCGAACCCCGCTTGGTGGAGTACTTCTTGATGCTGGTCCTGACATGCATAATCTTCAAAACATCATTGCCATCCACCACCCCTCCTGTCTTGTAGCAGAAAACGGGGTTCAGATTCTGCTTGCTGGCCTCTGCATCATCCGGTCGCTGTTTCTTTTTCTGCAAACAACAACTACACATTACATGTGGAGGCCACAACCAGGTTGACAAGCACCTAGTTATCCAACTAGATAGTAAACCTTATGCAAACGACACTGTTGTCAGTATAATGGAGTGAAACGGTAAATGGTAAATAGGTAGAAACAGCAGTACTTTTGTATTGAATCAACAACCAGTCGAAGTATATTGACAGTAACCACACAACCGGGCTAGGAAATCAAAGTCCAAATCAATAACTAGTAGGAATAAATCGATAGTAGCCATAAAGCAATCGCCAAATCTATTCCAGGAGGAGTTAATCAATAGTAACCACAAGGAAATCGACAAATCAATCGCCATTACAACTAATTCGAGATTAGAAATTTCTAAGAACGAGGTAGGCACAAATTGAAAGGTAATGACAAGGTAGCCACAAAATGAAACTGAGTTTGTCTTGCTCCGAGTGCCTCTTCTTTGCTAGCCTCTTTATTCCCATTTTTAATCCCACCTTTTTCCAGTTACTAAGAAACAATCAATAGCCCAAATGAGGGCCCAAACCCTGAGTGCAACAAAACGGAATGGAAACCAGAGGGTTACCACTAAAGTTGTTGCAACCGAGTGAACATTGCACTAAGAAGAATGCGATGGCGGTTACCTGCTTACCCAGAGATGAACTCAGACGCGTGTCTCTCTCCTATTGTTCCTCCATCCAGGCAAGAGCATAAAAAGTGGAATCAAAATGAACTGCGCCTTTCGACCCTAAACCCTCCTTATATAGTAACCTTCGGTTGGTTTTTGGATGGGCAGTTGACAGTGGTTGATGGGGCAGTTTGTAGATAGGCTTCACTATGGTTACGACGTGGATGGTTAGCGAAATCGTTTGGGTAGAAAGAGAGAGATTTTGGATTCCCATTTTTTATGGGAACTGGGAACAACTATAGTACTCCGGGAGTAATTCGACGTAAACCTCCCCTTTCAATTTTGAATTTCAAAATAGGAAAATTTTAAATGATTTTGAATTTCAATCGCCCCAAAATCTTCAATTCAAATTTTGGTTTTGAATTCTAAAATTTCACAAATAATCCATTACTTAATATTAAGTATTCGACCAATAATAAGAAAATATTAGGGTCAGGGACAAGAAGCGTCCCATTTGATGCGTGCAGGATGGTGCGGAAAATCATTCTAATCCCTAACCGTTGATCATCCACATAGCATCCTGTCTGTTCATTTCGTTTGTCCGCCATTGTCGGACAAAAATGGTATCCACACACAAGCAAAACTGCTTCAAATCATTGTGTAATGTTTTTGCCTCCTTTATGTCTTTTTTCACTCATGACAAGCCCATATACTTTCATATATTAGAATAGATGTTGAGATATAAGTGAGGATAGATGAATTTTTTTCAGTACAGAAAATGTATAATAAATAACTAATGTTGGTGTGGTTTAGTTATATAATAAAAATAAAATTGTCTAACTATTATGTATTTTTATGTTTTCATATGCTGATTGAATTACTATATCTAAGCTTGAATTAATGTCAATATAATGATGTAATTTGGATTGTTAAATCAATATATGAACCATAGTTATAACTTATATTATAGGGTTGTATATATACATGCTTTTTAAATTGATATTGTCGAGTTTGAATGATTACTCAATAAATCTTAGTAGTTGAATCTAAAATTTAAGTTGCAATTGGGTAAATGAGAATTTAATCTAACAAGATAAAGAAGAAGACAATGTATGTTTTATAAAATTGATCTAATGAATATGTATGTTGTGGTTGGTGCAATAGATAAATGGAGCTTGATAGAATATACTTTTCGATAGGTGACAACTGTCATTGTATTATATACGGGTAAGATTAAAGATGCATGCATTAAAAGTTGAAAGACTTTCCAATATATGTAAAAAATATTACAATAAATACACTTGATTCGCAAAGGCACTGGTTAATCTTGATGACCTTGTTACTCTTGTGTCAATCTCTAATTTTAAACTTTCCAACAATTATGATGTATTGTATTTAGAAGAAAAACTAAACATTCAGTTGATGTAATACTTAGACCCAATAAGTCTATATAAAAAAAAATTAATATACTTAATAAACTTGATTGAACATGAGAACTTGTATAACCTAATACCCGAAACTGCATGGTAAACACATATGAGTTTGAAATTCTATTATAATGATTATATTTTTTAATAATCCATACTCAAAACTACATTTTTTTATAATCCATTCTCAAACTACAATGATTGGATGATAGATATCAAATATTCAGATCAACCCCAACATTCGTGAATTATAATAAGTAAAAATGTAATTTAAGGGTGGGCTAACTAGTAAAAGTTATGCCAAAATATTTTGAGACGTTATTTTTTATGTTTTTGTTGATGTTGCTTTTATATTTTATTTCTCAAATTTTTTATATTTAAACCCGTTATTATGCTTATTTAATTCAACTATAGACACTGAGACGTCCACCAAGTTTGTATACTCTTGTATTGGGTGTCAACGTCGCGGAGTGCAAGACACCCCAATTTTGTGTTAATGCTTGACTCTGGGTTAAATTCGGTTTTTGTGAGCCTTTGAGAATTGGCTGTAAGATGAACCATCACGGGCGTGATCATCAAGGAGATCACGGTCGAGGTCAGTAACAGTCACGATCGTGACTGGCAGGTGAATCACGATCCTGACCATTAGTAGGCCACAAGCATGGTTGTCATGCCGCCACGGGCATGGCGGTAAGTAGGCCACCGACGTGGTGGACTGTTTATGTAAATAGAATTGCGACTTTAGAAGCTCAGAACTCTCAGAAACCTAATTTTAGAAAATCACAGACGACGAATGATTTCAGGCAGAAAGAAGGACCATGTTGATAGATCCAAGACCGATAAAAGAGGCTGAGAGATCGTAGAGGAAGTTTCAGAAGGTAGTCTATCTTCTTCCTCCTATCTCCATTCCTTGTTATGAATCCTACGTAGAAAAATCCCGACATTTTAAGATTTTGGGATTTTTGGAATTTCAATCCTACGTTTGATATCAACAGGTCATTTGGATCAGGAAATCAAGCTCTAGGGAGACGGCTTCAGAACGGACTCTATTGAGGAAAGCTTTTCAGAGTCGGTGGTTAAGATTACTTTCTGCTTTATGCGAAGAATTTTAATTAGTTATTAGGAATCCTTGAATGGATTCTCAAGACTGTACAGTAGCATGCGGTCTACTATACAGGTGTTGTGATTTAGAGTTGGGTTTCTCCGGCTGTGTTGTAGCGTGCGGTCTACTGCACAAACAATTATTATTTCGAGCATAAGCTACATGGATGAACTGTGCGTGTGATTCACAGTTCGTATTTAGGTTAAGAATCAAGACTAGCTAGATTCCCTCTGGTTATACGTTGGTCGCCCACTATTTGGATTGTGGAATCCCCCAGGATTCATTCAGATTTAGATATGACATGATGAGTTAACTTTCAGAGTTGTTCTCATGGGTTTTTAGGGTGGTTTCATCGTCTAATCCACCATGACACTGTCCGCTCATAGCTAGGGGTGGCTGATGTGAGGATGATAACTACATGACCATAGAGTCACTTTACCAAATACCAGTTCAGTTCTTCGGTTTTAGGCTTAGTTACTATGTGATTATCGCTAACCACGTCTCGTTCTATTTATATGATTAACCATGGTGATTTAGAAGCAAATACCGCCTAAGAGAGTAGCACGAGCAACGACGCCTCCACCGAGTGACTCTAGGAGTCGCAGAGAGAAGTACCTTGGAGGACCTCGGTTATCCCTTTCATTGTTTTCATGTTTTCAAAATTTTTTCATGTGTTCAGATATTCCTTCATTTCAAATGTTTTGTCAAACTTATCTCTTTGTCTTTGATATTGGATTTGAGCATTAGACGCTCTGTATACTTTCAGCAGTTTTACCTATATTATGAGGTCTTGCAGTACAGTCATTACATGTGTATTTTATATTATTTATGTGATGGAGTGAACGCGCGAGTATTGCATGGATCAAATCGTGTGGTTCGATCGGGTCTTTTAAGGGCGGGTTTCACAGTGTGTGAAGTGTTTTCAACCTTGATTGATTCAAAATGGGAAACTGGTGGTTACACCTCACAACTACGACCTATGGGTACATTGGTTTACCGATTTGCTCTTTGTGCACTCTACGTCATCTCGTACATGTTCACAAACCAATTGTTGCTTGCCTAGTGTCTCTAAGGGAGGAGGGGGGGGGGGGGGGGGGGGGGGGCTCCACCCGTCGCTCATACCCACCATGACATGTAGCTTTGTACGTCACCTAGCATCAACCCAATCGATAACCCGATAATCGGGTAGTCGCCGGACCCCTCCTTGGATGTACACGTTCGGTGGGTTATGCATTTTCCTCAAAAGGCCATCATCCTAGACTAGTTTGACTGACGGAAATTAATCAAGCTCATACATGCATAAAACACAACACACCAACAACCCAGCCAAACTCGCCATAACCTAAGCAACATCAACGAGCCCAAGCGATTTGACAACCCAATGACGTGGGATCCGGAAGCTTTCCTTTTAAAAGGCAAGATGATCTCGCTAGAAAAAGGAAAGCAGTAGGCAGACAGGAAGATTAAACATTCAAAGTCCTCCGTCAGATGGTGCAAATCTAGCGGTCAGGATTGGATAGCATTTACCAATCAGTGTGCACATAGGAGACCAATGGTGTATCGCTGTATTTTGTGTGTGGGAATAAACAACCGGGCAATCATAAAAATCATCAAAAGGGCACTTCAATATAAAATCAGTCGCCTGGCCATGTAGGGATCAGCTAGTAGTGACATGTCGGGCGTGTCGTGGATGGTTGGGTTAGTCACATGAAGGATCGATGAGCTATAAGTGACTTAAGACCGTTGACTTCATTTTCATCACACATGTTGCACACAGATCCATTCTTGTTAGGCAATACTGTTTGTGGAAGGACCGTCGAATACCCTGTGGTTAAGTGCAAAACTACCTCATCCGACTATAACGTTGGTTCGCCTTAGGAGTACAATACAAATTTTGGTTTTGGACCACGTACAAGTTCCGTTGGGGCTTTGTAGGTAGTTGATAGGGTTTGTGATTATAATAATGGATGACCGGGTGTCCGGTGTTGATCCAACATTCAACGGTTAAATGTAAAACCCCCAACACCAAGTCAACTATAAACACCGAATCGGCTTCAAGTGAATTCCTATTCAGTAATCAGATTGGAATGCTTCCAATTCAGTATCTCGGCGTGCCCCTCCTTTTATGGAAGGTTACGTGTAGCAGATTGCTGTAGCTGAGAGAGGTACATTCAAGTGAAGAACGACGACCAGTTATATTTAAAAAGAACGCTCCTGTATATATTATAGAGGAGTCCAAAGAAGTGCATCCTAACTTATCGTTTGTATACAGCTTGAGCTTGGCATCATGTGGAGTAGTCATCCCTCTCTTCATTAGTCTCTCCTTTTCTTTCCTTGTTTTAGTTTGGTGTTGCTAGTTTTTTTGGTTTACGTGTTTATATGAATTGTAACCATTGGTTATAGTTATTTTGTAATATAAAATGAGTTAATTATTGAATAAAAATTATATTGTAATTATATTAATACGAACTTATATCAGCATGTATCTTTAGAAGGAAAAAGAAAAGAAAAGATTTATGAAATGTCAAAAAGTTATTAATTTCATACGACATTTAATTAACCAAAGTTGGAGCATGTTGATAGGCGGCAAAAGAATGACTAAAATTTATAAATAGAGAGCAAATTGTAATTGTGAGGGTGAGTGATCAAATTGTAATATTCACAAAATTGAGTGATCGATTGAATGAGTTATCAAAATACTATCTTTTCGATTCTAAATTCCGCTACATTTCCGCTAGCGCCCCAACAAGATTTACTACATACTTTAAAAGAATTTTGTCTCCAAAATTTAACGCATCTAATCAAGAGAACTGCCAATAATCATTTACTTTTAATTGTTCTCCCTAGAGAAAATGATTCATGTATGAAAACCTAAGAAGAATTAAGCACAAGGTTTATGAATTTAACGTCGTACCTACATCATGTCCAGGAATTTCTGGACCTCACGTCCTGGCATAGTGAAGATTCTCGGTTGTCTCTCAGCTCGAGATGCTTGACTCTACTTTTTTCGATTCTTGTTGCTATCGTTGCGCCTGCTGTTATTGTTACCCTAACAGTATGAATGAATCCTAGCTTGGTTCCCGACTTGAGTTTTGCCACCCAGAACTGTCGACTCAGACTAAGTCCTCCCTTGGCTACCACGATCTAGGCAATTACGCCACATCTAAAACACACCCCTAAATGAATTTTACACTCTCCAAGGTGTCGCGTCCCACACTAATCACAAACTGAATATTCTATTCTAGTAAACATGCTCCTAGTCAATCCAGCTTCACTACGAGTGTGGCCCTAACTGAACGAACTAGTTATCCTCCTTTTAGTTTGGAAACTAGTACATGTTCCCCAGATTGACTAGGTATCTTCCTCTTTCTGACATCTTGTTTAACATCCCTCTCTTCCTGACGTGCACGCTCAACCCTCTCCACCCGCAATCAGCACTGTGGACATCCTTTCTCGTCAACGAGATCTAATCACTCTGTGAGAGGCAGTGATGACGTTCGATCACTGCGTTCATCGCCGTCATTTAAGCGAAATTCCATGCATAATTATGTAGCTTTAGGTGTTTCGTGCATTTCTAATTTTTATCTTCATTTAATGTCTCAGAACCGTTTGGGGTCCATTTGATGTCATTTTGAGTGTTTTTAATAGATTTCAGGTACATAACGATATCAAGTTACTATTTGGGGAAATACAAACATATTTGGCAGACTTTAAGCGCAAAGGTTGACAACGGCTCCTGGAAATTGTGTTAAAATTTGCGTCTTAACTATGTCAATAATTGAGCCTAAGTAACAGGCAATATTTAACAAGGGTTAGACGCAATCTATGACAAATTTGGCAGAATGAAGGATATGGAATTCTATTTAAAGGCCGGTTTGCCTCCATTCAAAGACATAATTTTTCGAACAAAATTCAGAGCAAGGTTTAGAGATTTCAAAGCAACGAGAAGACATCAACTTCAAGGAGCTCGAATTGGCAGCGACAAATCAAGATTGGTGAATCAAGTTCTTTCACGGAAATCACCGAAATTAGGTCTTCATAATTCTTTGTGTAAACCTAGAGTAAACTTTTTTTCTTTATTGATTTTGTTTTGTTCTTCAGATTATGAGTAGTTAAAAACCTCTCTTAGATTAGATGAACCCTAGGAAATTCCTTATGAACAAATGATTGTTAGACTTTGATGATTTGTGCGAGTTGGATGGATGTTTGTTCATGTTTAATATCGAATTTGTTTCTATTCCAGCATTATCAATTTTAATAGGATCTTGTTGCATTTTTGATTGTATGGAAAAAGCTTTCATATCTAGAACATCAAAATTAATCAACTAAGTCAATCGTTCATCGTCATTCGGTATCGGGAGCGAATAGACTAGTCTGTCGTATGAGCAGTTCTTGTTTGTTTTATCGATAGCGGATTCCAGCTCTTTGTCTCGATAGAGCGGACTGGTATAATAGATAGGTAACAAATTAGCGTACCCGAGAGGGCATGATTTGTTTAGTGAAGAACTACGACGGTGAACTGAATTTATCTTGTTTTCCATAAATTGTTGAAGTTGAATATTATTTGTGAATTTGGATAGCCTAGGGGGATTCGAAGTCTAAACAGTTTCATCCCATTAGTCAAAACCCTCAATCATGCAGTCTTGCAACATGTTTTATTTTCTTGTTATTTGCAGTTTGGATTTTTTTGATTTATAATTGTGGAACTCACACCACTAACCTATTGACACTTTTCATAACTCTGAGTAAACGTAATTAAGAGACCATAGGGAAATTCGACCTTGATTACTTAGGTAATTAGGTTATTTTCGAATGCTTGTTACAAGTGTATTAGGTAGATTTGAGTCCTCTGACGACGGAGATAGTTGTCCTTGATCCATCTTAGCTCGTCCATGCATACCTATATTGTTCCAAATGGTGCCTCGATCAAGGTGTACATAGTAATGGACGACGCTGTCTAATCTAATGTTGAGTTAAGCTACTAAGATCACTTTGATTATGCAAAGATTTAACTTTCAACACTAACTCGTCCATCCCTAATGCAATGACTCGAGCTTTTATGCTTGTTTATTCTACTAACTCGAGATCTTTTGGTCTTCTTTTTGTATTTTTGACTTTTCTCCTTCCTTTTTCAAGATTTTCCTTTTTTCGAATAATCAAAAATTGTACACAAACTACTACTTAGGGAGACTAGATAATCGTGCAATTACTCAACTTAGCAAGTTTATTGACTCCTAGTCTCGACCGAGTTACATACCACTTATGTACACATAATGAAAAGAAGACTTGAAAGAATGGGGATAAGATATTATGATGGGACATGAAAAGGTTTTTCGGCTATGTGCGGGTTATTCCTAGGGGAAAAATTTAGAGACGGGATGGATATTTTATGGTGGAGCTTTTCTATGTGCCTCTGTCATTCCAGTGAATTAGTATCAATTGAATTTAGTTTGGTATCATGCAAGTACCGAATTAACAGCCAACAGAGAAGACCACTCAAATAAAGTTAAGGACAAGTCTACTAGTGGAGTAGACTATCTATACTTCAAAATGGTCTTTTTGACCTCACATTGTCTTGCTCGATAGTAATTCGATAACATGTATGCCCGGTCACATCAAGTTGGAGAGCTTGTTCTACTATGAACTAATCAAAGTAGCTCTAAAGAACGAATCAATAGACTTGGATCATAAGCCTAAACTCCTTATAAAATCTAGGTTCATAAGTAATCACCAATTCAAGTGCACAAATCACAAGGATGTTTTATGAGCATGCCAAGTAACTGATTCAAAGATTGTTGCAACAAGCTTGAGTTTAGGACTCAAATCCAAAGACAACAACCCAACTGGACTAGCGAACAAATATCTATGCAAACCCACCCCACACTTAGTTTGGACAGTGTCCTTGCTGAATGAAACAAAAATTTGAATAGGAAAAACTTGGAAGCTGCAAGAAACCTAAGAAGCAAGATGCATAATTCATGAAGTTCAAACTCGATAGCAACACTCACTCCTGAAAAAGAATCACTCAAACACACAAAACAAAAAAATAAATGTAAAAAGAGACTAGGACAAGTGGCCAAGTTCCACACATAATAAAATGGATGCAAGATCCAAAAAGAAAGAAATAAAAAAAACTACAAAGTAGAATGATGATACTGAATCACTGCTCGGGCGGAGGTCGGGGCCTGAAAGGTAGGAGTAGCCTATCCATGCGAGTGATGTGGTGTTGAATGTTCGAAGGTGACTGATCTGCTCCCGATGGTACTGATCCTTCATGCGCTGCTGATCGAGTTGTTGGTGATGTAGTTCCTCCACGTTATAATCCTGGTAGCGCTGCTAGTCACTCTATTGCACCTACCAAGGTAAGCCCTCCTCACTAAAATTCATCTGAACCCTAATCCTGTGGAGGTTGTGGTATTGGGCTATGTCCTCTGGTGTGAGCAATTTGTCAAAAACTAGTTGGTGAGCGCAGATGATATCGAGGGCGATCAACTGGGGAGGAGTGGTGGGCTCTAAACGTGGTACGACCAGTGATGCCGACAACTCTTGGCCTTGGAGGAGCCTCTTTATCCTGTTCAGACGACGAGAAAAGAACATAGCCACGACGAAACCTGGACGTAGTGGTTGACCCTGAATTATAGCACAATAGAAACCCATATCTTCATTTGTGATCTTGCCACTCGTCCTTGAGCTCATATGCCTATAAGAGAGATTTCTCCTCCACACCAAATCGAATAAATGAAAATATGGATTGCGAATGTGAGTGTATGAGCAACCACTCGCTCTCTAGAAATTCAGGGGTTCGGTGGAGATTACGTGCAACATGTTCTTTAGTTCGTTACTAATAATCCGGGCCTGGTCATCGACCGACTAGAATTACCAGGAGAGACCGATGAAACGCCGTTGAAAGCCGAGAGAAGAGTCAAACTCGTCCAATGTCTTGCTTCTCCCGATGAAATCTCGTAATGGAAAGAGCTCCAACAATCCTGAAGTTCTACCAGGATGGGGGGATCTGTAATAGTGAGCAACCCCACCAATCTTTTGATGTCCAAACACCACAACATCTCATCCGCCCAAACAGTGTTAATAGCCCTTATACTCTCGATGTCCAAGGCTTGAGTGGGCGCTGCTAGAAGATTATAGAAATTGTGCCTGAATTTACGCTAAGCATCGATACAGAGACCACGAAGATGAATGTGGTAGCAAGCTACTCCCGGGTCGGTTCGACCAGGAACCAAGTCTTCAACATCAGGAACTGGTTGATTAATCTCCATCTCACCGTGCGAATCTGAGTTGGCTTCTGGTGAGGGCTCTCTTGCACGGCGAGAGGTGGGCGCTCTGGGTCGTTGAGTGGTCCTGCACAATTCAGAAACAACAATACAATCCAAAAGAACATTTCACACTAAACACAAGACACCCCCACCAGGAATTTTCCAAATCAAATAAGCATTGAGAAGAGCGGACACAAGATACTGTTAGTACCGGGCCATTATTGTATACTGTATCCTGCGTTCAATGGTCTGAACAAGAACACGAACATATACTAAAACATATGAACGAACAAAAAATTCATAAATGCATATCCGAGTAAATTGAATTCATGATTTCTCTTTAAGGAATTTTATTCCCCTCTCGGTACCAAGGTTAATGGAATAATTCCTCCTAGGATAAAACAGATTTACCTTACTGGTGTAGCGGTACTTCAAACGCCAGTACTCAATGAGCACAATGAACACGGTGCGGATCACACGATTCGATTCGATGCACTTTTAGAAGACATGTCTCACGGTTGTAAATACCAAATCTTTGTGCACTTGCTTTTGAAAACAAACGATCTCTCTGTAATCCTCTACCAAAACCAAAACTTTCCCATATGTTTTCTCCAACCAAATCAAATGTAAAGAAGTTGGTATTTATGAGAAGTGAAAGGGCACCAATTAATAACCGGTTTGGCCGTTAAAAACATCCAACAGATGCGTTGGTTCATGAATTGGTTTGTTGTTTCATTTAGAATTAAACTGGTCGGGTTCCAAACCGTCTATTTCTTTATTCGCATTCACACCTAAAATCCCCAACAATCCTTCACATGAATGGGAAAGCTTAGTTTGTAAACTATGTAAAAATTATGTGATTCGCAACTAGTTGTATCTGAATAAGTTTCTCTTTGAACTTTTCATAACGAACATACATCGAATATACTCGTCAATCGGTAGATGTGATATTTTTAAACCGTAGAATTGTGTATAGTAAGACAATATTATGTCACACAACTAACCCTTATCCAATTATTGGCTCTTGCTGTTATATTGGTTTTATCCATGAACACCATCTGGTCTCATGAGGGTTTAGAGAACTTGACTTCTTTTATTTTCCTTGAAGCGGCTCCACATCACACTCACGTAGGCGATTTTCTAAACGTGCAATCTCGTAAACTTACACGTAGGCAATTTTCTAAACGTACAATCCCGTTTTAGCATACCAGCTTAAAACCTAGAAACCATTAAAAACCTTTCTATCTATAATTAGGTTTACCCATGATTAATAATCATTATCTCATCATGAGATGGGAATTAGTAATAAATTAACAATGCTGGACTGTCATACACAACTTTGTTCCTCCTTGAACCTAGGTAGAGTTATCGTCATGTTAACTTGTCCTAGGCCACAAGTTAATTCATTCTCCTTGATACTATTAATTAAATCTCTAAATAGGCGCCTCACATTTGTTATCATTTGATCACCTATGATCATTCTCGATAACTTCACTAGAGATTAAATTCAATAGAATGGGGGCAATGCAATTTTAGCTTTGAATAGTTTCAAAGTACCGCTTCCCCGACAAATTGTAAGCATATATTCATTCGTGGATTGGCTGTTCGGTTTAGCTAGTGATTCAACTTGCATCACTATTTCAAACAAAATTATGTGAATATAAGTCAAATATTCAATGAGAACCATGTCTCTTAAGTAGCCACGATGAATCATGGGTATGTGATTCAATTTATTATTCATGTCTAGGAAGAAAAACCTTTTTCCTAACACACTCTCACATTTCAATAATTTCCCATGTGTTTCCCACAAATGGGGAATAATATTGTCTATATACAAACTGCATATGTATATGACGAATAAACATTCCTTTAAGAGGAAGGTGCAAATCTTGTTAAGAATTTAACTAATTTTAAGCAACTAAATGTCAATATATCAACTCCATAAACGAGGATATATAATGATCAATATCTAATGATTAACTAAGGATCTATAGGATCCTTATCGTCTTCCTAAGTATGCCGTCATAACATAAAGCCAAAATGATTTATTTGCACATAAATGAAACGAAACAGTGTTAACTTTTCCAATAAATGAATTTATGATTTCAACCATAAATCAAACTCAAGATCCAAATTTTATTGACATAAAATTCGATCAGGTTCAACCATATTAAATCAATACTTTATTAGTTTCTTTGACTAATAAAACGCGTAAAAACAATATAAGTTTAATCTCAATGGAGTAGAACATGTAATGATTTTAATCTCCCACAAAATATAAAAATTCAAAACTTGAATTTAAAAATTACTCAAAATTCAATATGATAAAGAATTACCTCAAACAGAAACCTGAACATCCCAATCAAAGAACATGGAATCCATCGAGGAACTGTAAGCTGCCGGTCGATCCTACCAAGATTCGCATGACTCGGCCAACACAACTAATTCAAACAGCTAAAAAACCAAATTAGGACTAGTGTAGCATCGTTCTAGACTCGATTAACACCTAAATATGCATTTTAACTCAAATAAAATGAAAAATACTGACTCCAGACATGGGCTGCCTCCTATGAAGCGCTCTTTCTTTAACATTTTTGAATTATGATACCTGGCCTTTCATTCAGCATCGACGAAGTAGTGAACCTCGACTCCTTCAGTAGCCTTGGTACTAAGATACAGCTTCAAACGGTGATCGTTGACCTTGAATGTTCCTTGGTCAGGATGTGTGATCTCAACGGTCCTGTAGGGAAAGGATTGTGTGACTTCATATGTTCCCGACCATCTTGACTGTAGTTTTCCCGGGAATAGTCGAAGGCGGGAGTTGAAGAGTAGCACCTTATCCCCATTTTAAAAATCCATACACTTTGAAGTTTAGCATCATGGATGCATTTCATCCTCTCTTTGTATAATCATGAACTCTCATAAACATGAAACCTGTACTCCTCTAGCTCAAGGAGCTGATATTTGCGTTCTGAAGCTACGAGACTATCATCTATGTTTAGTAGCTTCATGGCCTGCCAAGCCTTATGCTCAAGTTCGACCGGTGATGACACTCGATTTGTCGTGCTCATCACCCTTATTTAAGCAACATTTCATGCATAATTGTATAGCTTAGGATATTTTATGCATTTTAAGCTTTTATCTTGATTTAGAGTCTCGGACCGGTCGAGATCCATTTGGTGTGTTTTAGAGTGTTTTTTATGGATTTTAAGTACATAACGACATCGAGGTATTAATTGGAGCGATACGGTGTGAGTGGATGGTCTAGGACAAGCAATGGGAAGCATGTTGACATCTTCAAGGACCTTGGATCTAGACTTGGTCGAAAAACGTCGTAGTTTCAAATTTTGGACATATATCCTAGCTCAGAAGTCCGACTGATGCAAGGCCGGCTAGGTTGGAAAGCTCATTAAATTTACTTCAACTTTGATCAGGGAGTTATGTCAAAATTGGCGCTATGGACCTGTAAACTTGACGCTATACCCATAACGCCAACTTTGACATCTCGATAGCGCCAATAGTGACCATAGTCTCTGGAAACTCATGTCAATATTGGCGCTATAAAATGTATAATTTTTGGAACTTCTATTTAAAGCCTTAGAAGCAACTTCAAGGAGCTTGTAATCGGCGAAGTAATCAAGACGACGAATCAAGTTCCCGGGAAGATTGCCAAAATTTGGTTTTCATCATTCTTTGTGTAAACCTAGATTTAATGTCTTCCTCTTATGATTTTGATTTGTCTCTCGAGATTATGACTAGCTAAACTTCTCTTGCTTAGATTAGATGAACCTAGGTTAATTCCTATGAACGAATGATTTGATACTTTTGACAATATATGCGAGTTGGATGGATTTCATTGCATATTTGATTTCATATTTGAATTGTTCTTTTCTGATCAACTTGAATGAACCTCAGTTAGATTTGTCTTAGACTTGTGAGAGCTTGCATATCTAGAACGTTGAAATCGAATAACTAGGTTAGAGGTTAACCCTCATTCGGGAACGAATGAACTAGTATGTCGTGTGAGCAATTCTAAATCGGTAAATGACCTACCGGGTTTTGGATCTTTGTTTCGAAAGAACGGACTAGAATACTAGATGGTAGCAAACTAGCGGACCTAAAAGGTCGTGATTTGATTACATAAGAGTTGCGATAATGTATTGCATCTATCCTGTTTCATGTAAGTCGTGGAATTAGTCTCTCATTTGTGAATTAGAAATGCCTAGGGGGATTCGACATCTAAGCGGTTTCATCTTTAATTGTCTAAATTCTTATCGTGTAGTTTTGCAAACAACTTTAAAGCTATTTTCATTTTCACTTTGATTGATTGATTGATCCTCATGGCACCTAGACCACATTACATGATACCTCGACTAATAATAATTACAACTTTGAGTAAGATACTAAAAGAGATAGTAGGTAGATTCAAGCCAGTTAATTTGTTAGCCGGATTATTTTGATAATGCCTAAAAACGTTAATCAACTGGTAAATGAAAAGACTTACCATAACCATTCGATACGGGGAAGTGCTGATTGAAACCGGTTTGATAAGCCCATAAAGCTTCATCGAGGCAAATCGACCAGACCTTGCGAGACTGATTGACAATCCTATCAACAATCCGCTTAAGCTCGCGAAACGTCACCTCTACTTGGCCGCTTGCCCATGGATGGTAAGATGTGGTCAATTGGTGAGTTACACCAAATTTCTGGCAAACTCGATCGAATTGACCTTGGAAGTGAGTGCCCTATTGCTAATGATAGCGCGAGGGATGCCGAAACACATGTAAAGGCGTTGGATAAAATTTCCCACAGTCCTAGCAGTACGATTTCTGCTATGATGTCCGTAGAGCAGGGCCAGTGTGGCAAGAAAGCATGATATTAAACGACTCGTGCAAGGTTACACATCGTCCGGTTCCTCCATCTGAGCGTGCATGGTAGAGGTAAGGATCATCCTTGGCTTCACATCCTGCTTATCTAGATGATACTTAAGAGTAGAGTGGTCAGGTTAAAACAGTAATATGGGACAACACTAAGTAAAACCAAAACTTGTCGAATGCGAAAACAATCACTAGAGCTCCTTCTCAATAGTTGTGTAACTTCTATATGATTCGTTGAGCGTCTTGCTCGCGAAATAGATGGGGTGGAACCTCTTCTCTCTATAATGTCCTACCACTGCACAACTGCAAAATCACTACCATTACACATTAGTTCGAAGGGAGCCTCCTAGTTTGAGGAGACCAAGATCGGTGTAGTGGTCAGATTCTTCTTGAGAATATTTAATGCCTGTAGACGGGTATCATAATAAAAATGCCACATCTTTCTATACGAACCTAGTCATAGGCAATGCCATCTTGAGAAATCATTTATGAAACGGCGATAAATGGGTATGGAATCCGAGCATGATTCTTGATCTCTTCTATGGTGAGAACAAAATTAGTGTTTACAGGTTTTCAAACTGTAGGAGGCAGGGTAGTCCGCTGGAGTTTCCTCCTCCTTCTCGGGATGTCAATCACAATCTCCTCTGGCACCATCTCTGTTTCTTGAATAGATTTGGGATATCCCTGAATCATCTCCCCGCTCCTCCATGCAATTCACTTTGCATCCATGTGCCCTTTTGCCGGACGCTGATTGTTGAGATTTTGTTAAATGTTCCCTGGAAGCTATCATGGAGGCTTTTGATTGACTGATTGAGATAAGTACTTATTAGATGCATCCAACCTCTGGATTGTAGCTTCTTGACCCTGCAAAACAATAGCTTGGTTAGCTAGTTATGCTTCTATCCTCTTCATCATTTGCATGAGCTCATCATTGGCGCCACCAGTGGCCGAATTATGTTGCTACTGATTTGATTTGTCCGGGAACCCTGGAGACCCTTGGTGGTTGTTGCCCATGATTGGATCCATTATCGTTGGAGCTCGAGCTTCCTTGCTGTTTCGAGTTGTGCCCATGTGAGTTATTGTTGGTATTGTAATCCTCCACTATTGGTTAGTAGATGTCTGAGCGTCCTCTAGGGTATGTGAAGTAGTATTGTGGACCTTCGACGTTCTTCGATCTATATTCTTTGTATCCCCGCTGACTGAAAGGGTAACCTTGTCACATAAAATCCACTTCCTCTACCGTCATGAATTTGTTGGTGAGGAAATTATCACATTCACCATGGCTATCACAAACACCACACCAAGCACAAATATAAACAGAAGCAGGAGGGGGTTAGAATCTTTCAAAGTGAAATCATTTCATCTCTTTTCTAACGACTTGTATGGGGTTCTCAAGGCAATGCTGTTTGAATTATCTAAGGATACTGATCAATTTGCTGGCTGAATCGTGTTATGTGCCCAGTTTTTGGATTTTATTACACATGAAGCAAAGTGTAGTAGAGCAGCTGTAGGGGTATGGGCAGTGACATCTCCATTTTCTAGTTGATGTAGTAGCATTGTTGTTGCTCAATCCATAGACTTGATGAACATGTCTATCGGCTGACTGTCGGTGTAACCATGATGAGGGCATTCAGATAACATCTCCTGAAATTGATTCTCTAACAACTGCAGTCTTTGCTGGTGGGTAGTAGTACTCCTCCACAAAGGCTTGGGAGAGATCATCCTAATTCGTATATGTGACAACGGACTTGCTAGTCAACTATCTTGTTGCTGCTCCTCTGAGAGGCCACATAACATCTTGAGTTTGACCGACAAACCTCACAGTTTGACAGTTTCGCTATTAGCATAGAAATCCACAAGACGAGCACATAGATTCTCGTATGTCCTCCCCTCGAACTTTAGGTTCTGCTGAATTAAGGTGATGAGATTCCCCTTGATCTGTTAGTTAGCACCATCCTGTTTAGGTAGGGGAACACTAGATGTGGAATTCACATCATTAGGTTTGGTGAACTTGACATGAGTTCAGGTCGCCATTGTTGGTGCTTTTTTAGAAAGACGGGAACTGTAGTTGTGACCGGAGTCTAATTCCGAAGAAACTTCGTGCGAAGATTCTTCTTCGTTTACAACTAAACCTCGGTTAGATTTAGCAACCTCTCCTTTTTCGTCTGATTGCGAGTCCTGATGAGATTCTTGACTCGATTTGGATTGTGTCACTACTAGGGACATGCAATGAAATCTCACCTGCATAAATAAAAACAATAAACAACATAAAAAGTAAATGTGAAACCCAAAATTTAAAGCGGAAGTGAATGACTAACACTAAGCGAACTACTTCCAAATATAATAAAGAAGTCCCCAGCAACGACACCAATTTGATAAACGCTTTTTAGGTGTCTCAAAATAAACCTAGTAACAAATTAACTAGAGTGGAGTTTCCCTAGGATCTCTTATTGTATTATACTAACAGTTGCAAGAAGTGCTAATTTGTTTTAACAAAATGTGTGGTGTAGGTTCCACGATCACTAAGACTGTCAATTAATCAAAATATTCAAATGACAGGAAAAAAATAAGGTTGCAAGACTGCACATAAGAGGGTTGTAACCAAATGGGTGAAAACGGCTTAGACTTCGGATCCCCTTAGACTATCCAAATTCACAAATGACAGACAACTTCAACAATTTAAGCACAAAAAAAATAGATTCAGTTCACCGTCGTAGTTCTTGTCTTATCAAATTACGCCCTTTTGAGATTGCTAATTTGATACCTATCGCCTCTCCCAGTGACACTCTTTCGAGACAAAGATAGACTACTCACAAGACAGACTAGTTTATTCGCTCCTTGGTGAGGGTTAACGCCTAACCTAGTTGTTTAATTTCGGTATTCTAGAAATGCAAGCTATTTCAAGACAAAGAAAAATCTAACAAGGTTCGATTCAAGTTGATCAGGTAAGAACAGAAACTAAATCAAAATCAACAATAAACAAAACGCCACCCAAGTCGCATAAATCGTCAAAAGTTAACAAATCATTCGTTCATAAGGAATTACCTAGGGTTCATCTAATCTACGCACGAGGAGTTTAGGTACTTATACTCTTGAAGAAAAAAAATAAGATTTAAAGAAGGAAGACATTGAGATTAGGGTTAGAAGAGAAATCTCAAAAAAACTAATCTCACCAAAGATCTTCGAAGAACGAGATTCGCTAATATTGATTACTTTATCCTATCCTAGTTCCTTGAAGTATTGCCTTTTTGTTTCTCTAAAATCACTGATTTTTGCTCTTGTTTTTGTCCAAAAGGTCTCTTTTCGAATGAGGGAGGAAAGGCCTTTAAATAGGAACATAAATCCTTATTGTTGTCGGTCGTCACACAATGTATCATAAGAATGCACCATTTTAGGCACATAGTGTGACAAAAGTCAGCTCTTAAAGTTTTCTCCACTCCTCTATCTGTCCTAGGTCGTCCATGCATACCCATATTGTTTTTAATAGTGCCTTGATATCGTCATGTACTAGAAATCTGTTAAAAACACTCCAAAATGACATCAGATGGACCCCGACCGGGTCCGAGACAGCAAATCCAGATAAAATCTAGAAATGCATAAAACATCCTAAACTTTTACCCAAAACTATATAAACATGTATGGAATGTCGCTTAAATGAGGGCGATGAACATGGTAAATCCAGTGTCATTAAATATCGAAGGAGATGATCTAATGTTATTAATTATAAGGATTAGGGGTTATAATCCTAATTACATCCTACTAGTTATTTCCAATATTAAAGAAAAGCTATTACTTAATCATATTATGAGAATAAGGTTCATGTTACTACTTTGAGTTAATGTACTATCATCCTACCAATGATTATAGCTAATTCTTGGACTTAAAGGACTTCTAGAAATATATTGGGTGCAAATGGTCAAGACTAAAAAGTTTCATATCGTGGTAGCTACAAGGGACTAGTTAATGACCAATCTGGTAGATTTTAACAGTTTGCTTACGTCACGCTATTTGCTTATAATAGAGGCTATGATTGGAAATTACTGGAAGTTTGGTGATCGCAACACAATCACAAAAAACTTGAGGCGTCACCATAGGCTTTTACCGGTAATCTTCTCCAAAATTCTTGGAGGACGCCCAAAATCTGGCGAGAGCAACTCAATTCTAGCGTGCCGACAATCCTCAAGGTACTCAACAAAAATAAAAAACAGAAATGCAAAATTGATTGCTAACATGATTCTGAAGCTTATCGAATTGATTAAAGGACAAGGGTTGCTCTATCGAGCTCCAAACGTGAATGGGTGCCGATGACCGAATAGATTTTTCGAGAACGAAGGGAGACCATGATTTCAATAGAAACAAAACTAGGGTTGAGTGCAATAATCAGAATAGACGAGCTTCAAATTTTACTAACTTACATATGAAGCCTCCAGGTTCCTTGTACGGAAACATTGATCGTCACTAGAAGGCGGCATTGGATGAAAGAACTCGATCGATCGTCTATGAATAGGAAGCTCGAGTTTTTACTGCGGGAACTCTAGGGCTGAAAGATGTGGATTTAGGGCTAGAAGAATCAGCGTTTAAATAAGTGATGGGGCTTGATCCAAGGGCAGTTCTCATTGTGTGGAAAGTTTGATGTTCTTCACTAACATGGACATGAAGGAGAAGGTGAGTGGCTGCTTGCAGACACTTGATTTTTCGTGTTCATCATCCTCATTTAAGCAAAATTTCATGCATAATTGTATTGCTTTAGGTAGAAGTTTAGGATTTTTTATGCATTTTAAACTTTTATCTCGATTTAGGGTCTCGGACTTGGTCGGGGTCCATCAGATGTCGTTTTGGAATGTTGTTTATGTATTTCAGTTAAATAATGACATCGAGACATTGACCGGAGTGATACAGTGTGTGTGTATGGTCTAGGACAGACAATAGGAACTATTTTGACATCTTCAACGAGCTTGGATCTCGACTTGGTTTGAAAACGTTGCAGTTTTGTATTTTGGACATATCTCCTACCTTAGAAATCCGATTGATGCAAGCCCGGCGGCGCTAGCTCGTTCAATTTCCTACAACTTTGATAAGCTAGTTACATCAAGATTGCCACTATGGATCTGTCAAATTTGCCGCTATGTGCATATTGGCATGATTGACATTTCATAGCGGAAAATTTGACAACTCTCTCTGGAAACAAGTCAATAGTGCTGCTATGGATTTATAGATCTTGTCGCTATGCATATAGCGGAAATATTGTCATTTCATAGCGGTAAAGTTGAGATTCGGAAAATTTAAGGATTTTAGGAACTTCTATTTAAAGCCTGGTCCTCTCTCATTTGAGGACAAACTTCCCTGGACGAAATGGAGATCTTTAGAGAGAGATTCGAGAGCAATGAGAAGGCAACTTCAAGGAGCTCGGGATCGGCGAAATGATCAAGACGACGAATCAAGTTCTCGAGAAGATCGGCAAAATAAGGTTTTTCATAATTCTTTGTGTGAACGTAGATTCAATCACTTCCTCTTATGATTTTCACTTGTCTATCGAGATTATGAGCGGCTAAACTCCTCGTGCTTAAATTAGATGAACCATACGTAGTTCATTATGAACGGATGATTATTCGACTTTGACCATTTATGTGAGTTCGATTGATTTTGGTTTATGTTTAATTTCGTTTCCGTTCTTATTCTTGTTTGGCCGTCTTGAATAGAACCTTGTTAGATTTGTCTTAGACTCGAAAGAGCTTGCATATCTAGAACACCGAAATTAATCAACTAGGTTAGGCGTTAACCCTCATCCGAGTGCGAATAAACTAGTCCGTCGTGTGAGCAGTTCTCGTTTGTTTTGTCGTCTAGCGGATTCTAGATCTTTGTCTCGAATGACAGGGCTGGGATAGCAGATAGGTAGCAAATTAGTAGACTTGAAAGGGCGTGATTTGATTAGATAAGAACTGAGACCATGAATTGAATATGTCTTGTTTGTTTAAATCGTTGTCATTTGTGAATTTGGATAGTCTAGGGGGATTCAAAGTCTAAGCCACTTTCTCCAATTTGGTTCAGCCCTTATATCGTGCAGTCTTGCAAACTTCATTTTAGCTTTTAGTTTATAGAAATTTCATTTTGTTTTTTATTGATTGATTCTCGTGTCACCTAAACTAAAAAATTGTTAGGCTATTAACACTTTTCATAACTTTGAGTAGTCACGATAAAGAGACCGTAGGAAAATTCGACTCTAGTTAATTCGTTAACTAGGTTTATTTTGAGAAGAGTAAAATCAGTTCATCAAATTAGCGTCGCTGTCAGAGATTTTATTATAGTTTCTAAAAGTAGTTAGATTGGTATTAGTCATTCATTCCCTCTCTAAATTTGTTCTTTCACGGGTGTTGTTGTTTTTCTTTCCGCAGTAGAGAATCCATTGTACGTCACCAGTAGTGACACGATCCAAATCAGGCCAAAGTTCTTATCAAGACTCGCACTCATCAACGGAAGAAGGAGATATTTCTGCGTCACTCAAGGGTTGATTCGGAAGGTACAACCACTCTAGACTCTAACACTCTTCAAACTCAGATTATTCAAACACTCCCATCGACCACAGTTACACATCCAGACTTGAACCAATGGTGGCAGCAAGAACTCTTGCCGATTACACTAAGCCTAATGCTGCAAACTTCACATCTAGTGTGATTCCTCCTGAGAAGGATGATGACAATTATGAGATTAAGGGGAATCTTATCTCCTTGATTCAACCGGATTTTCATTTTGAAGGGAAAACTAATGAAAATCCTTCTACTCATCTAGTGGATTTCTATACTTACTGTGAGACTATTAAACTTTGGGGTCTGTCCTAAGATGCACTGAAGTTGAAGCTTTTCAAGTGGTCTCTCCAAGGAGAAGCAAGATGATGATTGACTAATCAACTTGGAGGCACATTCAAAGACTGGGCTACTCTAGCTCAAGCTTTTGTAGAGGAGTATTATCCACTGCCGAAGACAGCTGCTATCCGTGAATCAATCTCTCAAATTTATCAGAGAGAAGGAGAAAGCTTATATGACTTGTGGAACATATTTCAGGAGCTTTTATCTGACTGCCTTCACCATGGTTATATAGACAGTCAGCTGGCAGACATGCTCAATAGATCGTTAGACCGAGCTACCTCAATGCTAGTACATCAACTACCTGAGGAAGATGTTACCACCCTCACTCCTGAAGCGGCTTTAGCCATTTTGCTTCCTGTGCTACCAAGTCTAGAAACTGGTCAAGGAATACAATTCAACCAGCACATGCAGTATCTTCAGATAGTGCAGATAATATTGCTTTAAGAGCTCAGGTTTAGGCTTTGGAATAGTAGATGGATAATTGGAAGGTTGGAAACCCTCCTGTTGTATCTATATACACTTGTGCATGGTGTGGTATTTGTGATAGTGAAGGGGAATGTGAAAACTTCTACAACAAACCAATTACAATGGAAGAAGTACATTTTGTTAGAGATGGTTATCCTTTCAGTCAGCAGGGATATCAAGACATTATAGCAAAGCATGCCAGGGGCAGAAATTTCCAGAATACTTATCCCCGCTCAGATTTCTACAAGCCTAGAGTGGAGGACTACAACACCATTCCACAAGGGAATTCGAGCAACCAAGGACCACCAGGATTTCAAGATAAGCCACCTCAACAACACAATTCTTCCACTACTGGTAGGTCCACTAATGACCTTATCCGAATGATGTAGAGAATGGAGGCGTAGTTGGCAAGTTAAGGCAATATTTTACAAGGCCAGCAAACAATGATTCAAGGTATAAAAGCATCATACACAGCTTTATAAAACAAGGTTGATCAAAGACCTCAAGGATAACTCTGGGGGAACATCGAGCAAAATCCCAAAAATCATCAGCATCCGGGAAAAGCACACATAGAGAGAGCACATGCCATATCTATATGGGATAGGTATGATAGAATTAAAGATGCCTACAAAGTTGGTCAACTAAAGCAGGAAGCTCTAATCGAGAGGAGCATACCATCCCGAAAGGCTCGATTACCAGAAAACAGAAACTTCATCCTCACACCAGAGGAGATAGAGAGATATAGGCCAAATCCACCTTACCCCAAAACCCCTAGAAGAAAGAGCTTTCCGGCAAACAATGAGAAATATGCGGAACTACTCCATAACATATGCAACAGTTTTGAAGAACTTACTGCTTGGGAAGAAGAAAGAAGAGGTCACCCCGACATCAACATTTGGTGAAGAATGCTTAGCGATCTTGCAGGCTAAGGTGGCACCCAAGCAAAAAGACCCAAGGAGCTTTTCAATCTTTTGTGTTATTAATAATCATCATGTTGATAGAGCATTAGCTAATTTAGGTGCTAGTATTAACATCATGCCATATCTACTATTTAAGAGTTCAGGACTATCTATGTTAATTCCGATTGATATGAATGTCCAATTTGCTTATAGGTCCGTTAAGTCGCCTCTAGGTATGGTAGAGAATGTGTCAGGGAATGTGGATGATAGATATTGTCTTGCTGATTTTGTGGTAATGGATATCAGAGAGGACAATAAAACTCGTCTCATCCTTGGTCGATCATTCTTAGCCACTGCTGGTGCCATCATAGATGTGTAGGCAGGACAGATGACTTTGAGGATGGGAGGAGAGAAGATTTCCCTTGAGATATCTAGTCCCATCTCGAGTATGATTGCTTCCTCTAAGCTTAATTTTGATGAAAAACACCTTGCTAAAGTGAATGTTGTCACTGTTAATTATGCTTTGCCTATTGACCTGTCTTTTGAGAAGAAAATGATCCAAAAGAAACAGGTTAATTGAGAGATGGTCTTCACCAATGAAAAGGGGAAGCCAAAATTGGGAGAGAGAGACAACCAAGCAAGCCCTCTGATGATAATGTAGTCAAAGTTGAGTGGTTCGGATCGTTTGAAGTCACCGGTGTTAGAGATGATGGCATAGTGGAACTTATTTATGTTGGAAAGAGAAAGGGGCTACTTCAGAGTGGAGCAGATAAGCTATATGTAAAAAATAACGATTCTAGCCTCAACAAAATTTTGAGTTGGGTTTCCCCAACTTAAACATCCAGGTATCGTCTAGCTCAAAGACGTTATAGAAAGAGCACTTCATGGGAGGGAGCCCTTGTCTGGAGTCAGTCTTTTGTATTTTATTTGAGTTAAATTGCATGTTTAGGTGTTAATCGTTCTACTTTAGAATTCTTTCTTTTCGGACATAAGTCCATCTTTTTATGTGTGGGACTTGGACACTTGTCCTAGTTCCATTTACTTTGTGTTTGAGTCTTTTTCAGGAGTTAGCATCGCCGCCGAGTTTGAATTTCAGGAATCGTGTATCGAGCCTCTTGGATTTCTCACGGCTTCCAGCTATTCCTATGCAACTTTTCCATTTTGTTCAGTGAGGACACTGTCCAAACTAAGTGTAGGGGTGGGTTTACATAGGATTCTTGTTAGCTAGTCTGGATGGGTACTTTTCATCTTGCATATTAGTCTAAATCTCAAGCTTGTTGGAACCATCTCTGAACCAATTACTTGGCATGCTTAGAATACTTCACTGTGATTTGCACACTTGAATTGATGATTTCCTTGTGAACGTAGATTTGAAAGGAATATTTGAAAGGAGCTACTTTGATGTGTTTAAAGTAGCATGGACTCTCCAACTTGACGTGACCAAGCATGCATGTTACCGAATTACTATCTAGCAAGACAATGCGAGGCCTAAAAAATAATATTTATAGTATAGATACTCTACTTCATTAGTAGATTTATTCTTAAAATTATTTTGAGTGGTCTTCTCTGTTTGTTATTAATCTGATGCTTGGATGATTCCTCTCTGAATTCGCTCGGTACTGATGCACTAAAATGATAGAGGCACTTAGAAAAGCTCCACCGAAAAAATATCCATCTCGTCCTTATATTTTCCCCCAGGTAATTAAATCATAGCCAAAAAGCCTTTTCATAACCCCCCATAATATCGTATCCTCTTTCTTTCAAGCCTTCATTTGATCATGTGTACATTAGTGGCATGTAACTCGGTCGAGTCTAGGAGTCAAAGTTACTAAGTTTTGAAAATGCAGGATTATTTAGTCTCCGTTGTTCATTGTTGATGTTTATGTAGAATGTCGAAAAATGATAAAAATTAAAAATTAGTGCGAATCTCAAAAAAAGGAAGGAGAAAAGTAAAAAAACCAGTCTCGAGATAAGAAAAACAGAAAAATAAAAAAGAAGGCTAAAAGGTCTCGAGTTAGTTGAATAAACGAGCACAAAAGCTCGAAGTAGTAGTTTTGGCATTAGGGATAGACAAGCTAGTTTGAAGGTCTTGGTTGATTTTAATCCTTGCATAATGTTGTTTGGAAGTAGTAACTTAACTCCATATTAGAGTAGACCGAGTCATTCACCACTTTGTACATCCAACACCAAAATCATTTTACCTTCTCTTCTCTATTCTGTGCACATTACAAAGCCGAATAAAAGACCTCTAGATTAGTGCTGGAAATGCCTTGATGTGATGAGTAGGAGTAGGTTGATGTGCAAGTGTTGGAAGTGCACTTCAGAGGTGATGATGATTGCATAAACACTATCCTTGAAACACTATGAGTGAGTTTGTTATTGGCTTCATCTTTGACCCTATTTTCCTTGAGAGTAAGTCTAGATGGTTGGTGTAACGTGTATGATGATGTGTGGAAATTTTGGGAACTCCTTGTGAGGCCTTTACGTCCTATTTTGACTTTTTAAAAAAGTTCACTTGTTTGTTGAGCAATTTAGGGATGCATTGAGGATTATGGATTTTCTATGCTTTGTTAAGTAGTTGATTTGATTATAAATGTATCCATAGTTTTTATCAGCTTTTTGCTTGAGGACAATCAAAACTTAAGTGTGGGGGTATTTGATGACACTAGACTTGTTGAGTTCATCATCCTCATTTAAGCGACATTTCATGCATAATTGTATTGCTTTAGGTAGAAGTTTAGGATGTTCTATGCATTTTAAGCTTTTATCTCGATTTAGTGTCTCAGACCCGATCGGGGTCCATTTGATGTTGTTTTGGAGTGTTTTTGATAGACTTCAAGTACATAACGACATCAAGGCATTAATCAGGGCGATACGGTGTGTGTGGATGGTCTATGACAGGCAATAGGAAGTATTTTGACATCTTCAAGGAGCTTGGATCTCGATTTGGTCGAAAACGTCGCAGTTTTGTATTTTGGACATATCTCCTAGCTCAAAAGTCTGATTGGTGCAAGGTTGGTGGCGTTGGAAAGATTGTTCAATTTCCTAAAACGTTTATCAGGGAGTTATTTCAAGATATTCGCTATTGATCTGTCAAATTTTCCGCTCTGTGCATAGTGGCAAGATTGACATTTCATAGCAGCAAAGTTGCCATTCCGGAAATTTAAGAATTGTTTGTTTAAATTGTTGAATTTGTCTGTCATTCGTGAATTTGGATAGTCTAAAGGGATTCAAAGTCTAAGCCATTTTCTCCAATTTGGTTCGGCCCTCATATTGTGCAGTCTTGCAACCTTTATTTTAGCTTTTAGTTTATAGAAATTTCATTTTCTTTTTGATTGATTAATTCTCGTGGCACCTAAACCATAAACTTGTTAGCCGATTAACACTTTCCATAACTTTAAGTAGTCAGGATAAACAGACCCTAGGGAAATTCGTTAACTAGGTTTTATTTGAGACGAGTAAAATTCGTTCATCATTGCCGTCCTCCTCAAGCATATATGTGCCGTTGATTCTCATAACCAGCAAAAGGCCATCATTTAGCTTAGTGAGGAAGAAGGAAATGAAAAGAAAGCAAACGTTGGAGCTGGGGATCAAACCCAATACCTCTGCTCTATTGGTCCATAAACTTATCGACTAGGCTATGACTCATTTCATTTTTCAATTTCGACCGGGATCATTAAATACTGACAAGGCAGCTAACCTGTTTTATTAAATATATTCCTAGGGGTTCAAGAGTTGACCGATCGTAATAGTTTCTAATTTACTATGAATATTGAGTAACCTCTAAACATAGTACAATATTAATAATGGTAACAGTATACTCCTAGATAAGCTTATATCAATAGTGGTAATAATGATAATAATTCATTTTAAACTAAATTGCTCTTAGACTTTTTTAGAGGTCACTTAGAAATTTTCGAGCAAAATTCTTCTACTAGATTCGGGGTGTACATCGATACTAGCTTGATGTCGAAGGACATCTTATGCTCGGTAGGTACTGTTGGTAGTTCGCCTTGGAACACATCGGGGAAGGCTCTCACTACCAGCACATCTTCAACCCTACCTACAAATCCAATAGTTACATGACCCTTAAACCCTTGATGACCACATCTTATTTCTCAGGTGTTGAGAACCTATTCTCCCTTTCCTTCCCATCCACCAATCCTCCCTGCAAATCCAGCCTGTCCATATCCAGAATTACATTATATTCATCAAAAGTCAACACGATGAGGTTTGTAGAGAACTCCCTCTTTCACTAGACAGGATCAGTCGTTTGACTATAGACTCCACCATTAAGGTTCTACAATCTACGATAGTATTTAATCCAAAAGATCTACTCATTCAAATAGGCAAACCAGGCATCAAGGAAGCAACAATAGTCGAAATGGAAGAATTGGTTACATCCTTATCAAACAAGTCATATAGGAATCTACCAGAGATAGTATCCATATCGTTGGTAGTATGTTGACACCCCCTGATTTTATCCGCTGAAGTCTTATATACAAGGCACGCCACTCTGGGTGCAGACATTCAACCACACATGTGACTGACAGTAACCATGCCCATGGATCACGGATAACCACACCTTTGGTTGTATATACACTATGCTTTGCCTCACACTATGCTCGTGGCATAGTAGCCACGACCTTGGCATTCAGCAAGCCACTGTCGTGATCTGTACCACCATGTTCGTTCTCGACAGCACCCCACGACCTTGGTGTTCAACATTATACCCGTGGTGTGTCCCAGAACATAGAATCGATAGTGCATCCTGAAACCATCAACAAAAACACAACTCGCAAATATCGGTAAACCAGTACAACAACCTAGGAGCGGGTTGTTACAGAAACAACGAAAAAAATCACAACATATTTTTCGAACTCCCTTATTGAAAGTTTAATTCCCTACAACACAATCTTGAAGTCATGCACATTGAGAAAAATGTTAGTGATAACATTCTTTCCTCCCTATTAAATTAGTTACATTTAACGAAGCCTACAAACCACCGTAACACCTAATAGAGGATACGAGCTGATGTGACATTATGCTAACATAATGGTGAAAACGTAACAAGGGGTAACAGTGGTTGGACACTTCCACTATTAGATGGTTTGGCATTGAACGGTCTAACAGCGGTTGGCTGGTTGCTGTTAGATATTTTAACAATGGATATAACTCCCCCCAAGCAGTACCTCGGCTGGTGCATAGACACGTACATCAAGGGGTTCCCTGGATGATGTCCCCGAAAGAGCGGGGCAGAGGTGTCGCGAGTTGCAACGATGGCAAAGAAGCTATAGGCGGCAATGAGAAGCAACATAAGGTGTCCATATGCCCTGTTAACACTAGGTCTTGTAGCCACCAAAAGAGCTGAGGGTATCATAGGCGGTTAGGGATCTCGACGAGCCAAACAGGGAGGTGGTCTCGGCCACCGGGGAGGTGGTTCTGTACATTGTGGATCCTTTATTGTTGGAGATGGTGGCTGTTCGAAAGGCTTTGCAATATATTACCACCTTTTCACTTGGGGATATCTACCATTCACACTGAATCTACTGAAGCTGCTCGACTTGTTACTTCTCTTTGCTTCTTCACGAATGTCAGTCGATGCTTAACTCTTTGCTAGATACTTCAATTCTTCACATTTAGTGATATGTGAGGCTTTATGTTATCCAGACTCGCAACATTCACTGTCTTTGTCTTATTGTCTCCCACCGTAATATATTTATTTCTATGTTTGTATTTTTCTATCCGTTGTGTATCAAGTTTGATACCTCCAATAAAAACTTCCCAAAATAGACATCTAGGTTAATCATATTCTAACAGTAGGGATGCACATATAGTCCACATGTGATCACAAAAATGTGGTATATAGAAAGGAATTGTACCGTTATGCATACTTTTGTTGACGTGGGAATAGAATCAGAAATTATTAAACTATAACTGTCCTTTTGACGATGATCATGCTACATGTTTCCATGAGTAAAAACGTGATAAAACCCAGATATATCAATTCCAACCAATTGTATGGGCAGTTAGAGGAAGATGGGTGAAAAATTAAACGAGTGGGAAGAAGACAATCGGATCCCATCCCATCCTCCATCGAATACTGATATACTATACAAAAAAGAAAATGGACAAAAGTGATTCATTTCAGAATCTGGTCCTTATTTCCCGCCAACCGCAATCTCCCCTCGAAAGGCGAGATATGGATATCACAGTCTATCCTCCAATCTAATTCCTCGGTATTTATATATATATATAAAAAAGCCCATTTTCGTCAAAACCATTCTACCCAAACCGTGTCCATTCAGCAAACAACAAATTAACGAAGGATGTCTAGTGCATTCTCGAGAGGAGCGCAGACCATGAACGTCATGTTCAAGTAATACTCCTTCTCTTTATTCATTCATCAATCAACCTTATTTCTCTTTAAGTTGTGTTAATTTGTTGATTTTCCTTACATTATTGTACCCACAATACTAATGTTTAAATGCACAGGCCAATGGTGAGGAAAGGTTACCACAAGAAGAGCTCCGGGTCCGGGGACACACTCAGTGGGCGGGAGAAGGCAGCCAAGGCAGAGCCGATGTCAGATGACGCAAGGAGCAAAGGAGGTTGTACTTGTTCCTGCTGGGTTCCAGACGACAAGACTGGGATTTACTACCCAAAAGGTCAGGAGAAAGTCATGGAAGGAATCCCTGTTGGAGCTGCCAAATATGCTGATGAGGTTCATTGGTACTCTGACAATTACCAAAATAATCATTGCTTTTAATATTAAATATGCTGTTATGTAATATATCATTATATAATTAAGGCCCATTTGCGTACTTGTACCTTTCGAACAGTAATATCTCATGAAACAACGCAATCTAATAATATTTTTTATAAACTTGGTGGTCGAGCTAGCTGTTGGTGCATAAAGTGGAATTTTCTTTCTAGGCAGTAGCATTGCACATTTCAGGTCAGAGTTTAAGTTGTAAGAAAGCAAAGAAACTAGGTATATGGGTTTGAGTGATGTAAACGTATAAATAACCTTTGATTATGCAGGCGTAACTTTTATAAATTTTACTGACTTTACTTCCTCGTATGTATAGGTTCTTAATGGAATTAATTTATTCCGTTCGTTCGGGATACCATCTCTCAGAAACAACTCGGTATTTAGTGACAACTGTGTTTGAGGGGCCCCAACTATTGGATGTATATCTATGGGCTTTGTCTTCCGTGCAATCAAAATTAAAGTTCTTCATGTGGAAATTTTTTAATTATATGACATTAATTCTTGTATTTGTTCTTCATCTTATCTAAGGTATTTAATTTTTATGAGACGTCCTCCAACTCAACTAACTAGACCAACCACCCAAACGTGAACGTGAGCATTCAGAAGTTCGTATCGATTAAATTGTATAACATGAAGGGCACATTGTGGTCCAAATGTGAGAAACATGGACCGATACTGCCCCAAACGTGACATGAGATCATAACATGGGGGCGGTGATTTAAGTAATGTGCTACATACTTTTAGTCCACCTATTAATCATCTAGATGAGGTGTTCTTGTTCACTGCTCACACGTCATCTATCCTTGTTATAATACTAACCTTAACGATTAAAAGTTATCGTTAATCTAACGTTAAATATATTAATTTAGCCTTATCATGTTCTGAAGGCACATCTCTTTGCACATAACAAAATGACATAAAAGAAATGAATATAAACATAATGGAAACACTTAATCATCAAATCATGTAAATCAATTAAACCAATAAAACATAACCTAATTATAACAACGTAACAAATTTACACTCTTAAACCCAACCCACTTTTTAAATTGAACTGTGAGAATCCAATAAGGATATTGAGGATTAATCTGAAAAGTTTGTTCGTTTAGTAAGTTTAATAAATTGTAAAAAATGAGTGTTACTTGTGTAATTATTTATTGTGAATACTTAAATATAACCCAATTAAATCACGATGATGAAAAACCTCAGAAGGTGATAATCTTCCGTATGACACATCCATATTCTGTGAACGTATTGTATTTGTAATTAAGGAAGCCTCTTAATTAATTAAAATCTTAGAAATAAATCAATATCTAAGTCATCTTCTTCCACATGAATATATGAGGCACGAGATATGCAAACTGACAACTGAATTATTTGCAAAGATTTCATTGAAATAGACCTGATCATGAGGCCTTGAGATCAGCCATGATCTCAACAACAATCATCCCACGTTTAACAACCCGCAGGACTAAACTGTAAACAAATAGAAGTTCTGAACTACGAAGGCAATAATACAAACTTAAACAGCTAAACAAAACGACACTGTTGCATTAACTTAACACATCCTCCCCTAAACTGAAATTTCCAGAAAGGAATTTTAGTTAATCTTCTCTTGAATTTCCAGCAAGTCTCATTCTTCTAGTTCTGTGCTGTCCACCAAACCAAGTCTACTACGGAGTAGCTGAAACGAATCTAACTTCAAAGCCTTGGTCATGATATCAGCTACTTGATCACGGGTTCCACAATGCTCCAGTTCGATCATTCCTTCCTTAACCAAGTCTCTCAAGAAATGAAACCTGACATCAATGTGTTTGCTTCTCCCGTGCATCACTGGATTCTTTGATAGCTTGATTGCTGAGCTATTGTCATAGAACACTGTAGTTGCTCCAGAAACACTTTCCTTACAGCCCATCTGCTCCAAACCCTTCGACGCCAAACACCTTTGTGTTGCACAATGTGATGCAGCTATGAATTCTGCCTCAGTAGTTGACAAGGTTACAACTGGCTGTTTCTTTGATGCCCAGGAAATAGCCCCTCCTGCAACAAAGAACACATAACCACTCGTGCTTTTCCTGTCATCAATGTCACCTACGATACCAGATTCCAAAGTTCATACTTCCCCCAAGATATCTTAAAATTCTTTTGGCTGTAAGTAGATGCTGCCTAGTAGGAGCTTCCATAAATCTACTAAGCAGACAGACTGAATACATGATGTCAGGCCATGTGGCAGTCACATACAGAAGACTACCAATCAACTGCTTATATTCAGTAGGACTCACCTGAAAACCATCTCCTCCTTTTGACATTTTAACTCCAGGCACTATAGGATTGTTCACTATGTTGCATTCAAATAGGTTGAACTTACTTAGCACATCCCTGGTATATTTTTGTTGACCAATAAAGATTCCAGCAGCATTCTGAGTCACTTCTACTCCCAGTAAATACTTCATTTTTCCTAGGTCTGTCATTTAAAACTCAGATCTCATTTCTTCCTTGAACTTGTTTAACATATCTGAGCAGCTGCTTGGATACATTAGGTCATCAACATACAAGCTTACCATGAGAAAGTCCTCCTCTGGCCGTTTTATGAACAAAGTGTGCTCATACTCACACCGTGCAAAGCCACAATTGAGGAAGTAAGTCTCAATTGTGCTATACCGGGCTCTAGGAGCCTGCTTTAGCCCATACAAGGCTTTCTTTAGTTTGTATACTTTGTCTTCCTTCCCAGCAACCACAAATCCAGGTGGTTGCTCAATGTACACATCCTCAAGAAGTTCTCCATACAAGAAAGCACTCTTGACATCAAGCTGATAAACTGTAAAGCCACGATGAGCTGCTAGAGCCAAAAGAGTTCTAATTGTATCCCACCTAGCAACTGGAGCAAACACCTCAGTGTAATCAATTCCATGTTTTTGAGCATATCCTTTAGCTACCAGTCGAGCCTTAAATTTTTCCATAGTTCATCTTCCTTTAACCAATGATGGAGGCTCCTATTGGAAGAGCTGTCAGAAACCAAGTGTGATTCCTGTTGATAGATTCAATCTCCTACTTCATGGCCTTTCTCCATTTCTCTTCTGTAGCAGCATCCTCAAATGTCTGAGGATCACCATCAATTGCCAGCATAGCAAATACATCAGCATCAGTAAAACTACAGTCATAGAGATTCAAGTAAGATGGTGGCTTCCTTGTTCTAGGAGTGAGAGCATACTTATCTATTTCAGCCTGAGGATCTGTAGAATGAACATTATTCTCTTCTACTTCCTCTCCCTCATCATGATATTGATCAATGTGTGCATTATGTGATCTTTGGAGGATGAGGATCAATAATTGGTTCTTGAACTGCAATATTTTCATCATCGTCTGATTCACACCACAAGTCCTCATCTCCATCCTAGAAGATTCTGGTGAGCACAGGTTGAGAGGATGATTCCCAATTCTAACCCTCTTGCTCATTTAACACAACATCCCTGCTAGTAACTACCTTCTTGGTCAGCGGATTATAAAGTTTGTAAGCCTTCGATTCCTGAGAAAGGCCAAGGAAATGACATTTTTCACTTTTGTTGTCAAGCTTTTTCCGTTTATTGTCATGGATATGGACATATCGAGTACATCCAAACACCCTAAGATGTTCATTTGAGGGTGGCCTACCCGTCCAGAGCTCTTGTGGAGTTTTTCCATTATTAGCTGAAGTTGGACTTCTGCTTAAAACATGAGAAGTCCACTCCACTGCCTCAGGCCAGAAAGTAGCTGGAACTTAGTATCTCCCAACGAACATCTAACCATGTTCATAATAGTCCTATTCTTCCTCTCTGCAATCCCATTTAGTTGGGGTGTGAATGCGGCTGTAAGTTGCCTTCGTATACCAGTTTCCCCACAAAACTGCTTGAACTCTGATAGTAGAAACTCTCCACCTCTGTCTGTTCTCAAACACACCAATGCTTCTCTTGCTTCTTTTTCTACTTGAACTTTGAATTTCTTGAAGCAACTCAAAGCCTCTGATTTTGCAGTCAAAAAATACACCCACAGTTTTCTCGAGAAATCTTCAGTGAGAGTAAAAATGTACATTTTACCCCCGTTTGATGCTGGTGTGATGGGACTACAAAGATCTGCGTGGATCAATTCCAGTTTATAAGTGGCTCTCTAGCTACTTTTCTTAGGGAACTTTTGTCTTTGTTGCTCGCCTGTCTAGCAAATATCACAAACACCCAGCTCTCTATTCAACCGAGGCAGACCTTGTACCAAGTTCTTCTTCTGCAATTCTTGTAAGCTCTTCTTTGTTTAAATGACCAAAACGTCGATGCCACAAACTTATATCATTCTCCTTAACACTCACATTTGCCTTGAAACATTTCTGCTCAGAAACTTGTTTGTCATTCTTGTACTCAGCATGAATGACAAACATTCGATTAGTTTTCATATATGTTTCCAGCAGCAGCCCCTTCTGATCATGGAAAACCTGGCGAACCAACGACACCTGATCAACCAAGATTCTAATGCTTCCTTTTCCTGCAACCTTAAGCTTTGTTCCATTTCCCAACTTCACATCACACCTGACAGTTGTATCTAAGTCCAGAAACCATGTTTCATCACCACTCATGTGATTACTACACCCTGAGTCTAGAAACCACCAGCCAGTTGTCTTATCAGTCTGATCTTCATTCACACGAGCCATCAGCAACACATAATCTTTCATATCCACATGAGTGGAAGATTGTTTTTGATTGGATCCAGAATTTGAGTGACCCTGAACCACCATAGCTATAGCCTGACTCCCCATACTGGTACTGTTGTTGGGCATTCCAGTTTCCCTGATGTATCCAATGTGCTTGTTGTGCTTCTTGAGTGTTCGATTCAGGACATTCAGCTATGTAATGACCATATCTATGACATTTGAAGCACTCAACAGAGGCACGATTCCAGTTTCTTCCACCTCTTCCACGACCTCTTCCAAAGAAACCTCCTCTGTTAAAACCTCTCCCTCCTGCATTACTGTTAGAATTGTGAGTCACTTTTAGAGCATGATCTTCCTCAATTTGGCGCTTGGTGAATTTCTGCTCATGAACAAGTAGAGAACTTTGAAAAGCATCAACAGTCAGGTCCTCTAGATCCTTAGATTCTTCAATAGAGCAAACAATGTAGTTGAAGCGTTATGTCAGTGTTCTAAGTATCTTTTCTACACAGTTCTAAGTATCTTCTCATCATCCATTTTCTCCCCACAGTTCCTCATTGCATTAGCCACCACCATAACCCTGCTGAAATAATCATTTACACTTTCTCCCTCCTTCATCTCCAGCACTTCAAAGTTTCTTCGCAGAACTTGGAGCTGTGACTTTTGTACTCTAGCACTTCCTTGACATTTTGTCTTCATAGACAGCCAAAGCTCTCTTGCAGCCGCCTTGTTGGTTGTTGTCTTTAGGATTCCCTTGTCAATGGAACTAAAAAAATAGTTCTTTGCCTTAAGATCCTTCAGACGCGCAGCATCCAAGATGGTACGCTGAGCAGTGGTCAGAACCACACCTTCAGCAGGCTCTCTAAAACCATCTTCAACAACCGTCCAATACTCCTTGGATCGCAGTAGATTTTCCATTAGTAGACTCCAATGATCGTAATCACCATCAAACTTAGGAATGCTCACTGCAGCAAAACTCTCACTCATGATTGCTTGCTTTCTCCTCAAGCTCTAACTCTATAACACTCTTAAGTTTCAAACACCTTCAACTCAACTCTCTTTTCTCTCAAACAATTTCGTCGAATTGTTACAGTTTGTTATAGGCTCTGATACCACATGATGAGGCATGAGATATGCAAACTGACAACTGAATTAGTTGCAGAGATTTCATTGAAATAGACTTGATCATGAGGCCTTTAGATCAGCCATGATCTCAACAACAATCATCCCACGTTTAACAACCTGCAGGACTAAACTGTAAACAAATAGAAGTTCTGAACTACGAAGGCAATAACACAAACTTAAATAGCTAAACAAAACGACACTGTTGCATTAACTTAATAGAATACTCTTATGCACTGGCTCCCCATTGGCGACAATGGTATGCCATGTTTATGCGGTTTAATTCAGCAGCCCGCCGGCAATTTTTGACGGCCCAATGAGATGATCGCCCTCCCCTTCTCCAACGCTTTTTCTTAAAATTTGAAAAAGAATAATCTCAAAATTGGAGAACCCTAATCATAGAAGTCGCTTTCCCCATCTGCCGGAGTTTACTACACTTTAATTTCTTGCTTCGAACCAATCACCAGTCCGGTTTTCTTCTCCGCAGCCTAGTCGACTGCTAAGAACCCGAATCCTGAACCTGCATCGATTTTGTGAGTTGACCAGTTTTTTAGGAGCATACATAATTCAGTCAGAAAACTAAACTGCCTAATTTAGTTTATTATTTATTTAAATCACTAATCGAATTGTGGAATCATTCGCAACTGGTTTATATTTCATCCGCATTTATATGTATTTCAAATTTCCTAATTTTAATTATTGAACTTACGATTCCAATTTACCCATGTTCTGGTAGTAACTAACGTTATAAATGATTGAAGTATGATATGCCGAAGCTCTTTACCTTCTTTAGTTATTTCTAACTATACATAATCTGGTCTTTCTAAATTATATTACTCCTAATTCATGAAGGGAGATGCAACTCTAATTCATAAATACATCAAAACTGATATCAATATGATATTATAATCGACCAGCTCTCTCCACCTCCACCTCCACTAAGTGCCTACGCATCATCCAAAATAGAACCGTGTCTGATCATAGACAAAAGGAGCATCATAAAAGATATCATCTAAAAAACTCTATAACTAGTAATGTGACCATATCGGTCCAGTTTTAATTTTACCTAGTACCAACCGCCCCTAACATTATGTAGATCGCCTCATAGTGGGTCAAACCATGAAACCATCCAAAACCATGTGAGCAGCAACTAAAGGCATACTCGACATGTCCTTAACAACATCATTACATCACTTAACGGATTATGCAATCCGTGGTTGGGTGACCGATACATACACATCAATATCATCTAGTCTAGCTATGCCTATCTTATCCTACTTTGTACAGTAGATCACACACTAGTGTACATCCATTACGAGCTTCATTCTCAACATCATCATCACTATCTGTATAGTAGATCACAAGCTACGGTACAGCTGTACAGTCTTGATGAGCTTCATGCTCAACATCATCCACAATATCCAATTACATTTCTACACTGAACAAGGTAGTAACTGAACATAAACCCCCATGTTATCTCAAGCCCTTTATTATCAACATTGCTGCACAAATCCCTGATCCATGAGTCTGAAACATAATTTGTTGCCCCAAGTCCCAACCAGTACTCAAGAATCAAAGAAGAAACGTTTTTCAGCATCACAAACCCGTAATGGTTAACAACTAAGGGAAGAGAGAAACGATTACCTTCTAGAATCCGACCTGACTCTCCTACATGATTATACTCATCTGTAGTCTAGAAGTAAATCCCCCATATCCACTTCCTCAGTTTTCCTCCTTTGTCGCTCTAGAGGACAATCCTCCGCCAAGCTCAGAATATAAAATTTTTTCTTGGCAGTTAATCTCCTTAAATAAAAGGTTCATCACTCCCGTGGCAGGACTCCAATCACGATCATGATGAACATCCCATCACACCCATGACCGACTGTCAGCCATGTATGTGGCCCCACAACGATCATGCATGTGGCGGCGTTCTCAATCACACCCCTAGTCGCTAAGCTGGATCGACCAAAACTGGTCCAACCTCCCTACCTTATAATAGGGTGCACAAATACTTTTCAAATCGAGTGCAACAATATTGTAAATGTAGGTGATGTTGTGATTGATCATGTGGAATTGATTCTAGTATTATGTGACTCGAGATAATAGCTCCAAATTTTGAGTTGAAGATGAACCTCAACAACATAGTTTAGGCAAAAGCATTTTGGTGCAGCCCTAACAAATGTCGAACATCCCACTTTGAACAATCTTAGAGATTTGTGGCACCTCCGAGCAAAATAACATCTCCTCAAATTGTTTTGTCTTGAGGCTATTTCCCGTCTTAGTGAGTAGACAAGCAAAAGTATGGCTTATTATAAAACAATGAGGGGCATTCCATAATTGGCATAAATGCTTGTAAAATTAATAAGGCGGCTTTCCACCATAGAACACTACAGCTATTAGACATCAAATGACTCCAATTTCTTAGCAAATTTTATGAAACCCTTTATCGTGTCTGAAACAAATTTAAAAACTTGTTAAGGTCTTACTCGTATCATAGGATCAATCCTATATAACTAAGTCGACGGAAGCGCAAGGACTGCCTACTAACAATGTTTGGGAGGTTGATGAACGATTTTAGGCGTTCTCAAAATAATCCGATTAATATACTAACCGGAGTTGAATGTCCCTAGGGTCTCAATGTCATGACTACCAAAGTTATGAAAAGTGCTAATTGATTAAACAGGTTTTATGGTGTAGGTTCCATGAATTTCTAAGTCTATCAATTATTCTAATAATGCAAATGACTGGGAAAATAACGCAAGGCTGCAAAACTACACGATATAAGGTTTGAACCAAATGGGAGAAAACGACTTAGACTTTGAATCCCCCTAGGATATCCAATTTCACAAAAATGACAGAAAAAGTCAACGATTTGAACAAAACAAGATAGATTCAATTCACCATCGCAGTTCTTCTCTAATCATATCATGTCCTTTTGGGTCCGCTAATCTGCTACCTATCTATTATCCCAGTCTGCTCTTTCGAGACAAAGATCTGAAATTCGCTAGGCGACAAAAAAATGAGAACTGCTCACACGACGGACTTGTTTATTCGTTCCCGGATGAGGGTTAACGGCTAATCTAGTTGGTTAATTTTGATGTTCTAGATATGCAAGTTCATTCGAGACAAAGACAAATCTAACTATATTCTATTCAATATGGCCAAGCTAGAATAAGAACAAAAAGGAAATTAAACATGAACCAAAGTTCATTCAACTTGCATAAATCGTCAAAGTTAAATAATCATCCGTTCATAACGAATTAGCTAGGGTTCATCTAATCTAAGCATGAGGAGTTTAACTACTCATTAATTTGAAGAACAAATCAAAATAAACAAAGGAAAATATTGGAATTAGGTTTACAAGAAGAAATCCGAAAAACCTAATTTCGCCGAGAACCGTCGAAGAAATCGATCGAGGAATCTTGATTGTGTCTTTCAATCAAATCGTCGAAGAAATCGAGCTATGAATTCTCATCTCTCTGAAGTCTCTCAACTCTCCTCTAATTTTCGTCCAAATGGTTCCATGAATTACGAGGGAGAGTTGGGATTTTATAGAGAAGGGTTCCTTTCGCCTGACGGACTACCAAAAGTGCGTTGTACGTGGACCAAAAGTGTGCCGCGCACTTTTGGTGATTTTAGAGCGCATTTGTTGTCATAGTTATCGAAACTTCTTATTTAGAAAGTTCTAGAAAATTGAACTGGCTTTTCAATCGGACTTTTGAGCTAGGAGATATGTCTAAAATACAAAACTGCAATGTTTTTCGACCAAGTCGAGATCCAAGATCCTTGATGATTTTGAAATGTTTCTCATTGCTTCTCCTAGGTCATCCATACATGCCGTATCACTTCAAATAATGCCTTGATGTCATCATGTACCTCAAATCTATAAAAAAACACTCCAAAACGACATCAAATAGACCCCGAGACACTAAATCGAGATAAAAACTTCAAATGCATAAAACATTCTAAAGTTCTAGCTAAAAAAATACAATTATGCATGAAATATCACTTAAATGAGGGTGATATATGTGACAAATCTAGCATCATCAAATACCCCCACACATAAGCTTTGCTTGTACTAAAGCAAATAGCTAATAAATGCCACGGAACACACCTATAAGTGAACCAAACTACTAACATGGCAACACAAACTTATATTCCTCAATGCACCCGTGAATTGCTTAATATAAAAGTGAACCTCTTAAACAATCACATCAAGGCACTTCAAACACTAGTCAAGAGGTCTTTTATTTGGGTTGTAATGTGGTGAGAAAAGAGAATAGAAGGTGAAATGAATATGATGGTAGGTGTACATAGCGGCGAACGACTTGGTCTACTCTAACATGGAGCTAAGCTACTAACATAACCAAAACTATGCAAGGATCCAACTTTCTAAATGAGCTCAAACTAGCTCATCTATCCCTTATTCAAACTACTACTTCGAGTTTTTCTGCTCCTTTATTAAACCAATCTACTACCAAAAGTTTCATTTTCGTTTTATTTTATCTGCGAGACTGGTTTTTCACTTGTCTCATCCTTATTTTCTGAGACTTTCAATTTTTTGTTTTTTTCTCATTTTTTTTGAAATTATAATTATACTTCACAAGATTAAGAGAGACTATATAATCCCTACAATTACATAATATACCAACTTTATTGACTCCTAGACTCGATCGAGTTACATGCCACAAATGTACACATGATCAAATGAAGGCTTGAAACAAAGGGGATACGATATTGCGAGGGGTTATCAAAAAGGCTTTTTTCGATGATTAGGTTACCTAGGGGAAAATATAGGGACATGACGGATATTTAACGGTGGAGATTTTCTAAGTGCCTCTATCATCTTACTGAATCAGTACCGAGTGAATTCAGTTCGATATCATGCAAGACTCAGATTAACAACAAACAGAGAAGACCACTCAAATCAATTTATGAACAAATCTAGTAGTGAAGCAGATTATCTATACTACAAAAGGGTCTTTTAGGCCTCGCATTGTTTTTCTAGATGTAAATTCGATAACATGCATGCCCGGTCACATCAAGTTTGAGACTCCGTGCTACTTTAAACACATCAAAGTAACTCTAAAGAATGAATCAATAGACTTTGATCACAGGCCAATACTCCTTTTAAATCTAGGTTCACAAGTAAATTAGCAACTCATGTGCACAAATCATAGGTAAGTATTCTAAGTATGCCAAGTAAATGATTCAAAGATGGTCCCAATAAGTTTAAGTTTAGGATGTATATGCAAGACAACTACTCATCAAGACTAGCTAACAAGAATTCTATACAAACCTATCCCACACTTAGTTTGGACAGTGTCCTCACTGAACGAAACGAAACAGTTGCATAGGAATACCTGGAAGCCGTGAGAAATCTGCAGAGGCAAAAAGCATGATCCATGAAGCTCGAACTTGCCTGCGATGCCAACTCCTTAAAAAGACTCAAACACGCAAAGCCAAAAACAAAAGTAAAAAGGGACTAGGACAAGCGTCCAAGTCCCACATATAATAAAATTAATTTAAGATCCAAAAAGAAATAAAGAAGAACACTATATAAGTAGAATGATGATATATGGATCATATTGTTTTAGAGAAGGAGAGCCGTGAATTTTTTGATGAAGATGGCTTTCCTGCTATTGATAAGTCATGATATGTGACCAAAGGTGCGCTATAGAGGAACCAAAAGTGTATCGCGCACTTCTTGTGTTTGTATAGCACACTTCTCGTCATATTTACAGAGATTGATTTTCCAATATCACCAAAACTGCGTTGTAGGGGGACCAAAAGTGTGCCGCACATTTTTGGTCATCCTATAGCGCATTTTTGGTCCATAAATGCCAAAATCCCCGGTTTTAACACTTTAACTTAAATAGTACACGATTCAAAATACGACCCGAAATAAATTGTTCTAAACTCGAATTAAGTCCTAATCATGCAATTTGAATCAAAGTCTATTATAAATATAGAACAAGATGCACGGTGATGGGCTGCCTCCCATGAAGCTCTCTTTCTTTAACGTCATTGAGCTAGACGATACCTGGATGGTTATGCAATCCATCTAAGAACCTCGTTGAATGCCATCGGTTTCTTCATGCTGAAAAGTTGAGTGTCGGGCAATAGTTAAAGTAGATGATGGAATAACCCAAGTAGTTTACTTGAATTCTGTTTGTGATGAACCCATAATGACATTGTCCTTCTGAATTTCTAAACTTGAGGAGGGAATAGATAATAAGGTGTATCACCACCAACAAACTCAATCTTCTCTGAGCCACATGAAAGGTCTTTTGAGTTGAGTATGAGTGGCTCTTCTTCTTCGACGTCTTCAAATTTGGTGAAAAACTTCTTGTTATCCACAAAAACTTCATGATCAAGCAGGAGTTTGGAAGAACCTCTATTTTCCTTGGTTGATGCACTATCTTAGAGATATCCATGTCGATTTTGAACATGAGCTTGATCCTCCCGTAATCCATTGATTAGGTATTCATTGTCATCTTCTTTAAATTCTTCTAGCTCTTTATCACAAACAACTTGAATTACCTCAATGATTTGTTCGCACATATATTCATCCTCATCCCAAAAGCTTGAGAAAATTCCATTCCATTCGCAATCTTAAAGCTTATCGTCACATATAGCTTGAACTTTTGTGGTGATTGATTTATCTTCTAGATCTTCTCCTTCATCCGTCAAGAAGTTAAAAGGGAAATTACTCCCATCCCACTGAGGTACTTCTAGCTTTTCATCACTATTGACTACATTTGTGATATCCCAATTCAAGGTTATTGTCTGACTCAGGGTTTTATTTCGGTTTCGGTGAATTGCTATTTATTTCCGCTGTCATTTTACTTATGCATTGAGGATTTTCAGTTGAGTTATTGTATGTCAATTATCATGTTATTGTGTTGGGTGAATCAACGAGCATTACATGGATCGAACCGCGTGGTTTGATCAGGTCGTCTAGGGGCGGGTTTCACAACGGGTATCATGGCCTGGTTATTCTCTACTGTGTGATCGAGGTTATTGGTACTGAGGTGTCATGAACCTCAAAGTTACCAATAATTTTGGGGGCTCCGTACTGAATAACCTGGGGAGATATTCATGTATGGTAGGCATCTGTAAGTTCTGTTGTTTTCTTAGCAATTTGAAAATGGAGAGTCAGCCATTGGCGTGGCGGCCAGTATGTCACGGGCTTGACGTGCAAACCACCACGGGCGTGGATAGTAGTAGATAACGACCATGGCATGATGACCACCACGAGCGTGGTTAATTAGTAAGTCACGAGCATAGAGGGTCAGAGATCATGAGAGTGGTCATGAGTACACCACGGACGTGGTGAAGTAGATCACGAGCGTAGCAGGATGTTAACCACATGCGTGGTCTATGATACACCACGAACGTTGCATTATGTACACCATTGTCATGGTCGTGTTTGGAACAGATTCCAGTTTTCACGATTGTCACAAAACTCATAGTTAAAACTTTTTGAAAGAGAACCTAAATAATTCCTTCTGTTTGTAGCGATCCTGAGGTAACAGTCGGGAGAACTAGATATATGCCTGTGTAGAGGATGGATTTCAAGAATCTGACTCATATGGGTGCCATCATCTTCAAGGAGGATTTCTCATATCTGTAGTTATTAGTAGACTAGTTGAGAGAGTTGACTAATGCGTTCAAGTATCTTAAACCTGTGCCAGAGCAGCAACGTTGTATGCCGCCTGTTGATAGGTACAACAAATGAGTGGTGGGTTAATCAGTTAGACGATGAGGGAGACTTTTTGAGTCAGGGTTGGGAGGAGTTCCTAATTTTATTCAAGAAGGAGTTCATACCAGAGTAGTGGTAGAAGAACAAGAGAGATAAATTCATCAATCTCAGGCAGGATGAGATAAAGGTAATGGATTACCATAACGCCTTCATCAAGTTGAGTAGGTGGTATAAGGGTCCACCTAAACAGAATATGTAGGATATGAAGCAAATGTTCTTGGATGGGCTAAGGGCTCACATCCAGATTGGGGTCACCAGAAATGATATGGCGACCTTGGAAGACATCAAGGCAGCATCCCAGATAGCTGAGCCGTTCAAAATTGGAAATAAAATTAGGGATTTTAGGTTTAGGGTTAGTTTGGTAACTTTACACAAGGGTTTTAGGGTAATTGTACATATAGGATAGGGTATGGGTATGGGGTGGGGGTACCTAAACCCACACCAGACCCGTCCCCATTCGTTTTAGCGGGAATTCCCTGTACCCTACCCGTAACTCGTTCAATACGGGTATTCCGCGCTCCGATCGAATTGAATAGGGCCTAATACCCGCAGGTAGAATAATATTTCCATGTCTAAGAGCACCTAGAATCAAAGTGCATCATGTACCAGCTGGGCGATGAGAGGTTCATGAAGACATTTGATCATTTTGTTACTGCCCTAGGATTTGATAGGCCATTTGGCACCTACTCTCGCACCTTCAATGAAAAAGATGAGCTGGTGGATGTCTCAGATAGCATGTAGGATGTCTCAGATAGCATTAGTTGAATGGGATAACCATTATATTGACTTCTACAACTAGGTACTTGACCATATGGCTTACTTCTTGCATTTTGTTTGATGTGACTCTCTTGCGCCAGAACTTGAAAGCTTGAAGCAGCCATCACTTCCTCATAGAAGAGTTAATTTTTCTCTGGGTTGTGACTGATGGGCATGACCTGGCCTTTGTCGTAGCCAAGTTCCCCAATACTTATAAGAAGTCCAAGAAGGCCGTCTTCACCAGTGGTGCCTCTATTTCTCATATCATTGAGGCGTAGAACATTGTGGGCTGGTGGTCCAACATTGCTTTTCTCATCTATGATTCTGATCAGGACTGAATTTGATCAGGAGTGGTCAATCCCACTATCATTTTTGCTCACCATATGTGCGATAAGATTTAGGATCCTTTGGAGTAGGCGCGTCATAGAGGACGTGTTTCTCGCACCGTTGTGGTACTCACATTTGAGGGGGCGGTTTAAATGATTTCGTGTACAATCTCATATTCCGACCCTCGATGGCGAAGTCCTCCGCTGCTTAGGGTGATCCGGCTTTCTAGGAATGGAAAGTGGTTGCTCCGAATTTCTCTACCATTAGTCCAGGATGCACTAGTCATCCTCCTCGTGAGCAATATCCATCGACCACAATAACAATAAATTGCTTGGAAGACTTCGTTTGCTGAGGACAGTCTCCCCTAGCAGAGACATTGGATAGATTGACAATGCAACAAGACCATATGTTCCAATAATAGGAGCATCATGCTGAGAAGATGTACTATCTTTAGAGCCTCCAACATCATAAATATGGTTGTGAACGCCCCCTTTCACCATCTTTTCTCTTAGGAATTTTTATTTATTTCTTTTCAAGTCTACTACCAAATTTATTTTGTGTAGAGCCATGACAATTTTCCAATGTAACTTTTTACCTTTATTTCTTGTTTTGTGTCGGTGTGTGTTTGTTTGAGTTTTTTCAGGTTACCTTGTTTCCGTCAATCGAGATTTGCAATTTTTTTTTGTCTTCTCTCAACTCTTTGATTTCTCACAGCTTTTAGGTATTCCTACTCATTTTTTCAGATTCGTCGAATTAAAATATTGTCCAACTTAAGTGTGGGGTGGTGTGTTGATCATAGCATACATGTTTTTCTTTTTATTGTCTGCATATTTGTGGACTTGTTCTTTAAATGAATTGCTTATTTGTAATTCTAGTACATTCATGATACCGAATCAAATTTGCGCGACAGTGATACACTTAGATGGTAGAGGCACCTAGAGATCTCCACAGTTTCACCAAATGTCCTTCCTACGCATACATATGTCCATAGGACTACCCAATTTATATGAATCTTAGCCTTTTTCAAAGAGGTCCCTCATTACACGTAATCTCTTTTCTTTCAAGCATTCATTTGATCAGGTACAGTTGTGGCATGTAACTTGGTCAAGTTTAGAAAGATTAAAAGTTATCCAGTTGTAGGAAAAATGCAGGCTTTATTTAGACTCTATTATATTATTTTCGTATAGCTTTAGGTTTGTTAAATTATAAAAAAGTAAAAGAAAATAAAAAAAAGGAACAGACAAAAGTAAAAAAAAAATCCAAGTCTAAAATAACATAGAAATAGAATAAAGAATATTAAGCTCGACGAAGATAGCGTGCAGCCAAAGTAACCAGTAGTTCATTTTGAGGGATGGAAGAGCTATTACGTAAAGCTTTCACAATCAATTAGAGTTTTCACATTGCACTAAAAGCATTTTAGGTAACTCTAGCTCGAGGATAGAGCAAACCGAGCTGTCCCCCACTTTGTACATATAAATAATTCTTATTTCCCCTTTTATTCGATTCTATTCACATTACAATCCTAAAAAAAGACCTCTTGACTTGTGTTGAACTACCTCTTGAGAGAGTAAATTTGTTTTATGTTCAAAACATGCATGGCAAATAAAAGGTGACTAAGAGCACAAACACATCCCAAAATACATGAGAGTGAGTGTTTCTTAATTTTGTCTTTAAAGTGTGTGTGACACACTAAACCTAAACATTATTATTTATTAAATCACCAAAATGTCCCGAGGCGAATAAAAAACTGGAAATTAAAAATAATAGTCAAGCTCAACGAAGTAAAATATTCAAAGTTGAAACATTAATTCAAAGGAAATGACCCCAAACACGCGTGCAATTCGAAATAAGAAATCAACTCCAATAGAAAATTATAAGTAAAGTCTCAAGTCTAAACTTCCAAGAAAAATATAAGTAAAAGTCATAAGCGCTCGTCCTTTGCCAATCACTCATTCTGAGTCATGTGACACGGTTGATCGTCGTTGCATTTTGTGCAAGATGCCTTCACTTTGGTATATCTCGTATGACATGGTGGGTGGCTCGGGGTTTGTATTTTGTGGTCAACCATTAGTCCTTGTAACAATATTATCAAGCCTCAATAAATAGGCATTTAATGTTAATGGTGGTCAACCAAGGTTATGACCTTATAGTTATAATTGTTGAGCTATGACTCAACTTATGATTCAAACCCACATAGGCAGCTTAAATGCTGATTAGGCAGCTGAATTGTCCTATCAAATCGATTCTTAGAGGTTAAAGAGTTAACTAGTCTTAGTAGTTACTACTCTACAATCGTAACATGAAACTAATAAGCTACTTAAACATGGAATAACAATAGTCACATAACATGTTCATACTTATATTATAGTACTGTTAATCATAGTAGTAGAAATCCTATCTAACCATAAAAAATTAGTCGTAGACTTTTCCTAGGTGTATTTTAGGGAATATCAAGCAAAAATATCTCCCACCAGGTTCGGGATATAACATTTATCACCCACTTGAAAAGAAGTTCTTCTCGAAATTGAGATTGATCAGAAGTACGAAAAAAATCCAACATTAACTTATTCACGCCCAAAAAGAAACCAAAAATAGTTCAAGCCACTACTACAATCAGTTAGTAAATAACTCTGGGTACTTCTTCTTCGATTCCCTGACTTTCCCATACAACTTTCAACATAGGAATCTTCTCCTATGGAGTACTTATTCTTGATGGTCAATAATCTAGACCTGAATGTCTTCATAGGACATGTCATTAGTCAACTCGATGTCTTCTAACTATAACACATGTCATGGATTGGATCTATAGGCTATTAGCATGCTGACATGGAAAAAGTTATGGATCCTAGGCTGGCTAGGAGGGGAGTGCTATCATGTATCCAAGTGGGCCTATACGTTCCAACACCTCATAGGGCCCAATATATTATGGGTTCAACTTTCCCTTCTTTCCAAACCGCATAAGTCCTCTTCAAGGAGACACTCATAAATACTTTATCACCCACTTCACGACTATGTGGCGTACCTGACCTTTCTATATTTCTCTTCTAGCTATCTTAAGCGACCTTCAAATTCTTTCTAATTTCTTCAACCTTCTGCACGGATTTCTAGATCAGTTTAGGTCCTTCTAATTACCGGGCCCCTTTAGCATCTTAGTATAATGGAGTTTGCACTTCCTCCCATATAATACTTCATAAGGTGTTATTTTGATGCAGCTATGATACTGGTTATTATACACAAACTCCATCAATGGTAGATGTTCATCGCTTGCTCCCTTCATCGTCAATACACATGCTCTTAACAAATTATCTAATGTCTAAATCATCCTTTCTAACTGGCCACCAGACTAAGGGAGATAAGGTGTAGAAAAATGAACATTTATCCCCAACGCCTTTTGTAACAAACCTAGAATCTAGAGGTGAAGCTAGGGTTATGGTCGAAGATAATGCTAACAGGTACCCCATGTAGCCTCACAATCTCCCTAACATATAGTTTAACCAATTCCTATGGCCCTGATTTGAACTTGATAGGGATAAAGTGAGCTACCTTTGAAAACCGATCTATAATGACCCATATGTCGTCATTCCCTCTTAGTGTCCTTGGTAACCCATGCATAAAATACGTCATTATCTTCTCCCACATCCACTCATTTATATCCCGTGATAGGTGCTCAATAGCAGGTGATTGGTGCTTTGCCCTAATCATTTGGCACTCTAAACAATGGTAGACAGGTTCAACAGTTTCCTTCTTCAAATTAGACCACCATAAATGCTCCTTCAAGGTGCCATACATCTTAGTAAGTCTTTCATATGGTGGAGAGTGTGCTTCATCAAGTATGTCATGCCTAAACTTTTTCAACATTGGGTATAATTGCTCTGCCATTATATATCAGCATATCCTCCACCATTTTGAACTTGGTGTCCTTTCCTACTTCTATATGCTCCATATACTTTACTAATTTCGGGTCATCATTCCGCTTATCTTTTATTCGATCATAGACCATAGGTCAGATTTTCAAGTTCGCTAGTAACTTGGTGACTTCTTCCATCTGTAGCACAATGTTCATAGCTTGGAGGGCCACTAACTCAAGTAATGAACTGTTCTTCTTTCTACTCAGCTCATCAGTGACCATGTTTGCTTTTCCAAGGTGGTATTTAATGGTGTAGTCATAATCACTTAGCAGCCCTACCCATATTCTTAACCTCATATTCAACTCTTTCAGATCAGTTAGATGTTATAAACTCTTATGACCAGTGAAGTTGGTGAAGGTCTCTCCATATAGGTAGTCCCTCCAAAGCTTCAATGTGAATACCAATGCAGCTAACTCCAACTCGTGGGTACGGTAGTTAACTTGATGCAAACGTCGTTTCCTATAGGCATAGGTGACCACATTCTTGTATTGAATGAGTACACACTTAACCTTTGAGAAGAAGCATCAATATAAATCTAGTCGTCTCTCTTACTTGAAGGAAAGGTTAGCACTGGTGACGTAGTAAGCCTCTTCTTCAGCTCCTCGAATGCCTCTTGGTACTTCTCGTCCCATCTGAATGCTTTCTCTATTTGTTGGGTCAATGCTTTGCAAAACTGAGAAAAGTCTTCCACAAACCTTCGGTAATACCTAGTAAGTCAAAGCAAACTTCTGACCTCTGTAACATTCTTTGGTGGTACCTAGTTGACTATTGCTCCTATCTTCCTTGGGTCAACTTCCGCACCTTTCCCCGATATCATATGCCCAATAAAAAGGACGTCCTTTAGACATGAAAGCACGGCTGCAAAAGTGGCCACACAGTTTGTGGATGCCGTGTGGATCCTCAGGCCATGTGGGTACTGGAGGCAGGAGTATAAAACTTCATTTTTTAGAAGAGAGGAGCATTCTTTAGCCTCCATTTGATTCATTACCCCTAATACTCTCCCGACCAACCCCTAGTCCGAAAACCCACCCTCATCCTTCATCAATTGGAGCCATTAAGGATCAAATTGAAGCACTTGGGAAAGCATGGAGTTAAGATTAGAGCATCCTGACCTTCTTGGACCACTTGGAAGATGGAGTTTGTTCCTTATTTTCCCTTAGCTAGTTTAATCATCATGTTAGGCTAGTTTGTTAGTTGTTAGATTAGGGTGTTTCTATATACTAGGATGATCCTCTCATGATGAGGGGTTGAATACATGTTGGATATGGATTATGGTATATGAGAATGCTTGGATTATAGATTTTACAACTTAGAATGTGTTATGGCTTGTTCTAGGTCAAATGTACTATTTCAATTACTTGATTGTGCTTGGATTGAGTAGGTGCATGGTACAAGATTGAAGTAAGGTGTGTGTGGACCAAGAACACACCTCAATTAAACCTGTAGTGCGAGGATTCTTTTAGTGGCATTTTATCGAACACCTTAAGCGCATTCCAATAATCACTTACGTACTGACAATTTAGGTGATTGGAATGTTTGGGGGTGCCACAATGTGACTAGCACCCCTTGCTTGGTGTTTGTGATGCCATTAAGAGTCTTTTAACACCTAGGCTTTTTGTCGAACACTTGGGGTTCACTACCAATTGGCTTGATCACTTGCCAATTGGTAGTGGTAGTCCAATTCTAGACCTTGAAGAGTCCTACAAATGTTTAGAGGATGATCAAACCATAACCTTTGTCCATTGTATCCAATCCATCTAGTGAACCGGATTTGAGTGCAAAACAACACTCGAATCTAGCAACCCTCCACTTCTTATGTTCCACATTTTCAATCTCTTGATTACTTAGTAGCTTGCTTAAATAGAATTTGTTTCTTTTAGTGAATGTTAAGTACTTTAGTTGATAACCTAGAGAACTATCATTTTGAACGTTTGTTAGCTTAAATCGTGTCTTAAATAGTTGAGTATAGGTTGTTGATCCATTTCTCGTGGAATACGACACTTAAGACCTTGGATTTTGGTGAAATCCCTTTTCTTAATCTATCCAGTTTTGTTTGGTTCTTTTAGAGAATCAAAATGACGCCATTGCCGAGGATTTAAGCATCGATTTAAGCACTCTACCTAATCCATTCTACTTATTGATTTCGCCTTCTTGTGTGTTTATTTCGTTTGTGTTACTTTGGTTGCTTGCATTGTTGTGTAGGTTCCTCTCATGCACTAATAGTGTATGAGAAGATCTAAGTGTACGAGGCATCTACCAAAGAGCTTCATGTCATCTCCACCTTGTTAGCTTATGAGGTTCCAAGTAGCAATTCTTCGAGCTTTGATAGGTGATGAGATCTAGGATCAAGACAGAATCGTGGGTATCACTTTCTGAAAAGAGTATTTCCACCCTACAAGCCTTGGGTATCAGGAAATCCCTTCCGAGGATAAGACCGTTTCCACTCAAGTTCTCAGGCTTTAGATACCAGAGTCAAGTTAGATTCGTAGTGGCTAGGATAGATATATGTTTTCTCCGTGTTTTCTACCACACTATTGCCTCCTTTATATAGGCAAAGGGGCCCAGGGACGAAAAGGTGTGAATGCCTTGCACCAAGAGGTGCGATCATCCCCAAGGATAGACTTGTAGGCAACAGCCATGAAGTCCCACGGGTTTTGTAGGGAAACCAACTCAGAATTAGTTTGAATCAAATGAAAGGGTGTGTGCCCATTCGTCCTAGGAGAGAGAGTTATCACTCCAACTACCTAGCTCCCTATCATCAGTCTAGCTCGGCTCAATACCACAGCTAGTGACACTATCATCCAGCTCAAGGTTGAACTAGACGAGCTTTTGTGTTAGTCCCTAGCTTCATCTACCTTACAGAGGAGCTGATGCCAGCTAGTTTCAGCTAGCTCCGAGCTAATGTGAGGTTTCCCGAGGACTCACGTATCCGTCTCAACTCCGGCATTACACCAAGGTCATGTCCATGGTGCGTATTTCCAACATTCCTCGATTAGTACAAAATACTTAGATCGAGATACCTTGTTGAAGTTCAACTTCGGTTTTGAACATACGATATTTCTCAAGGGCTTCATCCTTTGAATTCACCAAGTAAGTATAGCAATACCGAGAATAGTCATCAATGAAGTTGATGACATACTTCTTACCTCCGATGGTCGGAGTGCTATGCAAGTCACACAAATCGCTGTATATCAACTCAAGCATCACTAATTTTTGTTGGATACTAGTGAAAGGCGGACGAGTAATCTTAGTGAGCATACACGTTTTACATCGTTCAACATTGGCATCAAAAGAGAACAGAAGCCCTTCTTTCGACATACTATTAGACGTTTATAGTTAACGTGTCCTAACCGAGCATTCCATAAGGAGAAGTCAGAGGTACCAACCATGAAAGCATAATCATTAATAATAGTATTATTAATATTCAGCATAAACATGCCATTGTTATAGTGGCTGAAGCCTCCAACCACACCACTCTTAGATAATACAACTCTATCAGATTCGTACACTTGTTTGTAGCCATATCTATTAAGCATGCTACCCGACACTAAGTTCTTCCTAATCTTAGGGACATGAAGTACATCTCTAAGCTCTAGGAATTTTCCAGAACTACGCTCCAACACCATCAATCCACGTCCAACAATAGGGGTCGTTGACTCGTCGCCTATGTGAAGTAAAACATCGTCATCCGATGCCTCGTATGTTTTGAACCAGTGACGATCCTTGCATACATGTCTATTGGCACCCGAGTTAATCCACCATGCCACTTCATCATCCTGCACATAGAATGCTTCCGATATTAGTGAAACAGAATTCACATCAATATCTAAATCAAGGTTCAAGAACCGACCGTTAGAAGTGGAAGTCCCTTGATCTTTCGATCCAGGGTTCCGATGCTGTTTTTTGTCATGATTTTGACTCTTCTTGGTGGGACAGTCATGTTTGAAGTGACCCGCTTTCCCACACGTCCATCAAGAAACTTCCGTTTTCTTGTTATAGTCTCCTTTGGTGTTGTTCCAAGGGCGCTTATTGCCCTTCCGTCGAGCAAATGGCTCTCCTTCTTCTATCATATGAACAGATGAAGAATCCTTTGGTTTCCCACCTTCTTGCATCCATAGAGACTCATCTATCCGCAAGTGGCTTCCAAGTTGGATCAGGGACAATTCTTCCTTCCCATGCTTAAGCGTGTGCTTAAAGTCCTTCTATGAATAAGGAAGCTTGTCGATTATAAACAACACCGAGATGGCCTCGTCCATCTTCATATCATGTTGGGCAAACTGTCCCAAAATTCGAAGCATCTCATTGTATTGCTCCATGACCGGTCTGGTCTCGACCATTTTGTAATTTAGGAAATTACTAACCAGGAACTTTGTTCTTGAAGCATCCTCAGCCAAATACTTTGACTCCAGCGCATCCCACAACTCATCGGCCGATTCATAATTTTGATAGATATCAAATAATGAATCTGCCATGCAATTCAGAATATGGCCACGACATATGTGGTCGTCATTGTCCCAATTTTGTTGCTTCCATACTCTTTCCTCTTTCTCCTTCTCATCTGTCTCCGTCTCCTTCTCAAGCTCTGGAAGATAAGGTGTAGAGAGAACATACACGACCTTCAAAGTGGTGAGAAGGAAGTGCATCTTCTTCTGCCACCGACGGACATCCACACATTCAAACTTCTCAAGTTTTCCAACTGACATTGTCATTTCCTTGATGGCTGCAACCTTAGACATGGAAAATACTCTTTTCGAATGTTAGCTTATGAGGTTCCAAGTAGCAATGCTTCAAGCTTTGATAGGTGATTAGATCTAGGATCAAGATGGAGTCGTGGGTACCACTTTCCGAAAAGAGTATTTCCACCCTACAAGCCTTGGGTATCAAGAAATCCCTTCCGAGGATAAGACCGTCTCCACTCAAGTTTTTAGGCTTTAGATACTAGAGTCACTTTAAAATCGTAGGCTAGGATAGATATCTATTTTCTCTGTGTGTTCTGCCACACTACTGCCTCCTTTATATAGTTAAAGGGGTCAAAGGACCAAAAGGTGTGAATGCCTTGCACAAAGAGGTGGCATCATCCCCAATGATAGACTTGTAGGCAACTGCCATGAAGTCCCACGGGTTTTGGAGGGAAAACAACTCAGAAAGAGTTTGAATCAAACGAAAGGGTGTATGCCCATTTGTCCTAGGGGAGAGAGTTATCACTCCAACTACCTAGCTCCCTATCATCAGTCTAGCTCAGCTCAGTACCGCAGCTAGTGACACTATTATCCAGCTCATGGTTGAGCTGGACGAGCTTTAGTGTCAATCCATAGCTTCATCTAGCTCACAGAGGAGCTGATGCAAGCTAGTTTCAGCTAGCTCTGAGCTAAAGTGAGGTTTCTCAAGGACTCACGTATCCATCTCAACTTCGACATTACACCAAGGTCAAGTCCATGGTGCATATTTCCAACACACCTCGACCACCACCTAACATCACAACTTCTTCAACATCCCAAAAGAACTCATCAATTGATTCATCTTTGGAAGGAGAAGCCAAGGTATTGATTAATGTCTTTGAGATGGACAGAGAACCAAAAAGGGCTTTAGGGGATTACACTAAGCCAACTCTTGAAGGGACCACCTCGAGTGTGCTTCATGCCCCTATTAATAACCGGAACTTCAAGTTGAACTTCCAATACATTCAAATGGTGCAACAAAATGCATAACATGGTGACGACCACAATTGGCCAAGTAGCCATCTTTGAAGCTTTCTTGAGATCATGAATCTAATGAAGTTCAACAATGTGCCACAAGAAGCCATTCAACTTTGGCTCTTCCTTTTCTCACTATAAGGGAAGGCAAAGCAATGGCTCGAAAACTAACCAAACCATACCTTCCAAGGTTGGGATGGTCCAGCAAAGGCCTTCTTGGACGAATTCTTCCCGCCTTACCAGACGGATGAGATCCGAGGTAGAATCTCCAACTTTAACCAAATCAACGGGGAGCCGTTCTTTGAAGCTTGGGAGTGGTTCCATGCTCTTCTCTAGTCTTGCCCTCATCACAACATCAATGAGTGGCAACTTGTGGAGAACTTTACTACAGGACTCACTTATGATCACACCAAGATGATCAATCAAGCGGCGGGAGGAGGTTGTCTAGGAAATAAGGTACTAGAGATGCTAAGGCGGTGAGCCGGAATCCTTATGTTTCTACTCGCACTCAAGCTCTGAAGGTACTTAAGGAGATGTAGAGACATAAGGTGGAAGATCCAAACCAACTCGTTCACTTGATGCTATCACGGATGGATGGAATAGCAGCTCAAATCAAAGCACATGCTTTGGCTCAATCGGTGGTGAGACCAACCACTACTCCACCTCAAAAATAAGAGGTGCAAAAACCAAAGGTGAATCAACCGGGTGTGCAACCCTTTGATTGTGAATGTTGTGGGAACGAAGGGCATGACGCCCCTACTTGCCAATCCCTTGCTCCCAATTTTGCACTGGAGAAAGAGCACTTCATTGAAGAAGTTGATTATGTTCAAGGGAGCTTCAGTGGAGGAAACCAAAGATACAGTCAAAGGCAAGGAAATCAAGGTGGATATCGAAACTACCAACAAGGGCAAGGCCCTAATCAAGGAGGATGTCGCACCAACAACTTCAACGAAGGACAAAGGTCTCAAGGATACAATCAAGGTAATCAATGTTATCAAGGCAACACTTAAGGTTACAATCAAGGCCAAGGGTATAGAAACTATCATCAAGTACAAGGTTCAAACCAAAGGCAAGGGTACAACAACTACACCCAAAGGCAAAACTCTAATCAAGGCCAAGGAGGTCAAAGCTCCAATCATGGGTATACTCAAGGTAACCTAGTCAATGATCAATGTCATAATAAATCTCAAGGTTATACACAAGATCCCAATCAGGGCTTTAACCAAAATTAGAACAATCAAAGTAATCAAGGTAACTTTCAACTTAACAATGCTCCTCCTCCCGGATTTTCAAATCCGTCCCCTCTAGTCCAAGAGAACACCTACTCTAATGATAACTCATTGATAGTTCAAAGGATGGAGAACCAACCCAAGTTCTTCTAAGAGCACAACAAGGTGACTCAAGAGCAAAGAGAATTTTAAGACACCGACAATGCCTTAACTAAAGCTCAAATGGCGAATCTTAGGAATCAAGTTGGATACCTCACACAAGCTCTTTCAAGTTGGCAGCTGGGCACTCTGCCTAAGAATACTAAAACTAATCCAAGGAGCAAGGACACTTGTGGAGCAATCATAACTATGAGCGGGAAGCACCTACTGGACTCCACACCTAAGGTAACTAACCCTCTAATTAATGTGCCTAGAAAGCTTGTGAATGATGATGAAGTACTTGTGGAAAATGTTAGTGAGGAAGAATCATTTGATGATGAAGATGATGAATCAATGATCGAGGAAAGTGAGACGGTTCTGAATGCACCAGTTCCCGAGAGTCCGAAAGATAATGGGAATTCCAAAATTCCAATTGATGTTAACTCTGATAAGGCTACGAAGGGTTCAACCGAGGCAACTTCTACCTCAAAGCATCTGTTGGCTTTGTACAAGCCTAAGTTGCCTTACCCCAATCGCTTGGACAAAGACCTCCTTGAGAAGAGCTTCTAACAATTCGTACATTGACTTCAAGGGGTGAATTTAACAATATCGTGCACGGAAGCAATTTCCAAGATGCCAAAATACGCTAAGTTTCTCAAAGAGATCTTCACCAACAAAAGGCGTCTTACCGAAGCGTCCAACATCACCCTCAATGAGCAATGCTCTTCCATCCTCTCCATGGATCTTCCTCACAAACTCAAAGACCCAAGTAGTTTCTTTCTCCATTGCATGATAGGACAAGTTGCTATGCAAAGAGGTCTTGCGGATCTAGGTGCTAGTGTGAATGTCATGCCTTTATCTTTGTACAATATGTTAGACCTAGGCGAACTTAGCCCGGCTAAGGTTTGCATCCAATTATCGGATAAATCTATTAAGATGCCATGCAGAGTTATTGAGGATATGATTGTTAGAGTTGGAAAGTTTTTGTTCCCGGTGGATGTCCTTGTGATTGATACCAGAAGTGTCAATGTGTCGTTGATCCTTGGGAGACCCTTTCTAAACACGTCTAAGGCGGTAATAGAAGCATTTGAAGGGAAGCTCACCGTTTGAGTTGGGAAAGAGGAAGCCACATTCCAATTGATCCATGGTATGAAGTACTCAGATGATCGGGATGATGACAAGTTTGATGACTCGGTTCATATGGCTTCAGTTTGCACTATTAACGACTTTGTTTATAAAGATGCCTTGGATTCTTCCTTGAGAAATTTCATGCAACAAGAAGATGAGCTCTTTGCAACAAGGATCTTCATTAGAAGAGGCAAGTGTTGTTGCTTTTGAACCACCACATGCAAACATGAGAGCGGCTTGACAACCCACCGGAGCTTAATCTAAAGCCTCTATCGCCCATTTGGAGTATGCTTTCTTAGTAGAAGATGCGAAGGTCACGAGATCATTAAATCCAACCTCACTCCCGAGAAAAAGAGCGATTTCTTGGTCTACTCAACCAATATAAACAAGCAATAGCTTCGGGAATAAACGACATCAAAGGAATTAGGCCACGCTTTTCCACACACAAAATCTTGCTTGAAGAGAGCTACAAGCCGGCTGTGCAACCTCAAAGGCGACAAAATCCTCATTTGCAAGAAATTGTTTGGAAAGAGGTGAGGAAGCTCATGGATGCCAACATAATCTATGCTATCTCCGATAGCGAATGGGTGAGCCCGATCCATGTGGTGCTAAAGAAAGGAGGGACAACGGTTGTATAGAATGAAGAATAGGAGCTCATTTCAAATAGGACGATCACGAGATGATGAGTGTGCATTGAGTACCGAAGAAAATACCATTGTCACATGTCCATTTGGGACCTTTACATATAGGAGAATGCTATTTGGACTATGCAATGCTCCAGCTACCTTCTAAAGGTGCATGCTTTCCATCTTCGGCAACCTTGTGGAAGATATCATGGAGGAATTTATGGATGAATTTTTAATATATGGAAGTTCTTTTGATGCATGCTTGAACAGCTTGCAAAGGGTGCTCCAAAGGTGTGAAGAGACCAATTTGGTCTTGAATTGGGAGAAGTGCCACTTCATGGTGAAAGGAGTGGTACTTAGGCACAAGATCTCGGGAAAAGGTATTTACATGGACAAGGCTAAGCTTGATACCATCTCCAAGCTCCCGCCACCATCCTCTATCAAAGGAATTCAAAGCGTCATTGGGCATGGGGGATTCTATCGAAGGTTTATCAAAGACTTCACGAAGATCAAAACCCCCATGACTCGGCTCCTTGAGAAGGATGTCCCTTTTGACTTCTCTCAAGAGTGTTTGAAAGCATTCAAACTTTTCAAGGAGAAGATTACTAGAACACCGATTCTAGTAGCTCCGGATTGGAGTCTCCCTTTCGAGCTCATGTGCGATGCAAGTGACTATGCCGTTGGAGCACTATTGGGACAAAGAAATAAGAATTGATTCCATCCAATCTACTTCGCTAGCAAGACTCTTAATGATGCTCAACGAAACTACACCACTACGGAGAATGAGCTTCTTGCAGTAGTGTTCACCTTTGAAAAAGCCTGGTCCTACCTGGTCCTCTCTCGAACTAAGGTATTCACGGATCATGCTGTAATCAAGTATCTCATGTCGAAGGAGAATGCAAAGCCTTGGATGCTTTAATAGATACTCTTACTTCAAGAGTTTGACATCGCAATCGAAGACAAGAAAGGCTCGGAGAATGTTCCCGCCGATCACCTCTCTCGATTGGTTGAGAGCGAAATGAGGAACATGGTTGATGGATCTATCAATGATCTCTTCCCCGATGAGAAGCCCTTCTATATCATGGTGAAGGCAGTTGATGGATCGTGGTTCACGGACATTGCAAACTACCTCTCTTGCAATGCATTCCTGAAGGATCCTCCACAACAAGACCAAAGTCACATCAAGGACGACATCAACAACTACTTGTGGGATGACCCCTACTTGTTCCGCGTAGCTGCAGATAAGATCCAACGGAGATGCGCTCCCATGAGCGAAGCAAAGGATATCATCAAGTATTGTCATTCTGGATCAGTTGGAGGCCACCATGGAGCGGATTGCACCGCTCGCAAGGTATTCAACTCTCATTTCTTTTGGCCTTCGATATATAAAGACTCCTTCGATTATGTTAAATCTTGTGACAAGTGCCAACGAGCGGGAAAGATATCTCACGTTGATGAGATGCCCCAATAAAACTCAGTTGTGTATGAAACTTTTAACGTGCGGGGAATTGACTTCATGGGATAATTTTAACCATCACAAGGACACAAATACATCCTTGTGGCCGTGGAATATGTGTCTACGTGGCCAGAGGCCGTTTTCTTCCCACAACTGATACCCACGTTGTTGGAAAGTTTCTTGTTAAGCTCTTCCCCCGGTATGGTGCCCCTCGTATGATCATAATTGATCAGGGCACACACTTCCAAGGCCAATTTGATCGGGTTTGCCACTGATTCGGTGTGTCCCATTGAATGTCAATGGAAAACAACCCGAAAGGGAATGGCCAAGTGGAAGTGACTAAACGAGAGCTCAAACAATGTCCAAAATGGTCGCCCAACCTCGGATGGATTGGGCGACTAAGCTTGACGATGCTCTTTGGGCTTACCGAACAGTCTACAAAACACCTAGCGGTACTACGGCCTATAGGTTGGTTTTTGGTAAGGCATGCCACCTACCAATGGGTATCAAGCACCGAGCGTTTTGGGCCTTCAAAGAGCTTAACATGAATGGTAGTGTGGTAGGTGAAGAAAGGAAGTTTCAACTTTGAGAGCTAGAGGAGCTACTGTATGATGCATATGAAAGCTCGAAGCTTTACAAAGAGTGGACTAAGAAAGCTCCTGATGCTCGCCTCAACACTCTCAAGGAATTCAAGAAAGGAGACCAAGTCCTACTTTACAACTTGGGCCTCAAGTTCTTTTCCGGAAAATATGTCTCAAGGTGGTCTAGTCCCTTCATGGTAACAAAAATCCTTTGCTTTGGAGAGATTGAGGTAAAATCCATACCTCACCCCGATCCCTTTGATATGAATGGACACCACCTCAAGCATTACCGAATTGGTAACACCATAGGTTCCATTGACGAGGTGGTGTGTGAGCCAAGCTGATTCAATGCCATGATTAGTGTAGTTTAGGAGTACGAAAATTGAATAAAACTCACATGAATGTGTGTTTGTTGTGTTTTTTCTCTCTCGTGTCTTTGTGATGATTGAGTCAAGAGATTGAGTATTTGGAGAGTTGCATGATCCCCTAGTGATATGCTTAGGTCTGGTAGAAACTTTCATAGGAATAGGAGTTGAATCGATGTTGAGATAGGAAGTAAGTTGTGAGTGTTTGAAATAGGGGGTCTACTGGGAGGCCAAACACCGTGAAGCACCACACGCCATGTAAGTCTGTGAGCCGCACACCGTGTGGTATCACATGCGGTGTGGTTCTATTTGACACACGTCGTGTGGTACCACATGATTTACGTGTTGAGCCCTTGGATACCCCCAATTTGAAGCACTAACACTGTGTGATAGTTGTGTGACATCACACGCCGTATGCGATCCAACCGGACAATTTTCAACCAAACCGATCTGAACCATTTCCGAAACCGGGTCTTGACCAAATCGATTTCCGTTATTCGCTGTTAATTTTAGCGGTTGACAAGTTGTTGACCATTAACTTAATGATGATTCCTCCAACCGAGTCTAACCGACCGTTTTTTGTCCAACCAACCCTGCCTAGCCGGTTACACGGCGTGTGGGTTTTCCTTATCCACACGCCGTGTAGATCCCTTTTTGTTGTGCGATTTCCCCCCTTCTTCCCCGATTTTCCCCCTCTCTTCTCTCCCTTCCTCCGCGACTGCGCCTCCTTTCCCTCCTTCCTCCACCTCCACTAGAGTTTTTCACCTCCCTTGACCACCCTTCTTGCCTCCCTTTTCCTCGTCTCACCCTCCGCCACCCTCTCTGCTCACCACCACCCTCCAAATCCCCCAAACCTCCTTCCTCCACCCAACCCACAACCACCACCAAACTCCACTTCCACCACTGCCCTTCCTCTGCCTCTTCGCCCCCTGCCGCCGCTCCAGTCTTCCTCTGGCGATCATCGCCGACAATCTCTCTATCCAGCCTATACAAAGTACACCTCTCTCAATTTCAAAGCAAACCCAATTTAGGTCAGAATTTTGCACAATTTTGATTTTTTAATTTAAACCAAATTGATGTTGTTGTTGATTCAATTAAGATGTTTATTGATGTTAGTATGCATATATAGGGTAGATTGATGGATTTCAAGTGGATTTTGACTCCGATTTTGCAATATTGTGATTTTGGACAAAAATCGTGAATTCATGCTTGACTTTATGTTCAATTGAACCTAGACTGCATACTAGGGTTGTACATATCGAATTGATCGAGTTGTGCTCGAACTTGTGGTTTGTTGGATTGTTTCATATGGAATGCTTCTTAGTTTTAGGATGATTGGGTTGTGAAAAGCTTGATTTTTTATGTTGGTTGGATTAGTGCTATGTTGTGAAGGATAGGGATGATTGATTTGGTTCTTGAACTTGTTACCGTTCGGTCATGCTACCTCTATCTTAGGATGTTTACATACTTTCTATTTGCAAAGATATAAATCTTGTAAGTGTGGGGTGGTATCTCAATTGGTGGTTATATGTGAACAATTGATTATATCATTTGGTTTGTGGATTATATGTGGTGAAATTGTGATGATGAAAATGTTTGAACCATGGAATTGGTGGTTCTTCATGATTTTCCATAATTGATCAATTAGCTTTTCCATGATGATTCATGTGAAACTTGAATTTGATGAACCTTGAATTATTGTAATTACATCATTGTCGCTTAATATGTGTTGAACCTAGGATGTTGCTAGGTGATTTGTGATGCTTATAATTGATGATTTGATTTATGAATTTACATCATTGCCTAATTTTGCTCAAGAATTGACAAACCCATTGCTCTTGAATTATGCTTGTTGCTATTTGGTATGGTTTGTGACTCAAATAGGCTTGTTGCATGCTACTAGTCTAATTTATGCTTTCATGATAGAACTTGGATGTTGCATTGTCCTTTCTTTGATACTTTGCTCATATTTGTCATGAATTGGACTTAGTACACTTTGTGATGAACTGTTGTGGTAATTGATGCTAACTTGTGAACTTAGGATTTCCTTTGGGTTGGATGGCTAGCTAGTTACTTATATGATTGACTATAACGCTTCTCACTGGATTTGTCTCATTTTTTTTGCATCTTACCTTATTCCATGACTACTTGTGAGCTTTGTTGATGATGTGTGCTTAAGTAGGATGATTGGTTGTTATGCTCTTGGTGTTATGTTTTAGGATGCTCATATTTGTTGACTATTTTAGGATGGCTCCTAAAGGCAAGACTAACAAGGGTAACAAAAGGACTACGGGAAATGATGGATCTTCTTCCTTAGGGCAAGTAACTCGAGGTGCTCATTTTCCTGCAGCTCTACCTCAGCAGTACCACATATTTGAGGTTCCCGATGAGCCCGCTGATCCGTACGCCCACTCGGCTAGCGCTGCTCCTCCCTCTCTACGACTTCCGGAGGAAGTCTTCAACTTCCAGGTTGGGGTAATGCTAGGGCTCCATTCAGATGAGGACATGAATGATGGTGAGCTGGCTGGTCTTGCCACGGTTTCAGGACCCCCCTCCATAATGTTCAGGGTTTTTGGCGTAGTACTGCCAAAGGCGCGCCGTCGTTTGCAGCTAGGATCTCCAAGGCGATGCGGATCCACAAGCCGATGCTTCACCTCATCCACCTCTTTACTCGCCATGGTATCTCGCATCATTCTTGTACCAACTATCCTGGTGGGATCACTAACGGGATATGTACATCTTCTACTGCTTGGAGATGAGGATCGACATGCATTTTGGAGACTTGGTACTCACTCTCTTCAAGCAATTGAAGAGCTACTCCTTGCATACTGTACTATTTAGAGGAGGGTTTGTCAGTTTTCTTCTCCGCAACACTAAAGTGTTGGACATCTTGGAGATTCCTCCAGTGAAGAACTCCTTACAACTTCTACTCGTATGAGCTGCTAAGGCATGGAGTCCAGGACTTACTTGCGGATGAGGTTGACACCTCAGCTTCTGCTTAGGGATCCGACACTCCAGCTTCTGAGTTGTCCTCTCTCTAGGCTGCCATGGAGCATCTTGTTGTCCAGCAGCAGAGTTCAAATGAGAGAGCTCAGTATGAGGCACAGATGGATGCAGAGATCAAAAGATCACAACTTGAGAAGTTGGGATACATCAGACAGGACCTGAGTAGGTTTCAGAGCGACTTTGATGCATTCAGAGGGGAGACGACAGTGCTTTCCAAAGAGTTCAGACCGTTCAGACCGAGACGCACGGGTGCAGCAGACTTAGGACGGACATCCGTGCCATATGGCCCACTATTAGGATGCGTACTCCGGGTTTCTGAACATGATTCCCAATAACCTGCCCCCACCTCAGCACCACTTTTAGGATGCCTAAGATGCATACCCAGATACTACCTCCACCAGAGCGAGGAGGTCAGCTACTATGGGTACTATCCCCACTTTCCGCCATACCAGCTACCACAACCTCCATCACTGTTCTAGTGATGTTTGTTTGTCTCTCTTTCACTTAGACTTGATTATCTATTTGTGTTTTCTTTGTTTCTTTTTTCTCAAACTAGACTTGTGTTGTGTTGTGCTGTAGTTTGGGATTCTTTATTTTTTCGAATGCATGTTTCGAAATTGTGGACTCCTTTGCTATTATTGTGTACTATATTATGTGTTTCTTTTTTTATTGGTCTTTGATCATGACTGCAGGTGCTTGATCCTGAAGTCCCAAGGTTGGTCATGCATGATGATACGTAGTGGGGGGTCAGCGATAAGTACTGAGTAACTAAGCATGAACGTGAAGAACTGAACTCCACTATACTGTGAGCATGTGGTTCTATATGCATCATCCCAACGTCAGCACCCCTAGCTATAAAGCGGATAGCCTCATGGTGGATAAGACCATCAAATTACCCTGTAACACCGTGAGAGCAGCTCAAGGCTTGCTCATCACGTCTGTCTGAACTCTGACTGTACCCTGGGGGATCGCGCAATCCATGGGGTGGGTGATCAACGTATAACGGGAGCTAATCTATCTAGTCTCGATTCTTACCCTAATCATGAATTGTGAACACATACACCGTTCCTCGATGTGAGCTTATGCTTGAAATTAACTACTATGTTGTGCAGTAGATTGCACGCTACTACATAGCCTAAAATACTCAACTGCATAACATAATTACTTGTACAGTAGTTTGCACACTACTGTACAGTTCTGAAAATCCAAGCAAGGAGTCCTAACAACTAATCACAATTCTCCGCATAAAGAAGAAAAGTACTCCTATCCCCTACCTCTGAAAGCTTTCTTCTGAATAGTCTTATATGAAGCCGTCTCTCTAGAGTTTGATTGCCTGTTCCGTATGACCTGAAGAGATCAATCGTAGGATTGAAATCCCAAAATTCAAAATGCAAACCTGTTAGGAGTTTCCTACGTAGGATTCAAAACAAAGGATTGAGGAAGGAGGAAGAATGTATATTACATTCTGAAGCTCCCTCGACAATCTCTAAGCCAGCTCCTACTGATATGGGATCAATCAGCAAGTACCTCTCCTCTGCTTGGAACCAATTGCCGCTCATTAGTGATTGGAAACAGATTAGGTTTCTGTAATTCTGAACTTTTGGAATCGCTGCTGTGTTTTTATAACCTGTTCACCACACCCGTGGCCTACTGACCAACACGCTCGTGGTGACATGGCAAGCACGCTCGTGGCTTACTGATGGTCACGACCATGACCCTCCAGTCAGCCACAAACGTGACTATCACTGACCATGGTCATGATCTATCTGATGATCACGCCCATGACAGACTGCCAGTCACGCCCGTGACTATCCATCTGACAGCGATTCACGAAGACTCACAGAAACAGGAATTCAACCTCGAGTCTGACATTAACCCGAAATCGGGGTGTCACATTAACCCTCATCTGAGAGCGAATAGACTAGTCCATCGTGAGTGCAATTCTTGCTTGATTTATCACCGTACAGGTTTTAGATCTTGAACTCAAGACAGCGAACTGGAATACTAGGATAATAGTAGGTTAACGAACCTGAAAGGGCGTGATCTATGTAGACAAGTATTGCAATAGTGAATTTTTTACAGTTTGTTTTGCATAAATTGAGTGAATTCGATATCGTTTGTTTGTGTGGATAGTTTGGGGGATTCGAAATCTAAGAAATTTTATCAATTAGTGTTTCTCCACCATTATTCATGCAGTCTTGCAACCTTTGTTTTCTCAGTCATTCATATATTTAGTTTTCAGGTACCCAAACTTGGTTTGGCCGGGTCGGACCAGATTAAAACACGGTCGAACCTGATATTATTCGCAACCCTAATCTAGACTGCTTACAGTGATCTGCAATTTGTCAACCTTGGTGAATTGTTGTGCACATCAATTTAATGATTTTGGAGTTCTATGTATAACTGGTTTACTTTGATTTTTATGGATATTGCATATTTTGTTGATGCTCCATATTATTCGTTAGCTCATGAGAGGTTTTTGTAGAATGCGATTATTAGATTTGCTTGAGGATAAGCAAACATTTAAGTATGGGTGATTTGATGAGCTCGATTATTAGCACAATTATTCCCGCTTTAATTGACAATTTTGGATGTTTGAATGCCTTAACATGTTCGAATTCATGAAGTTTGAAGCATATAAGGTTCCCCTTGGTTCCTTGGGCCATATCACATGTTTTGTATCTTTTTGGTACATTTAAGGTGTCATGTGACATCTCGGGATCGATCAAGGCATGTCGGGGAGGCCGGAACAGCTCTGTACGTTCGACTTGGTCAGAAAACGTTGCAATTTCATATTTTAAACATATCTCCTAACTCATAAGTCGAATTTTAAACGTATTTTCTACAAATTTTGAGTTTAGAGATCTCTGTAAATTACACCAAAATTGTGCCATAAATAGACAAAAAGTGCACAGCGCACTTTTGGTCCGTATACGGCGCACTTTTTGTATTCGGCATGCAAAAGGAAACGACCCTATAAAAACCCCCGAGACCCCTATGGACGAGATATACTTAAATTCCACTTTATTATGGACATATTTTGGAGCTTTTAGAGAGAGAAAGGGTTCCAAAGATCGATTGAAGTGAGAGTACATCAACGATTGGAGACGGATTGAAGATCGGCGACAAGACGGAGATTTTGTGACGAAACATGTTTTCTTCCCAAGTTATTTTCCTTTCTTCTTCCCTTCTTGTTTCCTAAACCATGAGTAGGTAAACCTTTTCTTTTGTTTGGATAAGAGGAAGCTTTAGTTTAGGTTTTGTACAGATGATGGGGTTTTAACCCTTTGATTTGTTAGTGAGGTTATTTATTCTTATGATCTGTTCTTGCTAAACCTAATTTGTGATTCAATTTCATTTGATTACCTTAATTGGATCATCGTCATTGAATTGTGGGTCCGAGAGGAACATAGATTGATAGGTCTCTTAGAAAAGACTCTAGATTATTCGTTAGCTCATAAGAGGAACAAATCGTTTAGGATTTTTTTATTATTATCGTTGTGGCATTTCACCGAACACCTTAAGTGCATTTTGCTTGAGTGTAGATTAGCTCAAGAGAGGAGTCTACCGTCGAGTAGAATAGAGCCTTAGAGGTGCGAGAGAGATCTAAGACTATCCTAGGAAATCACCAAGCCATTATAGCCTGAATAATTGAGATAGCATATCGTCCATCCATGCATTGCTAGGTTTAGTGGATTCGAATCCGAACAACCTTTATTCCCATATTTGAAACTTAATCTCTTATATTTGCGTACATTTTATATGCATTCTTAGTTTATAATTGGATACTATCAATCAAACAAACAACATTCACTGTTACTTGGTTTAGTTTTTAATCAATTTAAGTAATAGTTTTCGAAAGACCCTAGGGAAATACATTTCCATTGGAGCAATCTAGTTGGTATTTGATTAGCGGGGTAAAACCCGCTCCTCATGAGGCTGCCCAGATTCCGGCGGCCATGCCCCTCATGCACTACCTTGAAAGCTCCTATGATTTGTCCGTTTTAATTCCCGATCACCCGGATCATCGTTTGGCTACAAAACAACCCAATCCCAACTTAGTGATTTGGCATCGTCAATCACCTTCTTCATTCTCTCTCCGGTGGCCAGCAATCTACCGTAATGCTGATCGCGATCCTCATCATCCAGATTTGGGAGAAGATAACTTCAGCGTCAATTAGGTTTTTGGATTTCTCTTCTCTGCCAAAAAAATCCTAACAACCATATATTATTAACCTATCACGCATGTGGCAACCTTCTCACTACGCCCGTGGCCTTGTTACCACCAAGCTCGTGGCGTCCTTATCATCACGTGTGTGGTAACTCCCACCGTTCCCACAGTAAACAACCTGTCATGTCCACAGTCAGCATCCTACCATGCCCACGGTCAACATCCCCTCGTGCCCATGGTCAATATCCTGAAATTAATTAGATTAATTCGGTTATAACTCTCGAATTCTACTCAACGAGTAAGATTTAAATCAAACCAAAATTTGAACAGTTAACCAAAATTGGGGTGTCATAATAGAAGCCTGCAATCCAGCTCCCCATATCACCATGAAGCACACCGCCATAACCTATCGAATCCAGCTTCAAAATACCGCTACCATCGGCATTAACTTTCACCCACCCTAAGCTTGGTTTATGCAAACCCACAAGACGAACTATCTTAGGCACACTCAAAGTAGGGACCTAAATTCTTTTCATTTCTTCGACAAAAGTTATGATCCTTTGTTAGAGCACAAGGGAAGGTCAATGATCTTGCTCGTGAATGAACTAATTCCTTTTCTTCCAACCATACCAAAGCATCACTACAAACCATCGCCATTTGAACTCCATACATGGAGTATTCCCCCTCACTTGGATGTTATACATTAGCCATTCTGATAAGTCAAGGAAAAAAAACTGATCGAGACTCTCCGACAAGATATGGAGTCACATCCTTCGACTCATAAAGGGCTTCGATACGATTTTGGGACCTGTTTGGAAGTTGACCAAACCGAGTAGAGTCTTCATATGTAAGTCCAAAAAATCAAGAAGAGAGAAGAGAGACCTCTCATTCCATCTTTCACCACCCTTTTAGGTGAGATTTTTCTCTCAACTTCCCCCTCTCCAAGAACCCTATATGAGTATATTAAAGAGCAATTAAAGACCTTGGAGCTAGCTTGGGTTGGGTGGAGCTTGGAGTCAAGATTGAGGATCAAGGAAGAATCACCTTCAAGCCTTCTACCTAGATGTCAAGAATGGTGTTTGGAACCTCTCTTTCTACTTTTGAGTTTTTCCATCGTAGGCTAGTTTTTGCTCTTGCTAGACTAGATAATCCCCTCACTATCAGGAGTTGGACAAGTTTGGATGATGTTTGGTATAAAATTTGTTATTTGATGTATGTGCTTGAGTCCTTTGAATGTTATGGCTTTCAATAGAATGAATGTAGGGAGATTGATGCATCACCATGCTTGATTGACCTAGGGTAGCATCTTTGATTGAGTAATTGGTAGTACAGGAGGACATTCCATACCCAATTCATCCATCTTCAGTGTAGTTTTCATTGGGGCATTTCATCGAGCACTTGGCGTGAATTTCGAAACTTACTTAGTCGACCAAACTAGGTAGAGTTAGAGTTTTTAGGTGTTTGTGTGATGACATTTGCTTCCTACCTAGGTATTTTCTGACTCCCATTGCATTCTACATCATCGTATCATTCCACTTGAGCTTCAATTATGAACTTTTGGCTTATGCATTGTTTGTGACCGCATCATGTCATATGAGTAATTAGTAGTGAATTAGGTGTGACCATGCATCTTCACTTAGGTGAAAGATTAAGAATACATGGAAACTTGAATACCAAATGAGTACAATCAAGTCCAACTTCTCTTGTTCGATGGTTTGAGCATCGACTAAGTCTCGAAACCTTGTAACATCTCATATTGATTGTTGACCAATGCATTTCTCTTGCTCATCTAGTTAGTGTAGGTAGTTTGTAGTTTCTTTGTAGTGATAGTTTATCTCCCCTATTTGAGGAACTAGACTGTGAAACCTAGGCTGAGTAAAGTCTAATGAAGGGACCTCGAGTGCAAACTGACCCTGATACTTCTCGGGATTCATTTGGTGTTCTCTCTTACGGGGGACTCATCAAATTGGCATCGTTGTCGGGGATTGTTCACTGCTTTGAAAGACTTACCAGGATTGCCGCTTTAAGCATTTTCTCCATGTATAGTTTACGTCATTTTTTTCACCCGCTTGATTTACTTGGGTTGTTAGTGTTTCAGTTCATATGAAAGGATATAGTTGGAATGTAGAGTGGTAAGGTCCCTATGTGCAAGTTATAGAGATGAAGGTTGGAGCTTTTATCCTAGTCCACCAATAATATGAGCATCAAGGTCCATGAAGCTACTACCAACCTAGCTATGGAGGTGAACAAAAATAATAGGGGAACTTTGGGAAAGAAGCAATGCCAAGTTGGGAAGTACACCAATCTCCAACACCTATTTACCAAGACTCACCTTCAACCTACTTTGACTAAGGCTATAATGAAGATCATCCACCTTTTGAAGATGAATGGTTAAGACCCGATTATTCATATCAATCCCTCCTTTCGTGTATGAGCAAATCCTTATGCATCTAGAGAAGACTCAATGCATAATTGAGGAATTAGAGGAAAAGTATCACCGTTTCACACAACTTGTGGATGAACTTCCACCCCTACCGCAAATGGAGGAGGTTGAGAGGGATTATCATAATTTGTGTGTGACATCCAAAGCAATGGATGAAGAAGTCGAAGCTATGAAACCCCACCCTTGGAGTCCCGGTCAAACAACTGGTTCAACCAAGGAATCCTACTCGGGTTCCAACCTGAACCAACCTCTACTCTCAACTACTAATAAATGTGTAAAACAAGCATTGAAAGCTGAACTAAAATACTTAAAACAAAAATGTCCATGAGGATCTCGGATCCCAAATCACAACACCACAAAAAGGAGATATAACTCCGGAACTGAAAATACATCAATACGATATCATCCGATATCAAATCTCCGACCAGCTCTCTCCCCATCATCAGCTCCAATACCTGTGATTGAGCACACATATACACTAGGGAAAACAAAATCTAATAGAGCCAGTGATAAACACTGAGTGGCTATCAAGACTCGCATAAAACTGAGACTAAATTGGACCGATCAACTCTAGCTTCTCTCCTTGATCGATCTCCTTCATCTCATGGGAGAGAAGAACCGTCCAAATTTTTTTATGTTTCTATGTTTCGGAGTTGCAGGTTGTGACTCCGCTTTGATATTAAGTCCACCACTCCCATGACCGACTTACTACAACGTCCGTGACTGCCTGATCACCATGCATGTGACCAACTCATGGTCACACTCGTGACTGACTACTGACCACCACCGTGGTCGCCCACCTATTCGACCAAAACTCGACGAATTCAAACCAAAATTCGAACAAAAAATTAGGGTGTCACAGAAGAACCTCCAATCACCAAAGATCAACCAACGGAACATTATGACAAAGTAGAGGAGTTCCAAGAGGAGGAAGCTTCCTCCTATGAAGACCACCTATTTAAATGATATTTGGGATTAGAGATATACACACAAGTCGGTGGAAAAAAGGTGAATCAACAATCTACCTTTTAGACTTCTTAATCCCAAAGGACAGTTACACGAAACATGATGGTGTGGGAGAGGAGTTAGAAAGGAAGAAGTCTCTTTCCTTGAAGATCACCTACTTCGATTGTTTCTGGGATTGGAAGTGTATGGAAGATGGTGTGAAAAATAAGTGGAGGCATCAACCTTCCTTGAAGACAAGCTATGTCTCTTTGATGTTGGGGGGGGGGGGTGGGGGGTAGAAGAGTCTAAAAGAAAGGATGATGGAGAGTTGAAGGTAGAAGCACATGAAGATATGGGGCCTCCCAAATTTGACGTTGCACCTCCCATTGAGCAACCCATGATTATGGCATTGTTCTTGAGTCGTGATTCCTATAAGATCAAACGAGACCCTTCTAGACTCGTGTTTGGTTTTGAAGAACTTATGTGAGGAAACGCAAAATGAGTACTCCCAAAGGTGCTCCAGAACAACCTCTTCCATCTCGGGAGCATGCTTGGACGACCTCAGCTACCAATAGCTTGGGGAGCATCATAGAGCTTAGTGTTCACTCACCATTCTTCCTCTATTCTCCTTAAGCATACACACACATGGAGGAGGCTTCCACATAGAAAGATTTGGCTCTCAACACCACTTCAGCTCCTCCATACCTCTCTAAGGGTGCTACTTGGCATTCAACTCCAATCCTTGAAGAAGCTAATGGAATTCAAGGAGTTTCTAATTGGGAAGCCTAATCCAGGTATTGTCTAGCTCAAAGACGAAAGAGAAAGAGCACACTCCGTGCGTATCCTAGCTTTTAATTTTGAAGAATAAAACTTTGCATTTTTATTTGTGTGTTTATCATTTTTTGTGTGTTTATGTCGGTTTTTTTGTTTTATGTCGTTTTGTTTTGTTTTGTTTTAATTGTTCGAGTTGAGGGAGAGACATTTTCAAGGGTTGCATGCTTTATCGATGATAGAGGATGCATGATAGGAAGTCTCGGTTTGAATTGGAGTCTAGTTAATGTCAGATTGAATGTCGAATGATGCTTGCACTGATTGAAAATACTAAAAAAGTGTTGGCTGCATTAGAGGAGGGAGACGACGTGCCGTCTCACACGGCGTCCCGTCGGAGATCTCCGTAGGAGAAGCCGTTAGATGGATCACACAGCTTGTGGTAAAACACGTTGTGTCCATCAGATTCATCTAACGGCTTGTGGCTTCACACAGTTTTCCATTTTGGTCCCTGTAAATCTACGATTTTAAGTCTAATGGCATGTGGTTGTAGTGTGACCTTAAACTGAAAAGGTTTTCAACTGAACCAAACTGAACCACAACCGAACCGAACCGAACCAACCAAGACCTTTAGTTGACCGCTAGTCATTCATTGACCGTCTGTTTTCCTTTGACCACCATTGACCAAATCGGTTCAGACAAGACGAACCGGATTGATTTTGAACCGAGTTTCACTTGAACCAAAGCGAACTTGACCCGTTGACTCCCATTGACCAACGTTACCTGGTCGTTGACTGGGTGACCATCCATTGACCGAAATTTGACCCTCCGTTGACCGGACGTTGACTCTCCATCGACCGGACGTTGACTCTCTGTCAACCGGTAGCCTTGTACGAAGAAACACCGCGTTTCGGTATTGTGACTATGCTAATTGCTTCTAATGCTTGAATTTTGATAATGCCACTACTTTTGATTGTCCATATATGCTCATTGTGTTTGTTAATGATTCTCAAAGAATGATGCATACTACTAGTCCATTGAGCTCACCATTTTATTACACTTGAATGATGCACGTTTGATTCTTTAATGTTTTGCATACACATGCCATGCTCGTTCTTGGTTTTTGGACTTGGTACACATTTGTGATGCTTTCTTGTGGCAATTGGTGTTGAATTGTGAATCATAGAGTAGGTGGTCCCCAGTTGTCGCACCATAGAGTAGGTGACCAAGGGATTGGCAGGCCAACCTCTGTGAGAAGTGACTGAAGCCATATACGTCAATGTCACCGAGAGTTATTTCAAACCACCCACGATTTGTCGGTATACAGTGGGGTCGGGAAAAATGGCGTTATTAGTCGACTGTCGGCTGGAAGATGATGGAGTGCTAACAGGTTTAGCTGTAGCCATGCCTTCCTGGTTTAGTACATCGGTTATGTATTTATTTTTTCAAAGATGGAGGCCCGATGTCGTGCGTTGTACTTCAACGCCAAGAAACTAGTGTAGATTCCCAAGATCTTTGACAATGAACTTGGTGGTGAGGTAGAAGATTGTCTCTATAATAGTTGTACTAGAAGATCCCGTTATAATAATATCATCAATATATACTATGATGAACATGGTGATACTGTTGTTGTGATAGTAAAAGAGGGAGTGGTTGGTTTTGGAACCCTGGAAGCCGTATGCGTTGAGAGTGGAGTGCAGAGATGAGAACCAATGTTGTGGCACCTGGCGTAAACCGTATAGTGATTTCTTGAGAAGACAAATGTGATCAGGATATTGAGGATGAGAGAAGCCCAATGGTTTCCCCATGTAAACGGTTTCATTTAGAGTTCCGTGTAAGAAGGCATTAGAGACGTCCGGTTGCTTGATCGACCAGCCTTTGGTAACTGCAACTGATAGAATCAAACAAACACAAGCAGGTTTGATAACTAGACTGAAAGTGTCGTAGAAATCTACCCCTTCAATCTGATGGAAGCCTATAGCCACAAGACGTGCTTTGTAGCGAGCTATGCTGTTGTATGGGTTGCGTTTGATACGAAAACCCCATTTTTGCTAAGGACGGTTTGATGCAGTGGTCATGGTACTAGGCTCCATGTTAAGTTTTGAAGGAGAGCAGTGAATTTAGAGGATATGGCCGCACACCATTGAGGGTGCTTGTTTGCCGTAGTGAAGCACATGGGCTCTACATGAGTGCAGTCTGTAACATTTTCTTGATACATTTTGGGATTCAAGTGTCCAGTTTTACATGCTGAGATCGTTCTACTTGTGGTAATCCAAACCCCTGATGAAGGTCCAAAATCTAGTATGCACATCCATGTCATAATGAGGACATGAGCGAAGAAGACTCTAGAATATATGCCAAGCATCATAGAATGTCTCGTTGGAAGGACTCTTAAACTGTGAAATCCTAGCCTTTAATGCCTCAGTTCTGGATGGAGAGAAGAATTCCTCCAAGAACTTCGTCACTAATCCATCCCAAGTAGCGCTCATACAACCACTCTTGCGCTTCTCCTTTGAGAGAAAATGGGAACAGACTGAGTTTAAGATCGTCGACGTGGACTCCTCTTGCCTTGTTTGTCTCAGCTAGATGCACAAAATCCCTAAGATGAGCATTGGGGTCTTCTTCTGGTCCTCCCGCAAATGCCCTTGATTGGATGAGATTAATCAGGGGTACTGGAGTTTGGTAGGCTTGATCTCCCCTGATGGGACACAGAATACTCAAAGCAGCCCCTCCGAGAGTAGGTCGGCCATAGTCTCTCAATGGCCTCTCCTGAGGAATGAGTGGGATGTGCGCGTTATGCCCTCCACCATTGTGATTATGGTGGTTGTTGAGATGGTGATTGTGATTACCGTTGTGATTATGGTTGTCGTTGTTGTTGTCCCCTTCTTCATTAATGTGGAATTCATCCATCTTGACCTCCTCTTCTGTCTTGTCTGGGTGTAAACCTGGAGGAGGGTGATCGAGAGCAGCTTCTAATACTAACTTCTTGCGAGGTTTGGGACCTAGGTGAGTGTATGAAGTTGTCCCTTTGTTAGCTAGACGTTTACTCTTCCGGAGAGATGTTGAGTCCCCAATTTTGCCTGCACAACAGGAAACAACAAAACCGCGTAATATGAAAATGCGGAAGATGAAGTAATGATATTATGGATGAGGGAATAGTTATCAATGAAAATTTTCCTAAAAATAGAAATGTTCCCCGGCAACGGCACCAATTTGATGAACAGATTTTACCCCGCTTTCAAATACCCACTAGATTGCTCTAGTGGGATCGTAATTCTCCCTAGGGTCTTTCTATTCTTATTACTCAAGTTGACAATCAAACTAAACCAAGTGACAGATTAAAATTGTTTTTGGATTGTTTTAAGTAATCGATTAACAACTAAGCATGTAATTAAAAGTTAAACGAATTCGAGAGATTAAGTTTCAGATAGGAATGGAGGTTGCTCGGATTCCAATCCGCTAAAGCTAGCAATGTACGAATGAATGATTAATTATCTCGATTATTCAGGTTATAACGGCTCGACAATTTCCTAATGTAGTCTTAGATCACTCTCGCGCCTCTAAGGATCTATTTCGTCTAACTATAGATTCCTCTCTCGAGCTAATCTACACCTAAACAAAACGCATTAATCGAGTTCAATGAAATGCCACAACGATAAACGTACAAAGAGCCTAAACGATTCGCTCCTCTCTCGAGCTAACGAATAATCTAGGGTTCTTCCTAAGCGACCTATCAACCTATGTTCCTCTCGGACCCACAAATCAATGTCGATGACTCAATCAAGACGGCCAGACAAAATTGAATCCGTAAATTAGATTTTAGGAAGAACGCATCATAAGTCTGAATAAACCTCAATAACAAATTAAATCATCCATACAAAGCTTAGCTAAAGCTTCATCTCATCCGAACAACACAGAAAGTTTAGCTACTCATGGTTCGGGAAGTAAGAAAGGAAAAAGAAATGAGAACAACCCGGAAAGATAACATGATCCGTCGAGAATTCCCAATCATGTCGCCGATCTTCGCTCTGTTTCCAATTGATGATAACCTTTCACTCCAATCGGTCTCCGGCACTCTTTCTCTCTCTAAAAGCTCTAAAATATGTGTCGAAATAATGATGTCCCGTCCAAAGGGTTGCTAGGGCTTTTATAGGCTTCTCGTCCCAATCCAAGAGGAAAAAGGATTAAAAATCCGTCTGGCGTGGAACACGCCCTGGGACACGCCGTGCTCTTGGCCGTGTTCAGCCCTTGTAACTTTTAGCCCATTTTTTCATCATCAGGACACGCCGTGTTCCAGAGAACACGCCTTGGGACACACCATGTTCTACGCCGTGTTCCTCCCCTGTAAGTTTTTCGCCCTTTTTCACACCCGGAACACGCCGTGTTCCTGTCCAGCTGCTCTTAATCAGTCCGTTTCCGCTCCCGCTTATCCTCAAACACCTTGTATTGCCTGAAAATGTATCAAAAACACACCGAACACGTAATACGGCCCCAAGGGGCAAGAGAACGAACATGTGCTAGAGATCTAGGGTTTAAACACTTTTCGACACACAAAAGGCTCATTTTACAATAAAAAAGGTGTGTCGAATATGCAACACATCAGTGAGTTGTAAATTTGCTTAAGAAAAACATGTTCAAGTGTGGGGAGGATTTGATAGCACTTCATATTGTTTGAGATTCAACCCCATCTTGACATGTTTTCGACTCGGTTCGGCTGATTCTTGACCTTTTGAGATGTGATTGGTGAATGAAAACAAGGATTTTGTGTTATGTTCTCTCGAATGGAGCATTTTGGTCCGTTCGACTTGTTTTTTCATGTGTTGTTGAGATTTTAGATATCTGTTGGATAAAAGGCTTTTATACCACGTCAATGAGATGAATCGGAAGTCAAATGGAGGTCGGATGACCAAGATACAAGAAAAATTTACGATTTTGGGACCTATTTGGAAGATAACCAAATGAGTATGGTCTTCATATATAAGTCCAAAATCAAGGAGAGAGAAGAGAGGCCCCTCATTCTATCTTTCACCACCCTTTTGGGTGAGATGTTTCTCTCAATTTCCCCTTTCCAATAATCCTAAATGAGTAGATTGAGGAGCAATTGAAGGCCTTGGAGCTAGTTTGGATTGGGTGGAGGTTGGAGTCAAGATTGAGGATCAAGAAAGCATCACCTTCAAGTCTTCTACCTAAATGCCAACAGTGGTGTTTGTAGCTTTCTTTTTCCTTTGAGTTTTGCTATGATAAGCTAGTTTGTGTTGTTTATAGACTAGAGATGATGTTAATTCAAGGATAAACCCCTCACTTTGTGGGATTGGACAAGTTTGGATGATGTTTGGTATAAAAGTTTTTCTTGGATGCTTGTGCTTGAGTCCTTTGAATGTTATGGCTTTCAATAGGATGAATGTAGGGAGACTGATGCATGACCATGCTTGATTGAACTAGGGTAGCATCTTTGATTAAGTAATTGGTAGTATAGGAGGACATTCCATACCCATTTCATCCATCTTTAGTGTAGTTTTCATTGGGGCATTTCATCGAGCGCTTGGCCTTATTTTGTAAGACCTTCTGTTGGATTCCATCATGTGCCTGGAGGGGAATTGAGTCATAAACCGTGTCCATTGTGTCCAACTTTACTAATGAATGGGATTTGAGAATCCTAACACATGAACTCTAGCAACTCTTGTCTCATTGTTTGATCTTGATACTCCCTGGAAATCATATTGTTAGCTTGAACCATGAACCGAGTTGTTGAGTAGAAGATTGTGAACATACCTTATGGAATACAAAACTTATTGATTAGGATTTGGGTTTCATACCCCATTCTCTAGCCTGATAATTGTCGTTAGCAGTGGAACACCAATATCGCCTGTCATTACGATCTCCAAAACGATAAAAAGGAAAGGCGAGGAGTTCGGCATGTACCTCAACGGGAAAAAGCTCTCAAATGAAAGGGACGTTCCACTCTCGATTGTCCACAATCAGATCTGCCACCTTCAAATCGGCATGAGACGCTACAGCTTTGGGAAAAGAGTCAATCAAGGGTTCGTCTGCAACCATCTATCTTTCCAAACATCAATACCACACCCATTACCAACTCTCTATTTAAAGATGTTAGAAATGGAAGCATACGAACGACAAATACCCTTCCAAGTTGCCGACTGGGGAGACGTTTTGTTCAACCAAAAAGAACCATGTTTCGTATGGAAAATTTTGGACCTCCACAGTCACCAGAGACAATTTTCCAAATCGCCTTCTCGAGGAGAGCAATATTATTGATGCAAGTGTCCCGGATAGCCAAACCCCCTCAATTTTTGGTTTCAAAACCTCTAACCAGCTCACTAGGGACATTTTTCTTTTCTCCTCAACTCCTCCACAAAGAAAGTGATGAAAAAGTCTATCCAGCTTGTAACATACCGAGCTCAGGACCCAATCAGATTGCATGAGGTATGCTCGAGTCACTATAAGGGTCGAGTGTATAAGCGTTCCACTGCCTGAGGCAGAGAGGAGCTTCGACTTCCATCCAACATGTTTTTATTTAATCTTATCTACCATCTTGAAATACGTTTCTCTTGACACCCGGTTGTGAATCAAAAAGACTCCCAAATACTTTCCAAAATGTTGTGTAGATATAAAGCCTGTCAGCTGAATTAGGGAGTTTTTCAGTTCTGGCGAGCAGCCTTGAGAAGTATACAACATCAATTTGATAGAATTAAGTTTTTTGTCTGGAAGCTTCACGGAACAACTCAAACACCTACTTCATACAAGTTGCCTGACACTTGGATGCTTCACCAAAACTCAAAATGTCATCGACAAAATAAGATGAGAAACTTTGGGTCTGTCTCTACAAACCTGAATTGGTTCCCATTCTTTGCGTTGCATCTTTGCCAAAATAACCAAGATATTCTTTCCATACAAAGCGTGAAGAGATATGGAAAGAGGGGGCCTCCTGCTCATAAATCTTTGGTGGATGTGAATTCGTTGGTAGGTTCACCATTGAACAAGATGGAGATACGAGCCGAGGAAAGACCATAGGATATAAGTTCTCCTCCAGATAGGGAGAAAACCAACCTTGTCAAGAGTATCCTGTAAGAAAGCTCAGCTCACTCTATCGTAAGCCTTCTCGAGATCAACTTTTGCAATCGTACAAGCCTACCAACCCCACCATTTTTAGTACTATGGATAATCTCATTCGCCACCAAAATTTTTTCCTAAGTGGACCTCCCCAATAAGAAGCTACTCTAAGCGGCCCGACCAACCCGCTTAACAAGGATTTTAGTGAGTCATAACTTTTGTAAGGATCTTAAATGAGACATAGCAAAGAGCAATGAGGCAAAACTGATCTTCAACATTTTTATCCAGTTTATCTTACGACGCACTTTGGTGGAGGTATGAAAAAGGCTGTACAATGGTCACCTTCGAAGAGCCGTTGAATTTGAGATTTTAGTCTCCAGAAAATTTCTTCTTGTTCGAGAACCTGCAAAAATTCCCTTCCCAATTCGCACTGTAGGCGCCAAAGCGACTCGGGTGGCGTTCGAGCCAACTCCCGCTCAACTCTAGCCAACCTGCGAAGTACCTTTTCAATCCGAGCAGTCGAACCTCTAATAATAGAATCTCTTAGCTTGGCGTACCACGATTCATGAAGCCACATTGATTCAAACCAAAAAGGCTTGACGGTGTGCATTTTGGCTATCCTACATATTTGTAAGAGTAGAGGACTATGATCAGAGTTAACTCTAGGTGTGTCTAACAGTCGCTTCTCGGAATCTAAGGCGTCAATCTATGTTTACCATCCCTCTATCGAGGCGTTCTTATAGGAGAACAAACCTTGAATCCTTCCCGATTCAAGTTACTAGTACCACCGTGACGTTTTGAAGCCATAGAAATCTCATTAGAGTCCCCAACAATATCCTAAGGAGACGAAATAGCTCAGGCAACTTTAGTGAGCTAGTCCCATAGTAGTTGACGTAATATTCTATCATTATGTATCATGAACTGATAACTCTAAATAAATAATAAACACAATAAAAAACAACAAACCCAATAAATCATTAGCAAATGTTGAACAAAACTAAGGACCCAACATAATAATGAAACCCCAAGTCCCTTCCGCGCAATAATACAATGAGTAATAGTATGTTATGATTGACGTTTCATAAAATAAATTTCTAGGTGTATTAGTGCTTGTTATGAAGGTTTTTTGGCCTAGTTACTGTGACGTATTTACTGTTTAGTAAACATTCTTCTAATTGGCAAAGTTGCAAATTTGTGCATTATGGTGATCAATAAAATAATTATACATTAAAAATTATGTATAAAATAGAATCAGTTGCTTAAATAAAATATATTAAAAATGAATGCTCTGATATGTTTTTAGTTTATTATGGTTATGCAAAGTTAAAATAAATATTTAGTTGTTTTGAAACCAATTGCTAGTCAACATCTTGTATTGTAATTTTATATGTCACTCCCACCACTCATTTCAGAACTAGTTTTAGTCCTACTCATCGATAAATACCAAGTCCAATGCATTTATCCCGTTTTAACATCTCATATAAATATTTTTCCTAATAAAGAAAAAACAAAAAGAAGGAAAAGAGTAGAGGGAAGACTTAAATATTCTTTTTCTCCGATCCTTCTTTCTATCCTATTTCTTCTCTTTTTTTATGGTTAGGAAACGAGCTTAACTAGCTCTGTTGTTGCTAACACCCTTCCCCTTCCCTTCATTCTCTTTCACAATCATAATAAATTAATTTACTTGCTTTCTTTTTCAATTCTCTCTGAGTCTCGACCTAAGTCCTAGTCCTCTACCACTTCATTAAGTATCTTTCTAATTTCATAGTCATCATGTCTCGTACTGTCCCGCCTACTACTACTACTGATCATCACCCATCTTCAACACCGAACCCAATGGATGAAGAAAATGACGACAACGAACAACAACTGGAGGTCGATGACCGTGATCAACTAGACAATACTTGATGATGTGTTTTCTCCTGGAAATCCACGGATGGTTATAAGCGAGTTTGATTTTTTCTCCAACGATAATCTTCTTCTTCCCAAGAAACAAGACGATGATGTTTCCACTTTGGATGCTCTTTTAATGGCCCAAGAGGCCTTCAGCGTTGATATACATCCTTCGTGCCTTTTAAATGTAGTATCATATCTATCTACTCTATAAATATAATTAGTTTCACATTTTTTATGTGAAATCTTATACAATACTTATGATTTTTGCATATTATATACGGAGCAGACGGGGTTACATCTGGTGACGGGGAGCAGCGGGAGCGAAAAATCCAATGTGGCAGATGATGGAGGAGTCTCCCAGAACACCGATGACCATAATCGTACGATAAATAAGGTAATTAGCACAGTCGGCTTATATTGACGGGTGTCCCTTACATTAAAATAAATTATTAAAACCTGAATATTATGAGGAGTCTCGAGCCTCTTCTCCTCCTATTATAAACCCAATTAACCACTCTTCCAAATTCTTTTCTTTAATATTACTAGCATATCGTTTTATAATAACAACCCATAAATTTAGTGCGGAGTAGATGGTTTCGTAATTCAGTTAGTGCTATTTGAATTTTGAATTTGTTTAGACAAAGTGATATATTAAGTTTAATCTTATGATCTATCTATATGTAAAAAATTCATTATCACAAATGTCTTAATGAAGTAGTGCAAATTGTTGCGTTGTGTGATTGGAGATCTGGAGATACTAAATTTAATTCTAACTATACCCCACATATAGACAATTATGTTATATTTATTTCATTTATTTTTTATAAGTGTTCCATTTCTCACTGGTATAAATTATTTTAATTCAAATCTAGCTCAATTTAATAATAACTAATACATCAGTTACAAACTGCATTAATATTTGTTTCCATATGAGATAATAAATTCAATTTGTTAGCTTTTTAACTTATATATATATAATAGAGAAAAAAAATGCAAAAGTAGTAAAATTGGTTATTATGTGGGGTTGGGGTAGTTGGCGGTATTGCAGGCAGAAATGGATCGAGTGATAGCAGAGAACCAACAACTAAGAAGCAGCCTCAATCAAGTGAATTCTGACTACAATGCCTTACAGATTCAGCTCTTTGCTCTCATGCACCAGCAGCAGCCCCCGAAACAACACCTCAAGTCCTCCACCGATAATCAGGTTCAGGTTGTGATTTTAAGCTACTTTCCCTAATGAAGAAGATCAAACTACATGCATTAATCTCTCTCATCTTTCAAATAATTTGATTTCACTAATTGATTGTATGATCAGATGAAGAGTATAGAATACAAAAATGGAGCATCAAGTACCGGAGCAATGGTGGCTAGACAGTTCATTGAGATGGGGAAAGCACCTGAAAACAAAAGCATGAACAGTAGTAGGCTTGTTGGTCTGGAGGAGGACGCGTCTCAAACAACTTCCGAGGAAGAAAGGTCAGCCGATTGCTCAATGGATTGCAAGTCCTCTTCCCCAAAGTCTACAGGGAATACCATGGTTTTGCGGCGAAGCAGCAGAGAAAATGGTGCAGTTCAAGACAGATATGACTTGAGATCATCATCGTCCGCTGATCATCACCATAACAATAATAATACTAGTTACCGAAATAACGCTAGTACAACCGACCACAGCAACAACAACAACAGTAGTGGAAACAATATTATTCAGAAGCATGTACAACATCAGCAGCAACCAGGTGGATGGACGCCAAACAAGCTGCCCAAATTCGAAGCATGTGCGTCATCATCAGCAGAAGCAGAGGAGCGCAAGGCTGAGAATACCCTTTCGATGATCAAGAAAGCCCGAGTTTCTGTTCGAGCCCGATCTGAAGCTGCCATGGTACGTACATTATATGTAACATTATATGCAATGCAGGTCGTGTGGTGTTCAATCAATCAAGTAAATATATGTAGATGAATGATGGGTGTCAATGGAGAAAGTACGGGCAGAAGATGGCAAAAGGGAACCCTTGCCCACGAGCTTACTATCGGTGCACAATGGCTTCTGGTTGCCCAGTTCGGAAGCAGGTGCAAAGGTGCGCGGAGGACCAGTCAATCCTAATCACAACCTACGAGGGACACCATAGCCACCCTCTCCCACCAGCAGCAATAACTATGGCATCCACAACTTCCGCAGCAGCCTCAATGCTCCTCTCGGGTTCCATGCCTTCTGCTGACGGTCTCCCTAACACCAACCTCCTCGCCAGAAGTCTCCAGCTCTCCTCCCCACCCAGCATGGCTACCTTGTCTGCCTCTTCTCCTTTCCCCACAGTTACATTAGACCTCACTCACCCTTCCGCCACAATACAACACCACCATGCTTCAACCCAATTCCTCTCCTCTCCTAACTTCGCACCCCAACACCTCTTCGGACTGCACCCTGAAGCAAACGCCTCTTCTCAGTCCCCAGCTGACATTGCTAGTGCCGCCACAGCTGCTAGAACCGCCGATCCCAACTTCACGGCAGCGCTGGTGGCCGCAGTTACTTCTATCATTGGGAGTGGACATCGCACCAATAATGGGAATAGCAGTCCCAATGTCACAACTCACATTGAGAATACTTGATTTTTTGTTACAAAATTCATTTGTTAGCTTTAAAATTGATCTAGTTCTTAGCTTTAATTTGGATGTTAATCTTTTTCTTAATAATTTTTATGATAGATGCCAGGAGTTACTTTTGGTTTCTATCATTCTCAGGTTTGATAGCATAAGATCAAGTTGGTTATGAGGTTGCTCAAAATATTTCATATCTATTTTATTCTTTAAAAGAATTAACAACAGGGGAAAAAGATTTTCTTTCAGTTAGCATTTATCATTCGTATATTAATAGATATGCTTTCACTATTTTTATTAAGAGACTGCTAGAGGTTTTGGCCTTCTCTTTTTTTGTTATAATTTTTTTATCGTTTTTTAACGCAGCTAACTCTTTTTTTACGGTAAACTCAAATTCATTAATCAATATTCAGTCGAGCAGTAATTAGTGCTAAATACATTGATGAGTCAAATGGAAGATGCATGCCCCACATACGGGGATGTATTGAAAATAGTTGCCTAACTTAAGTATGAGCAACCAGATTCATTTGTCTCCTAACAAAAGCAAACGAAAAACTACCTACAGTGCGATGTAGAGTTCAACATATGCCTGTTAAGTTGCGAAATTACTTGTCATCATCCGTCATATGATGTAGAACTGTCTCCAAAAATTGTGAATCCTCTTCGAAGATGGCCTTGTGATGACCCAAGTCAATCAACCATCGGATAGCTTCGAGCAAAGATGTAGCTTCTTCGTTCTTAACTGGTGGCTACCCCGACTTCGTGATGGCTCGGTACTGTATGAGATGGTTTGCGTGGTCCTGAAGGGCTAGACCAAAACATGTGTGCTATTATGGTGCGAACAGGGCCACGTACAGGTTGCACTTTAGGAACTCTGATGGTGAAGGGTGTCATTTGTTATAGTACGCCACATATCTCTTTGCCGGAGCTATAGCCGGCAGATTCCATTTTTTCCAGTCAAGAATTTCCTGTAAACTATCTCCTAGCACCACGAAGAAGGGTCGTTTCTTGTCTGTCCACACTCAGTTGTTCAACTCTCGCCAAATACCCCACATACATGCAATCCAACATTCACATTGAGTTACTTCCAGGCGGTCCCACATGCCCCAAAGCCACTCTCTAATTTCAGTATGGATGGTAACTTACAGATCTGTCGCCTGCCAAAACTCTTGCATCGAAGAACACTCGATGAACAAGTGCCAGTCCTCCTCATACTGGTATCCACAAAGACCATATTGGCTGCCGACTTTAACTCCCTTTCAACACAGTTGACGAAGTGTAGGAAGCACCCCCGGAGAAGCCGCCAAAGGAACTTCAAGATCTTAGGCGGTGGTCCCATGTTCCAAACTGGTTGCCAAGTGCCCGCCATGTGTTGCATCAAGAGGTCCTCCATTCACTCCATATATAGACGATAAGCCAAGCGTACAATAAAACAACCCCATGGATCAAAGTGACAGACCCGGTCTTCACTCGAAGCCATGAATGATGGTAGAGCTAAAATAAGGTTTGCATCTCTCGACATGAAATGTTGTTGTATGAGATCAGTATTCAAATCATGTGTGCCTGGCAACCATAAATCACAAACCTTCAAGTCTGGACAGGCGGAGTGGGGAGGAGTTTCCACCTTATAGTCATCATTTGATTTCAATTAGGGATCCCACCACACATTAATTGTATCCATAACCAATCTTCCACAGATGCCTCGATCTGTGAGAGGTTGTGGTTCCAGCAAGCTCCTCCAGACAAAACTTAGACGACATCCAAGCTCGGCAGTAAGAACCTCACTAAAGGGTTGGTATTTTGCATGATATAGTTTGGCCACTATGGAGTTGGGTTGTACCATGAGCCGGCAAGTCTGATTGCTTAGCAAGGTCAAGTTGAAGCATGTAAGTCCCAAAAACCTATACCACCTTGCACCTTTCTAATGGCTAGTCTTTGCCATTTCATCAAGCGGACACCCCTTCTTGTAGTATGTTTCGAACCCCATCAAACCACATTCATCATGCGCTCAAGCTCAGTGGTTAACCCGTATGGAAGAAAGAAGACGTTCATATTGTATGAACAAAGCGCTTGCATAATAGACTTGATTAAAACTTCCTTTCCCGCCTTCGACAGCTTCCTGCCATGTAAGGATTGTAGACAATTCCACACCTAAACCTGGATGGACTTAAGCGCTTCATTCTTATTCCGTCCCACCATCGCTGGTACTCCAAGGTATCTCTCTGTATCAAAAGCATACCATACTTGTAGGAGATCCGTACACAAGTAATAATACACCCAACTTCTCAAAATTGATTAAATGGTTGGATGCCTCCATATACACCGCGAGGATTTGCATCACCTTCGTTACCTCTTAGACCTTTTCCTTTAAAGAAACAAGATAGAGTCATCCACGAAAAGTAAATGAAATATTGGCGGTGCCTGCTGACAAACCCGGTAACCATGTATATGTCCCTAAATGGTAGCTTATATCACTGTTAGACCTTCAGTACACAAGATAAAACAAAAACAAAGAGGGCGGGCAGCCTTGTCTAAGTTTGTGGCCCGAGGATATATTGTTGAGTTGTTGGTGTTGACGAACTTCATCCAGGCAATCCACAAAGTTGGAAAACCCATCTCATGCATAATAGCTTTCAGGTACTCCCATTCCACTCGATCATTAGCTTTTGAGATATTGATCTTAAGTGCAATGTATGCTATCTTGGTTGGCAGCCGTGGAGTGATTAAGGCTATCATGACATTGTTAGTGATCGAGCGACCCTGAACAAAGGCATAGTACTCTGCTTGAGTTAGTGATTGCAACACACTATGAATGCAATTCCCAAGTACCTTGGTCATGATGTTGTATCGTACATTACATAGTGAGATGCAACGAAAATCTTACATTTGTTCAGGTTTATCAATCTGAGGAAGAAGGATGATATTATTGTGTTGTACCGCGTCGATGATGGAGTCTGTAATGACTGTAGGGTCTATAATATCCCAAAATTCAAGATAAAATGTCTGGTTAAAACCATTAGTTTCCGAAGCTTTGTTTGGTTCCATCCATGAAACTGCATCTCGGAATTCCATGTCTCTAAACTAGGATTTGAGGTGATGTTTTTAATGAAGAGAGACCGTAATGGGGATACACGGGATAATCTCATCCAGCTGCCTGCCCTCGATGAGTCTTCCAGTAGTATCTCTAAGTCCCATGCAAAGGAAAGTATTTATTTGGCATACTTTACGCCATAGCACAAATTAGGTTAAAATTAAATACCATAATCTAAGCTCACCATTAATCATACATAACATCAAAAGTATCCAAATAATTTTTTTCTCCTTCCTATTGATGTTTCACGTTGAACTCCTCTTTCAACCCTAGATTTCTTTCTCAATGGTGGCTACCTAACGTTCATTACCGGCTCCTACACCACAAAGCTTGCCATCAAGCTCAACGCCATCAATTATTTTCTATGGAAACTGTAGATCGAATCATTGCTTGCCAGGTATGATGTTATGCATCATGTCGATGGGACCATCTAGCACTAGCGTTGTCGACATGCCAAACCCTCAATTTCTGATGTGGTATTGCCAAGACGAACTCGTCTTGGGCTGGATCATCAATTCTCTCTCACCGATTGTTGTTCCTACGCTCATTGGTGTTACTACAGATTGTGATGCATGGAAAGCTTTGGTAACAGCTTTCGGCTCTCGGTCCCCTTCTCAAATCAGGTCACTTAAAGCACTACTTTTTTATTTATGAATGAATAACGATTCTGTTTTGGATTACTTACAGAATGCAAAGACTATATCTGATAGTCTCAAAGCTCTTGGCCAAGCTGTCCAAGAATCTGATTTCCTCCAGCATTTGCTTCATGGTTTGTCATTGTCCTATCAACCACTAATTAGGACTCTCAACTATCAGTCCACCACAGTCACCTTTTTTGAGGTTCACGACCTTCTTATCTTTGAAGAGCTTGACCTAGCAATGGAGGATGTTGCCAACTACCTTCAACCAAGTGTTCATTATACAAACTATAATTATACTAATGGTCTAGGTGGTGGTCGACGTGAACGGGGACGAGGCACTTATTTTTATTATGTAGGTGGTGGTGGTTCCAATCTGCATGCTTCATCAACTATGCACACAACCTGTCGAGTTGACATAAACTTACAGACCAAGACCTATGATTTTCTTCAACTATAATGGAGCAAGACACCTGTAACACCCCGATTTCGGGTCAATAGTTGATTTTGATTTTAATCTGGGTTTCATGAATTCTGAAATCGACTGACGAACGGATAGTCACAGGCATATCATTAGTCTGTCAAGGGCATGGTTGTCAGATAGACCACTATCATGGTCAATATCAGTCACGGTCATGATCAGCAGGAAATCATGGCCATGACTAGCAGTAGGTCACAGGCGTAGTTGTCAGACAGTCACGAGACTGGTGGTAAGTCGACCACGAGCGTCGTAAACTTATTATAAAAGCAGAGTCGTGACCTGGAACTTAGATTATAGAACCCCCCTAAACTCATAACTCTCTTTGATGAATGGTGATGGATTTTAGGAAGAGGAGAAGACCAAGTTGATCAATCCCAGATCAGTAGGAAAGACTTAGATATTGTTGATGAAGCTTCAAAAGGTAATCTATCTTCTTCCTCCTTTCTTAATCCCTTGATTTTAACCCTATGTAGGAAAATCCTGACAGGTTAGGATCTGGGGTTTTGGGATTTCAATACTACGATTGATCTCTGCAGATCATAAAGAATGGGAGATTGAGCTCTAGGAAGGAAGGCTGTTTCAAATCATACTTTACCAGGAAAGTGTATTTTGGGAAGGGGATTAGGATTTCTTTCTGCTTAGAACCTAGAATTAAAAATAGGATTGTCAGGAATTCGTTGATCGGATTCTAAGGACAGTACAGTAGCGCGTGATGTGTTGTACAAATGTTGTGTTTTGGAGCCGGGCTCCCTGGACTATGCAGTATCGTGTGATCTACTGTTTGGTTGTTACGATTACTGACCCGGGCTCTCAGTACTGTTCTATAGCGTGTGATCTGCTGAACAGGGGAAGTAAAATAGAGTTACGCTCTAAGACTGTGCACTAGCGTTGGTCTACTATACTAGTTGTTGTTTATGTTCGAGCATAAGCTCATGACATTTCAACTGTGATTCACAGTTCCTAACAGTATAGTTCAGGTTTGACTAATTCCAAATGATGATGAGTTGGTTACCCTAGCCATGGATTATGTAATTCGCCAGGTCATGTTCATGCTCATGCTCATGAAAGATGTGTCGAGTATGCCTACAGATGCTGCTCACACGGTTTTCAGGGTGGTTTCATGCTCTGATCCACCATGATGCTATCTACCACTACCTAGGGGCGGCTGATGTTTGGATGATGCCTACAATACCATAGGGTCACTTTATTAAAAGTCTAGCTCAGTTCTACGTGAGTCTAGTTTAGCCACTCAATGCTTATCACTGACCCCATCTCTATTTTTTGCATGATTGACTATGAACCTCAGGAGCAAATGACGCCTAAGAGAACTACACAAGCATCAACACCTCGACCGAGTGGCTCTGGAAGTCGTAGAGAGAGATACCTTGGTGGACCTCGATAATCCCTTTTTTATGTTATCAGATGTTTTCATATTTCCGGATTGATCAGATCATTTTCAGCTGTTTGATAGACTTATCTCTAGATGTTGCTTCCCCTGTTTTGGGATGTTTTATGTTCTTGTTAGAACTTGATTCGAGCCTTAGATGCTATGTTTTTCATTTCGTTGTCACTTTACTTATGTTACGAGGTATTCCGTTTTGGTTTTCATGTGTATGTCATGATTATTAATGTGATGAGTGAACCCAGGAGTAATGCATTGGTCGAACCACATGATTCAATCGGGTCATTTAGAGGCGGGTTTTACAACACCATTACAAACTTTGTCCATCACCTTGCACCAACACCAATCCACAAACCCATTACACCAATTCCTCGACTACACAACTCCACCGTTGGACACTTGACTCTAGAGCCACCCATCACCTCACCAATAACCTTAACAACCTAGCACTTCACACCGAGCATCATGGCACCAAATAAGTCCAATTAAGCGATGGTAATCTCATTGCCATTTCTCATTTCAATTATCTATTTCTAATATAAATCACACTAATTTCATATTAAATGGAATGATTTTTGTTCTTCAAGCAAGTCACAACTTATTATCTATAAGTGCATTGAGTAGAGATGAGCTGTTCTTTTCTATCGTTAGTGGGTGTTCATACAGGACTTGGTGAATAGGAAAATTCTCTCTTTGCGGCCAGAGTAGAGATGGGATATATCTCGTTCCTTTGTCCCTTTTTAGGTCGCCCCCTCCTTGTCCTAATTCCGTCACTTTGATCACATTGCCTTAACGGATGGAGCATGCCAATTTGGAGAGTGTCAAAAGGGTGCTTCAAAACTCTGAGATTCTTTATCAAATACCCGCCTCTCTCATATTTTATATAACTGTTGTGTGGGCAAGGTGCATAAACAAAGTTTTCTCGTTTCCTCTTTTCATGCTACAAGACCTCTTGATTTGATTTGCAGTGATGTTTGGGCTGGTTGATTCGGTTGACAATCACAGATATTTATTTTATCATTTTGGTCATTACAACAAGTATCACTGGACTTATGTTATTCGTTATCATTCTGATCTATTATCTATGTTTTATCTCTTTTAGAACCATGGTTGATAATTATTTCGGTCGGCCCATCTGAACTTTTCGAGCCGATAGGGGTGATGAATATACAAAATTGTCTCAATATTCGACTCAATAGGGTATTATATTTCAAAGCTCATGTCCTCACACCGTGGAACAAAAGGGTTGTGTCGAGCGAAAGCATCACCGTGTTACCGAAGTGGGGTAGAACACTTCTTCTAACTATAATAAATACGTAACCATCCAGGTATCGTCTAGCTCAATGAATACCTAATCATATTATGAGTAAGATTGTTTTCCTTATAAATATATTCATTCTAGAGGGTTTGACTGTGAAGGTTTATGTTCTGCTTGCCAAAGATGTCGTGTGTTCAGAGGTTCTTTCAGTACAGATTAACGATGACATTAGTCAGATTATCATTGAAAATCCTCAATAGAGAAAACTCAGCGAGCTGTTCAAGCTAATGTTAAGTTGTGGAGGGAGAAAAAACCCTAACCAACATCTGTAGTCAGTATTAGGAGCTCTGGAGGGAATAAAGTAAAATCTCTTTCGAGAGAGGAGGCTTCACCTCCAACTCAAGTGTGTCACTAGCTGAAGTGGGTGGAACCTAATGAGCCTTTATTTAAAGGGAAGGTGGACAATATTCCTCAACAAACTGATCTCATTGAGGCTTCTAAGGAATGAGAGATAGATACTTTGAGCCATAGAAGTGTTGAGTGCATGGTTGTGATAAAACATGAGGTGGCTTAGAGGATTGATGAGGAGGCTGACAATGCTGCGAAAATCAATGAGGAAATCCTTATGGATGCTCCCACACCCATCCCTTATGCTGCAACATTGGCTAATTTTGTGTTAGTATTTAAAGTTACACCTCCAAGAGGTAGAGGTCGTGGTGGTCAGAGGAAGAAGTCTCATGATAAATAAAGGTGCTCATTTGGAGTTAGAGGGCGTTTAATTTCCCCTGAAACATAATTATATTAAGTCATATAAAGCTAAACTAGATAGTGTTTTGGCACGTCGGCCGACTTCAGATTTTTCTTTTTTACTTTACTATTCACCGCCTAAATAAATAAGCTGACAATGTTTTGGCGGTCGACTGATTTGAATTTTTTCTCTTACCATACTACTGATAACATAAGTGAATAATAAATAATTATCAATAAGTACTAAAGTTTTCCAAAACTAAGAACAATAGTTTATACATTTTTAGAACCAACCAACAAATTCAGATTACTCACTAGTCAGTTGGTCGGTTTATGCTAATTTTAATCTTTAATGTGTTTACATTTTACAAAAATGAAGTTCAACCTATAATTTATAATCCTAATGAATTAAAATGATTATTCGTCGAGATTAAAAATGTAATAAACAGTTTTTGACGAATAGTTGAGGATAATGAAAAATGTAACATCTATTGGCCCGTTAAAAGAATATTGAAAAGACATCATGTTATGTGAGCTATGCTTAGATGTTATGAATATATTTCATTCAAACCGACTCAACCCAATTAGTGTTCTAAAATAGTCAACGGATAATAAAAGAGAATGGAAAATAAAATATTGACTAGCCCGTTAGAATAATCTTGACAACAGGGACTTGTCTTCTAAATTATACGTAAGATTAATGAATGTGATTCGAATTGAGCAGACTCAAATCAATTAGAGTTCTAAATTGGTCAAACGTTAATGACTTTTAGCCGGATTAACTTACTACCTATGACCATGTACCCTCATTTATCCAGAATTTAGGTGACCATTACCAATACTTTTTCAAAACTTGTGCAAACATGGATATCTATAATAATTAATTGAATGAAATAAACTTTATAACAATCTATGATAAGAAGAAATTAGGTGTACCTATAATTTCATTTCCCTAGTATTTCTCGTTCTTATTCCATGTCATTTTTCAATTACCTAACAGAAAATGCTTGTAATAGATATTTTCAAAATTAAGTTGTAACTTTAAATTGAAAAAATTAATATATAAAATGTAACCTCAATTGACCCATTAAAAATTATTGTAAGAAGGATCATGTTGAGTTATGTTTGGTTTTGATTGATACGTTCCATTCAAACCAACTCAACTCTATTAGTATTCTGAACTATTATTGTTAAAGGAATATTGAAAGAACGACCATGTTATATAGATTGTGTTAATGTTTGATAGGTATGTTTGATTCCAACGGACTTAACTCGATTAATTTTCTGAATACGTCCAGAATCCTCAAATTAAGATAATGTAACGCCAGTTGTGGTGTTAAAACAATATTGAAAGAAGATTTATTTGGGGTGATTTTATATAGTTAATAAATAAACAACATATTAGTCTCGTTTAGTGCAATGTGAGTGAAAAATATAATTGAATATACTTGAAAAGGTTGAGTGTGATCTGCATGTTGGTTATCTTCCACATAACGACATAACCTTCCATATTATATGGATTTTTTCCAAAAAAATCAGTTAAACATAACAAAATTGATGTCATTTAACTCAAAAAAATATAGCGAACAACATTGTGAAGGTCACAATATATTTTGAGTAACATATAAAACGTTATGGAAGAAAAACTAATTAAAATGAGAAAAATAGAGCTTCAAATCAATTAATGAGTTTTTTTTTGTTATAGTAAAGTAGTTTGTGTATAAACAAAAAAAGTTGTTTGAAAAAAAAAAATTTCTAAACTGAAGGAGAAGTCTCAAAAGGCTTATGTGACGAACTTAATTCCTTATTTTCCTATATATAGTTGTAGAGATATAATATTGATATTATAAGTATTTTGGAAATAAAAGTTGCTTAGAGTAAGGCTTTTGGTATTTTGAGTAATACTTTTAGTTGTTACGGTAACTATACGAATTACGATAGATGTGGTTGCTTTGGAAGCTGACTATTTGGCTCTCTATTATCAGTCACTCCTCTTAGTATGTTTTGGCTTTGGTGGGAGGTATCAAGCCTTTTATGTTTGTGTTGTTTATGGTGCTAATATGCATATAGAGAGGAAGCAAATGTATGACGGTACATATGATCTCTTGGAGATCTTAATGCAATCCGTGGACCAGAAGACATTTCTAACATGCTCGGAATCACTCAAACTATGGTTGACTTTAGGGATTGGATCAAAGTAATGAACTTGTGGATCATAGTTATGATTTTGCCTCCATTTACTTGGCATAATGGATCGCTCATAGATTAGACAGGTGCTTGGTTAATTTTCATTGGCTTCAACTGCTTATGGCTAGCAAGGGGAATTTGCTTGATCAGGGGATGTCAAACCATTGTGGCATTTTCCTAGACACTGAAGGGTGATATTTCAAGTCTTTCAACTTCTGGACTATGAAGGGTGATTTCCTTAGTAAGGTTACGACTGCTTGGACTCACGCTTCTGCTAGTAGTCATAAATTTGGGGTTGAACGTATTTATGCTGATCTATAGAATGTTAAAATGGTAATGATGAACATGAACCAACAACGGTTCCCTAACATCAACATACGTGTTAAGCTTGTTGAATGTCATATGAATGTAGCGCAACATTAAGCCTCGGCCAATCTGATTGGTTCTTCTCTTAGCATGGCCAAGGAGAAGTATGACTTTTGGATGAATTTGAAATGAATAGAGGACGCAGTGTACATGCAAAAAACTCATGAGAACTGATTGAAGTTGGGTGATTTGAACACGCTTTTTTTCCACAACTTTGTCAAGATAAGGCAAACAATACTCAGATTTTGCATCTCGAACATGATGATGGGGAACTTAATACAAACATATCGGATATACAGGTTATCATCTTGAACTATTATAAAGATCTTTTAAGTTCCATCAACTCAGATGTTAATCGGTTGCAGAGCTTGATTATGTTCATTAAGAAGCTCCCCAGTAAGCAGGCTGTTGACCTCTATGTGCCTGTTACAGTTGAAGAAGTTGAGACAACTTTGTTCTTTATTCCATTTAATAAGGGGTCGAATGGGTTCACTTTAGCATTGTTTAAAGCTGTTTGGTCTGTGGTTGGGAATGACATAACTATTGTAGTTCTAAACTTGTTCTCCACATGTAATCTCCCTAAGGTCCTAAACTCTACCATTCTAGCTTTGTTTCCGAAGAAACCTCGTGCCACCAATATTAGAAACTATCGCCCAATTGCTTGCTATAATGTGTTTTACAAATGCAGTATTTAAGTGATCACTAGAAGGATGGTGCATTGTTTACCTGAAGTAATCAGTGGGAGTCAATCTCCATTTGTAAAAGGAAAGGTAGATTGGAGAAAATATTTTATTGGTGCACGAGGTGGTTAATTTGTACCATCTTAGCACATTAGTCCTTGGTCCATGTTTGAGATTGATTTTTGAAAGGCCTTTGACTCTGTCGACATCTCTTATTTGTTAAATGTTTTGAGCGCAATGGAGTGTCCTGAACAATTTATAAAATGGATTAAAACTTGGTTAAACTCTATAATGTTTAGTGTTGGTCTGAATAGAAGGATGATTGAATAATTTGAAGGGAACAAAGGGTTAAGGCAGGGTGACCTTCTATTAACAGTGTTATTCATGATGGAAATGGAAGGCTTACACTGTCTTTTCTATTGTGCAGGACCCTTAAATGATTATCTAAAATTTAATTTCGACCAACTCCATTACCACCTCTGATCTGGTCAAGCTTCCAGCGGACAATCTTCATTCCATGGATACGGAGTCAATTTGCAATAATGTAATTTTAATGATAGTTTCAAAATTATCAATTTTTGTGATTTGAAGGGTGTTCTAGTATTATTAACAAAACACAATATTACAACCATAGAGACTAAGCTTTTATAACAGGGCACTTTGGCCCTGATGGTGGAAACTGAGTTCCAATAACTGACACATATGCCACGATGACAGAGACTAAATTCTTATACTTTGGCCCCGACGATGAAGACAGAGCTCCAATAACATACACTGAAGCCATAACGAGTATAAAGGCCACCGAGTCAATTTCCTTCTTCGATTTCTACATGGTCTCTGACTTTTTCAATTGGAATCTTCATGGTTGTTGGAATCTGGTGGAGGGTACGGTTGGATCTAACCACGCCAAGCTTGAAATTTGAACTGTTAAAATAATAGAAAACAATAACCTTATTCAGTTTCAATTGAGTAGAATACCGAGGAGAATGCTACAGTTCAATTACAATGAAAATCCAAGATAACCGATGGAATCAAAGTAACATATTGAATTAAGGAGTATAGTAAGGAAGGAGCAACATTCCTAGGAGTGAAAAACCCAGATCACGATGAATCTGAGATCCAGACTAAATCTCGGCAATAAGGTAGATCTTGGAAATGGACAGGAAGTTCTGATTGGTTGTTCGATCCCTCGTCCCCATCAGCTCCCTTGATTTTCAGCTCATTTACCATAATCTTCCTTCGCAGCTAGAACGCTGGAGAAAGGACGAGCGGTGGCGCCCTGGTGGTGGCAGACTGTTCCTTTCTTGAAATTATCGGCGTCGACTGAAATTTTATCTCCTTGGATCATAGAGAGTTGGGAGGCAGAAACGTTTCCTCTCCAATGCTTGTTATGCTAAGAGGATTGATTGACATATGACTCAATTCAAACACAAATTAACCAATAACTCTAAAAAAGAACCCACAATGTAATTTCCCTACACGTTAGGGTTAATCTCCCAACTCTTCTCTCCCTCTACCCTACCTTAGGGTTTTTCCCAGCCACCACCATAAATCAGCAGCGGCCATCATCGCCGAAATCTCATGATCAATCCGCCAAATTGCACCCCAACATCATTTTATCATGCCACCAAAAATCAATCGACAACGCCCGACTGTCGTTCACCGATCTCCATTGATGTTGGCAACTCTGAACCAGCTTCCTCGAAGCTCGGACGGCAGCCGACAGCCTCCTCCTCCACCGATCGGCAAATCTCAGGCATCAATGGCAGGCGGGGAAGAGATGATGCGCATACCGACTTCAATAAGGACTCTAGCCAATGCTGCAACAAATGTACTGGTGGGTCACACAAGTGTAATCCACCCAGCTACATAGAGGCGTAGGGGGTGCAGAGAGTGACGAGTCTAGCAACACATCCCTGCTCGTCGAACCCATGACCTCACCCGATGGTTGCTTCTTTCATATTTCCTCTTAAGTTTTTTTAATTCTAAATTGTTTCTCTGATTAGTTTTAATGGTTTTATTAGTTGGTCTGGATGAATAAGGGTGGTGGAGTTTAATTAGCATCGAGTCTAAGTTAGTATATATGATTTTTAAGCCTAATGATGATTGATTCTTAGTTGGGTGGTGTGCAAGGATGGGATGCAAATTAACCGAACTATGGTTAGGTGCATCTACCGATGTGACTCGCATGTGAGTTACAACTCCCAGATACCTACATACATTGTACGCGAGTCATATTGCGATGAATGAAAAACATGTATGCCGGTTGTCTAAAAAACCAACCCACAATGTCATGAAATAATTCCACATATAAGTTTTTCTTCTGATCCCTTCTTACCACCAAATTTTGATAAAAATTGGCAAAATATTCTAGAATGTCACGAAGTTTGGGAAAATGTCGAGAATTATCACCACGGTTTTGATATTGATTTTCTGTCACGAAATATGAAGTTTCACGCCAAAAATATCTTGCCGTTAATTTGTGTTGTATTACCTGCCACATGGCCTTGACGGCGTTAACTGACTCAGCATATTTACCCGTTTTTATTACCACATGGTCTTGATCGCTTCTCTCCCACTTATCATTGTCTTTACCTCTCATCCACATCATCATGCCTCCTCCAATCTCCTCCTACTCCCTGTCGCCAAAGATCCTGCCACTCACCAGTTCACTATCCTAATCCACCACCGTCCCCAACTCTTCATGCTCGTCGTCAATCTCGGTGGCCCTTCTCTCTGGGTTCACTGCTCATCACCTTACCACTTCAATCTCCTTCCATGCCGCTCAATCCAATGCACCAAGGGGAATTCCAACGTCGGTCATATTTTTGATAAAACCGCAGCTTGCCATGTCGAAAACAGTAACGATGTCAGCGGGAGAAGATCTAATGGCCAGCTCCTGGATGACCCTATCGTCGTCCAATCGATCGACGGGTCAATGAGAACGGTTGACCACTTCATATTCTCTTGCGGGTCAACATTGATGCTGAACAGCCTAACAAGCGGCACTCTTGGAATGATTTCATTAGGAGGAAGAAAGAGCCAGTCTCCCCGACAGCGCAGTTCACGACAACATTCCGCTTCTTAAGCAGGAGGTTCGTCCTCTGCCTCTGAAATTTGGACGTTGGCGTATTGACATTTGGTGATTCTCCTGTCCAATCCGTATTCGGAACGGAGATATCAAGGTCTTTGCTGTTGCCTCCTCCTTCCCCTCAGGCGTCGGGTACTTCATCAATCTGAAGTCGATTAGAATCGAAAACGACTAGGTTTCTATAAACAGAGATATAATCGGGTTAGTGAAATTAAGTACAACGGTGCCCTACACCTTAATGGAGAGCTGGCTATACGAAATCTTCAGGGAAGCGTATTTGAAAGCGGTAGCGGGTATTAACATGAAGAGTCTGCAAGCTTCTGTTTAGTCTCTGTTTTTCGAGATCAGTGAATCAATTCGTTATTGTCATCGATCTGGCTTGGCAGAGTGAGATGGTTAAGTGGAGGGTAGAGAGGAGGAATTCAGTGGTGTCGGTGAAGGGCGAAGAAGAAGGAGGAGAAGTTATGTGTTTGAGGATTTTTGAAGGGGGTTGAATTGGAAGCTATAATTGTGATCGGAGGTGCACATGGAGGATAGAGTTATAGAGTTTGATTTGGAAGGAGAAATAGTCAATGTCTAGCTTGGAGGCGATTGACTAACAGAATACAACACCAATTAATAGTGAGACATTTTTGGCGTGAAACTTCATACTTCGTGACAAGATATCGAAATCGTGGCGTCGCTTCTCGACATAATCCCAAACTTCGTGACATTCTAAGGTATTTTACCAAAAAAAGATAACTTTCTCTTTTACATATTATGTAATGAATTGTTCACAATTATTTATAATTTTATATAGTTTTAAGTTCATAAATAATGTTGTTCATGGTATTCCATCTATTAGCATTTAATCTCCAAGTCTGAGTCATGGTTTGTATCATAACCTTGATTAGTCAGCTGCATGGTTGGAGTAGTTGTTCAACTAGAGTCAATTTAGGGTCGTGATGTTACATTTATGAGAGGTTCTCTGTGGAGCTCATATGTCTTGCTAGAGGCTACAAGGACAAGGGATTAATAGATTACACTTAGTATTACCTAGAGGGCGGTGCATTGTGACAGACAGAGGTGGTACATAGGGACGGACAAAGGCACATGCCTCATGGAGTGTAAAGATGGTTTGCATGGGATCTCAGATTAACGCCACAGAGGCCAAGAGGCAATTTAAAAGCTCACAACGTATTTTGAAGGAACTCTCAAGGTGTTCAGCCCTCAAGGCTGCAGCCTTGATGTCTGCCAGGGTATTCATGTCACTTTGGTAACCCCGATCTTAATATGAGCTCTTAGCCTATCTAGAAACATCTGCTTCATGTCCTTCACCTTCTTCTCAGGGGAGCCCTTGTACCACATGCTCAACTTAATGAAAGCATTGTGGTAAGCAACCACATTCGTATCTCCCCGCCTGAGGTTAATGAACTCAACCCTCATGTTACGTAACCAAAAAAAACTCAACCCTCTTGTTCTTCTGCCACTCTCTGGCATGAACTCATTCTTGAAAAGGACTATGAATTCCTTGCAATCCTGCCCAAATAAATCATCCTCGACCTCCATCTGGTTACTCCACCACTCCTTCGCTGCATCTCTCAATATGTAGGCAACATAAAACACTCTCTTCTCTGGCGTAGGCTTCAGATACCTGGATGTGTTAGTAGCTCTCTCAGCCAATCTACCGCCAACTGAGGATCTATGGTCTCCCCATCAAAATTAATGGTGCCCACACGAGTCAGCTCTTGAAATCCAGCCTTGGTGCAGGGGGTCCCTGATCATCTCGACCGATTCTTCGTGATTTCTACACACATGAAGGCCCATTTCAACCTCCCCAATCTCTATTTCTAGAAAATATTGAAAACTGTTCAAAACTCGACTATTCCTGTGGTATACATATGATCTTGCATGTGGTGCACATCCCCCTTACGCGTGTGGACATCGACTAACCATACCCGTTTGGTCACTGAGTCATGATCGTTGCCCACAACAAGCCACCCTCGTGATGGTCTGTCCATCACGCATGTGATGTACTTTTCACCACTTCGTGGCTGACTCCTCCGTTTCAATTCTAGAGAAAAATCAAACTTACAAACGTAACACAAAATAAGAATATCTCCATATTGTTTAGTACCAAGCTACTGTGAGCACTGGTCACTTTGAGGTTCATGACGCCTCAATATTAGCAAGCACGATCACGTAGTAGAGAACAACCAGGCTCTAAAACCCGTTGGGGAACCCGCCCCTAGATGATGCGATCGAACCATGCGGTGTGACCCATGACTCGCGGCTTCAAGTTTCACATAAACAAACATAATACACACAATATAACTGAATCCTGAATTTCCTCATAACATAATAAACAATAACATATGAAAAATAGAGCATCTACGGCTGGAAATCAAGTACTAAACAACAATGAAAAAACATCCTAAATAGGGGAACTCAACATCCAGATATACGTACCGAAAATAATTGAAAACAACTGAAATCCTCAAACACTACAAACATGAAAATGGATAAATAAGGTCCTCCAAGGTACCTCTCTCTACGACTCCCAATACCGCTCAATGGAGGTGTCACCGCTGCTCGTGTAGCTCTCTTAAGTTCCATAGTAGATCATACAAGAAGATAGAGAAGGGGTCAGTGATAAGCATTGTGTGGCTAAACTAGACCTGTGTAAAATTGAACTAACATCTAGTAATGTGACATTGTGGTCTTATAGGCATCAACCTAACATCAGGTACCCCGTAGCTATATGTAGATAGCCTCATGGTAGATCAGACCCTAAAACCACCTGAAAACCATGCGATCAGCAATTGCATGCATACTAAACACGTCCTGCATGAGCCTAGTTATAACATGGGGGATTGCACAATTCATGGGTGAGTGACCAATGCATATTGGGAGCTAATCTAGCTAAACCTAATCATGTCCTAATATGAATTGTGAATCACACGCATACTTTAATCGAAACTAGCTTATGCTCGATATTAAACAACAGCCTGTAAAGGAGATCACACGCTACTGCACAGTCCTGAGAGCCCAGCTCTATTTCACAACACCTATACAATTAATCACACGCTAGTACACAGTCCTAAGAGCCCAGCTCTGAATCATAACACATGTATAGTAGATTACACACTACATACAATCCGAGGAGCCACCTCCGAAACACAACACCTATATAGTAGGTCACACGCTACAATACAATCCTGAGAATCCGATCATTGGATTCTTGCCAATCTAATTATAGTTCTACGCTAAAAGAAGAAAATTAATCCTAATCCTCCACCTCTGATGTGCTTTCCTAGTAGAGTCTAATTTGAAGCTGCTTTCCCAGAGCTCAAGTCTCCCATTCCGTCTGACTTGTAAAGATCAATCGTAGGATTGAAATTCCAAAACCTCAAATCCTAATCTGTTAGGATTTTCCCCATGTAGGTTTCAAATGAAAAGATTCAGAAAGGAGGAAAAAGATTGATTACCTTCTGAAGCTTTCTTAATGATCTCTAAACCTCTGCTATTGATCTGGGATCGATCAGCTTAGCCTTCTCAACCTACTGAAAGTGATCGTCGTTCCTCAGAGAGAATTCTAAGTTTTGCGTTTTTGTAATTCTGAGTTGCAGGTCGCGACTCTTCTTTAATAATAAGTCCACCACGCCCGTGGCCAACTTACCATCACGCTCGTGACTGCCTGGCAACCACGCATGTGACCTACTGATGGTCACATCCGTGACTGACTGCTAAACACGGTCGTGGTTTATCTGACAACCACGCCCATGACTGTCCATTCATCCGCCATTTTCCAGAATTAAGATTAAAACCTAGGATCAGTTAGTAACCTGCAATTGAGGCGTCACAAAACCGTAACTGGAGGGGGGACTGAAGGTTTGTTGTATACAAAGGGGAATACGGTGGAAATTTAAGTTACTATTATATTGAAATTGATTCGGGGTCCTTAATTGATAGAATATCGATAATAACGCTCAAACTGAAGGAAAGTGTATATTGTTTGGAATTAAATTACACCATCACTACTACGGGGGTTCCAATTATAAACAAATTTTCTTTTTAAAGCTCCTTTCCTTAAAAAAAGAGGGACGTATAAGGTCATGAAAGATGTGAAATTGTCATGTTCTGAAGTATTTCCGGGCTGAACTCTGCTGAATTTTTTAGCAGAGGGGCATTCTGGTAACTTTGTAATCCTTTTTATTTATTTAATTTATTAGATATATTAATTATTAACTTTTTCTCTTAACTTTCATATTTAATTAATATCTATTACATATGAATTCGGATTTGAATGACTTTTTCCCCAGAATCGTAGTTTTCCAACGAAGATTAAAACTAGCATAGTCATAATAGGGTTTTAACGAACTTTTTTTCCCGAGGTCAAACATGTGAGTTGACTGACTCAAAATTATAGTTCGTAGCAATACCAATTTAGAGACAGTTATCAGCAACTTGGGGCTGGTTAGTAGAAACTTAGAAACAAACGTTTGTTTTTAGCAACTTAGGTATAGGTATTAACAACTTACACGTAAGATAGATATAATTAAGCTGGGAAACGTAGTTCTTAGCAACTTTGGCACACGTATTGACAAGTTTGAGGTAGATACATATCAACAACTTAGATGTGCGGTGTGGTTGATGAAAACTTAAGGTAGATATAAGTGGAGAAACGTAGTTATTGGCGAGTTATGCGGAATTCTTGAGGAATTCAAACGTAGTTATCACTAACTTAGATGTAGACGTCGTTATTAACATCTTAGAGGTAGTTATTGTCTGGTTAGATGTAGTTATTAACAACTTAAACGTAATGTAGATATAAGAGATGAAACATAGTTATTAGCAACTTGGACATAGGTATTGCAACTTTGACATTGGTATTAAACGCCTTAGATGTATGTATGATCGATGAAACGTAAGGAAGATATAAAAGAGGGAAATGTAGTTATTATCGAGTTAGACATAGTTATTAAGTGAATTCAAACTTTATTATTAACAACTTAGAGGCAGTTATTTAGCAACGTGATTAATGTAGTTAGTAGCAACTTCTAGGTAGGTATTAACAACTAGTGTAAGATGCAGTTATTAGCCATATCAAGAGTATGAAAATTGGACATGTAATGAAAAAATTATGCTCGAATTAAGATGAAATAATATTTTCTAAAGTCGTCGAATTAAAATCAATATTGGTCTCATTAGATTGGTATTTGAAGGATGAGTAAATCTATATAAGGAACATAAAAATTGGACTTCAACTAAATAAGTTATATTAGTTTGAAAAAAATGTAAGAAAAAAATAGTTTTTAAAATACCAAACCGCCTTAAGAAGTGTGGACCTTTAGATTCAAATGGGGGCAAAAACTAATAATATGATGGTTTTTACTGAATTCAGCATGGTGGTGAATTTTAAATTCAGCATTGCACGCGGTCTCATGAAAGATCACTTAATTCTTTTTGATTTGTTGATCTTGTAATGATAAAATGATGGAAATTTAACAGTAATTGAAATACAAATCAACCTTAGATCACGGCCGTGAGTATGGACTAGGGTTGAATATCAATTAGGGATTACTTTAGAAGACACTAATATGAGTTCATATAAAAGAGAGATAAAGATAATTAACTAAGCACAAACCTACGGCATTGGAGACTGAGCTCCTAAAATTGGGCACAAAGGCCCTGTTATTGGAAAATAGATTCCAAAACAGGGCACAAAAGCCACCACTTGGGTATAACCCTGATAAACGAGAGAAAGAGATTGTTATCTTTGTAGGTAAGATGGACCAAATTGCGTTGTCTCGTGCACCATGAGTGGATTGAGGACCCATGAAAAGTCTGTAAGATTTTATCGAAATGATCATCTAGATAAAATGGCCTTCAAAACATTAGTGTCAAACATCTGTAAACAAGGAGCATAGTAGAAACGTAAATCCGAACAAGGATAGTCAATGGTCGTTGATTCCAACAATTAGGAGATGAAAAATGGTTCACAATAGAGTTGATGATAATGTGAGATTTCATGCATGTACAAAGCCTAGAAGTAATCCGGTCAACATTCATACTTCAAGAGATGACATCCAAAAGGAAAAGCTTCAGATATAATCCATTCTAGTCGCGAAGACCATTCCTCTCCTCTAGTTAATCGGAAGTGGTGAACGGATGAATTCATGTTGGAAAAAATAATCTATAAATCAAATGCTAGAATTATCTAAGACGCACAAAAATTGCCCCCAGCTAAATCTGATGCAAAAGTAAGAAAAACTCGTATCGCTTATAATGTCACATCGGTGATTGTGCGGCCGATTAACCATGAGATGTGAGAGGCTGACGATGATCCCGAGAGAATGGGATGAGATATCCGGCAGAGATCCCATGGAGTTTCCTTGGCGATCATGTAGGAGATCAACATCGTCGACTATGAGTCCACTATTGAAGGAGTCAACTAGACTCCAGTCAATTTTTCCTAATGAAACTTTCAATTTCGATCACGAAATCAATGGCAAGAAAAGTATTCTATCAGTCTGCAATAATAGCGATAGCAGGCGTGATTCGGGGTTAGATGTCACGTTTGGATCTGCTCCTCTGGTCACCGGAATAGATTGGATGGTAAACAAGAGAAAGAGGGGATGAGAACATAGTGAATTTAGAGACTTCAAGATTCTTTCATTTAATTAGATAAGTTCCAAAATGGGCTACAACTCCGAGGATATACAAAACTACAGGGAAAATGATAAAAATGACTGTACCAAACAATTACAAAATAAAACCCATAATTTCTCTACCACTTGCTCATTACTCAAATATCTAAAAATTGCAATTCGGTCACTGGTGTAACATTCCCCTCAAGATTGTTGAAAGTTTGGAAATTGGACCTTGAAGTCATCCCAAATCTTCAAAGCTAGCATCAACTTCTGTCTAGTGAGTCCAATGGACTAGGTCTTGAGTGACAGCTCGATTATCCTTCTTAATGAACCTTCGAGTGAGAATAGCAAAGAGTTCAACCTTCATAGCTCCTGTAGAATCTACCCCTGAAAGAGTTGCTTGGAGGGTGATGTTGTGTCCAACATCCCTTTTTAGCAGGGAAACATAAAACACAGGGTGTATAGTCATGGTTGGTGGTAGTTCCAGCAGTTTGAAATATGCACTTTGGGTTTGACCTTGGTATGATGGCAGCACCATGGACTTGACATTGGTGTGATGCCAGAGTTGAGAAGGATACGTGAGTTCACGGGAAACCTCAATTTAGCTCGGAGCTAGCTGAAACTAGCTGGCATCAGCTCCTCTGTGAGCTAGATGAAGCTAGGGACCGACACTAAAGCTCGTCCAGCTCAACCTTAAGCTGGATGATAGTGTCACTAGCTGCGGTACCGAACTGAGCTACTGTGATGGTAGGGAGCTAGGTGCTTGGAGTGGTTACTCCTCCTAGGACGAATGGGTACACAGCTCTTCATGAATTTCAAAACCCGTAGGACTTCAAGAAAGTTACCTTCAAGTCTATCCATGAGGATATTAGCACATCTTGGTACTTGGACTCGTACCCCTTAAGTCCTGGACCCCTTGCCTATATAAAGAAGGTTGTAGTGTGGGATAACACATAGAAAAAATGATCTATCTAGCCTACAATTCTAAGTGACTCTAGTATCTAAAGCTTACGAACTTGAGTGGAGCCAGTCTTATCCTCGGAAGGGATTTCCTGATACCCAAGGCTTGTAGGGTGGAAACACTCTTTTCGGAAAGTGGTACCCATGATTCTTTCTTGATCCCAGATCTCGTCACCTATCAGAGCTCGAAGCATTGTTACTTGGAACCTCCTAAGCTAACACTAGCTTGTAGGCCACAACTCCAATCCTCTGCATGACCCTGAAGGATCCATAGTAACAGGGAGATAACTTAGCACACTACCTTGGTGCAAGGCTTGCTTATCTGTAGGATGCAACCTTAGATAAACCTTATCCCCCACATTTAACTCCCTCTCTATCCTATGCTTGTCTGCTTGATCTTTGTGCCTGTTTTGAGCTTTAAGTAGGTTAAGCTTCAGCTGCTCAATCATTTGATGTTATTTCTGCATTTTCTCTTCCACTGCTGCAATTGAGGTGGACATAAGGTTATGGACTCTAAAGTAAGATGGAAGGTAACCATATAGGGCCTCAAATGGGGTGAGCTGTAGGCTAGTATGATAGTTGGTGTTGTACCACCATTCAACCAGTGCTAGATACTGATTTCACTACCTTGGTTGGCTGAGTATCATACATCTCATATAGTCTTCTACATATCTATTGAGGCTTTTTGTTTGCCCATCAGTTTGAGGATAGTAGGAAGTTGAGTACAGCAGCTTGGTTCCCTGTAACTTGAAGAGTTCCTTCCAGAAATTGCTTGTGAAAACAGCATCTCGATCAGAGACAATGGTCACATGCATGCCATGGAGCTTGAATATCCCTTTCATAAATGCTTCACCCATTGTTACTGCTGTGTAGGGATGGCTAAGAGCAAGAAGGTGATCATATTTGGTGAACCTGTCAATCACATCTAATATTAGTTCTTTACCTCTTGCCTTAGGTAGTCCCTCCACAAAATCCATGGAGATATGCTTCCATGCTTGGTCAGGCACTAGAAGGGGTTGCAATAACCCTGGATAAGACACATTAGCAACCTTAAATTGCTGGCATATGGCGTAAGCAGCCACCCATGCTAGCACATCCCTCCTTAGTCCAGGGCAGAAAAAATATTTTTTGATCCTCTGCAGAGTACCTTGCCCTCTAGAATGACGTCATGTGGGTGAACCGTGGAATAATTCTAGCAGTTTAGTTCTCATGTCACCAAACACTCCCACGTAGATGGCATCCTTGTACCTCAGTAAGCCTTGTGAAAAACTGTATAAATTTGGGCCTCCGGTAGCTGCAGTTGCAGCAGTAATGAGTTATTTGGCTTGCAAGTCACTCTCATAGCTGTTTTCAATTTCCACTAGCCAATCTGGAAGTACAGAGGTAATGCTACTATAGCTTCCTTCTATATTATCATCTTCATATACCCTTTACAATGCATCTGCAGTTTGTTCATCTTCCCTTGCATGTATTTAATCTCGAAATCCAAACCAAGTAGCTTGACCAAGCCCTTCTTTTGTAGGTGAGTATGTACCTTCTGATCAACAAGTGCTTTAGACTTCCATGGTCAGTTATTATGGTGAATTGCGTCCCTTCCAGATAGTGTCTCCATCTAGTGACAACAAAGAG